>JAUMHI010000040.1:12414597-12453144 GCA_032359435.1 Enteromius unitaeniatus | reverse complement strand
CAGGACAACATCATCTGCAAAAAGCAGAGATGCGATCCCGTGGTCCCCAAACCGGACCCCCTCCTGCTCCTGACTGCACCTAGAAATCCTGTCCATAAAGATAATGAACAGGACCAGTGACAAAGGGCAGCCCTGCCGGAGTCCAACACGCACTGGGAACAAGTCTGACTTACTGCTGGCAATGCGAACCAAGCTCCTGCTCTGGTCATACACATGTGGACACATGTGGACTGGTTGGGCAAACTCCCATGAGCCCTCCAGTACCCTAAAGAGGGTTATATTCAAACGGAGCCATAGCTGAAACATAATAGTCAGACGCTAATAGGTAATGTCGTGTTTCTGCTGGGGAGTCTCAAAACAAAGTTGTTTAGCTCCTGTTGAACGAATCATAAAGATGTCTCTGTAACAAAGAAACCTACACTGTCAAATTTCTTAGACTAATGCAGCCGGTATGGAAAGGGAAAACATGGCCAATCAAATGTATGCAAAAACAATGAATCCATAATAAATAAAAGTCTCAAATTAAATAAAAAAAAAAGTTGGGGTAACATTTTTATATTACTTTTATTACATTTCATCAAAATATTTTAAACAACTTCAACTTTCTTCAACAATCTTTTTAGGTTTTATGAGATTCAGGTTATTTTTATGTCAGTTTAATATATTTTAAGTTGACCTTACTTGTAAATCCAAAAAATGTATATGTAAATAAATACAAATTTACGGCAGCAGTTGAACTTAGGTTTTTAAGTTGAATAGGCAGATTATTTTACAGCACATAAAATATTAATACAGCATTTGTATTTTAAACAGTGTAATAACATATCTGAGTCTTTATTTTCATTCCTTGTAATGGCAGTGCCAGAGCGAAAACACAAAATGCTTGCATTCCCCCAAGAAACTGTGCTTTGCTCTCAAAACTGGTGACAAAAATAATATGAGGTAGAAGGAAAAAAAATGTCTCACAAAAAAAAAAAAAAATTCTCACAAGAACTCAATTTCCTTCAATTTCATATCTTTCCAACACCACGTCCAAAACGATTCTTGATCTACTTTTTTTTACCCCAATTAATTCTTCTGCTGTGCAAATACATCTATACAACTTTAAATCTTAACCAACGTTCTATGCTTTTTATTTATATTTGAGATATCTGTGTGAATCTTGGTTTCACAATTCAATTACAAAATTTTAAGATATGTCAGAGCAAGATATTTTCAGTTGAAGCAGTTCAAACATTAGCATTCAAAGCATTTTAGTCTGTGACTAGCTTAAGCCTTGTCTGTGAAATATGTCTCCTTCAATATTACTGCACATGGCTACATTTTAAATTAAATTTATTTTGTGCAATTTTATTTTATTTTTTTATCATTATATTCATTATATAAACAGATTGTTGTGCTGTCTGAGTATGCAAAAGTTTACAGAAATTGTTTTTACTTTTAATAGTTGGATTTTTCTTTTCTTCCTCTGGATTATTATTAATTATATCATATACAGTGGCAGCTTTAACAAGCTGGATTCAGACTTCACACAGATCTCTTTTGATATATCAGGTGACGGTGTGCACATCAGTTTCATATAAAAGCATTTGAAAATGCAAGTGCATTTAACCGCAGCCGCGATCTGCCGCAGTCTGTCAGCGCGCAGGTTTCATGCATATAATATAAATGCATTCCAAACGTTGAAAAAACATATCTAAATAATATCTAAAATAAAACGCGACGGATGACACAATGTGCACGTGTCTCAGCGCAAATTCTGTGCAAAGATGCCCGGTTGTGCCGAGTGCGTGCACGTGCCATATTTGCATGAAAAAGAATCGATTATGAAATATTCCGGATTGATTCAGAATCGTTGAAGAGAGAATCGTGATGCATCGATGCATCAATTTTTCTCCAACCTAGACGTTACCCTTTCAGTTGAATCACTTCGACGTTGCAGATGGGAACACCCATGGAACAGGCCACGACTCTGAGGCCGTGTTACGTGGAGATCCCCTGCCAACTGGCGAGATACTTTTACAGTTCAACAGCAGAGGAATCTGCACGTAACCTTCCCAACCCTCTGTGGCCCATGAAGGGGGGCCACAGAGTTGCTTTCACTGGTGCTGAAGCAGATCGTTGAGGGCGGAGCACATGCTTAACACAAGCGTGGTGAGGGCCGAAGGGCTTGGGTGCAGGCGTGACGAGTAAGGGGCTCGTCACAACCTGGTCAGCTCTTCGTGCACCTCTGGGAAGAAAGGAACCAGGAGAGCGCGGTGGTGCCACATCTCTGGCCCCCAGAAACCAAGCATCCAGCCGCGAAGGGTCAGCTGGGGGTACACGGGGCACCTCCAGACCGATTCCTTCCGCGGCGCGGAGGAGCATGTCCTAGAGCTTGCCATCCGCTGCAGACGGGACAGACGCCGCGATGCGACGTCTACCCTAGGGGGATGCGGTCTCCTCCGGGAGCACCACGGGGCTACGCGGTGCCGCAGAAGTCTGCGTGGCTGTTACACCGGACGAAGCATTCTGAACGGGAAGAGGTGAGGAAACTTCCTGGTGATTACCATTATACATTTTTGTAGTTACTAATAACTAATTCAAGCTATTAAGACTTAAATTTGCTGTTAGCATCAATGTTAGACCAATAAATATTGCATGTGAAAAAAGTGATAGCCAGTCAACAGCAGCATTTTAATTGTGGACAGTAGACCCAGAGGAAAGCACAAGTGCTCATTTATTCAGGTCTTTTAAAAAAATGAATCACCCCCATAAGATAAATAATTCACAAATGAAATGTCTCAGGTTACGACTGTAAGCCCAGTTCCTCGAAGGAACGAGACACCACGTCCAGCAGACGCTACAAATCAGACCAATGAAATGGGCAGACCTCATAGGCTGTGACGTCACCAGCCCGGGAAGCATAAGAGCACATGGGATGTGACCAGCATTAGCTTCTTGTCATGAAGCAAAGCTGGCAGGGATGCTGAGGGTGTGGCTGGCTAGACTTTGAGGAACTGGGCATACAGTCGTAACCTGAGACGTTCCTCTTCAGGAACTCGAGCCGCGTCCAGCAGCAACAATGTGGAATGAGATGCCCACGCCTAGACACCTTCACGGCCCTGCCCAGTGTGTGTCTACTCACCAAGCACCGCAACATCGGGTGTGGCTCTCAGGTCCAAATTATAGAACCGCACGAAGGTGTGAGGGGTAGACCATCCCACGGCCGCACATATCTGCTCCAAGGAGACCCCTGACTGGCTTCTTTCAAGGGGTCCTCTTAGCCTGAAGCACTACCCTCAAGTGCTGCTTAGGCTGTGAAGACCCCTGCATGGAGCGCCGCCAGCTCTCCCTTTTTCTTCTGGGAGGAGCTCGTTCAGCGACGCGACACTTCTGTGTCTCCCGGTACGAGGAGCCAGTACTCCGCATAGCAGCTCTAGCAGCCCTAGCAGCCCTGCGAGTTGGAAAACGGCGAGGGAGGAACCGCTGAAACGTCGACGCCTGTTTGCATGCCTCCTGGTGCCTGTCAACGATGGTAGTAACAGCGTCGCCAAACAGGCCCTGAGGCACCAGCGGGACGTCGATCAGGAATGCTCCCGTCCTTTTTTTTGACATTCGACAGGGTTAGCCAAAGATGCCTCTCTGCAGCCACCAAAGCTGCCATAGACCGGCCAATTGAACGTGCGGTCTCTTTGGTGGCCCGCAGTGAGAGGTCAGCAGTCCTCCTGAGATCCTTGATGTCATCAGAGCTCACCGTTTCTTTCTCATCCAAATCACTGAGCAGGTCAGCCTGGTATGCCTGCAACACTGACATCGTATGCAGGCATGCAGCAGCCTGACCTACCGCTGAGTACGCCTTCCCAACCAGTGCTAAAGATGCTCGCAGCTGCCTGGAGGGAAGGGACGGAGCCTTCAAGGACGATGCCGAGGCAGGTGACAGATAGCCCGTGAGCGTCTGTTCAATGTGCGGCACCGTCCTATATCCGTGCTCTTTCATTCCACAGACATTGCCATATAAATCCGTGGATAAATGAAAAAGCCTAGCTGAGTACAGTCTGTTCCACCTTGGCGTGGTGATCGGGAAAGAATGGTAGGCTCCGTTTTGCTTCTTGCACATGCTTCCTCAGTCTCTTGGGCAGCGCCGGACCTCACTGAGGAGGGCGGAGAGAGGGACTCATCCGTCTCCGAATTCTCCATGCCAGCAAGGATTCCGCTGCGATCCCCATGAGCGCTTTCTCCGCCTCGGCACGAGCGGGTCTGTCGCTGCAGAGAACCACAGTGAAGGCTCCCTCCTCGAAGAGAGCCTTCCTGGATCTCAGCACGCGCACTGCTAACCTCTCATAGTGAGGGCAATCAGCTCACCCAGGCAAGCCACACACAGCTCATGTGAATCACCCGGTGCAATAAACCTCTTGCAAGGGTAAGCACATGCTCTGTAAAGTGACTCACTGTCGCCCCTGTCACATTTCCTTGTGGATTTTGACACAAGGGTGGACAAATGACGTCTATGACATCTGCCCATTTCATTGGTCTGATCGCTGACGCTGACGCTGGAGGCGTTCTCCATAGCGTCTGCTGGACGTGGCTCAAGTTCCTGAAGAGGAACAACTTTTTACTACCTGGACTGTTGTTATTTTTCTATTGTCCGTTTACCTTTAGGATCTGTGCCTTATAAACCATCTGGGTGTATGGAGCGACAAAGCTCAAAATTATTATAGCAGTATGATTTATATTCAGTTGCTGAATATCTGGGCAATAGAATTTAAAAGAAAGCATTAAACAGAGAAACAAAAGAGAATAAAAGGTTTGGGGAAATAGAGTCAGAAAGGCAGGATTATGTTAAGCAAATGATCTCTGTAAAATCAAGTGTGTGTGCATATATCTCCCTTTTTCTCTCTCGCACACATTGAAAGGCTGTGCAGGTCTTGTAATCTCTGCAGAGTGTGATTTCACTGCAGTTTAGCCAAGCTCAGCGTCTCCTAGTCACCAATGCACAAAAAGGGACAGATAAAGAAAATAAAGAGAGAGGGTGGACAGAGAAAGGGAACGGCAAAAGGGTTATAATAAGATGTGGTAGATAAATCAGCCACAGATTAATAGGTGAAGATGGGCTCCTGGATCTAAGACAAAAGTAAAAGAAGAGGCAAGACAAAACGTGTTCACAACATCATCCATTACACCATCCAATTGTGTGATGCAGCAATTTTCCATTGCCTTTTTTCTATAGAAAACTAATTGCCCCTTGGGTATAATTCATAGATTTTAATCAGGATGAATAGTCTGACTGTAGTTGGGTAATAAAGCCAACAGACTGTGAAACTATATTGAACTAAATTGCCCTGCACAGGCAGAAACGTATCAAATAAAGTCTGCATGCATGAACATATAACAAACGTAAATTTCTTGAATAATGCCTGCAACCAATGTTATGGAGAAATATTGTTAATATCAAAGTGTATGTCAGTAACCTGAAACAACAGTTCTGCTCATACAACCAAATACAACATATTAACCAAACATAAAGGAATAGTTCCTAATAGAACTTAAATGTAAACGGAAGTCGGTGTTATCACTGTTTAGATGAAAACAGAGTTAAATTTAGGCATGCTTCATAGGATTAGAAACAAAGAGGACATGGTTTTGTAGTACATTTCTGTCTATTTATGAGTACATGAGTTTTTTTTTTTATTGTCCTGGCTCTTTCAGGCTTGGTAATGCTGGTGGATAGTGGCCATTATTCTGAAGTTTCATAAATTGCATATATCCATCATTAAATTAGCCTATACACCTCTAGCTGGTGAACACATGTCTTTTGAAGCAACAGCAATGGCTGTATGCGCATTCGCAAAAGATGGAGAGAGTTGAGTACCGGCTTCTTGGCTGACCTCTGATGGTAAAGTATGAAGTATGGCATAAGCCACATTCGCAGCCCTACAAGGTGTATAGGTTAGTTTTGCAATGGATATATCTGTTTTTACGGCGCTTTAAAATAATGACCACTATCCACCAGAATTATCAAGTCTGGAAGAGCCAGGACAAATGTTTTAAAAACTCAGACTGTGTTTGTCTGAAAGAAGAAAGTCATACACACCTAGAATGGCTTGGGGGTGAGTAAAATAAGGGGTAATTTTCATTTTTGGATGAACTATTCCTTTAAGTAGGCAAAAAGCTCAAATATTCCTTGTTTAAGGCATCAGTTTTAACATGTATAAAACTACAACTCCACAATTTGAACAAATTTGCCAATCCCAGATGTCTCAATTTCTTTCACGCTTGTAGCATATGGTGTATGAATTTCGGATGGTGACTTTTTAAGCTGTAGCTTCCAAGTATACGTCACTGTATAGTGTTAGCTGTATAGAAAATAGAAGACTGGACATTCTGCTCAATTTCTGACTATTACATTTCATGAAAAAAGCATACAGTACAGTATGTGGGTTTTGAATGACTTGAGGATGATTGTGATAAGGTTTAAACATCAGATGTGAAATGTAGTACTGTGCCATTTCACTAGTTACAGTACACTATGGTGGCAAACAGAAAAAGAGTGAACACTTGAATGCTAACTAGGACCTGCAAAAAGTTCATATTCTGCAGCATCTCTGCACTAATTCACCACTGCACCACTGTCTGCTGGAGAGCAGCCATTACCTTACTCACCGAGAGATATTCACTGTTTCACACGACTAAATTAGACTGTTGTTCTGCCTGAATATCTGCATTGTTCTCTGAAGTTTGGAGTTAGTAATTTTTCAAACAAAGATTAAAGCGACTAAAATGACAATAAAAACTGTTACAAAGAAAACAATCCTTTCCATCTTTTGTTTGATCAAAGAATTCTGAAAAACAATTATTGTATTAAGTAAAAAAACATTCACTTGACCACCAAAAAAATAAACTTTGCCATCTCATATTTATATATACTTAAGCAGTTATTTAAAAAATAATAATAACATATTTATTTATTTAATAAACGCAACCATAGTGAGTTTAAAAAGATGAAAAAAGACATAAAAGCATTACAAAGGTATTTCTTTCTACCCCTATACAGTGTTTCAATCTTTCTGGCTGAGGAGCAGCAAATTCTTCTGCTGATGACCGTATCTGATCTCAAAAGCCAGTAGCTGTACCGGCAGTCACAGCCGGCCACGTGCAATTATGTCTTAAAAGCCATTGACAGAGTAAGGACAAAGAGAGAGAGGGAGCATGAAAGAGAGGGAAGCAGAGCATGCTACACAATGCCCTCAGGGCTCTCCAGATGAGTGCATAAGTGAAGAAAAAGCAGGATCAAAAAAAAGAATAGAGAAAAAGAGAGATGCTCAGACTTGATTAAACTGATAAAACACATAAGAATGTCAATTGACATGAATATCAATGACCCTAAACCAGGACAATGAGAACTTGTAGACTGTTTAAAGAAGTATCACACACTTGCTCTTGATGATTAAGTCATTTCAAAATATATTGTTATCGTTGCTTCCTTTTTGTCCACCCTAGTAAACTGTCCGGCCACAACAAATAATAATTGCTTTTGTTTTCTTTTAAAATGACATATATAAATATGTAATGTAATTTATTTCTGACAAACCTCTAATTTCAGCAGTCATTATTTCATACTTTAATATGGCATAATCCTTCAGAAATCTGCTTAAGCTTAAGTATTTATCTTTGTGTGTATAATATTTATTGTTTAATTAGATTTAAATAACTAAAAGTATGTTTATGAAATATGCCTACACTAAAAATCATACATATTAATTTTTTTTATTATTGTTATTTAAAACTGAATAAAAAGTAGTAAAAGAAAATATGAACCACTTAGAATTACCAGAATAAGAAAATTCCTTTTTTTTATTATTCTTTCGTTGTTTTACCTTGATAAAAAGCCACCTATAATCTTCTATTTCCAGCAGCCCAAACAGTTAAAAGGATAGTTCACCCAAAAATGAAAATCATATCATTAATTACTCACCCTCATGTCATTCCAAACTCATCAGACGAATGGTCTTAGGGATTTGGAACTACTTAAGGGTTGAATAATTAATGATATACTTTTCATTTTTGGGTAAACTAACCCTTTATACCTGGCACTAGCACTAAGCTGAACTGAACTGAACTGAATTCCCAGGGAATGTATGATTATTGAAATGCAAATGTATAAATATAGTCTATATGTACAATAGTAATATTCCTGTTATTCCTACCTAGCCATCCAGAGCTCGAGTCAGGCACACACATATCCGTCTCCGCACTAGGGAGAACAAAGCCCACCACGAAGACCTCCACACCATCAGACATGAGCGCCAAGCCCAGAGTGAAGAACAGCTGCCACTGAAACCTGCCATGTCCACACTCCTGTATGATGAGCTCGTACTGCTGCGCCAGCTCCTCCTCATCCGCCTGCCTCTCGTTCTCCAGCTCCCTCCGGTCCTTCAGGCCATCCGCCAGTGGCTGTCCCAGAGCCACCTGTCCATCTTTGGCCTTTGCATCCATGGGGATCCCCTGGTACTCCCCTTCATATATCTCATCCTCGTCATCGTGACCCTCAGTGGCATCACTGGATCCCTCTTCATCATTGGCGTTGACCCCTGTGTAGTTCCCATCAGGCTGGCTGTAGTAGTCATCGTCTTCGTCCTGGAAGCGTTGGTAGGCGCGACTGTGGGAGTACTCGTCTGAGGCACGGTCCACAACTTTGTTAACCTTCTTAACAGCTTGTCGTTTGGCCTCCTTAGCAATATCTCTGGCCCCCTTCTTGAGGGAAGATGTCTCTTGTGGAGCTGTATCATCCATGATTAGATGTTGGAGGGGAACAAGTCTGCAGTCACCACAGAAGAAGCGCTTTTGCCTTTATGGCTCTCATGAGTCTGGGAGAAACACAGTTTTAAAGTTATATTGTGAGGGCAAAAGCTTTGGGCTACATAGTCCATAAACAACCATGTAAATCTTTGAAAAAAAATAATTACATACATGTAAATAATTACATACATGCCCCTAATCTTCTGAAGGGTAGTGTATATTAAATAATTTTTACAATTTAAACAGTATATACGTTTCTTGAAAGCCTTTACTGCATGGGTCTGTATGAGAAAAAACATCTAAAAAATCTACTTAAGAAAGTTTTCTGCTTCTGCATAATTTAAAATGTGCAAATGATTGAAATTACAGGTAAATACAGTTCCCTGACAATTAACTGTCATCATCAGTAATGTAAACGGGAAGTCGTGTGATATCCCTGTTTAGATGAAAACAGACTTTAGAGCCGATGGTTGTAATTAAAATAAGACACGCTTCATAGGATCAGAAACAAAGAGGACATGGTTTGATTGAATATATTTCTCTATGAATATATCTGAATATATCTGTAGTAGCCCACGTATATCTTATGTTTTTGAAACATTTATTACAAACAAGAGATTGTCAATTCTTTTTTTTTTTTTTTATTAATGTTTTATTTTAGGTCAAACAAAAAGTAGTACTGGCAAATATTGCAGTACAGTACAACTAATATACATATAATATACATATACTTAACATAATCATTAAAAGATATATAAATAAATGAGAAAATAAAAATTAAAAAAACACAAAATAAAATAATAATAATAAAGTAAATAAATTTAAAGCAGCAGCAATTATGTGCAGTTATATATTCAAACATATAAATATATATTATATATAGAAATAACTTTCTTAATTCATTTTTATATAATAAGTACAATTTTAAACAAACCTTAAATGTAATAGTTTCACAAAAGAGATGAAAAGCTGAAGTTTATGTTAAGTTAACGGATGTACTGTGTATTCTAAATGACTACTTAATGATGCTATTTAAAGTAACTCATTCAAATGTTAAAATCAGTGTAATAATAATTTTGTTAAATATTCATGTTACCTTAGAATAAATTAAATTTTAGTTTCTAATTTCCAAATTTTTGTCATCTTAAAAACTCACAGAGCTCTAATAATTGCTGAAGCACTCAAAATCTCTCACTTCCTCAAAATCGCTCACTTCCTCAAAATCGCTCATCCCTGATTGCTAACAACTGATTGTTTATAACTGGCAACTAAATACCATCCCTTTGAAGAGCAGTGGCTATAAAACACACCACTTAAGTACGTAAGCACTTCCACTCCCCGCCGTAATTTTAAACTCATCTTAAAGACCTTAACTAGATAAGGTCAACTAAATTCTGCATGAGCAGATGCAAGTATTAAGTATCCAGAAAAAATACTACATGTAAAATATTTTATTACCTGCAGCCTAAACACCTCAGTTGAGATATACACTATACCGTATAACAAATTTTGTGCAACATTTAACACAATACAGTTAATTAGCCAGCACTTACAGTAAACAAAACCTTACAGTCATGTTCTAAAAAGCATATTAGACTTTACTGAAATCAAATCTGATCATATTTTCCTTGTTAGTGAAGAGCTAAAACATTTTTATTAATTTCCCGAAATAAATTGTACAATTTCCAGATGTTCATTGTGGTATTAGATGTTTTTAAAAGCAAATGCTTATATTAACTGCAATATATTTGAATGATCATAAACAGAAAGTGAACAAAATTGGCTAATTTAATTGAACCCTTATTTTACATCATATTTCGTATGACTTATGAAAAACCGTGTAATCATACTCCCTACCATACTGCAAGCCATGTACACCATGTGAATGAGTCGAAGACTTTACGACAGCTAATGGATCAAAAAAGATAGCTTGTTTCACTTTCATTGTGTTTACATGCCGTTGGGAAGCTGAGTGCTCAGGCTGCGGAGTAATCCATTATTGGCTGACTGAATGGATGTGGACCATGTGTCTGTCTGAGAGGTCTGGCAGCCCCAGTGAACTGCATGATTGGCCCCTCGGAGAAGACACAGCACTTCCCCCAATCTACCTGCGTAATGCTGCGGGATCTGACAGGACCGCTGCTTACAAATGATGGACGGCAGAAAGCCGCGTAGATCATCAGCTATAACAGCTATGGATAACACTATTTCATTTCGAATACAATAAAATCAAAATCATTTTCTTGATAACAGTCTGAGATAATTTCTTAACTGAAAAGCAGCGTTCTCAGTGTATTACTGATCTGACTGGGAGCAGCTTAACCTGAGTGTACGGTTTAGGTGCAATCAGTCGCAAGTGGATTGAAAATAGGTCTTGCACTCATGATAGCCTCTGTCGAAATGATGTATGGTGTTTCTTTTCTCTACGCCTTCTCTGGTGCATTGGGGTCAGGTTGTATATGCAAGAACATAATAGCATATGTGGCAAGCTGGCATGAATAACAATGGTTTTACGAGGTGAGCTGTAAAATTGCCTGTCGATATGTTAAGATAAAGAGAGGGGGCAAAAGTGAAAGAAAATCTGATTTCTTTGATTTTTGTGGTGTGGTATTAATATGTTTTAGTTCTTTACATGTATGGGTTACAACTTTAGAGTAGTTACACTTTTAACGCTAGGTATTCGTATTCTTTTCTATAAGGGTTGACTTTAAAACTGAAAGAGTGAATGTCCCTTCTCTTCCTTTGAAGTTAGACAGTGTGAGGTTCAATCTCCTAATGGTTTGGAGAGGACATAATCACATTAAAGTAAAAAACAAATGACCTCGTCTATAAGAAGGACACTAGGGCATCTTGAGATTGCTCCAGGAACTGATGATATTATGGAGGAAAAGAAACAAAGTGTTTGACTGTCTGGTGAAGATGTTTCTGTTTCCAAAAAAATGGAATGACCTAAATGACAAACATTTAGTATAATGATCAAATATAATATATATATATATATAGGCATTTATAGGCTTAAATATAGGTATGGCATGCTGAGGTTTTTTCATGCTATATGTCAGGAGTGTCAAACTCAATTCTTGGAGAGCCAGAGCCCTGCACAGTTTAGATGCAACCTTAAACACACCTGACCCAACTAATCAAGTCATTCAAAACTGTGTATGATGTGCGTTGGAGCAGGGTTGGTCTGACACCCCTGCTCTGTGTCTATGTTATTTACGTCATAATTCCCCAAAAAGATTTTAATGATTGTGGCCTTTAATATGATTATCAAAATATGTCTGTTTTTTGCTTTGAAAAAGGAAATAATTTCCATACTGAAATTAATCACAGACGACAGGCATGTACTATAGAGTGTTATTAAAACAAATGCACTATTTCCTTTAATTGTCTCAATTTTCTTTACTCATCAACTTCATCACAAGTTTGGGGCAGAGAAAAAAATTCTATACATTTAAGGCAAATCCAACACTTGGTTTCAGATTTTTAAGTTTTTCTAAAATAATTGTACTATCGCTAATCACTTTAAATTTAGGCCTATTTGTTCAGATTGTGCCAAATGCCTCATTCAGACATAAATTCATCAATACCAGTTTTCTTCTTTAGCAAAATGTTCATTTAGAAACATAAATTTATGTTATTGTTTTGAATAAGCATTTTCATAAGACTGGGTAACATATTCCTATTGGCCATTTATAACATGCTCAACGAGCCCTCTTTGTTTCAATCATCTTACAAAACACACACACATATATATATATATATATATACACACAATAGTTAATTAATAGTTGAACATATTTTAGGCATGGGCACTTGTATTTGATATTTAACAAAAAAAAAGATAACTAGCCATGATAACAAAATAGCAAATGTTTAAATTAAGACAGCATACAGCAAAACAATGTCTAAAAATAATTCATGCTGCAGTGCATGCTGGGAACTCACACACCCTAAAACTCACATTTTAACAATTTGAAATCTTGTTAAGACAACAGTGTTCATCTATCATCTAACATTTGGAGGAATATTAAGAAACCTGCCATTTTTTCCAGCATACACTATCAGCACAATGTTTTCTGTCTGACGGTGCCTGGTGACAACTAAACAGATGGAGATCAAAATCATTAGTCTAAGTTTGATTTTAATTTTATCTCCAAATATAAATTATATTTCCAAATATAAAAAAACACAGTACACAGTATTATATCTGAAAATGCTGACACTATTGAGTTTTAACAAAGGAAACACACATTTGGATGAAGCAGGGTACAATACAATGTAAATGAATCCTTCAAAACATGTTTAACAAAGTACTCTAATGTAATTCCTCTGTACATACATACATTCATCTTGTATCTGTGAAACATCAGGGTATCATAATAGAACATAGTGGCATGCATGCTAAAGAGAAAAAAGTAGGCTCGGATTATATGAGGCTTGTCGCTCTCAATCACGACACGGCCGGCTGCATCACTCTGCAGGTAATTCAATAAAGCCTATTCTCAATGGGTAGAGCAAACCTTCCTACCAACCTGAGCACTGCTACAGGAGCAGATTCTAATCTTAACACCGGACATGTGTTCCCAGTCATGCAAACTAAATGCAACAGACAAAAAATTATAATCTGAAAAAAAAGCCTTGTGGGTTGGCAATCTTAAAGGACAAATTACTGCAAATTTACACAATGTGCACAAAATGTAAATGATTTATGAATTGCCTTAGTGCTTATGCAGCCTAATGAGGCAGAAGCATGCAGCTGAACTATATAAAAGCGAAGATAAAAGCCTGGTCAATGCAGCATCGCTGATGAAATGCTGTACAGTCCTCAAGGATACAACCTTGGAACTACTGTAGAGCTAAATGAGTTTAAAGTGAATGACAAAATTGAAAAGCTGGATTGGTCTGCACTTTCATAAAAAATAAAATAAAAAATCATTGGCCACAATTGTTTTATTTTATTTAATAAAAAGGCTAAACAAAAGCATTTTATAGCCTGTTTATCTATAATCAAAAGGAATTTGAGGGGATTTAAAGTTTTGAGATTTCCTCAGAAAACAAGTCACAATCCAATAAAGCTGAATGAAAATCAGTCAGTAAGTGACATGGCTCAACCATATAGCCCAACCATATTTGACTCAAAACCAAGACTCAAAATGGATTTGGCTGTACATAATTGGATTTAGCTGTTGTGTAATTATAAAAGGTTAAAAAAAACGTAGGCCTATAAACATATTTAATACATAAAAGGGGGGAGTGTAGTGTTTGATGTAGAAAGGTCCTGTAAAACTAATACTAAATAGGCGAATAATACGAAATAAATGAATGAATAAATCCTTTCTGTAGCTGTTCATAAACTTATATAAAATAAAGAAATACATACTTGTAAAAATGTGTTTATTCCAATTGTTTTCCACC
The DNA here is from genome assembly GCA_032359435.1 of Enteromius unitaeniatus. NCBI lineage: Eukaryota > Metazoa > Chordata > Actinopteri > Cypriniformes > Cyprinidae > Enteromius > Enteromius unitaeniatus. The sequence continues at coordinate 12,438,948 of JAUMHI010000040.1, read as the reverse complement.
TACAATAACCCTTAACAGGGTTCCAGCTTGATGAATGTGTAAAAACTTTCAACTTTCAAGAATTCCAATTCTGTTACTTCTTGGGTGTCACATCCAAGAAGGAATATAAAAAAAGCCACGCACTTGTGTAATTGTGGTGTGTGTGTCTCTGCAGTGCTCGTGCTGCCCGCGGCGCTGTGCTCTGTTCCAGCCACCGATCAGTCGCTTTCGCTCATGTCAAAACCCGCTCCAACACCGGACACTCTCCTCGCTAATAATTCAATAAACGACTGAACACAATTTACAAGCACTAAATGTTCAAATTAAACTCATTCAAACTAACCACTTTAGTTCAGTTTTTTAGTTCTGAATAAACAACTTTTGTTACCTAGACAAACTGAGATGTCAATCGGTGTGGTTTTAATTTGCTGTTCAGCCGTCTCCTTTACGCACTGACAAACTACACAGTGCTATGATAGCAGGTTTTCTTTATTTCGTACTGTAATAAATATAGCAAAATGTGTTGTTATATGGCGAAAGTGTTTTTAAGATTTGACTCACCCTTTAGGGAGCACAGCAGATGAGATGTCGATGTTGGCTCTCCATCAGGCTACGAGACGCCCGCCGTCTCTAATGAATAAACATGTATTTGTGCCGTAAAGATACCCGGCAACTAAAGCAAGAGCTGACGGTGTTTAAGCGCTGCAGCTCCGTCTCTGCAGTACTTCTAGAAATTGAAGAAAGAGAGAGAGAGAGAGAGAGAGAGAGAGAGAGAGACAATTGCTGTGTGTTGTAGTAATAATGCTATGCGGAGAGACCTGACGGAAACACCGCGGTATGACGTAAAGAAACCCCCTACAAGAGATTTATGACGAGTGTCCTATTGAAAGTCAAATCCGGCATCTCTTTGCCAGATCACGACAAACCGGCGTGATTTAAAGGTGCACTCAGCATATTATGACAATTAAGAAAGTTTTAATAATGAGTTTTTCTTTATCATATGCATAAGACACTGATTTTAAACAACCTCAAAAATGTATGTAGCCTATAAAACTAAACTGAATGTGCCTTTTATGAAAATAAAAACAACAAAAATGAATTATCTAAGACTTTTTCGTAAGCCATCCTTGCCCCAAAAAAATCTAATTCCAATCTGCGTTTCGTGTAGATTTGATGGGCAATGTGAACAACACGTGATATATTTCTGTGATACTGAAGATGTTAACTAACCACTCGAGGAGGAAACAATGTTATATTATAATGAAAGAATGTGTAAAGTACACTTTTCTGGAAACTGAGTTTGGATGATTTAGGATAGTTCATATATTTATAGCAAAATTGAATAATTTTATATTTTATGCAGATATTATTGGGACATTGTTATTGGAATATTATAATATTTTTCATCATTAAGTCTAGCTGTTTCTGTTCAAATGTATTATAACCAACTTTTTATAAAACTCATTTCATTCAACACTCCCCCTAAATCAATCTGACAGCATGAAATGAAAAACATCCATTTAGAGGAATTGGGCAGCATTATACTGCTGTAAATACATAATTTCAGAGTTGTGTTTCATTCAGACTTATATAAGACATGTGCAACATTGTGCTGGGTAGGCTACTTCTATCAATGCTTTGGAGAGTTTATGCATCAAGCCAGTATGTTGAATCAGTGACCTCTAATTTCTTCTGTTGTGTGACCTCATGCTTCTGTTCCTCATTTATGACTGAGCCAGAGGAGGATGCACTCATAGAATGCATGACTGAAAGCCAAGGAGCACTTAACTTAATGAGCTGCAATATGGAGCATTACAATATGTGTCCTCAGTGACTATCAGTGGAACTTCAGCCTGTTAAATCTTTAAATCAAAAAAGGGAAAAAAAGTTTGAAATAGGCTACAGTTTGATTTAAGATTGTTTACACGTAGATAATCACAGATCTGTATTATACCTCTGACACAACAGCTTGTAAGTCATCATGTACCAAGGCTAAATCTTCTTGAAAACATTGTTACTTGTAACATTATGTCAGTGTCGATATAATACTTTTCTCATACATTTTCATTTCGTGATGGTGCTCGACTAGAGAGAGACTCAGCATGACAATAATAAAACTCAGCAATCAGGTGTGTCATAACAGCAGTCATTAGACTTGGCCTTTCCATCTTACAAATTGACGTATAACCATCTTAGCTAATACTTAAAATAGATCAGCTTGCAATGATACATTATGCACCACAGCCTATGCCTCCTCTAATGGCTAATGAATACAAATGATAGAACATGCAGTGGTGAAGAATCCACTCTGCTTATCAACTATTTGCTGCATATACAAGAAATCATTTGAAACTGAAGTAAAGAACTTTGACATAAATTCACAACCTGCCTGTCTTAGTTGTGAGCAATGATAAATACCTCAAAAGCATTTTACGTGTTTGCTTGCTGCAGTGCTTCGGTGTAGAATGGCTTTATGACAGCTGTTGAAGGATTCCCTGCATAATAATGGGAATGAGTTCTGCTTATGCTCTGAATATCCGATCACAGATTTCAAATTTGCAATCTGTTCAAAGTGCAAACTTTATAAGGCAGCTAAAACATGAATAACATGATTATGTGCACATCAACAGCAAAATAATGCCATAACCTGTGTAGGTAATGTAAGTTTATGCCTCATTTCTGTGTAATGTGTGTTATCACGATAGTGTCTGGTGCATCCTCTTTAGATTATTATTTCCCTCATCTTGTGTAAAAGCTCCTTGTGAAGAACGTAGATTCATCAAAGATTAAACCAAGGTATAGATTCTAGTTGGTCAGTTTGGTATATTGATATCAGTTTTATTGATCAGCTTGTAAGGAAAATGCGTTGAACTTATGAATTCTTATTCATTTAATTGATATGATTTAATGCTCATTCATGCAGGGCAGATAATGTGAGAATGATAATCGGTTACCTTAAATAAAACAATTATGATCCTGAGAGCCAATAAACACCTCTGAAACTGCTGAAAGAAAAAAGCTTTTGTATTATTCGATTAACCTTCTAAATCTGGTCCTTTTATTATGTCTGTCCTCTTTCTACAGCTTCTGCATCCTGAAGCTCACAAATACCTCTAGCGAAACACCACAGGGGAGAAAGTTCACTTAATGGCTTGAGACTATTGTCCTGGAACAAATTGAACCAGGTTGTGAGTAAAGAATGTGGGTTGACTTCCAAGTGAGGGCATGTATATGCTTTTCAGGCTGAGATTCAGAGGCAGTACTTGATTTCATGCTGAGCTGGATGTTTTATCAAAGTGCTGTAATCATAAGCGTATGGCTTGACGTTTGAGCTGGGGCCAGGGCAGGGGGCAAACGATTTGTTGGGGTAAAACAGTTGTGATACCTCACAAAAAGAGTGATAAAGTGGCATAATTTACTTACAATCCACTAAAAAACTGTATGTGCTATGGTTTACAAGCAATGAAGAATATCATTTGATTGCATGAATATACAACTAACTTAATACTGTTAAATTAAATCTAGACTAAACCAAACTATTTGCTAAAATGTCCACAACTTTAACAACACCAACATGATAAAGAGCCCATCCTGCAAATTACATTGCTTTCCATTCATTCAATTCATGTGCTTCATTTATCTTTTTGATTTTTTGATGCATTAATGATGGCTTAGTTTGATTTTCTTCTCTGATTTCCTTTCTTTGTGTGTTTTTCTTCTTCTTTATTTGTTAAGTCCACAAGAGACCACATTGAAAAAGATGTCATTCAAACTGTAATTAAAATTTGGAAATAAACATAAAATGTATGGATTTATTTATTTATTACAGTCAAAAATAAATAAATGATGAAGAAATATCTTTGAATATTTTATGTATGTGTTTTAATATATCGGGGATAAGAACCAGAAGGCGTAAGTGACATTTTGGGTGAAATGGAGATATATACATCAAAGGAAAGCTCTTGAGTTCTACTGGCAAAAGTATAATGTCAGCCATGAGTGTACAAAATTTTTGTGAGAAACGATTCAAATAAATACATAAAGTCATATCAAAGTAGAGTAAATGTTGGTTTTGGATCTCCTGTTAAGATGGTGAAATGTCAATCCTCACTGCTCCATATACATATATGTCTGATCAAAACGGTCTACTAAATGCTAATGGACCCTTGAGTGAAGGTGGTCCTCACAGCAGAAGACAAGATCCAGAGGGTGAAGTTGGATTCATATCCAATTCCTCCCATCTTACATATCCCACCCGTTTTCACACTCTGGTCCCATACCCATCTCCATCATAGACATATAAATACCTAGACGCCTCATTGGCCATTGACTTACTAAGTTTTAACTTGTAGTTTATATGATAAATTAAATTGCATACTATGTACATTGATAACTTTGACAAGACAGTGTCAGACTGTCAGGATTAGGGAGCTAAAGCTTTGAATTAATCTTTAATTTCACTACTCATTTACAAAGAGTAAGTTTATCGTCATTATAAGGATTTGAAGACTTATCTTAAAACTATGGAATGATTGTATAAATATTTCCTTTTCAGCCAGTTGCAAACAGGAGCACAGAAGCCTAAATCTGAAAAAGCCTGTTCTCTGCATTTCCAGGAGACAATACTTCCACAGCATAATGTGGTGTTTGTTCTAGTTAAAGCCCAGAATGACCATGATCATATTCAAACTTCTCTCGTCTTTAATCTGTGCCAGGGTCATTTTTGTCAAATATTAAATTACAATATTATAAACCTCATTTAAAATTATTTACTAACTGCAAAAAAACTGCATAATAGCCTAGAAAAGAAAAACACAACTTCTTAGTGATGACAAAATCATTGTTGGTTATTGCTCTTCATGTTGTGATTATTCATGGTTAAGTGTAATTTGCATTATATAGTAGAATGTCAAGCCTGGTCGAGTTATCACAGACCTTATTCTGTTCATTTCAAAAAAGCCCATTATACAATATCTCATCTCAGCTCATGTATTTTGGTTTTACTCAAGGGAACAAATTTGTAACCATTGACAACCATAAATTTAGCATGTCTTTAGTTATGTCTTACTTATATAAGACAAATACTATTATAAAACTACTTTTCACAATTATTTGATTTACTTTATAATCTACTATTAATTTATTCTTCATTATTTATTCTGTATTATTCCACCTTTTATTTGCTATTATCTGTCTATTGTTGTTCATTTATATTACACATATAGTTGCTATTATATCACTTGTGTTGCTTTTTTTTTTTCACTTTACTACAACTTCACATTTACTTTGTAATATCACATATCACTTTTACACACTCGTTGTCATATCCCCACTATCCAGCCACGAAAAATGCAAAAATGTATAAAGAACAAAACTTTGAAAGAGTTGATAAGCATGATAAGCAAATAAATAAAAACACATCGATGTATTAAGTCTTGACTCAACAGGTATTGTTGCTATTGTAGGCTATCAGCATGTCACAAGAACAATACAACAGACGCTTCCGCGTCCCTGTTACTACGGAAACATTCAACCCAATCACAAAAGCGAAGAGAGTCGTGTCAAATCTTCAACCAATCAAAACGGCTTTTACTGCAGCGTCTAGCCGTTTGAACGAGTGTTTTTTAACAGTAGAGCGTGTAGTTGAAGATTGAAGTGTACGTTGTGTTATAAAGGAACAAATACCCTGCAAACACAACACAAGGTAACGACCGCACTGTTTTATCTCTCTGCTGCACTACACGCAGTGATTGAAGTCAGCAGATTTAACATTAGCCGCGGAATTAAGAGTAAGAGGCTAAACGCGGCGCTGTGAAGCTCCAGCAGGAACTTAGTTTGCTCTTTTCCTCTGGTTCAGGCACTGCCTGTGTCTGTTTACGCTTACCTGCCTCACAACTGAGTCTGGATTTGACTTTATTATATCAATATTACATTATTATGAATATTAGCTATCAAACACTTTGCTAAGTTTCCTTACTTCGAGAAAATAACTGTCGAGAAATCACTGCTTTTGGTTCTGTAAACACATTATTGGTAATTTCTCAGAAGTGTTTTGTATGTAAACCTCCAGCTGATAGTTCGAGTTACTGTTAGATTGTGCTTTAACAATACCTTAGAGTTGGATAATATTTAACAATTTTAAAGTAACGTTACACTGGAAATGGTTATCAGGTAATACAGTTCTTACGTTTAAGAAGAATTGGCTTTTAGTTTATTTCAACTAAGTCATTTAAACACTGTTATATGTAACATCCTGATACGTTTTGTGTTTCAGATGTCATCGGATGAAGGGGAGCATAATAGTCCAGATTTACCAAGAGATTCAGACAGAGGCAGCTCGGTTTCCTCTGCGCTTCAGGTGAGTTATCTTATCCACCATCTCAAAGATCACTAAGGCACATGACACTGATTTTCTGTCATTTTTGAAAGTTTAAGTGAAGCTTTGGCATTGTTCCTTCTCTCTCAAATTTTCAGGATGAGTATGAAGAACTTCTTCGATACGCTGTTGTGACTCCTAAATATGAACAGAATTTGCCATTACAGCCATTGAGCACTTCTCAACTCTCCAGAAGTGTACAGCCTACGACCAAAAGAGTAACACCTGCTCGACACGCTGAAGGTAGAACCCTTACTCATATACTGTATAATGCATATTTAGGGGATAATAATGCTATATAATTCTACATAGCAGACAATGTTGCAAGTAATGTTTGGTTGAGAGGTCTGTAGATTTAAAGCAGTGAATTTTGACTTCTCTCGAGATCCCCAAGTCAGTGGGTCGATGCACACTGCAAGAAAAGAAAAGCTGAAATAATTTCATGATTTGTTCCCTTTAGGGTTCTATACTGAATGAAGAAACTGTAATTTTTAGACATGGAGACATTGTGGAAATTATTAAAATCTTTATAAAGCTTTAAAATGTTTCATCGGGTAGAAATTGATTTGCGAGTAAAAACAAAATTGTTAATCGCATGTAAATCAGTTATGTAAATTTATTTGGTAATAAAGAGTGTAAACCATGTAGAATGTTCAATTATTGTAATTTATAATATTTTTTACTATATTGCTACATAGAGCTGGGCGATATATATCGAACGCTATATTATGCGCATCTCGTCAGCGCTAATCAAAGAACCGGCTTTACTGATGAGATGTGTAGAATATATCGTTCGATATATATATCGCCCAGCCCTATTGCCTCAACTTGTTTCTGTAAATAAAAAATAATCAGCTTTTCTCATAATAGCAAAAGTATCAGAAATATTTTGTGAAGCTTTCATGTCTTGGACAATAGAGGGGCTAGTGGTCTTCAAGTCTGAGAAACACTTTTTGCTTTATTTCAGATAGTGAAGAGCACTCAAACAACGGGGTTACGCCAACTCCGCCATTAGAAGAATCCAGACCTCAAAGTCGCACATCTGAGGGTAACGTCAAGAAGACTTTTAAATGAGAAACTGTCAGCCCTCCTGCTTTCCAATGTGTTTCATCCAATCACAATTTTGAATGATCTGTTCAGTAATATTGCTTTTACTTCAGCTGAGAGCATGGCAGACAGATCTGTGTCATCTGGGGAAAGATCAGCGAGGTCGCAGACTGGATCAGACAGATCAGGACAAAGCAGCCCTGATGCTCTGACCACCGTCATGACTGAGATGTTTATCTCAGAGGAGAACCTGAACAAGATGGAGAACATTTTGGACACCTGGAGCACAAATCTTAAGGTTTGCTTTGTCTTTGTGTATTGTAAGTAGCAGAGTTATATTCAACTAAAACTAAAACCATAAAAAATATATAGAAATAAACTACATTTTAATAATAAAAAAAAACATGTTTGTCAAGGCAACTTTTTTTTATTGATGTACTAAAATTACTTAACTAAAAAAAATTATATTAATGAAATAAAATGACAAGGCGTATTAAAATGAACTAATACAAATATAAAAACAACACCATTTCTAAATATGAAAAACTTCAAATATTAATAAATTATTATAGCATTTCAGGGATATTTAAATAACACTGGTAAGTAATGTTTTTCTTCATACTGTAATGCATTATAGGAACTGTTTCTTGGTCTGTGTACAGAGCAATGTGATGATGGAGCTGAGGAAATGGAAACTAGCCTTTGTGGAGCAGCACAGACTGGAGCTTAAGAAGGAGAGGGAGAAACATGCAGCACATATGACTGCTGTAAATGCTGAGATAGATGGCCTTAAAGACCTGCTGAACACCTACAAGATCTCTAACCAGAGAAAAGATGAGGTGCACACAGATATTGATCATTAATAGGCTGGTCCTGTAATATGAAGCTGATAAACATTTGCTAAGGTTAGAGATATTGGTATTGAATATAAAGCTTTGAAATTCATTGTATGGGGTGCAAAATGTGGCTCTGTGTCAGTTTTACACATGATGTAAGTCTCTGTTTTCTAGTCTGTCACTTCCTCATCGGCCTTTGCCTCTTCAGGTGATCGTGAATCTGAGCAGGGCGGTTGACAGGCAGAGGGAGAAGATGGAGCTGATGAAGAGTTTCACCCAGTGGAGACTACAGCAGTGTGCTGCCAGAGAGGAGGTGAGACGGGTCAGCTCAGACTGACAGCACACACACACAGGGCAGATGTTTTTCAGACAGTGTTGTTTACTCATGTCATACTGATACTTCAGACAGACTTGTGTTTTTTATACATTTTCTTTTTTTGGAGAACTTGCAGTTTTACAGGGTATCTGCATTTAAAAAGATACCTTTGAAATGTTTGACCGAAATCCACATTCGCAATATATCTATTTGTTAAATGTAAGCTTTTCCATATTCCAAGCTTGCCGGCTGCTCTGGTGACATGTGTTCATGAGTCATGAAAATCTTTGAAATAAATCTAGGAGCTATTGGATCACTGGACTTCAAATCAGTAGGGGTTGAGGCATCAAAAACTTAAATCTTATTGCTAAAAAATCCTATTAGTAATAAGTTACACTACTAGTTACTGCACAAAAATACTATTTGTGTTTTCGGTTAATCGTCAAAGAAGTTTAAAAAAAGGGTAGGTTTCTTTTCCTTTTTATATATTCACACTACCTTCATAAAAACTTTCAAGAATTAAGAAATGTTTCTTGAGCAGCAAATCAGGATAACAAAATGATTTCTGAAAGATCATGCGACACTGAAAACTGAAGTAATGGCTGTTTAACATTCAACATCGCCATTACAGGACTAAATTATATATTAAAATACAGAAAAGTTATTTTAAATCATACAAATATTTTACAGCATTACTGTTTTACTTTTATCAAGTAATTCAGCCAAAGAAACTTGTTTATTAAATGAAAATGCATTGGTGTGTGTTTCAGGCTCAGGGAGTCAGACTGGCAGAGCAGCACTATCATTTGCAGCTCAAGAGGAAGGTGTGGGCAGGCTGGCACTCGCTCATTCAGAGCGGTTGGCGGGAGCGCGTGGAGAGAGCATGTTGTGCCAGAGCAGAGGACGTGTGCATGCAGCTCTCTACAGACTACGAGGCCAAGATGGCACAGGTGTTGGAACCCATACCGCAATTTTACTAAAAATGTGAGATGTTTAACAAGTTACTGGATTTGGACATAACATGAAAGTTTTGTTACTTTGTTTGTCAGCATGTAGAGGAGCTCCAGAAAGCTCAAGTTGAAATCCACAGGCTGCACACGGAGAGAGAGCGCTATGAGGACTCTATGAAGAAAGCTTTCATGCGTGGGGTCTGTGCGCTTAACATTGAGGCCCTTAGCATGTTCAACACTGGAGAAGCGGGTAGACTGGACCGTGGTAAGATGATAGATGTTCTGCTCAATTACAGTGGCAATGATCACATTTAAGGCTTGATGTACCAGTTTAACGTGACTATTGATACATTCTTGAAGTCTAGAGTATGACAGATACTCAGATATTACCTGTAATGTGCAAAAAAAAGAAAAAGAAAGAAGTTTAGTCTTAAAAATCGAGGATTTGACAAAAGATGATAGCTGAATACACTCCAGGCATATCATTTTACATGGCAACTAAATCAGATTAATAACTGTTTTATAGCATCTGGCTTTACTAATCAGAAGTTATAATCAACCCTTTTTTCCCTTCTGTTGTGCCACATGTAGCTCATAATAAAATATATTCCATGGTGTGCAGACAACTATAAGTCAGCCGTTCATAGGTTTTGGCTATAAACAAGTAGCAGAAAGACAGAGTTCAGGAAACATTTAGTAAAGAAATTGCAGTATTCACCAAAAATCTGCTTAGTTTGAAAGTGACTTCTGTGTGAGCTGTGCCTTATACATTGCTGCGCTGTTGATATCAGAAAAAGGAACCTTTTTGAATTTGAAAATTACTGTGACTATCCCCGTATTTGTTTTTTGGAGCCAATGCCCATTGAAAGTAGAGAAATTGAGAAAGAATTTGATAGTAAAAGAATGAAATTTTATCTGAAACAATCGTTTAAATTAAAGCAGGGATATTAATATCTTAATACGTTCATATACATGGTACCATGTTCTTTTTTTATTTCCAAAAATCAAACCTCATGCAGTATCATGACTCTAGTCTTCCTTTTATTATTTCTGTTTTTTTTTTTCTAGATGTTCCACGTTCAGGAGAGGAGCCAAACACCAGCTCAATGGCCAATCACCCTTCACGGACTGTCTCGTCATCACGGCTCAGTCCAGTTGTCATGGAGAGTCCAGTACATCTAGGCCCCTCCCACAGCGTTACAGAGGATGTAGAGGAGGTGAGATGTGCAGGATACAATGCTTTGATCCCAGGAGTCATATTTTATTTTCATATTGATGAACACTATGTATGCAGTGATATTCATTTGAGTATCAAGCTTTATGGAATGGAATAACAAGATTGTAGTATTGTGTGTGTGTGTGTTTGTGTATTTACAGATGTTATTTAGCTTTCAAGTTAACCTCAATTACTTAATTTAGGACCAAATGCTTGTTGTGCATTTTTTGTGTTTTATTTCCTAGAAACCTATGCATGACAGTCTAATCTTTAAAAATTCTTTTTATTTATCTTTCTCTTCAGGAACATTTTGTCTCTCAGTCTGGCTCAAGTACTGGCCCAAGAGCAGATACTTTTCTCTCAACCACTATGGTAAATTCTTCCGGACCACCAGGGGGCAGTACAAGCTCTTTCAGACAGGTACTGAGTTTACTGCAAGTATATTTATGAATATGTTTCATATTTCATATGTCTCAATCTATTTCTAACCCACCTTCTCAAAATGTGTGTGATTACATTTACATATTTGTGAATGGGACGTTTTGAAAACGGCTTGCTTTTTAATGGCACTACTGTTCTCTTCTTTAGGCGAGCACACGGATAGTAACAGCTGGCAAGCAAAAAGCCTCCAAGATAGTGACCGCTCGTTTGACGGGACGACCAGAGCATAACCGGACAGGCCGCCCCCCTGCAGCTCTGCACGTCATGGGCGTGGCTCCTCCCATGAGTTCAGTTGTTGTAGAAAGACACCACCCTGTCACTCAGGTATTAACATCCCTACAGATGTCAAAGTACATTAGGTAATATCAAAACACAACTTGCTTATTCAATTGTCTCTTCTTTTTTCAAAATTTACAGCTCACTGTTGGCCAGGCAACAGCCGCTAAATTCCCTCGCTCTGCTCTTCAGAGTCAGACTGTCTCCAGTAGCAAGAGCTCCTCCAGCCAACCCAGAGGCCCCTCCTCCTCCACCTTTCACATCCACTCCATCAAAGTTGTGGACTAACTGAGCACACACACACACACACTCTCTCTCTCTCGTTCATTTATCTGTCAGGTCTTGAGTCTGGATATTGTAACTCAATAGTATTTGATTAGTTACGAGGCTTTGAATTAGATTAATACATTTTTAGTACTAAATGTAATTTATTTTTTCATAACATGAAATGAAGGTAAGTTGTTTTATACTAAAATTGCCAAGATTTTAATTGAAGAATCATTATTTATTACGTGATGTGGTTTCTTCTATTTATTAAGTTTTTGTCACCATTGACTGTATAATGTTTTACAAAGCCATAATCAAAATCTGCAACACTCTTCTGAGTCATTGTTTCAGATCAGTCAGCTACTGTGTTAGTTTGTACTCTACCTTAATCTATAGGTGGTACTACAGTTCATTGTTGGATCAACTAGAAATTAAAGTGCTGTTTTTAGTTCATAGCAGTCTTTTCTTTTTCTGTAGAACCTTGGATTCATGAAACTGTGCATTTCCGTGCATCAGCGTGTGTTCCTTCCATTCTTATTTTTTCTGGGAATGAGACAAAATGTATAGAATGAGATTTCACCCGTGAAAGCATGAATGTACAGTTTACAAGTCGCTAAGCCATATTACTTTTTGTATTAGCAACACATCTCTCAGGACGCCCACAAAGAAAGATAATCGACAATAAAATTGTGGAAATAAATCTTACCAGCAATCTTTGTAATCCCAACAGAAAGCAATCCCTCATACAGGCCTTTGGCTGGGCTGATCCCTTCTATCATGATTCCATGAAGCCAGATCAGAAGCATCCTGTTCCCATGCTCTTGGAAACTGTTAGGGCCTAGTAAAACAAAATACTCAAGATTTTAAAGGTATAGTTTGCCCCCAATGTTTTATTCTGTCATTAATAACCCTCATGCCGTTGCTAACCAGTAACGCATTCATTCATCTTCAACACAACACAAATGAAGATATTTTTGATGAAATCCAAGAGCTCTCTGACCCTCCATAGAGAGCAATGCAACTGAAATGTTCCAAGAAAATTCATTTGTCTACTGGAAAGGAACCCTTACAGGGTTGAATAAATGACAGAATTAATAAGGGCCTTAATCAGTGTCACTGATTCAGATTTATTTGTAACATATTTTATAGATCTGTGTGATTTTCTATCTTCTATGTAATTTTTAACAATAATTTGACCATAATTTGATGTAGTGAAGAAATAAATGCATGCATGACAGTCAAACATTTTATTATCAATTAAAAAAACATTTTTATTAAATAACCGTTTGGGGTTTGGTATAATTTTTAAAAAATAAAATTAATTTCTATTTAACTAATTATTTCTATTAACTAATTAAAAAAAAAAAAAAATTTTAGAATTAAATCTTTATTTACATTTTTTGATTGATTTTTACATTTTTAAATGTAAACATCTGATCCTAAAGCATCTTGTCTGACCTGTCCACTGCTCCTCGATGGCAGCCACCTGCTCGTCTGTGAACTCCCAGAACTCCGCCAACTTCTTCCAGTCATTGCGCTTGAGGTGTTTGTATGCGAGGTCCCATATTATATCGCGCACTGGCTTCGTGTCAGAAGAGTGATCTAATTTAAACGTCAGCGGTGATTCGCTGTGAAGGCTCTCAATAGCATCTGTATTAGTCTGAAAGGGTAATCAAATAACATCCAGCTCTGAGAAAGGCCAGATTTGCCAGAAGCCAGGTGCTGAAATTAGCACGGGTATATTTACAGCGCAATGAATATTATGTTCGCTGTTATTCAGAACGATAATTTTTTGACATATGCAACCCATGTGCAAATAAATGCTCTGCGGTGACCTTTCTGAATTGAATTATACATGTTTTAATGCTGCATTACACCACCTGCACAAGGTTTAATAGAAAATGACAGAGGTTATAGCAGACCGTGATGTTTGGTGGGAGGAAAATGTGCTTCCCACTCTTTTACAAAACACTAAAGCGTTTAATTATGGTCTGTTTTGACCCACATTGGAAATCTGAATACCTACAATTTGAAAATCCTGCTTCCATCTGAAATATCTCTCAGCTTTGATGATCATGTCCACAATAATCACCATATTTCCCCTCGCCGCCACTCCAAGAGCTGTTTTATTTTGCTGTGGAAGAAAATAAAAAGTACAGAAATAACTTCTTACAAATTGCCTATTTCCCTACGGTCTTTTCAAAGCATTATCAGGCAGTGTAAAATGTCAGACACGGTCTGTCACCCTGTCCTGAATCTCCAGATCCACCCCAGCTTTCAGAATCATCTCCACCACATCCACCTTCCCCATCTCAGCAGCGATATGGAGTGCAGTCTGCCCCAGCTGAGTGTGGTGGATGAATAATAAATTATTGAAACGCGCGCATGCAGTGATAAATATCATTTCACAAATGATGTAAGAAGAGAAATAACGCACATGATCTTTTACGTTCGGATCACAGCCAGCCTCGAGTAAGGTGTGGATTACTGGAATGTGACAGTTCTTCACCGCCAGATGAAATGGAGTGTGCAAATTCTGAAATAAAAAGCAATCAGTCAATCAATATTTAGTATTAGGGGATTTAGGCCTATGCTTGATATGGACTATATGTTGTCATTAAGGAAAAAGATGTGTGTTAAAATTCTCAGTATTAGAGCTCAAAACCAGATCATCATCATAAATTCAAAGCCAATGGGGGGAAATCGCAATGTTTGAAAATATCAGTTTTCACTTTTGGTACTAATTTTGGTATTAATTAATAATTATTTTAGCTATGAGGAATAATGTATCTCTGTTTATAGCAAAAGCTTGCACTGGAATATTCAAACGTTCAGTGAAGTTAAGATTTTATTTTATTCATTTATTTTTAAATGCCTCTTATATTCAGCATAGTTACATTATTTGATCAGTAAAGTGCAGCAATATTTTGAAATATTAGTACCAGTAACGTTATATTAGTAACGTTGAAAACAGCTGTGCTGCTAAATATTTTTGTGAAAACCATGATACATTTTCCCCCAGGATTCTTTGCTAAAGAAAGTAAAAAACAACAGCATTTCCATCTTTCATAACATAAATGTCTTTATATTTGTTGTATATATTCGTATAATTTTATATTAAATGTATTTATATATTACATAATTTATATGAATATAAAAACATGTAAATATTTTCAATATATATGCTGTATGTGTGTGTCTTTATTTATACATAATAAATATACACACACATATATTATGTAAACTTTTATTTTGGATGCGATTCAATTTAATTCAAAATGTATTTACAAGTTGATTGAGAAGAAATCTCTTTAACTAGTTACTTTAATGTTTCAAATGTCATTCATATGAAAAGTTTAACTTAAGCATCAACATTAGTGTGAATTCAGTCGCTTCTCACTGCTGTGTGTGTGTGTGTGTGCACTTGGATGGGTTAAACACAGAGCACAAATTCCTAGAATGGGAAACCATAGCTGGCCACATGTCACGTCCTTTTCAGGCAACAGAAAAAACGATGTTGGAAATGTCTCACCTGGTTCTGAGCGCTCATTTGGGCTCCACTATTGATGAGAAGTCTGACAATAGGAAAGTGGCCCCTCTCACAGACTGGATGCAGAGGACTGCTTCTGCTCTGAAAATCATCACAGGCAACGATTCTCTCAGAATCAATGCTGAATATGTATATGTTTAATACTTCATGGTTAAACATTCTCACTAACGTTGTCCTCAAAAGAGATGTTTAAAATCACCTCTGTACATACTCGGTACATACTAAGGTGACGATGTTTGGGTCACATTGTGCCTCCAGCAGGGTTTGTACACAGTCCTCATGAGCCCCATCCGCAGCCAGATACAGAGCGGTCTGCCCTGCCTAAACACACACACACACCCCGTAAATACATCACATGAATGAGTGTGTGCATTTAACCCTGCTTAAAAAACAGCTAAAACCACCCTAGGTTGGCTGGTCTTAGCTGGTTTAAGCTAGAAGTAGCTGGTTTTAGCTGGTCTCCCAGCTCAGGATCGGACTGGTTGCCCAGCTAAAGCCAACCAGTCTAGGCTGGTTGTAGCTGTTTTTGACAGCAGGTGAGGATCTGTTTCATTATATACTGTAGGACACAGGACAGATACCTGGTTGACCTCACTGCGAATGTTAAAGTTGTCTAGAAGTAGCTGCAGTGCTTCACATTGATTGTTTTTGGCTGCCAGATGCAGAGGTGTGTCCCCAACCTGTCAATCAAACCAGAGAAAAATGATTACAGCTAAAACAAGTACTTTTCTTTGAATTAAAGTGTCCCTATTATGGATTTTTGAAAAGGACCTTTCTTGTGACGTGTAACACAACTCTAAGTAAATTAAAACATCCCGCAAATTTCTAAATCTGAAAGTGCACTGAAAGTTATTGTCTCTCAGAAAGAGACGACTCTGAATATTTTTTTTTAAATCAACTCCAAAAGCGTTTGATGATGTCAAATTGAAACTTTTGCATAGCCTATTGCCCGCCCACTTCTTGGTGTTTTCGCGTTGGTCTAAATGACCAATCTTTTGGGATTCGTTGAATAAGAATTATAAGAAAAATAAAGTGTTTTTTGACCTTGCATGCATGTCAACCTAGGACTCTAAATATGAACCTTTCACAACCCATAATAGGGGGCACTAAAGTGAACGCTAAATGAATGCAATAAATGAACCTTATTTTCCTCCATGGTGGCCATGTTGTAAGGCTCCTCCATCAGCATCTGTAGCATGCGAACACAGCCGTGTGCTGCAGCCAGGGCAAAAGGCCTGTTACCATACTGACAGAAGAACAACACGCAAACTTTATGTTTGAGTGTTTCGTTTTATTCTGGTTCTTGCTTTTATTGTAACTGCTGTTTTCTTACTTGGTCTTCTTTGTCAAGTTCTCCCATTTGCAGGTCTTCAACAATGTACGCTACAATATCAGTGTGATTGTTCATGGCAGCGCAGTGCATCATGTTCAAACTCTCCTGAACACAAAATATTTACATTTATGTCTTAAATGCATTATGAATAAGCCATATTAAACAATTTCAACTATGTAACTGTATAATTGCAAGTATAATGCTATATTGACGTTGCATAGTGTACACAATTAAAATGAAAAAAACAAAACAAAAACTATTTAAAATACTTAGAATAATGCTTAACATCAGAATATGTTTTATATTATTTAAACCTTGATGAGTCAGTTTTCCTGTTATTTTATTTCAGTTTTCTTTAAAAAATTAAATGTAGTATGCTTTGCGAAAGTGAAATTAATATGAATTATTTTACTAAATTAATAGTTAATTTATTTTACATTAAAGCAATAGTTACCCATTTTAGATCCAGTGGTTCTACAGTTAAAAATAAAAGCTGAAATAAATGTATCAAGGTATTTCTTAAAAGGTTAATGGTCATTGTTTATTTGGAGGTTCTACGTAATAAATTATTAGGTGAAAAAAAACCCCACTTTTATACAGTTGGTATTATTAGCTCTCTTGGTTAGAGTGAAGAATATGAAAATGCATTATTTATCCCTTTGGTCTTTAATTCAAAAACTTAACAATTGTAAATTATTTATGTGGGGGAAAAAAAAGAAATGCAAAAGGTTAGAACTATTTTGTGCAAGTTTGAAATTCCGCAACACTTGAAATTCATCTTACCGTATTTTCAATGCTTTGGTCAGCTCCAGCTTGCACAAGTAACTTGAGGATTTCCAAACTCCCAAACCATGCTGCTAAGTGAACAGCAGTCAGCCCATGCTGCAGAAACACAGTATGAGTGCCGTACTGATCTTAAGGAAAGCAGTTTCAATCATTAACGACTGGGCAAACACATACAGTACCTTATCTTGCAAATCCAGTTTGGCTCTCTTTCGAAGGAGCACATCAACAGCTTCCACATTTCTGAAGGCTACAGCATAATGAAGAGCAGTTCGACCGTGCTGACATGAGGCACAAATTCATAAGAACTGCTCAGAGAACGTAAACAAACCAGTCCGTATTTGATACAAAAATTAAACACTCATCGCATACATGTGTAAGTGAGCTAAGAGCAGTTTATTGACATACCACATTCTTAGCATTGACATTAACGCCTCTCCCGAGAAGCTTCATGCCCTCCACGTCGTTTCTCTTTGCTGCTTCTATGAAGTCTTTCTCAACCTCCAACACTGTAGTTTGAATGATTAGTTGAATAGTACTTTACATAAAAGGCTCAGTGAAAAAACAGTAATGTATTAGATTATATGGCATGGTTTACAGTATATAGGTTCAACCTGGTGTTTACACGGTACTCACTCTGGTTTTACCATTTTGTTTCAAAACCATGATATTTTTTTTTCTACGGCAGTTTTCAATTATAAGTGACTACAGGAAAATATTAAAGTAAACTACTCTTCTATTTGATGTACACAGAGATGTGTAAATATCACTGAGTACAGTTTGTGTTTTGGGTGTTCACTTTAAGGAAAGACATGATGTCAAGTATGAGTCAGACAGGCCAATATTCACACTTCAGTTACATTTATATTTGTGTGATGGAATTCTGGAATTTCAGAAACATTCCAAGTTCGGCACAGTTATAAAATAGGTTTAAAGGATTCGTTACTTCATTGAATACTGCAGAAATGTGTCACAATCCTTTTCTAAGTAGCTCGCCTCTACAACCTTAGTGTCTAATGCTTGTCTTCTTGTTATTTACTTATTATTTACATAGTTGCCTTATTCGCGTCCATTATAGGTGTCTCAGGGTAATGTGAATTTTATTTACTTATTTTCATGGAAATCATGGTACACATGCTGCTGATTCTGAATATTCCTTTAAATATGGTTGAAAAATATAATAATAGACTGAATACACATGTACTGTAACTCATCATTTCATAGAGGCTATTTAGTACGACTTGCTTCTGAATTTGCTTGAAAATTATTAACACATGAACAACACTGAGGAATCAGTTTCCTAAGTTAACCCGTAAGAAATAGCATAAGCATAATCAAGAAAGAAAATCTATACTCACACATTTGCTTGCTGTCATAACCACCATCTTCTGAAATGTCCTTTGGCAGTATAAATTCAGCGAAGCCTTTGACATGCTCCGATTTTAACCATGTTTTGGGATGAAGGTTCTCTTTTTTCCAAACAGGCTGCTTCAGTACGTAGTCTTTTATGGCTTGAGCTTTCCTCTCCATAGTTCTGTACTGTTCACACAGCTCTTTGAGTTAAGAGACTTGTATTTTGTAAAATACACCAGGTGGAAGGTTTTGTTTGCACTCAGAGCTCACACCCCAAAGACATGCGCTCTCACCCAGAATACACACAGTTAAACGTCTTCGAGCACTGATTGTGTTTTGTGCAGAAATGAGGTTTAAGGTTATTATGCACATACAGTATACACTACTATTCAAAAGTTTATTATAAATACATATATTTAGCAAGGACCAATTCAGCATTCTCAAAAGTGACATTTACATTGACAGATTATTCTTATGAGACAAAGCAACATGAAAAGAGCAATGTTTTTGTTCACATTTATTTTTTGTACAAATAAGATATATACTGTGCATGTAGAATTGTAAAAATGTATCAATTAGGATACTTCCATGTATTTGGTATGTCTTTATTATTTAGGTTTATAAAGTGCTTTACAATATCCATACAAAATTAAATGCTTATTTCTATTTATGCATATAATAAAATAATTGTAAAATATTTTAGCCTTTCCCTTCAAACATGTACATGTACAAACGTGTAACATTAATAATCTACATAAATACTGAAAGAGGCAAGTCCAAAAGGAGAAATTTGAAGCATTTTTCCACACAAATACACATTTAAAAAAATGTACCCAAGCAGTTTTTCAGCTTTCTGTCAAAAGATATCATCTGAAACATCTCTTATCAAAAGTCCTCTTATTGAACACCTGATTTTCTACACAATATATTAATCTTCAGTCTGCATATTTCTTTACTTGTTCCATCAACATATTCCCTGAAGTGTGTCAACAGCAAAACCCTAACCAAAACCCTGGAATATAAAGTCTCTTCTTCATTATATGTTTATCTCTCTGGATTTAAGAGAGAATTAGACTTTGTGCCTGGAATTACTTTTGAAGAACTTGTCGATTGTCTGTTTTGTGCTCAACACTTTGATTTTCTTTGAGGGAGGAAGAGGAGATGATCCCTGCCTGTAATAGAGGATACATAAATATAATGAGACACAAAAATAATAAACGTCAGTGTTACAGTTTAGGACTGGCAAGATTTGTTTGATGGTTATGAATAAAGCCACTTAAGCCTCTCACGCTAATAAAATAAAAACTTCAAATATTTCAACTGTTAAAAATGCTTTTCTATTTTAAAATATTTCAAAATGTATTTTATTCTTAAAGCTGGATTTTCAGCAGCTATTACTCCAGTCTTCAGAGACACATGAGCCTACAACAATTAAATACCTTTTGCTTTTTTCTCTCACTTTAGAAACTCTTCCCTGGTCCCCTGGTTGGCCTGTAAAAAAAGGTATAATAATAATTTTCTTTCCTGTTATGGTATGGTTATTGTTAACAAATGTGATTCCTTGCATTCTTCAGTTTCAGCCACACTTTATTTTAAGGTCCAATTCTCCCTGTTAGCAAACCATTAAATATTTCTGCACTGACCTCGTTCGCTCTTGAGTGCTGCTTCATCTGAATGACCCACAGGAGGATGAGATTCCCTAAACTCCAGCAGGACTTCCTGGTTGAGACACATATCCACATGCCGGTTGAGGAGAGCGAGGTCATTTGTGCTTTGCGGCTGACTGCACACGGGGCACGTCAAAGACATCTCTGTGACAACCTCAGGATTGTGTGTTGTGGGTGATGCCTTACAACTAGATTCAACAGGCATCTTCTTTTCAGAAATAACACAACGCTTTCCATTTATTTTTGGTCTGTGACTAAAAAAAGGAGTCTTGAAATCACTGTCGTCATCAGTTTGTGCGAGGTGCACAGAGATGCTCGTGGACGGCTTCTCTTCATCACAGGACGGATTGTGGCTTGAAGATTTTTGAGGCTTGCTTACTGAACTTGATGCAGGCGGTTTGCTATTGAGCTCTTCCTGTTCATTATCCACTGCACTGCCCTTCAGACATTCATCAATATGGTTGTTGAAGGCTGTGAGGTTTACATCCTTCATCTCCGTGTTGCACACAGGACAGGTGAGAAACTGCAGCACCTGGGTTGAGATTTTAAATGATGGCTTTAAAACTGCAGGTTTGTTTACGTAGCTTGTTGCGTCTGTCCCTGAGTTTGTATTTGACAAACTTTTTGCTGATGTTGTGTCTGACAGATTGTTTGTTGTTGGTAGATCTGTCTGTGTAGCAGCAGCTGCGTCAGCACTATTGTTTGTTGTGTCTGTACCAGCGATGACCGGCATTTGTTCCTGCCGCTGCTGAAGTCTTTTCAACTGTGCTCTTTGAAAAAACGATTGCTGCTGCGGTACTACAGATTTGGGTTTTTGCTCAGACACAGAAGGGACTTTCATCTCGATGGACTGTGGCTTTAGAAAACTGTCTTCTTCTGCTTTGAGCACAGATCCAGCACACTGTGTGAAACTGCCTGAATCAGATCCACCTTTCTGCAGAAATCCCATTATACTCTTCTGAAGAGGCTTTTTATCTTCAGCGCTGATAAAGCCAGACACTCGAACGCCTGTTGCAAAACACACATCTCTCGTTAGCATTTCTGAATTTCAGAAACTGAATTTAAAATAAACATACCTAAGCTAGCTTCAGAAATATATATATATTATATATAACTGATGGTATTGTCCGATTCTTTCTGCATGATGTCAGATTATTTTCTCATTTGATATTCAGATTCAAAAATGCAATGATGTTTTCACAAAAAAAAAGAAAAAAAAGAAAAGAAAAGCAAAAATGTCATGGTATATATTGTATGCTCCAAATTTTACATTTTAGACAAAAAAATTGAGCTATTAATAACAACTTAATTTTTTTAACAAGGGTAAAAAGAAGTGATTTCAATAAAATAAGCATATTAAAAGAGTTTCTAAAGGATTATAAATAATATTTCAATTTTAAACTTTTTAAAACATTTTAAACTTATAATATTTCACACAATATTACAGTTTTACTGTATTTTTGGATAAATGCATCCTTGGTGATATACATGCTAAAACTTTATTATAAAGACCAATTATTAGACCTATTATTATTATTATATTGGCTGTTTATTACTACTTATTAAGCAACATTCTGAATGACCATATTCTACATCTCTAATCCTACCCAATACTTTAAAACCTAATAACAACTAATATCTTAACAACTACTGTAACTATTAATAAAATGAGCAGTTTCTTAAGTTAAAGTCATAGTTAATCGTTTGTTAATGGTAAGAATTAGACTAAAATAAAGTGTACCAGATTTTCAACTTTACACACACACACACAAATATGTCAAATAAATAATAGATAACAACTTAGGGAATGACATGTGGTTTAATATATACCCATGAGTCTCAGTTTCAGCGGCTGAGGGCTAACACTGTCAATCTCAACTTTGAGAAGGTCCTTAGCAGCAGCAAAGATCTCCTCCTCAGTGCAGACAGCGTACTGTAGCGTAAACGCTTTGGTCTTTACTTCAAATTTGACATTCTTCAGCTTCAAAGTAACCGTTTTTCCCTATAGTACAGACACAAATACAGTCCATCTCATGAATGTGAGACCAGGATTTCTGCATGTTTACATTTATAATAACTGTGTATGGAGCTTATCTGACAAGTTTCTGCACATACTAAACTATGTGAAAATCATTCAGAGACAGACACGTTTAGAAGTGAAACAACTGAGAAGATAAAACAACACAAATTCATTATATACTTTATATATATATATATATGTATATATGAAGAACACTCACCCACAAAACAACTCTAGTACATGATAATGATGTTGATATTCATAAAGCATCTGAGATTTATCTGCTGGCTATTTCCAATACTTTGTATAAAGATATGCTCTGAAAGCCAGGTACCTTAAGGCCCTCCCGCTGAAGGTCCTGTGCTAAATCATGACAGAGATCTCTGCACAAGGAATACTGCTCCTCTGCATCACTCATCTCCCCAAACGTCCTTAAAGAAAGAGTGAATAGAAATAACACAAAAACATGGAGAGAATGAGGAAACAGAATGTTGATTTGAAGTTTCTAGAAATGTTTAGATCTGAAACATCTGCTGAAAACCTTAAGTGGACTACCTCTCAGTGCTCATGCTTTTCCTTTCCGAGTCCCTGAAACAAAAGTGTGAAATTCTTATCTTGAACCCAAGAAAATACTACTCAAAAATGTAAGAAAAAACCACACACCTCTCAATACATGTGGAGCCCAAACCCAAAGATATGTGAAGGAAATTATGCCAGGATGTTCCCGAAAAAAGCAGGGATAGTAGCGCCATCTGCTGGCCCAGTTGGTCACAGTTGATAATACCTAAAGCAGCCAGCATCTTCTCAGTAACCTTTCCAACACCAGACACCTGGAAGAATATACAATAATATTAAGCCACATTCATGAGCTATAAGACTGTTATAGTTAAATAGGTCAGACAGACCTTTCTGACAGGAAGATCCTTCATAAAGTCCATCACAACTTGTCTCTCAGGAGGAATTCGGTACTGGCCATTAGGCTTGTTCTTATCACTGCATACTTTTGCAAGCATCATGTTTGGGGCAATGCCTATAAGAGAGATCAAGAAAAAACAGATTCTATATCTCTTATATAATGTGTGTGTGTGTATGCTTACGTTTGCAATTTAAGAGTACAAAACGTCTTTCACCTGCACTGGCAGTAAGAGATGTTTTCTGCTGAATACGGAAGCGCATCTCCCTCACAACCTCCTCTGCACTCGTTCCAAACACTTCTGCTTTTCCATCAGCCCCTGAGAGAGAGGGCGAGGAGCTGGGACTGTCCTCGAACAGCACAGGAGACAGTTCATCTCTCTTGGATTCAGCCACAGACCTGTCTGCATCATTCCCTATAAAACAAACACAACTAAAAACATTAATCAAGTTACTAGAATCACTTTATGACCAAAAACAGACTTTCATTTTCAATGCTTTCAAATGTCAAATTTTATTTGGAAAATAATTTGTTGAATCTACACACACCGTTTTCTACATTCTATAGTGCTGTAAAATATTTTTTATTTTATTTATGACTTTATTTAAATACAATATTCACAGATGTATGTGCTGAAAACAAACTCTGAGCACCGTTTGATTATCTCTGAATTATGGGCAACGATTAATGAACGATTAAATTATGAACGATTTAATCATGATAAATTGCTTCCAAAATATTTTTTTTTGTGTACATAATGTATGTGTGTGTACTGTGCTTATTTATTATGTCTATATGATAAATACACAAAAACAAATGTATACATTTAACAAAAATTTATTATGTTTATATATTAAATACAGCATATTTAGTTATAAATTATATAATTATAAATATATACAACTACGTGTAAATATTATGTGTTTTTATATATACACAGTACACATACATATATTATATAAAGAAAAACTTTTATCTTGGAAGCGATTAACAGTGATCATTGCCCAGCTCTATATAAACTTATTACG
>JAUMHI010000040.1:12343574-12386850 GCA_032359435.1 Enteromius unitaeniatus | reverse complement strand
AAGAAATAAATCAATAAAACAAGTAAATGAAACAATAACTAACACATGGTCCAATGCCATGTCTCAAGTCAAGTGAACGAATCAAACAGGCAACCAATACTGATTCCGGAAAAGGGGAATAACCAATGACATTTAAGATTACAACTAAAACAGCAAGCCCCGCCCCACGACTGGCAAAAATAAAAGTGTTCGCTGGTGAGAGAAGTTCGAATACCTGCCAGCAGTAACCGGTGGGGGCCGGGCTGCAATGTTTTCGCTGCAGGTATGCACACACACAACCTAGTAGGGAGTCCTGCGCTTTCACTTTAACGACACAAAAAATGCACATAAAGTAGGAACGGTGTAACTTTTTTTGTTTTTGTCATTACTTTTTCAAACCGCGGTAAACCTTGAAACCGGTTATCATCCCATGCCTACCCAAGACAAGTAGAAAACTTTGCAGTCAGCTAATTAAGACACAAACTCCGATGAACATGGAAAAGATACATTTTATTGTGTGTCACAGAGTTGTGTCGTGTGTAAAGGCCTAGTGTGCAGAAGACTTTTTATGGTACTTGTACTCCAAATTAAAAGTAGTGCATATGATTTGTGCTTTTCATATTTAAGTTTACCTTCACCTCCTCCTATAGCGTACAGGTTTGACGTCATGATTTCTGGTAACAAGACATTTGAGAACTAATGACGCTTGGAGGTGTGTTCGATTTGAGAGACACTTTGTTTCAATTTTTCCTATGTGTCACTGCAGACATAACAGCATGGGGGTTTGCAACGACATGCGGGTAAGTAAATAATGGCACAGTTTTTGCTGATTTATTCTTATAAATTCTTAAATCTGCTGAGGTTTTAGTACAGTTTTCTGCACTGACTCTGCACAAACGCGGTTATTGACCTTTAACTTATTCAGCTCCTAATGGAAACTCAAGTGCAGTCAAGCAGAATCCAGAGCTTGACAGTGATGTGGACCCAAAGCTCAGCTGACCCACCATCTCTGGGATTTCAGTTCATCCTCTGAATGTCCTTCATCAAAAAACATGCTTTAGAATAGACGTTACAGTAAAGTGTACTATTTGAAGTATTTATTACTTTTTGTTAACGTTAGTCAAATATTACTTTTCATTGTTAGTTTATGTTAGCTCAGCATTAAATAATATTAGCAGATGCAACTTTTTATTTTAATAATGTATTACTTGATAAATGTTAAAATAAACATTAACATGAATGCATGCTTTAGTTTGTGTTCCTGTATATACAGTGTAATGTAACTGACTTATCAAATTAATGTTACTATTTTATTTTATTAGGACCACATTAACATAACATTTAAAATAATTTGTTCTATTAATCAACATTAATATTTAAGGCGAGGTTTGTCATTTTTTAAAATGCTTTCTCATGTAGTAGTTGAAGCACACAACTATATGCCATTTTAGATCAACTTTTCTGGTTCAACTAATGGTGCGACTTTGGGGCGGGATTTCCTGTTTTGAAGGTTTAAATTGAGGTTTCATACATTACATGCATTTCACAAAGGATCTGACCATTTTTTTTATGTGTATATTACTTATTTTTCATACATGGCAGAATTATCCACACAGTTTGGTGTTGTATAATGTGTCAGTGTATGATTTTCCCATGCAAGGGATTTTCTGATGGAAATTGATATAGTAATGCAGAAGATTAGGGCAGGCACTCATGTAACAATGTCCTGGCTCCTTGCCTTTCGACCCTGAGCAGAGTGAGTGCTGACCTTTGTCTGTAGATTACTTCCTGATTGTTATCCCTTATCCGGATGCATGTTTGTTAGTATCAATCTTCCTCTTTATAGGCTGCAACAAATAACACAGTAAATCTCCTTTATATGTGAACAGTATGAGGTAATAAATAAATGTTCTAAATGTGCTCATATCCATACTTCTTAAAAGAATAGTTCACCAAACAACACAAATGTATTATCAATATTATTTTTTAATCATGTTAATCATTATTATTTTATTATTTGTCATTCCTATGATTTTTTTTTCTGTTTAATAAAAAAGGTCAATACTGGGGCTGTCAGTCTCCAAAATAACAAAAAAGTTACATAAAACCTGTCCATATGACAGGTTTATGAGAGAAATAGCAACATGTGATTTCTCTCTCTCTCTCTGTCTATATATATATATATATATATTGTTTTTTTGGCTCGCTGACTAAATGATCTGTTTAACAGCTCACTGGAGGGGAAGATTGTCTGTCAATAAAACTACTTTTCAAGTCGTTCATCTCGCAAAGCTTTCATATAACTTGAAACATAGCTGACCAGTCATATGGACCTCTTTTGTAGCCATTTTTGAAGATCGAAAACTCCAGGCCTCCATTTATTGTAATTGCATGTAAAAGTCAGATTTAAGACTACAAAAGAATGACTAATTATTTTCTATCCCTTTAAACTGGCTTTGTTTTAGGAGAATTCTGTTAATTCTACGTAAGTGCTCTTGAGCTGCCTGTCACCTTCTAGTATATTTACTGATAAAGAAATCTCCTCGTCTTATTCCTTTCTGCCTCTATCAAAAACATGCTTTTGTGCCTCCTATTCAGCACTGTTGTTCAGTTTCATGTGTCCAAATATAGCTGGGTAATGTTGTGTGAGATCATTGTTACTTTTTACTTTGGATTTAGTTTTCAGTGTTTTTATTTAAAGCCTTTCTATTTTTATCTGTTTTTTCTCACTTGATGTGGGTGTTCTATCCCTTTTCTCTATGGTTCCTGCAAATGTATAAATTTGATCAGTGGGAGCCAGTCAGACCCTCTGCTGAGTAGGACGTCCCACAGAAGATCTCTTAAACCCAGAAGCAGGAGGGCAGATGCACTGTAATCCTCTCAACTACAGTTATTCTTTCCCTCCACTGCAGGTTATAATTAGTTAATCTAACCTTCTTCCTAAGTCCAACCCCCATATGTGATCACTAGCTATAAAAAGTCTATATTTTCTTGACAAGTTCATTAATATCGGAGGTGAACAAAGTGAGGGTCTCCTTTGCCTTTACAGTGGCGATATTGAGTAATCCAGGTCTGCACATGCATGTTGAAACTCTGTTTAGTTGATTGTTATTTTGGCAGGATTATTACATGCTAGTGTGTGTGCGTTTGTCAGCTTTGTTTATGAGTATATTGGGTAGCAGTTGAACATGTATTGAAGTGTAGAGAGTGTCTGGACATGCTGCTTCCTCTGACTGTGCTTTGGGGGATGTTTGGGATTAAAGGTTCTTATAGCTGACCACATGTCCACCCACACACACTATTCCCAATGACAAGGAAGTGACCAGCTCACACTAAGATATGTGTGAATACAAATAGACCAACACCGTGCATCATCAGTACTTTGTCAGACAGTTTTGATAAATGCAGCCTGAAAATAATAGATGTGACTTATAATTTTTCTGAACGTCTTGATCCTTTTTTTAACACCGTTATGATTAGACTTAGTGATATCTTCACAATACACTCGAGTGGTTATTGTATAATAAAAAAAAATACTATTTTTTATAAAAATGTTGTGGATACAGTACAATTAGAAATTTTGGTTAATAATCAGTTTAAGAGAAGAAAATGAAGATTTCTATTTCATGTCAATTATTTTCTTTTGAAGTTGCTATTTTTCAAAGAACCCTAAAAAAAGTGTCACTGACTGAATGAATGAAAATGAAAAAAATGAATGAAGCAGCAACACTGAGAATAAAAAGAAATGTTTCTGGAGCATCAAATCAGCATATTAGAATGATTTATTGTCAAGTAAGGGTGAAGATTACAGTACAATTCAGTAAATTCTTTGCCAACACAGGAATACATTTGAAATAAAAAATATTTTACATTATTATTATTTTTTTTTTTTTATCGAATAAATGCAGGCTTGGTAAGCATAAGATAATCTTTTGAAAAGTGTTGTAATTTAAAAAATATGGGCAGATATTTTGCCTTATATTTCTATGTTGTAAATTTTAACATGCATAAAAATAGGAACATGTTACATCCAGCATTTGTTTTGATAAAGTGAATTATTTACTTGTTTTTAAGAAGGAAAGAAAGAAACACAGGGCATGTTTTAATGATATAGTGACTGACTTCTCAATTCTTTATTAGTCTCTCGGGGCTACCATTATGGAATCCCTCTCAAAACATCAGATGTTAGTCAGACCCAAATTAATTCCTGGCCCTCTGTTGACTCTGCTCTAATCTTGACTTTGGAGGAGGATCAAGACTTGAAATAAATGTTCAAATAACAAAAAGGTTATTTCACCAAATTAGATTTTTTTTTGTCCTGAAATATTGAGGCAGACATTAACATATTTTTTATATATATATAAAATTCTACATTTCTGCAGAGGCATATGGTGTGACAGGCACATGAGGGAGTCACAGAGTGTTAAGTGGCCCCATAATGAAAAAGTCAGAACAGACATAAGGTTCCTGGTAATACTGCTTATTTGACTGGGATATAAGCACAGACAGCTGCATAATCACATACTTAAAACCAAAATGTTTTATTTGACATAACCTGTGCTAGAAAATTAAACCGATAAGAGGAAAAAAAATGTAATCTGAAGAGGAAGATGAAAAGTCAGAAGAATATTTCATCACTTGTGCTATTTTATTAAGCTTAC
Organism: Enteromius unitaeniatus; assembly: GCA_032359435.1. Lineage (NCBI taxonomy): Eukaryota > Metazoa > Chordata > Actinopteri > Cypriniformes > Cyprinidae > Enteromius > Enteromius unitaeniatus. The sequence goes on along the minus strand of JAUMHI010000040.1, from coordinate 12,382,210 downwards.
GTTTGTCCCCAACAGCTATTCAAAGAATCATTAGGATGTGGAGGTTTTCCATGAAGTGATAAAGTCGGTGTGATGACAGTGGTAGTTGTACTCTGGTGGAGTTGGGTATCAGTTACTGTCAGGAAGTCCGTAGGAGATGGCAGGGGAGGCAGTGAAGTGAAAGAACAATAGTTGTTCTGAATAAAACTCTTTTGTGCCTCAAACAAAAGACAAGAGCCACTCATCACAGGCATGTGACGCCTCAAATGTGTTTAATCACTGTTGGACTCTTCACTGCTGGACAGATGTGAAACACACAGCAATGGTGGCCTACATTTGAATTTGTGGCCTTTCATCTGAACACAAAAGCCTGAGGAAACATGCACTTGACACATCAAGTTGGTCTTAAATCTACTCCAAATAGAATATTTATTGACTTTAGAGATTCGCCGTGTACACAGTAAAGAAATGTCCAAAATAATTTAACAATGTGCATAAATGTATTATTTGTACTTTAATAAACTACATTTATGTTTTTATTTGTAATTTCAGTATTACCAAGTGCTTTCTTCTATTAGATATCTTTTTAACCTTGATTTCTTTTTTTTACTTATCTTGACCTTACTCTTTAGACCAAAAAGTGAGTGTGCATCCCAGTCGGAAGTTGACTTGAAATACTCATTGTGTTTTGAAATGAGGTGAATGATGCGTTTCTGCCAAGCATCTGTTGCTAGGAGTAAATACAAAAGACAGCCTTGTAATAGACACTCTTATTATGCCTTTTTGTGCCAGTAAACTAGTGAGGTGTACATCTGCTATTGTACTGAATATATTGAATTGGAACAACATTTTATTCCATACATTTTTGACCATATCTCTAACACCTAAACCTACCGTACCCACGAGCAGTGCCTAAAATCAGATTAAGATAGTTTAATGATATGTATAAGCTCCAAACACTGATAGGCCTAAATTTCACAAAAACTATAAACTGGTTCTTCAGATCTGATTGGCTAATCACAACGTTGTTCCAGGGTCAACACTAGGAACACATCGAACTCAGCAAAATCAGGTTTTGCAGGTCGCATATGTTCAAAACAATAACAAAGGTGAGGCTTGATAATGCTGTGAAGACTGTTGGAATGATGCGAGACGTCGTTTTCACTGTTAGATTTATGGAAGTCATAAATGGTGTTCACTAATGGGGTAATGAATTACCTGTATCTGCAGTCAACCTGTCAGCGTGTGCACACATGCAACAACAAACTCCACTATTTCAGTGATGACTCGTCTAAATGCCTCTGATTGGACATTGCATTCATAAGCTCAACAGACTCATGTGTATTATTGGTTAAAATGCGCAAAACTGTAAAAACATGAAAAAAGGGTCATGATGCAACACTGAGCAGATATAAATTCTGTAGTCAGCACTTTTCACTTTAGCTGTAATGGATTTACTGTATCTGTGCAACAACATTTTTCTCCACGCTTCTACATTTTGCAAGGAAATGAGATGTTCTGTCTGTGTTCTTTTAATCTGCACATTATTAGTAAATCCCTTGCAAAAATGTTCCCTCTCATCTGCACTTTTATGGAATTGCACTCTAGCACCAATTTGCCCTGTTTGGTAAATCTGCCCCTTAATTGTTTACAGCACATATACCTAAATTTTGGGTTGGTAGTCACTTTTAGGAACTCATAGACTTACGCTGAGAGGACCAGGATATTGTAAAACAATATTATACTAACAACAGTAAAAACAAACCCTTCAGAACACCATAGCAACACCAGTATTAAGAAACTACTAAATCACAGAAAATTATTATTTATTTTAATTAATTATGCCACCATTTATTTTAATATTACATTCAGTTTAAGTTGTTACTAGCTTTATTATCAACTCATGAAACCCATTTAGAAAACCCAGTACTGCTACTCTTTGTCATTCTGGCCTCTTCATTTTCAAATTCCGTAATAGCACATTTACCATCAGCAAAAGATTTAGAGAGCAAGACCTCTGATGTAAATATTGGGCATTAGGTGCCTTCCAGTTAATTTATGTCTGCAAGCATACAGGACTTATAATGCTGGGAAGGCCATTAATTCTACTACAGACAGACGTGGGAAGCTTGTATTGCCTCTACACCACAATTCACAAACCCGTGAGCAGTGAGAATTGTTGTTTTTTTTCTGGTCTGTGCATGGCGCAAGAATGTCATTGAATACTTGTTCTCTGATGCAGCGAGAAGAATGTGGTTTGGGATACTGCTGTTTGCATGTGGGATGTTGCACAGTGTTGCTAGTGAGACTGGGACTCTCCAACATAAAGTGGCAGCTCAGCTAAGTCCCTTTTTGGGCGCTGGGCATACTTCCCCCCTCGCTTTTCCCATAAGTCCCTGGTGCATGGACAAAGTCCCCTTTGTGTGGGTCGTAGCTCTTGGCGAGAGAGCCCACAGCTTTGAGACTTGTTTGAACGATGCGATTTTCATTTCTATCTGTCCTTTGCGCTCTCTCTCCCTTGCCTGTTCCTTCTGTCCCGACCCTGCTTAGCAACAGCATGAAGCGAGTGCCCACTGAGGCTTAGTTCTTGGTATCCGCAGCAGAGTTGTCTGTATGCATCGCAGGGTCACTTTGTGTGTGGACTTTGTAGAACAGAGTTGGGACAAAAAAAACTCAGTGTGGTTGGTAAGATTTTAAAAGTTGCTTGGAAGAAGTCACTTATGCTCTCCAAGGCTGCGTTAATTAAAAAAAAAAAAAAACATTAACATGATAAAATCTTGTTACAATTTAAAATGTTTTTCGGTACCTTTTCAAAAGATAAATGTTTGTATCTAAAGGGTCCAATTTGGTAATTCGTTTATTACTAGCCATATTGAAGGGTTAGTTTTCCCCAAAATACAATTTTTGTCATTAATTACTCACCCTCATGTCGTTCCAAACCCATAACACCTTTGTTCATTTTCGGAAAACAAATTAAGAAATTTTTGATGATATCAGAGAGCCATGTGTCCCTCCATAGACAGCAACACAACTGAAGTGTTCCCAGAAACATCTGTAAAACAGTCCACGTGACTTCAGGGCTCAACTTCAGTTTTGCCACACTAATACTTTTTTTGTGCAAAGATTAAACAAATATATATATATATATATATATATATGTATGTATATATGTATATGTGTGTGTGTGCGTGTACGTAGAGTACGCTTTACTCTAGGCATAAACCACCACAGATTACATTCATGTGCGTGCTTTCCCCCGGATGTAGAACATGTTGATTACGTGAAATACGTTAACCCTTTAAGGTAATCAAAAATCACTGTGTACATGGAAGATTCTTAGGCAGAGTATTGTCATAATCTTGTTAAAATCTGAGTATTAATGTCCATGTAAACTTATTCAATGTTGAAAACTGTTGATATTAAAATTTTTGTGGAAATTATGGTGCTTTTTCAGGTTCATCTGCTGGTTAGGAATTATAAAAGGACAGCATTTATTTGAAATGTCACTTTTAATGAATTTAAAGAGAGAGTTCACTTTGGCCCTCGTGTTGTTCCACACCCGTATGAGTTTCTCTCTTCTGCTGAACAGAAAAGAAGATATTTTTAAGAATGTGGCCAAACAGTTGTGTGAATGTGGACCAGCAACTGTTTGCTTTGTTAAAGAAATGTGTACTGAATTATTGTCTTTTAAAAAAAGTCTTTAAAACTGTATTGCAGACAGACAAAGTCTCTATATTATTTCACAGATTTTTATAGTCTCAGTTACAATGTTTTGAACTGTAAACATAATGGTGTGCAATATTGTGTTGTCTAATTATATTATGTAAATGTTGGAATTACTGATGTTTTACAGCTAGTAGAGTTAAAATTTCTGCTCATTCTGTTATCACCTTTTTAGGGTGCTGATAACATCTGTAACCTGCCTTTTAACCATATCAACAGCGGTAGTAAAAGTTGAGGGAAAAAACTGGCTTTGGACAGCAAGTGTTATGTGCAGCCCTTTCATCCAATCAGATACTGTAGTTTAATTATCTTTTCAAAGAAACACAAGGGCTTTATGGATAGTAATTCATTCTGGAGGTTTCGTCAGAAATCCAACTGATTCAGTGTCGAGCTGTACAATCAGATTACTCATTTACTCAAACAGCATCGTGCCCATGTTAATGTTGATGTTATCAAAGTTATGAAATGTCAACACAAGCCAGTGACATAAGCAATGGAAATTGACTCAGAGGACAGTCTGTCTGCCTTTTAATTACAGTTGAATTCCCATGCGACTGTTCATTCATACAGTGTTACATACAGTACATAACATTGCCAATCTTCATATAGATGTATTTACATGTTTATATTTATATGCTTTTAACTTATTTATTATATAAATAAATGTATTTCATATATAAACATAACCTATTTTCTTGAAATATATGCATGCATGTGTGTGTATTTATGTATATGTAATAAATGGCAAACATGCTTAAATTATGTAAACAAAAACTATTATTTTGAAGCGTCTAATTACAATGAATCATATGATAGCACTTATAGGTGGCTGTAGACACGATTAACCGGTAGAAATGTGTCAACCGGTAGAGATTTTGGTCTATCGTCTTAACCGCGGTTGAGATCACGTGACGTTGCACATAACATAACCGCAATTAACAAATAACTTCGACATTGGATGAAGCAGTGTTGCCAACTTATCGGCTTTGATGCTAGATTTAGCGTCTTTTTAGACCCCCTTGGTGATATTTTGTTCCAAAACAGTGACAAATGACAAATCTAGCGACTTCTTTTACAAACTTAAGCGAGTCTCTGGTAGTGCAGCGCAGGCACGAGCTCTTGTTTTCCCAGCTCGCGCACACATCTCGCGGTGAGTTCGCTTACACGTGACGAAACCAGCAATGAGGAGATTGTAAAGAAAAAAGGTGCATCGGCTGTGGTGTGGAATTGGTTTGAGTATACAGTAGGAAAAGTGATATGAATGAGATGAACGGGATTTGCAAGGTATGCAAGAGCACTGTTTTAGCAAGCGGTGGAAACTGGTATACTAGCTATCAGGCAATATAGTAACTTTACGTTACCTGTTCTCAGAAAAGACACATTTTTTTAAATTTAAAGTATTGCTGCAATTCAGTTTAAATAAAATTACATTATATGAAACCGTTTCTTTGTTTTTGAATTTTTATTTGTGCATTTTTTAGACACAAACTGCTATATCGTGATATATATATATATCGAGGTAGAAAATTGCTTCTACTGTGATAGAAGATTTTGGTAATATCGCCCACACCTAATAGCACTAATAATTATAAAATGTAACGTTAGTGAAAATCAGTCACCAATGTTCTAAACAGTTCTCTTTTGGTTGATTTAAATTAGACAAATTATATTAATTTCAGTGTTTATTCGCAAATTGATATAGAAGTAGTATTTACATTTTTCCAGTGAATTTCACTGTCAGATTTTGCCAGTTTTGATGAAGAAACTTTAATATGGGAGTTAAATTAATAAGACAAGAGGAGCTTTATTTATATGAAACATTACAGTTTACTTTGTTCCACAAGAACAAATAAATATTCAAATTGGAAAACAAGCGAGAAGGAAAGTGAGGCCCTCTTGTGAAGAATGAACAGTTTGTGAAACATTTCCTAATTGTTAATGAGGGGCTCAGGGCAGGGTGCCAAAGTCGGAGGGCCAATGGCGAGGGGGTTCAGCCGGAGCAGCCGATGGGCGGGCTGTTGCTCTGGGGTGACAAGTGGGGACCCCCTTTTTAACTACCAAGGTGTCACTGTGTTATAGTGGGGTGTACAGGACAGCAGACAACACGAAGGGCTCTAATGACTGTCTGAGTGCAGCTGGCTGCGTGAGGTCTCGTGTTTTTGACCTCACTCCCTCTCTCCGCCATCCTCACCAGCTTTGATCGTGTTCTGGGAAACAGAACTGTTTTTCAACTGGGTTTTAGGATGGATGCTTCAGATAGCAACCCGGAGAACACAACTGAGAACAATAATGTGGAGAAGAGTGAGGCTGGAGAGCAGGAGAAGATGGAGTCTGACTCCAAACTGGATGTGGTCCCAGATTCAGACCTGTCTGTGGTCAAGATTCCTCCTCCACCTGAGCTGGAGATCAGGCCTAATGGAATAAGTGATGATGGCAAGCCGGAAATATGCAGGACTGTACCTTCTCCTCTGACCCGCAGTATTTTTCCTGTTGCAGTCTCACCTGCTGCTGAGCGCATTCGATTCATTCTGGGAGAGGACGATGACAGTCCAGCACCCCCTCAGCTCTTCACAGAGCTGGACGAGCTACTGTCAGTTGATGGCCAGGAGATGGAGTGGAAGGAAACTGCCAGGTAAGAGCACCATGGCTTGGTTTGGACTCCTAAATGAGGCTCAAAAACAAACCAGAACTGTTAGAGCCCGTATTATTAGCAGGAACAAGTTAAAAAAAACAAAAAAAAAACTTGATAACTTGTGTCTGATATTGTATTTTTTTATCTCGGTTTTGCCCAAATTGTGTTTTTCTTTTCTGCTTCACATTCATCAAAGAAACAAACAAAAAAAAGCATCATAGCAAATCAGTCTATTTGAATTATTTCATAAGGATCATTGTGAGGATCATCTGAAAACTGGAGTAATAACTAAATGCTAAAATGTTAAATAGAAATGTTAAATGTTCGAATGGAAAGCAGTTATATTAAAGTGAGTTATATTGTTTAATTCCACCAGTTAATTCCAGTTTTCAATAAAGACTGTTTTAATTACTCTTTCAGACTTGTTATACAGGCACCGTACAATTCATCAAAAGAAGATTCAAGTGTACTGGCTCATTGCCAATGACTGCTTGGTGCCAGTATACGAAAACATTTGAAACACTTGACAGTGTCTAAAGGGATGAATCCAACCCAATTCATCTTTAGGGAACAGAGTGAAAAAAGTAGAAAATGTGCATGTTTCCGGTTGACTTGCTTATCCATTTAAAAGCACATCCAATCATTTAACAGTAACTGTTGCTTTAAATCTCATGTTTGTGAGCTCATTTGAGCAGACAGCTTGGTCTCTAATAAAAGATGAGTCTTGCATGCAGCACACATCAATTATGAAGCTGTGCGCTCTTGAAAGAATTTGATGATTCAATGAGAGGGGCAGTTTCCTAGGTTTTCTAGGTGGTCCCCAATCAGCGGCCATTATCACATGCCAAAGCGGCATTTAACGGATTAATTAAGTACAAGAATGATTACTGCTGATCTTTTCATTTCAATAAAGATTGTATTTGAAAGATTGTTTTAGAGATGAGATTACAGGTTGTTTGTGTTTTTAGGATTAAGGATTACATATTAAAGCTTTTTAAGCAGGGTCATCAGTTTTAATAAACAGAGTTGTACAGGAGAAAGGTTAGAGTTGAATATGAGGGCTGCTTTAGATTCTAGTCTCATGTCTGGGTCTTGTGTTTGTTTCTGATACGGTGGATTTACAAAGATACACTACTGTTAAAAGGTTTTGGGGTCACTAAGTTTTTTTTCCTTGAAAAATGAATACTATTGTTTTCAGCAGGGACATATACAATACATTTACAAATAATAGGAAATGTTTCTTGAGCAACAAAAATCAATAAATCCGTGTTCAGCTGACTTGCAGTTGTACTTTTATATAGAGCTGTTCACATTCCTACTTCATAACCTACCTGCTTCAGTATCTGTTGTTTTTTTCTTCGAAGGTGGATCAAGTTTGAAGAGAAGGTGGAAAAAGGTGGGGAGAGGTGGAGTAAACCACATGTGGCCACTCTGTCCTTACATAGTCTCTTTGAGCTTAGGACGTGTATAGAGAAGGGCACCATCATGCTGGACCTAGAGGCCAACACACTGCCAGGGGTTGTTGGTAAGTGTTTCTTCTGGAGCTATTATTAATGGATGCTTTACCACCAGGTTTGGTTACACACGCAAAACACTCAAATACCTTTTTTCACCAAAAAATAGTAGTTGGTGCTCAACAGAATGTTATGTTTTGAAGCATGGCAGCTGTTTTAAGCTGCTCCTTAGTTTTTTATATATCGGTTTAAGATGGTCCTTAGATGGTTATAATCTGGAGCTACAGTAGTTGCTTAGGTCAAGCATTTGACCAGCTTAAACCAATTTATGGCTAACTAAGGACCATTTTAAACTATTTTTTTAAAATATACTTTTAACTCTCTTTATTAATCTTATTTTGCATTGAGATTAAAAAATAATCTAAGTGAATTTGTTTAAAAAAATAAACATCAAATGTTGTTATTTAAACTGTTAATTATTAATTTTTTCTGTAATTTAATAATTGTATAATTATATATATATATATATATATAATATGTTAATAACGCGTTGCTTTGCAATTTAACAAAGAGTTTATACTGATAGGATTTCTGTCAAATGGATGAAACAATCTAGTTTCATGCAACGTTAATTATGCATAAGTCGTGGTTTTAGGAGCCATTTTTTCTGTCATGGAGCTGCCTTTTCTATAACAGAAGCATGCATCAGCTCTCAGCCCTGTCAGTGGGATAAATAAATATCAGATATTGTCACAAAGATGACATTTTAGAGCAGATCAGACTCTTCTTTTTTAATTATACTGTAAGGTTTATGAGAGATAGCACGTGTGATATGCACGATTTGGTTTCCAAGGCTCACATGTCAAGATGTATTCATAGCTCTGTTTAATACAGTCCTCTCGCAAACCCTCGCTGTAACTCTGGGCTCAGATGCACGGGTGATTGAATCCATTCAGGATGGCCATTTCTTTTATACTGAATTCAGGCAGTGCATGAGAAAGATCAGAATGACAATTTTGTGGCCACTAAATAAGGGTAGTGCAAGGATAGCAACGTATGTGATTGCGGTAATTATTTTATAAAAGACTTACTTTATGAAAAAACAAAAAAGAGAATCATTTACTGTAGCTGTCTGGATGATGGCTGGATAGATTGTAACCACTGTCAGCAATCAAAAGAGATTTAATCATTCCTATTCTTGAATCCCCTGACCGTATCTCTTACTCAGAGCATGATGTGTCAAGTCGTATTATCAATTTAAAGAAAATGTAAAGTTTGCCTGAGTTAAGCTCGGTCAACCTCATAGAGTGCCTTTTGAGATGAAAATGAATTGAAGGATCGGCCATTAAGGGCCAAACCATTCACAAAAAGGGCCTGAGGGCCCGGGCCTCGTGTCTTTGACCCTCTTTTATAAAAATAGATGCTTACAGGAACCACCAGACAATCTTATGCACAAGCCAGTGCCTCATTAGACGTCCAGTTCTGAAAGCTGAGAATAGAAAGCAATGTGTCGCTTCACTGACACTCACTTCAAGTTCATTTGGAGAGTTCAATTTCAAGTTGTAGTTAAAAGTTTGATGTACAGTGTTATGTAAAGTTGGTATTTAAATGAAAAGATTGCTCAGTTGTGAAGGGGTTGTGATGAGCTTCTTAAAGTCTATAGAAGCAAAACAATGACGAGGCAGGCCCCTTCTAATGCCAATCTCGCTGTCTACCTCTCTCTCTGTTTGGCATTCACTCTTGTCTCTTTCTTTCAGAAATGATCACTGACAGTCAGATTGAGAACGGTCTCTTGAAAGCTGACCTGAAAGATAAGGTCATGTACACCTTGCTGAGGAAGCATCGCCACCAGACCAAGAAGTCCAATCTTCGCTCTTTAGCTGACATTGGCAAGACGGTCTCCAGCGCAAGTAGGCTGTTTTCCACCCCGGATAATGGTAATATAGGTGGCAGTTTGGTGCAGTTATTTTTTAAACTCCTTTTTTCTTTAAAGCTATTAAGATTATATATATATATATATATATAATTTTCTTTTCTTTTTATTATTATTTTTTTTATATTAAGATTCTTCTTTTTTTCTTTTTTGTTTCTTTAGTTTTATGACATCTTTTGTGGATTGTTTTTCTCCACACTTTTCAAAAACATAATTTTTGGAATACCAATAGGAATACCAAATATTTTTTTTATTTCACTTCAATTTTATTTACTTTTGTACATGCATAAATACCTTCACAAAGATTACAAGAATTGTTTTACTAATGTTTTACCTATTTGTTCGATTCATTATTGACTATTATTATATTTTTCCTTTTAATTATCTCTGTATGTTTAAAGACTCCACAAAATCACTTCACTAGCACCTCCTTTGGTGTTGACACTACCGTTGAAAGGTTTGGGGTTATTTTTGTTTATTTGGAGAATATTTACCATGAATTAATCAAAAGTTACAGTAAAATCATTTATAATGTTGAATATGTTTTAAAAAAAAATATTGAAACTTTCTACTCATAAAATCTTGGTTTCTAATATTGATCAGAACAGCTGTTTACAACATTGATGGTATATAACTAAATGTTTCTTGAGCATCAAATTAGCATATTAGAAGGATTTCTGAAGGGTCCTCTGTAGCTGAAGTACTTCACAGTACTGCTGTATTCTTACTGTATTTTACAATCAAGTAAATGCAGCCTTAGCAAGAACATACTTAGAAACATAGCTTCAAAAAATCTTACTGACCCCAAACTTTACAAACAGTAGTGTATGTCTTTTACAGCATGAGGTTTGTGACGTAATAAAGGGATGTTTTTAAATAACCATTTTTTATATTGTGAATCCTGTGATTCACTGACCATTCGACTTTTTGAATGTGACATAAATGTTATTCACTTGAACTTCTGTTTTCTGAAGAAATACTTGCTTTAACTGTGCTTTTCTACCTCTAGCTCTAACAAATACTATCTTTTCCTGAGCGATTGTACAGTCTTATAAAACTAGCTAACTTTACACCTAAAACCACTGACCTCTGTCACCTTAACAATCTTTCTTTTCATCCTTCTTACCTTTTATCCTTTCTGCTTCACTTGTCACTAAAAGCACGTAATCCACTTGAGACTTCAGTGCCTTGTCTAATGACTCGCACCTCCGAGGAGGTGTTGCGAGCTCCTGGAAGTCCAAGCATGGGATGGCCTAGTAAGTCCAACTTACCAGTTGCCAGTACATGTATATGTGTCCGTTCACCCCACGCAGTGTGTAACATGCAGTAGCTGTGACAGAATAGAAAAGCATTGTGGCTTAAAAGGGTCATATCATAAGGGACCAACTCTAAAACTCTAAGAAATAATAAAACATCAGGGACAAAATAAATCAACTGACTGGTTGATCCAAAAGGATTACATGGATGATAAAGATTCTTCATGGAACCACTGTTGCCAATAAAGAACCTGTTTTAAGGCTGTATGATATGACCTTTTTTTTGTTGTTGTGACCATCTATGTTTAGCTACAGTAGTTAGACCTGTCATTATTATGTAATAGATTTTCATATCTAGAATCCCCTGTTATACACCCTTAATAGATTTAAATTCCAAAGTCTTCTAATAATCACACTGGACTGATCTTTCCAGTGGAGATCACTGGGTCATCATGACCATAACCATATTAATAAGCAGCTCTGATCTGATAATGTAGGATTTATGAAGGTGGATGTGAAGTATTTTTTCTTGTTTCGTTTTTGTTTTTTAAGTTACTATTCAAATTATTTTTTTCTTTCTTTTTGCTTCATAAATGAAGCTTTAAAACTTTCTTCATCTACATTCAGCCTCTTTTTTTCTTCTTTTGGCTGCTTTTTTTTGTACTTTTGGCTGCATCAAACTGACATCTTAGTCCATATTAGATTTCTGTGGCATTGGGAATACTTTGCTTCACTGTGCTGTTCACAGCTTGATGACAATGACTTGAACTGCAAGGTTAATAATCAACTTTTCAGTATAGGCTTCTTTCTTGCCTGGCACATCATCTTTCCTAAATGAAGTTATTTCACTTTTAAAAGCATGGCCTTGAGCAATTCATAGCCTGTGAAAAAATATGAATGTTCTGTACAGCGTTGTCAGTCCCACTGATTCCCCAATGGTTCATCTGGCATTCAGCGCCCTTACTTATTCTGCGTTTGGATTTCTTTGTAGACTATATTTGTAGACTTTGTTTACTTTTTCATTAATCTGTAATTTTCATCAAATTGATTAGGTAGCCCAACCACCACGCATCGCAACTTAACATCAAGCAGCCTGAACGATATCTCAGACAAGCCAGAGAAAGATCAGGTGAGTCCAGTTTCAAGATTGTTTGTATGTTTTTGTGTTTAGAGAACATTTATTTATTGATTGCTTTTGCAGCAAGGGTGCATGCAAGTTAAGACTTTTCTTTTGACTATTCGTCACAGAACACTAACAAAAAATAGGTTTTCACAGAAATTATAAACACCGATGGATTTCAGTGGTGATAATAGTATTAAACACCAAATCAGATTATTACAGTGACTTCTGAAGGATCATGTAACACTAAAGCCTAGAGTAATGAAGCTGAAAATGATGTGTTTGCTATCACAGGAATACATTTGATTTTAATATATATTCAAATGTGAAATTTATTTAAATTAACAACATTTCACAGTATTCCTATTTTTAATAGAATGAAATTTTTATTCCTATTTTTAATAGAAACCTCTTTCAAAAACATTAACAAAACTTTCCAACTCTGAAATGCAATATAACATATTATTAATAGTCAAATATTAAAAACACATTGACTGTAGTTTAGATTGAAACAGTCAATGTCAGTATGACAAAACGGATGAATCCAGTGTTTTCCTAATGATAGAACAGAACATTGCGGTTAGAACAGAGCAGAAGCGGTGTCACAAGCGTCTAACACAAGGACAGCTGGTGTGAAAAACAGACTTTCATTCCTAATGGGAAGTTCTTGGGCTCTCATTGATGGAGCACCAAGAGGTCACTTGGGTGGTGTCAATCTGTGACAAACCATAAAAATTAACTCACTTCACGGAAGTTCACCTCAGAGGAATTAGAATAGTTTCTTTTTACGTGGGAATGCATCCCTTCTTGCTGAATGCAGCATTAAGTGAAATAGCTGGCAAATGTTTGACAGTGTTTCAGTGTGTGTGCAGCATGCTGAATAAACCAGTGTGGATGTGATTGCTGGAAGGCCTCAGCTGTTGACAGACTCAGAGGAGATGCCCCTTGCCCCTTTTGGCAGAGTGGGGGATTGAGAGGCTGCTTGTGTGAGGTGGCCCAGAGACATGGACAGATTGTGATTGTAAGCACAGATTAAGGGAAGGCTCGGGTTCGTGTCATGCACTGTGAACTTTTTTTTTTTGATGATGTCATTCCTGCTTTCTGTGATTAGACATTCAGAGAATCTGGAAATTAATGGTAACCTAAGTAACATGAATGAATACTAAGTGACTCGGTATGTGGGTTTAGACCGTTGAATAATATCCCTGTGATAAGAATACTACTTTATGTATTAAACGGCTGTTGTGAATTTAGCTTAATTGAAATTAATGGATTGAGCTTAATATCCATTTCATGATTTTAGGCGGATGAAGTCCTGAGGTTTCTTTTTGTAGTGAATACTCTGACTTATGAATTTATTAGTCTGTCAAGATATGAAGGAATTGTTTTTTTAGGAGTTAGGGGTACAAGGCAAATACAGAAGAAAACAGCAACATTGTCAGTTGTAAAGCATTTATTTAAAAATATTTATTGAAATTTCAGATGACCCTGCTTGATTCACAGAAATGTTGTGAAGCCTTTCCACTTGCTGAATGGCTATAGATTTGATGGTAATGTGAGTTGCTTGGAGTGTGTGATATATTAATAGGTCAGAAGTTGCCGGTATTGGACCACATACATTGTGAAAAAGGCTTTGTATAGTGTTGAGTTCAGCATACTGTGCTGCTAAAACGAATTAACTGGTGGAACATAGCTGTCTGCTGACCCTTTTTTGACTTTTAGATAATTAAGCTTGGAGGTAAACATTCATATAAGTCTGAGAAAAACACTATGGGTTGTTTAAGGTGTGTCCTTCTAATACTTTAATCATCCCTTTACGCTCCTCTAGTAATGCTGTCTACAATCTGCCCTTCAGTTAACATCAGTGACATCATCCCCCTCTATCTATAGCCACCACTTCTTCACTTGCTTTAGTTTTTAGCTTTAGTCTTCACTAGATTTAGTTGCTTTAGAGTAGATTTAATGATCAAAGATATGGTAGCTTTTTTTTTTTTCAATGCAACCAAATCATAAGAAAACAAATGGAAAAATAAGCATAACAGATAAAAAAAAATTTACATGTACAAATAAAATATCATCTTTCTTAAAGGGTTAGTTCACCTAAAAATTCAAATTAGCCTGTGTTTTACTCACTCCCAGGGCATTCTAGGTGTATATTGCTTTCTTCTTTCAGATGAATCCAGTCGGAGTAAAATAAAAAATTGTCCTAGCTATTCCAGGTGTTATCATTGCAGTGTGTGGGTGTTTCTCTTTAACAGCCCAAAACACGTTAAATAATGCACACCCATCCATAATAACATGTACCTCACACAGCTCCAGGGCATGAATAAAGGCATCATGGAAGCCGTTCCAGAGGATGTTGTAGGATGTATGCGTCACACAATCGCCTCTGAGATATGCTAGTCTCGTGAGTTTGTTTACAAGAGCAAAGGAAGTGCAATTTCCTTACTTTAGTAAAGAAAAATCAGTCTCTTCTTGGCTTGTAACAAAATCCTCCAGCTTTTTTCTTTACATAGTGAGTAAATAATAGGCAAATTTTCATTTTTTGGGTGAACTAACCCTTAAACTAGTATTTCATAAAAAAGGTAACCTCAAGGTTCTTTGAGGTGTCATAAAACTTTCCGAATTGACAAAACATGTAAGTTAATACACTTGCTAATGTGTCAGGATATGGGATTTTTTAAAAACATTTGCAACAGCTAATCAATGATAATCGGTAATAGGATGGTTTTGCAACAGTGCAATAGAATAAAAGCAAGACCTTTAAAACTAATGATCTATGATGCTAGAGCTGTTGATGAGTGAGAGGTCTGTCCCATCATGTGCTCAGCTGCTCCAGGTTAAAAGTTTTCCATTGTGCCTGTGTTTCTAATGTTCTTCCATCAATGGTTAACAAAACTGCTTACTTTGACTGTTCAATAAGACTTTCAGAAGGAAATGTTATTGTTTATCTGTTGAAAGTATACTGAGGAATTGGTTTATTAATGACTGACATTTTAACCCCATTTTCAAGTTATCAGCAGAGCTGTCAAATTTGATTTATGAGCTTAAGAATTAGATTTTTGTCATGTGTGCTAGTCTTACAATAATTTGAACATTTACTGTTCTTTAACAGTAAGTAATAAACCTAAAAACAATTTATATATGCAACCAAAATGATTAGTCAGAGTAACGCTTTTAGTTGTTAAAATTCAGAATGATAAACTTGGAGGCACAAGTTGGAGTTGCTTAATAATTTATGGTTATGTGAGCAGGGTGTACTAATTATCTTTGGCTTGTAAATTTCACTTTTGGCATGACCTCAAAGTCTGTGCTGGCAAATGCCACTGCCTTTGAAGTTGGCCTTCAATTTATCACTGGTAGGAACAACAACAACCCATATAAATAAAATGAAATGAACAGTTTTTATACTGGTTACCACTGGTTCCTCTAAATTAAGAGTAAAAGAATGCAGGAGTCACAGTGGACCTTTGCTGAGCCTTAGAATGAACAATCTCACATGCAGCCACTAATCGTTGTAATTTCCATTAGTTGGACAGTTGCAGTTGTTGGATTCATCACATTTTCATGAAAGTCTTGGCAGCTGGGCAGTATGTTTAATGAGGTCATGTGTTGGAGCTTGATTTGTTCACCTTATTTATTCAGTTCTTCCTCCATACTGAGTGTCATTAAAATCCCATTCTGCATGTGTTCAGCTGAAGAACAAGTTCATGAAGAAACTGCCCAGAGATGCTGAAGCTTCCAATGTTCTCGTAGGAGAAGTGGACTTTCTGGACAGTCCGTTTGTGGCCTTTGTGAGGCTGCAGCAGGCTGTCATGTTGGGGGCGCTGACTGAAGTGCCTGTGCCCACCAGGTATGACCTGCTTTCATCCCACGAAGCCAAAGAGCAAAATATAGCTGTGATGGAGGGTGTTCAGTTCAAAATAGGCTTTTATTAAACCATTAGAAAAGCTGTGTGCTTTACTTAAGGTAATATTTATTATCTTTCCCAGATTTCTGTTCATTCTTCTTGGACCCAAAGGCAAAGCCAAGTCATACCATGAAATTGGTAGAGCAATTGCTACTCTGATGTCTGACGAGGTACGCACAGACTTATTTGAAATTTTTTTTGTCCTATTATGCTTCAGAAAAGGGCCATCAGTCATATTAAATAGCATTAGATACTGTTGCTTTTACACTTAAAAAAAATGATTGCAATCTGTAACAGAGCAAGTATTAATTTAATTATATTATATTGTATTATATTTTGTATTAGCTTTCGTTTTTAATGTAATTTATTTTAGTTTAGAAGTCATTTTGTAGTGGATATTGTCATTTTAGTAGTCTCTTTTTAATATTTTGAGTTAGCTTTAATTTATTTTTTAATTTTAGTACTTCAGTATGGCTGATATTGTCATAATAGAAAAGGGGCTTGTCTTCAGTTATTATATCCTAAAAGCAGTATTCAACTGTATTAACAGGTCAATTTAATAGTCAGACCTGTCAATTTTAAACATTAAATCTTTGAGCATACATGTTTTGATGCTGAGTTTCTGTGCCTTAAATGTTCTGTTAGAATTGATGTAGCAAAAAAAAAAGGTTTGTGAATAGATTTGTCAAGTGGGGAGTTGGCCAGTAATCAAAGTTCTCTTATCAAGGTCTTCCATGAAATTGCATACAAAGCCAAGGACAGACAAGATCTCCTTGCTGGCATTGACGAGTTCTTGGATGAGGTCATTGTCCTCCCTCCTGGAGAATGGGACCCTGCCATCAGAATAGAGCCACCAAAATCCTTGCCATCTTCAGATAAAAGGTAACTGATGTATGGAGCCCATATTGGCCTGTCACACTTTCTTTCACTAACACCCCACCAATATCCCACATCAAAGTCTGTCAATGTTCCTGTTTCGAAATGACTAAATCAATTGTGAAAAAGCATTTGTAAGGCTGTCCCTGGGTTAGTTTTTTAAGGGTTAAAGTAATTTCAGTCTTTGATTTTTATAAAAGACAAGTCAAAACTGTCTTTTTCTATATTAGTAGTAGCCAAACCCTTTAAGCCATATACAGTGTGTTACATAATGTATTTAACACACGGCCAGGAAGTAGTTTCAAAGGCCAGTTGGCCAGGCCATCCATTTAATCATTCAGTGTAGAGCAGGGCAGTGGTTAATTAGATGAATTACATCACTTCTCTTTGACTTCAGGTGAAGTGACAGCAGGATGCCTCCTCATCCTGTCACCTCAGTCTGTACCAGGCTGCGTTAGCCATAAAGCAGAGCTGTGTGCCTGCAGAAGTCAGTCACGCCAGCATAACACACAGTGTACACAAAACACTATACACACTGGAACTCATACATTAATTTGTGGCTTGTTGAATGTAAACAACAGACTGAACTGGGTATCTATCTATTAGGGGTGTAACGGTTCACAAAAATCACGGTATCACGGTTCGGTATGTTTTCGATAGAACAAAAATAAAATAAAAAAGTGAATTTCTTAAAACTAAAATAAAACTAATCTTGTTTTTTTTGAACAACAATGGAGCTGTACTTCACATATCTTCTGGGGTTTCTTCTTAGCAGCAAATAAAAGAAAACCGCCTTTATAACCAAACCAAATGCTTCTTAAAAAATGAAATGTAATATTGTAGTAGTTATAAACTAATAGAAAGAAAAGAACAATTTTGTTTTTAAATGGAACTCCGTTTCAATCATTTTTTTAAGTTTTTTTTTTCTAAGTTCAGAAAGATGAGAGTGTTCACATTTTCTTCAGACAGTACAGATCATAGCATTAAAACCCGTGTTAAACAGCGTCGCTGTTACCGATCGATTGTTTTTTGTTTTTTTTTTCATTTCCATTTACAAACTGGTAGAGATTTTGTACTATCATCTCTATTGCGTTTATACATACAGAAATCGTTTTGCTATATGCCCATGCTGACTGAAAGTTAAGATGGTGCTCATAGTTCATGGCAGTATTGAACAAAGCTATTTTTGCCACATTATAGCCTTTGGACGGTTACATACATTTACATGGTTACACAGACATGTGTAAAATGCCATTCTTTGCAAGTATTCACTTAAACGTAGTGATTTAGGTCTTAAATAAAAGCAAAAAGAAAATGTGTAGCAGCCTATTGCATTGCTGTAAATTTTGTACATTTAATAAGTATATATATATATATATATATATATAATTTACACACTGCACATGCATTTTTTTGAGGTGACAAGAATTGAGAGTTTTTCCTGATATCTGCAAGACCTTATTTAATGCTAAAATAACAGAAAATATATACGTAATAATATTGCAATATATATTGTTACCATGAAATTCTCTCATTGTTATGATTTTGGTCTTATCTCCCCTAATTATCTGTTTTAAAATCTTTTTCTATCTCCTTGTCTTTCTATCTTATCATTTTATCAGTTATTAGGTTGTTATGTACTGTATCTCTGCCTGTCTTTTTATCTGTTTATTATTGTTTTATCTATTGTTTGATAAATCAGATTAAGGTATCTTCGTATACATAATCTTCGTACCAGTGTATGAGCTTGCATTTTTTATTCAGGCTTTATGTTCTTATGAACAGCCCTCTAAATATGTCTTTAGTCATCTTTGTTTCTTCGTTTTTGCTTTCCTCCCGTAAAACATTTATTTATTTTAGGGCATTAATAACATTAAAGTTTTTGTGTTTTGTGTTCAACAATCTCCATGTGTTTGTTATGTTGTCCAGAAAGAACATGTATGCTGGAGGGGACAGCACACAGATGAATGGAGACACGCCTCACAGCGGTGGACATGGGGGTGGGGGGCATGCAGTAGGCGATGAGCTGAAGAGGACGGGGAAGTGAGTTAATGTTTGTATAAATTCTTAAGAAGGAACAGATTATGGTAAACCTCTGAACAGCGTGGTTTAGTTCAGATAAAGGTCTGTTTGACTCTTTAAAATGACTAGAATTATCTTAATATTAGATAAACATTGAAGTCAGCATGTACTCCATTTACATCCTGTCATCATTAGACTTGACCTTTTGTAAAAAACTGCTGTGTACTGGTAGTATTTTGTGCTAAATAGATTTTTTTTTTAATCCCTGTTACTAATTAATAATAACACTAAACTAATATTTAATTAAAAGAAATGTTAATAATGGCTTCTAAAAATTCAAATGTCTAATTTAGTGGTTGGTATATCTCTCTTTTGCTTTTCATAAGTGGCCTAGAAATAGTAGTAAGAATATTTCTTGTACAAAATCCTACAGTTTTTGTGATTGTTGCTTAGTTTATTTTATGTTTACTGTAAGGTTTAAAACAAATCTCGTTTTTTTTTATTTCTGATTGAAAATATTTCTGAATCGAGGTAGGCATGATGTTGAAATGTTATATAATTCAATGACAATCACTATAATAAATATCATATCGTATGTTTTGTTTTTCAGGTTTTGTGGAGGCCTTATTCTTGATATCAAAAGAAAAGCCCCCTTTTTCTTCAGTGATTTCTACGATGCACTACACATTCAGTCTTTGTCTGCCATTCTTTTCATATACCTGGGAACAGTAACCAATGCCATCACATTCGGAGGATTGCTGGGCGACGCCACAGAAAACATGCAGGTGAAGATACATCTGCAAACCATGAGAAACTACATGAATGCACGGATGTGAAGTGCTCTCTGTGCCCGAATCTTTCTAAATAAAGTTCAGTCCAACCTTGGCGGGGATTACAGTGTAATTTAGTCTCGGTCAGTCTTTAACTGATACACACTGGGAGTAGCTTCTTCTCTGCCCTCCTTTTGAAATGTTACCATGAGTTCAAAGGTCATATTAGTAAGTTAAACTCTCACAGTTTATATAATTATCTTAGATGAATGCTAAGGTCTGCTGCACATGTCTTTGGTTAGTCATTATTTCACTTCAGGAAAGGTATGTGTCAGCTAGCCAAGCAGAGGGTCTTCTTATTAGGATTCTTAATTTAGAATTTATGTATGAAAGCATTATTACATTTATATAAAATATTAAATAAGAGGAATTAATTAAGATAATGTATACAGGGACTGTTCTCAGCAGTAAAGAGTAGGGCTCTTTATTGATTCCATTCACATCTAATGGGATGGGGATCGTTTATTTTACTCAACAAAAAGTCTAAACCCTCAATGAAGGCGTATTTAGTATTTAATCTGCAAAACACAACTGTAACAAAGTCACATGTCTTTTCAGTACCTAGATGCAGACTCCTCACCTTTTGGTGAAAACTCACCTTTTTGAGATAAAAACTGGTCCACCATTAGTACCAATTCATATCTGTACCCATTTGTAGTCGACCACTTTTAAACACTCCTGTGTTTTTTTTTTTTGCATGCTCTTGTTGACAAAACCACAAGTTTATTTCACAAGTTCGCTCTTTCTCATTAATGAATAAGTGCTCTGAATAAGCTCTGCCTCCAACTGCCCCCCCGGACAAGGAAAATGGCAAAGCGGAGGAGTAGGGGAGGGGGAGGGATTGCAAAAGAGTGAGATGCTGATGGGAAGGAAACAAGTTTATTTATAGTAGGAAAGGATGCTGATGATTGGGTTGAAGTAACGAGGAGATTGATTAGGGAATTAGAAAACAGCTGCGATTAATTAGAATTACCACTCCTCTCGAAAATTTGTTGTTATCAAAACAGACACGTATGTTTTTGCAGTGTTGAGTATTGTAGTCAATCACAGACATCTCTGTTGAAAGCAGTGGACAGTATCTATAGGTTAATTTAGAAAAATCCCCTCTGGACTAATTTTGGTTTTGGTAAGTTTACAGAGTTCTACTTGCTTGCAGATCTACCTAATATAATGTGAGATAGAAAAAAACATGCAAACATGGTGTAAATAAGAGATTGTTTAGTTAGTCATGCATTTAGCAGTTTTTGTGTAAGCTTGTGCTTTAGGGATTTGCTCTGTTTCTTTAGAATCACTACATAATCCATTTACAATTTGAAGAAAAGTTTTGTTTTTTTAAGAAAACCAAATTTCCATACTGTTTCAAGAGTGACAAACGCAAGTGTAAAAAGTCATGTGAGTGAATCTGTTAATCGTAGCAACGACTGAAAGAAAATTTAGTAGTGATAACTGCCCTGGGTGAAATGGTTCGTTGACAAAAATACACCTGTACACAAGTAATGCAGAGTAAATTTAGAGTAACAAAACCACAACAGCAACGGCTGAATATATTTAGCAACTTCTGTAATTAAAACACTTTTTGATGTGTCCCTTTTAATACAAAATACAAGTTTTTCAATAAAATCTAAAAAACCAGCTGAGATTTATTCCCTAACCCTTTGATTTTTTCTTCATTGTGTGTTGTGTGAAGGGTGTGCTGGAGAGCTTTCTGGGCACAGCGGTGACTGGAGCAGTCTTCTGTCTCCTGGCTGGCCAGCCTCTGACAATCCTCAGCAGTACGGGGCCAGTGCTGGTGTTTGAAAGGCTGCTCTTTAACTTCAGCAGGTGCTTCATCATCTCTTTCTGGAATGTTACATCACAAACCAACTATACTGAAACTAGTTAACTAAAACTAAGATTTTTTGGCATCACAGCCATTTTCAACATTGATAATAAGACTTTTTTTGAACACCAAATCAGCATATCGATCATGTGACTGATGGCTGCAGTAATTCAGTTTTGCCATCATAGGAATAAATTGGATTTAAAATATATTCAATTTGAATATTAATAATTTGTCAAAACATTACTGTTTCACTTTAACACAAAGAATATATTAACACCCTCCGAATTTTGAACGGTAGTGTACTTTTCCTTTGCTGGGTGATTTGAATGTTTAAGGGAGTTAATTTTCTGTCCATGCTATCCTCTGCAGGGAGCATGACTTTGACTACCTAGAGTTCCGTCTTTGGATTGGCCTGTGGTCGGCCTTCTTCTGTCTAGCTCTGGTGGCAACTGATGCTAGTTTCCTGGTGCAGTATTTTACCCGATTCACAGAAGAGGGCTTCTCCTCACTCATCAGCTTCATCTTCATCTATGATGCCTTCAAGAAGATGCTGAAGTTGGCTCATTATTACCCTATCAACTCAGACTTTAAAATTGATTACGTCACACAGTATGACTGCATGTGCATGGCGCCCACTGATGGTAAGACCTGATACATTTTTTCCTGTGACGTCTTGCTTTGGTGATTAGATGCTAATTGAGGTTAAACCTTTATCTCTTTGCAAGTTTATCAACTTGCCTGAATTTGTACTTTTGTTTTGAATTATGAATGACCTTTCTTAGTCCCTGACTTATCCGCACCAAATGCAAGAAACAACAAGTGCTGAATTAACAGTAAAAAAGAAAGATTACTGATGCATATGTAACATTTATTTAGCTCAGTGAAGCAGATGAGATGTAGCACAAAGTGACCTTTTTCCCCCTTTTGCTGGGATACAAAATGTGCTGCTTTAAGCTCAAGTGCAGCTGGCACACATTTATTATACTACGTGCCTACCTGGTAGTTTGAAAGAAATTGGGCCTGAGTTTAAATTGAAGATGAGATGAAGTTGATTGATTGACACTGATACACAAGCAGTGGAAGCACAATAATGTGATAGAAATGGATGTTTAGGTCTTTTATAGAGTTGAAGCTTGTACAGCTGTTGTTAAAGGGTGTCGAAGTTGACATCTGGCACATGGCTTATAAACATAACCAGCATAAATATTTAATTGTCCTATTTGTTGTACTATTTCTGGTCTTCAAATGATAGTTCAAACCCAGAGTATTGCTTTTATCGTTATACATCTAAAAATCAGTACAGTGCAAGTTGATTTTTTTATGGATATAAATATTGATGCCATAACTATTCATTTCATTTGCATCTTAACTTTCAGTATGATGCAGCAGTGCACCATATGGCTTGCAGCTGCAATATCCATATGATAACAGGTGTCTGATATAAAGTGCAAGTAAAGGCTCAAGTCTTTTGTCACAAATCCATGTGACAGTAGTTTTCTATACACTTGTAAATCATCTCTAATCAGAGACTCGTAGACAAAGTATAAAACCAGCAGTTTATGAGTCTCATGTATCAGATTGAGTTTCAAGACTCAAGAGTTTCAGTCTCATGTTACTTTTCAAGTCTTAAATCTCAACTCCGTTGCATACAAGTCTAAGTCAAGACTAAGTTTTACTTCCATTTTAATTGGAATCCACACAATCTGGAATATCAATAAGACAGAAGTATTTACCACACTGGTTTTGCAACGGGTTATGTCAGTTCTCAATGTTGACAAACAGTAAGCTGTTTTGATTACACTAAAAATGCCTTAACTGTGACCTCACCTTAAAAGAGTGGTCATGCCACATCATCTTTTAAGAGTGGTTTGACCACTGGTATGAAAGTTCATGTTCCACCGACTTCTCACCAACCTCTTTACTCTGTCAAAATCAGCTCTGTTTTTATCTAGTCCATGTCGCTTTTAAATGCTAATGAGCTCTGCTGACCCCTTGACTCTCTTCCTAGGAGTGATGAGCAGACTGTAATCATCTGCCGCGAAACTGGCTAAATAGCACATTATTTGGAAGGGTGATTTGCAAAAACTCATTAAAAAAACTTGCGTCTTCTGTAGATGATGCTGGATCACAAATGATTTGGCAAATTTAGGCAAGACTTGAGAGCAGGAATTGATACATTCTGCCATAACCTACTTGTTTTTTTCATGCAGGTTTTATATTGGTGTGAAATAATGTGTTAGTCAATTATAACACTGAAAAACTATGTCTCTGCTGGGGCTGTTTGACATTCAGACCACTCAACAATTACAAAACTTTGTTTTTGAAGTAATAATTAAACTATTCTCTGTATCTGTGTAATGTTTTGTGACCAAGTTAGCAACAATTTTGACATTGAGCATCTTTTTATTGTGCTAGTGGCAGTGTGTGTGTGGTGTAGTCTGTAGGAATGAAGGAGCAATCTAGGGGGTGGATGTGGACGTGATGTGGTTTGGGGTTAATCTCCTCCATGTGTGTGGTGAATTAAGACCGTACGGAGAGGAGCTTGTGGGTGAGGCGCTCATCCACTCACGCTGTTTTCCTCTAAACCACTGTTTGCTCCTCTTCGCCCTCCCTCGACTTCTCTCCAATCTGATACTGCAGAGGGAAACAACAGCTGTGTGGAAATTAGTTCCAGTTAGGGGAACCCAGCAAAGAGTCTCTTTAAAGATTAATGCTGTGGAGAGCTGGTGAACATTTTACAGCAGTCATTGGGGACTGGTTGGCACGTATGTTGTGCTAGACTCGCCTGCAGCCGTGATAAAATGTTTGCACTTGTGTGAGCATCTGTTTGTGAAAGCTGTCATGTTTTCTGAGGCTTTAAAGGGTTTAGTGGTTCAAAAATATTTGTCAAGTGCACTCAAAAAATAGGTTGTTTATAAAATGACGACACCTATTTTTACACATTTTAACCGATTTATTTGAACTTTAAGTTTATTGTACTGATGAGTAAAATCCATGCAAGTTTAATGAGATCACACCAATTTCAGTTGACATGTTCTGTGAATGTTCCCTGAACATAATTCACTCTTGTTGATCCAACCATTGCTGTTTCTATACAGACTGGTGTCGAGTTTCGTTGAGTTTTCTGCATTTTTATGAAAATGGAAAGGCCTGGTAGAGTTTAAGCATTGATGTTTAGTTATTTTGAACACTTAAAAGAGTTAATAGAATATGAAATAATGTTTGTTAGGATTTTATTGGTTACCATTGTGGTGAAGAGTGGAGCTTGTGTTGTCAGTACCTGTCACACACACACACACACGATTGTTTGAGTGTGAAGGGTAGAAACACTGAAAATGTAGACTGCATAGGCCACATACTCTGATTTATTTATGTTTTATCTTAAGGAAACATAACTGACATCATAACACTTTATCACACGCAAAACACTTAATCTGCAGCACACATGAAATGATCACGAAAAAATGTCCCCATCATTGGCATTAGCACATACACAGCAAGTGTCATGTAGCCATAGCCTAACAACAAGGTATTCACTTCACCATAATGGTAACCTCGAAAATCAACATAAACATAAACTCTTTTAAATATCAAATATAACCAAACAACAAACTTAAAAAGGTCTTTCCCTTTCAACATTTATTCTCATGATCTATCCATATGCAAAGCATGCTGGGAACTAGAAATCCACTGCCCAGTTTCAATCAGTGCAACGTAAATGATTTGTGCAGGCCCAACACAAATGGTTTAAGTCAACTTAATTTTTTACAAATTTGATTTAATTTAACATAATAAAATTGAGTGCAAATGACAACTTGAGTAAAAAACAAAAGATTTGTGTTGTTTTAGTTTTTTTTTGTTTGTTTGCTTGTTTTAAGTAAACTGAGCAGAAAACTAGAATTATTTTAGAGTGTGTGTTAAAGGGATAGTTCACCCAAAAAAAAATGCTGTGATTAATTCCTCACCCTCTGGTCGTTCCAAATTCTGTAAGGCTTTCTTCTTCATAGAGGGTCTTCTTCATAACACAAATTCATATATTTTTGATGTAGTCTGCTTTCTGACCCTCCATAGACAGTAAGGGTCCTGACATGGTCAAGGCTCAGAAGGACATTTTTAGGACATTGTTAATATAGTCCATGTGAGATCTTTCTAAAGGCGACTTCAGACCTTTGACCTTTGTGTTTTTCAGCCAATTCTTCAGATGTGTACACGGATCCACTTGATTCAACATTAATCTGGA
This sequence comes from Enteromius unitaeniatus, assembly GCA_032359435.1. NCBI lineage: Eukaryota > Metazoa > Chordata > Actinopteri > Cypriniformes > Cyprinidae > Enteromius > Enteromius unitaeniatus. The sequence continues at coordinate 12,356,413 of JAUMHI010000040.1, read as the reverse complement.
CTGTAAATTACAGCGATACAGTAAGTGTTTCAAAACATCACTAATATATGTGTATAGGCTGTATTACACTACATGAGAAACATGCTCCTCATTTTTATGAGAACCTGGACAAAAAAAAAACAAACAAAAAAAACAATACATCATCAAATCAGCCAAAAATATAATAAAAATATTTCATATCCTTTGACTGAATGGAATCATAGTCTGAAAAAGCTAATACATCGAAGTCTATGCCCATTATCTACTACATGACTTTCGGTGAAATCTGTCAGGTATTCAGAATCTGTAGACTAGCACTGACTTTAGGCAACTTTTATCAGCAGCTCCAGGCTGAAAGGGTACAAAACCTGGGAGTTATGTAACTCAAAACTTGTGTAGTGTATTTCAGCCTTAAGACTTGTTCAATTTATTGAGGTCACCAAACAGAACTTGCACAACATATTGAAGAAAACTTCCTTGTCCTGATTATGTTCAGAAAATACATGGTTCCTTTTAATCCTTAAATTGTGGGCTGTTTTCATAAAATGTTTTCTCTAGACCTGCCTGACGTTTTATCCTCTTCTAAAGCCAAACTGAGCTCCCAGATGCGAATAATAGAGATCTCTTAGTAGTTTCATTCAGATGTAGTCCTCAGATTGAGATCAAAGAAACATAATGCCCAAATCCTTGCCAATATCTTTGTGACTGAATGAGCCGAAGCTCATGTTTCGCACCTTTTGTGCAAACTTAAACAGTAACAGAGTCAATGTAAAACTTCAGAGAGGTTGAAGACAGAAAGCATCTGCCTTCAAACAGAAACTGAAGAGCGTTCAATGTTCTGGTTCAGTCTTTGCTCATTACACAAGTGTCACTCACCTTTAAATGTGTGTCTTGTTATTGTAGGCCTGTGTGCTAATAATGCAGACTACCATAGGAAAAAGTTTCAATTCAAACCTTAGTTATTATGAACATTTAGTCTGGGATTATAAAATCAATAAACAATTTCTGACTTATTGCTGCTGATTTCATAAAAAGAGAGTTACAAGGAATGTCATGATTTTTTGTGAATGAGCAACTTAAATTTTGTTTTCAAATTTTGATTATGTGCAGCGCTTGAATGCCAGCTGGTCCTCACTGTCAAAGAAGGAATGCTTGAAATACGGAGGGGAGCTAGTGGGCAAAGCCTGCAACTTTGTGCCCGACATCACCCTCATGTCCTTCATCCTGTTCTTTGGCACTTACACCTGCTCCATGTGTCTAAAGAAATTCAAGACCAGCCCGTTCTTTCCTACTACTGTAAGTAGCCACATTGTCCACCTGTGGTTTGTTTGTGATGGATTTGTCGTTTGTGGCTGTAATCATACTACATGTGTAGAGGCAGTCAATATTTAGTCTCTAATCTGTATACGTGTGCAGATAGACAAGGTTGTTTTGTCAGTTCTGTCTCTACTCGTAAACAATGCTGCAGTTGTTCAGCTTGAGCTTGTTTACTTACAGTAACATTTTTTTTCATTTTCTTAGGTGAGAAAACTCATAAGTGACTTTGCCATTATCCTGGCCATTTTGATCTTCTGTGGTGTTGATGCTCTTGTCGGGGTCGATACGCCAAAGCTCATAGTGCCAACTGAATTTAAGGTAATCTTTCTGTCTTTTTATTGTAAAGTTACGTTCCCTCTGAGTTGCACTTCTAATATTGCTCTAGCACAAACCTACAGTACTGTACAAAAGTTTAGGGACTGTAAGATTTTCTTTTGAAAAAAGTGTCTTATGCTTAGTAAAGATGCAGTAATTTGATCAGATACTGTAAAAATTGTGAAATATTGTTAAACTGTTCTTTATTTTATTATATTTTGAAGTGTAGTTTATTCCTGTGATGGCAAAGCTAAACTTTCAGCAGCCATTACTTCAGTCTTTAGTGTAACATGACACTTCAGAAAATATTCTGATATGCTGATTTGGTGCTTAAGAAACATTTTTTCTTTTTATTATTAATGTTGAAAACAATTTCAATGTTTTTTTTCAGGATTCGTATGATTATTTCAAACGATTTACGAATGTAATAACGTTAATCAATTGAATACAATTCTTGCTAAATAAAAGTATCAACAGCAACAACAACAAAATGACTAATTCTAATTCACATGACAAGAACCACATCCTTTTGAAAATTATTAACTGTTTTAAACAAAGTATGGAAGCCCATCATTTATTTCTAAGTTTAGTGACATGGCTTATCTTTACATAATGAGTTACATTATGAGGGTTTTTTCTGGTGGTTGTCTAAAAAAAACAAGCAATTTACTTACAATAAGTTTTATTCAATGTGTATATAGAATAATGACAGAAAAGAGATTAACTTGTGAACACTGCATGGATCAGTACACGGGGTGTTTCTACTCGGGTGGGCAGAGGGTCTAATAGAAATAGATTTTGCTCAGAAAAACAAATATCAGAGACAGAGTACACTGGCTGGCCTGCTCTGTTCGCTGCTTTTTAAGCACAACTTCACAGTATGAGTCAGTGTCAATCCATTCAGGATGTTACCATTTATTTCATGTAAACATTTGCCAAGTGCCCTGACCACAAACTACTGTGATCCTTAAACTGCACTTCCCTTGTGTCCCCAGCCAACAAGCCCTAACCGTGGCTGGTTTGTGCCTCCGTTCGGAGGGAACCCCTGGTGGGTGTACCTGGCAGCAGCTCTGCCTGCCCTGCTGGTCACCATCCTGCTCTTCATGGATCAGCAGATCACCGCTGTCATTGTCAATCGCAAGGAGCACAAGCTGAAGGTGGGCCTGCCGTGACTCTGCTGTGTGATTCAGTCCTCAGCCAGATGGTTTATCACGCTCACTTTGAGCCGCCCAGGATCACAGGAAACACGCACAGTGCCATAGGCAACTATATTGGATATTTATAGAAAATCTCTTACAAAAAGAGCTTTTTATCTTTTGTCTGGAGGATGTGAATCAGTGCTTGGAGTTAAAAATAGCATTATTTAAACAGATGGTCTGATGCAAACCAAAGGGGTGAAAAAGCTCCACATCAATAATGCAGGAATGGATACAGTATTTGTTGATTTTTTTATTATATATATTCAACTGAAGTCCTGCTTTATATTAGATGGCCTTAACTACTGTGTATTTACATCCAAAATAAGTACAGCATACTTATTTTGTTCATATTGCATTGCAAAACACTTATTGAGGTGGGATACGGGTAAGGTTAGGGACAGGTTTGGTGCTTTGGGTAGGTTTAAAGGTGGGTTTAGGTGTAAGGGATGGGCCAACGGTGTTAGTTACAGAAATTAATTACAGATGTAATTATATAGGTATTTCACAATGTAAAAACATAAATGTACACAATACTGTAAGTGCATTGTACCATTGTATTAATTTAATTGTAAGTACAAAGTAGCCCCCTAATATAAAGTGAGACCTAAATGGAAAACTAAAAGGAAAAGCTTTTTGATTTTTTTCATATACTGTTAGCAAGATGACAGCTAGACAGGTTTTGCTGATAATCATGAAATCTATATATGGCTATATTATATTTAAATCATTTTAAATTCAAACTCAGTGCTTCACCAAGCAGTTTCACTCAACGTCACACTTTGGTCCAGATTCTGAGTGGAACAATGAGGAATTGTGAATCAGACAAAGGCAAAGCATTTATTCTTTTTTTTGGCCTGTAATGCGAGACTGGCCTCTAAACATTGTGTCCTCTCACTATAATGCCTCCCCATGGAAGAACTCGTATTGTCATCTCTGTGAGAATAACACTGCCCCGGTGACATTGTGCTTTACTTTTGTGTGATGCAGAGTAGTTTTTATTTGTTGGAATAAAGCACTTGAAGGATTATTTAAAGAGACAGTTCACCTAAAATGTTCAATTCAGTTATTGTTTGTATGCATTTAGGTTTAGAGATACAAAAGAAAATAACATGAAAACTGATACTGTAAAATGTTACCAAGCACTGTTATGAGTGATGAAATGTTTTTGTTTCTTTCAATGGCTTTTGTAAACCTCTTTTCTCTGTCGTGGTCAGAAAGGTGCGGGCTATCATCTAGATCTCTTCTGGGTAGCTGTGCTGTTAGCATTGTGCTCTTTCATGGGTCTGCCGTGGTATGTAGCTGCTACAGTTATTTCCATCGCCCACATTGACAGCTTGAAAATGGAGACAGAGACATCTGCCCCTGGCGAACAGCCCAAATTTTTGGGTGTCAGGTATGTTCTAATGCATATAAAAGATGATTTTTGGGGATTCCTATGTATTTGTACAATGTCATGGCAAAAAACATAATCGGACTGCCAGTAGAGCTTTTGAATCACTGGTTGATTACAGAGTTGGGCTCAGTGGGAAGCCTGTTAAAAGGCTGAATGTTGGACTGAACTCCAGGGGGGTTATTGATGCAGCTGTAAGCTGAACAAATGTAAACAGACCTAGTTATGCTGAAAACACACTGTGCCCATATTTAGGTTGTATTTTTAATCCTTCTTTTAGTTAAGCAATCCAGTATGATTAAATTCTCCTACATATTTCAGATATGAATGATAATAATAGAAAATATTCATAGTAATAAGGAGGTAGGGTCTTATTGTTAAAGATGCAAGCTGGTACTCTAACTTCAAGACTGCAGGTTCAGATCTATAAACAGTCACCTGTATGCCCCTGATCAAGTCACTCCAGGGGGGTAACTGTGGATAAAAGAATCTGCCACTTCTTCCTGTAATTTAAACAATGATACACTAAATTTCTGTTGGTCAGGGAAGATTGTATAGCTGTATGCTTTATTGCTGTATGCTGCTGAAATAGCCAAACCTGATCATTAGAAGGGTGTTCACATACACTAATGTAACTTTGGGGTCAGTAAGATTTAGTTTTTTAAAAATGAATGCATTTATTCAGCAAGGACACATAAGATTGCTTAAAACTGACTTTTTCATTTCTTGTGAAGCGAATCAGCATATTAAAAGAGGCATGTAACACTGAAGACTGCAGTAATAGCTGTTGTAGTTCACATCAAAGGATTTAAATGCATTATATTTTATTTGTAGTAATATTTCCCAGTATTATCATTTTTACTGTGTAGTTGATCAAATACATTCCGCCTCCAGCATTTTGAAAGGTAGTGTACTTTGGCTTTGCAGTGTCTTTAGTTGAAATGAGAATAGACTTCAACTTTTTACATGTTTGTAATTATCTCCACTTTAGGGAACAGAGAGTTACTGGTGTCTTTGTCTTCATCCTCACTGGTCTATCTGTCTTCATGTCTCCTATCCTCAAGGTAATACAATACATCCACTAATGTCAAACACATTGCGGCAAGTGTGTGATTTTTCATTTTCTTTTCTAATTGTGTAATTATTTCCTGTAAGTTTATACCCATGCCAGTGCTGTATGGAGTCTTCCTCTACATGGGAGTAGCTTCACTCAACGGAGTTCAGGTAAGTTACCAACATAGTTCTGTGCTATTTAAAAAAGCATTTAAAATTAAATTTGGGGTATTTTCAAAAAATGTTTGAAATAATTTGACAGGAACTTAGCTGGCAAAATGTTTTTTGGTTTGTTTGTTTTTTTTAATATTGCTCATTTTTTCTCAGTTTATGGACCGGCTCAAGTTGCTCCTCATGCCTGCCAAACACCAGCCAGACCTGATTTACTTGCGGCATGTGCCACTGAGAAAGGTCCATCTGTTCACTTTCGTCCAACTGCTTTGCCTGGCGCTCCTCTGGATCCTCAAGTCCACTGTGGCTGCCATCATCTTTCCTGTTATGGTTAGTTACCTTTTTTCACCTGTTCTTGATTTAATACTGAACATTAATACAGGAAAAGGCTGTGACTGCAAAACTGAGAGCTTCAAGGCCAAATATTACACAAGCCATCAAAAAGTTGGAATACTTCATGTTTTGGAAAAATGTTTCTTTTGAGAGACTTACTTCAGAAGCAATTAAAAATGTTGTTCCAATGTAAGTTCTAATATGTTTGCAAAATGCTTCTGTAGTATATGCACTGAAAACTGAAAGAGCATCATTTGCTGTTCTCATTGGTCAGATCTTGGCTCTGGTTGCTGTGAGGAAGGCGTTGGACTATGTCTTTTCCCAGCATGACCTCAGTTTCCTGGATGATGTCATACCAGAGAAGGATAAGAAGAAGAAGGAAGATGAGAAGAAAAAGAAGAAGAAGAAACAAGGGAGCATAGACAGTGACATGGAAGATGTGAGTGTCCTAAAAAAGAATTTAATTCCAGTGTATGATACACATTATGTTTTGATGGTTGACTGAAATACTTTTCTTTCTTTTTTTATTCTTTAATTCTGTAATTTTCTTTTATTCGTGGGGTTTTCTGTTACCAATGATAAAGCAAAAAATGGAGTTTGGAGTTTGGGCAGCTGTGAAAGAGGAAATGTAAACTACTCTGGTGTATGTAGGTTCAGCTGCTAAGGCACTGTTTGACCATTTCTTCCTGTGCAGTCTGACTATCCTTACAATGAGAATGTCCCCAGCATTAAAATCCCAATGGACATGATGGAGCAGGAGCCTTTTTTAGGAGATAAGGCCTCTGACAGTGAGTAGACTGGACCTGGGGCCTCACCTCAATTTGTACCTCTTGAATGATTCAGCATGAGCATTTGCTTTCTCTTCCTTTCAAATGCAGTGCATGCTACCACTTGCTCCTCTGTCTCACTCTCATAATGCCTGTGTGGTCAGTTCTCTATGGCAACTGCTGACTTCATTGCTATGGCCTCTTCTCATCCTGTCATAATCGTTTTTTGTTTTACTTTTGCAATTTTAAGGCCATCTACTGTAAGATTTAAATGAATTTGTTTCTTCCTCGGGACAGATTTGAAGAAAATGTAGCATTACATTACTTGCCAATGAATCTTCTGCAGTGAATGGGTGCCGTCAGAATGAGAGTCTAAACAACTGATCACAATAATCCGCAAGTACTCTAGTCCACCAGTTAACATTTTTTAAAGTGAAAGGCTGCGTGTTCATAAGAAACAAATCAATCTTTAAGATATTTTAACTTTAAACTAGCACTTCATAATATGAGTACAGTCAAAAAGTCCATCCCCTGTCTTCCTCTAATCTCAAAATACACCTTTTTTGGACTGTTTTCATTTGTAGACAGTGCCTGATCTGTGCATATTTCTCTTCTGATTCAGATGAGTTTATTTTTTTCACTGAATAAAGCAATGTATAATGGAGGACTCGTTGCATATTTAATCCAAAAGCAATGTTTAAAGTAAAAAAAAAACTCCTGATGGATTTAATCCTGCAGCTTTTCACTTCCCAGGACATTAATGGACTGCAATAATACAAAAATATTCCACATGATTCCAATGTTTTTATCGGCTGTTTTGGTCTTTCATTTTGATGGCACCCATTGACTGCAGAGGGCCCGTTTGATAAATGATAATAAGTGATGACATATCTGTATTTGTTCATAAACTACATTTTTCTTATTCTGTTTTGATTAAGTTACACTCATTTACATTTTCGATGACCTGAGGAAGAGTAAATTAAGCAAATTTTCGTTTTTGCATGGACTAATTACCCATCTGTCATGCTAAAATGGATTGCGGGATGATAACTGAGAAATAAAAATCTAACTTTTTTCAATAATTTTAGCGTGTAACAAGCTGTAGCAAAGTCTCAGTTTTCTTTTCTACTAAAACTTTAACATCTTAATTCGTAGTTGTGTTGAGATCTAATTATCTAATGAAAGGCTAATTAAAAATATTCCCAACACACACTCGATATGAAATCATTGGAGCTCTTTAGTCTTCAGTGATTCTGTTTTTCTTGCATGTGCTGTTGATGCTGTATGATGACTCTGCATGAAGGTGGTATATAGCGCTCGTGTTCAGCAGAACGTGAGGCCAATGCGTTAATAATGGACCATGTGTTCCTCTTGCAGGAGAAAAGTCCCCTTCATTCCTTGACCGATATACATCATGCTGAAAAGCGCCACTACTTTCAGACCAGCCCGATGTCAAGGTACACATCTCAAGCTGTTGGATACAATTATTTACTATAAATACATATTGCTAATGTGTTCAGATTTTGCATACTTCATAAAAAAAAACCGCTGCACAATCCTGTAATGCAAGATCAGTTCGCAGGAACTAAAAGCCACTTTCATTTCTAACAAGATCACAATTTGTCAAGGCTTTGTGATTACATAATGTCCTTACCTTTGTTAGCTGTTCAAATAATTCTTTGAACCATCAGACGTTATTTTCAAAGAAACTCTTGGTAGTTACTGGGAAATAAATTGAATGCCTGTTGACCAATTCAGTCTGTCTTTTTCAGTTCAGAGAGACTGCCATTAAACGTGCCTCTGATCAAAATAGACATGGACCCAGATGACAACAATGGCTACTACTGGAGGAGTCGAGGATCTGAGACGTCCATATAGCTCCTCCAATCTTCTACATAGATTTTATTAACTCTTCCAGTTTGCAGAAAGCCATTTGCCAAGGGATCTTTTAAAAAGACTGCCCCCCATCAAGGATCCTTTTTGTGAAGTCCATTTACTTAATCACTACGGTTTGAAAGTTGTAATCGCTAAACTATTATGCAATTCAGTTCATTGTTTGACTTTTGTGCTGAGATGTAGACAAATGCTGTAGCTGTTTTTACATTTTTCCACAACTACTCTCTCCATTATTCATCAAATATATAAATATAAATCTTTTTACCAAATTCATTTAACTTTAACCATCTTTGCTTTTTTTTGCTGGTCTACCTGTCTTTTACATGGTAGGCATTATGTAAAAAAATGTAACTTTATCCATTTTTACTGTATTTGCACAGAATGAGATTGACTTTTCTTTTTTTTTTTTACGTACTTCTTGAGCAGACTTTTCAACAAATGACTTGATGAGAGAGAACAACTGTGACAATAATTGTAATATTTAACTTTTTAATGATGATTAATGTTATTCATTGGAATTGAACCTGCTATTTTTCATAATGTTTCGTATAATATGTGGTATTAAATTGATTATGTTTCCTTTAACAATATTTCGACACGTACTAAAAACCTTGGTTATCTAAGAAAGCCTAATAATTCATTAGCATCTTAAGGCATTTGATTTATCACCTGGTTATGAAAACCCTAAAAAGCCATCGTGTACATGTGTAAACCTACATGTACTCCAGGGTCTGCTGTCCTGCAAATGATTTACCTAAGTGGCTTAAACCTGAATTGCAATAATACATGAAATTCCTTTCGTTTTCTGATTGTCTCATGTAATTCAGATCACGTTTTTTTTATTTGTGCTTTATTTACTTGATGTCTGGTTACTGAATGTCATATTGCAAGTTGTGTCATTTGTAAAAATGAACTTACATGAAGATGGCATTAGTGTTGTATCATACAGTGCATGTCATAAACATGTTCTCTTTAATCCTTCTAGAACTCAATATCTTTTGTCGATTCCTGCTATTTTGTCATTATTTTTCCTCTTTTTTTCTGTCTTAAAAAAATCTATAGATCTATACAGGTAGCATCCATATCGTATTTTCAAAATCAACTTCTTTTAACCTTGTATGTAAAAGATTTTTAACTTATATTTTTGGGGGAACCTAAAGATGAAATGTATGTGAAAGCATGTTTGGGGAAATTCTTGAACGTTTAAACCATGCTAAACATTAATTGTAGAGTGTGTAACAAAGATACATTTTTAATCAAGTATTGTGAATTTTTAGATCAAAACAGCTGAAATTATTTTAGAATTTATATTTTTCAAATGAAAATGAATATTAAAAATGAACAGAATTTATTAAATGGTCTCTTTGTTTCTTTTCATGCCATTTTAGTTTTATTTCCATTTAATATGATTGTATCCGATACACAAGATATAAATAATTTTGCTGCATTTAAAGTATTTATATGTAAACAACTCGCTTTATTTGTAAATGCAGAGTACTTCTTGACCACACTCCCTTACACACCCAGCCATAAAACACTAGTATTTCATCAACAAAAAGATTTCAAATCAGTTATTTCAATATCTTTTGCTGTAATGTGCCAGTAGGACATGTCCAAACGTACCATTTACCATGAAATGTAATAATCCTGTGAGATTTGTTTACACAAAGAGTCTGAAAGCAGTTCTCCACACAGAGATCTGATCTCATAACCATGCAGGAGGAATTGTGGCAATGTCTCAAAGATGCTTCAAGAAACCTTCCTGCAAAGCTGAAAAAACTATGCCCAAGTGCACCTTGGGAAAAAGCTGCTTTAAACGCAAAGGATGCTCACAGCAAAAGCTTATTTTATTTTATTTTATACAAGTTATCTGACTTCTCTATATTGCATTATTTTTTGACAGCATCTTCATTTTACAGCATTTTTGCACAAGTGCCTAAAATCTTTAACACTAGCTACTGTAGCTTTATATTTTCTTGCATTTCTTGAAGCATCTTGGAGATTTTGTAAGTGTCTAGTTGTGTCTTGACTTCACTGAAGATGACACAATGTCACCATCTAGTGTTCACAATTATCACTGCTACAGGTCCAGTCACACACGATTTGGTAAATGAAGGCTATAATTTCAAAAAGGGAGTAGTTTTTGGGACATTTTATGAGTACAGATCAGTACTTCTGGGGTCTAGACTAGATAAGGAAGCTATAATCTGCAGCTAAGAGAATTTTAAGGAAGAAGATGAAAGATGAAAAGTGAAAAGAGATGAAGACTTTGAAGTAAAGGTTTGATGTCAGCTACTCTAATAGTAATGCCGTTTAGATTCCTGTGAAGTCACAAGAAAATCTTTCCCCTAATGCACAATTCAACTTATATTACTTTCCAGTGCATTTGCCTTTAAAATGCATTATTACAGCATAAAGTGACTCATTAAAAACTTTCCTACAGTGGGGCAAAAAGCAAGCCACATTTCAGTCACACAAAGAACAAAGTTACAAGAATGGCTTGTCCTCTTTTGGAGGATCCCATAAAAAAGGAGGCTGTATTAATTAGAGGAGAATTACATTTACATCGGAGTGGATTTTTTTGCCTTTTCCCCATAACGTTACATTTTTGTTTGAGCATTACAGTTTTTCATTGCTATCAATTACATATATCCATAATCTAATCCATTCTAACGTTACTAACACCACCCATCATTGTCCTGCTCTTACATTCGAGCAGATACTATGTACAGCTTCACGTTTCTTTGCTAATGGAATGTTCTTTTAATACCTGCAGGATTGCACCTACATGAAAATTACAATTAGATTCAATAGCATAGTTTTGAGTTTTACCTTTGATATTACTGCAAAAAATGAATAATAAGCTTTAATTCACTGATCTTCAGCAGGGTCATGTACTGTAACTAGATTAATGGGATTATTACTCGTTCTAAAAACTATTTTAGTACTGCTTCCAACCTCTACTACTTGATCGATAAAAAAGGCAGACACACGAGTGCACTTTTAAAACTTTTAAAAACTCAATTTGTGAAATGTTATCTTAAACTGATCAACGTGTGTAAAATGGGAACCTTACATTAAACATTTACACTAATCATAAAGTTCAGGTTATGCATTCTTGTTTTGTCAGATGTGTTGTAGAAACTATGCAGTAGCCTATTTTATGTAATTTAATGCAATTTCATCTGAAATAACTTCAAAATGACGGCCAATTCCAAACTTTTTTGAGTGAAAAGTCAATAAACGTCACACATTACATTACTTTACTATTTTTTATTATACTTACATATTTAAATCATTTAAATGTAAACTGACGTATTAACTTGTTTCGCCGATGCAGTGGCTATGCTTTTATTTAAAAAAAAATGTGCTCAAATTTGCTGTAACTTTGCATGAGCATATCAAGTTCAGCTTTATTTTTCAGATGTTGCCATGGTGACTCGCGCTCCATTGATAATGCCTTTTCATAGTCGAGGTGTACACGCTTAACTCTGAATTAATCTACTCAGAGTTGATTGACTTTACTCAGATCAGCTGTTCTGAAACCGAAAACTCTGAGTTTTTAATCTTTTGGTAAATCAACTAAGTTTAAACTCAGAGTTGTTTAAACCTCCTTACTGAAACAGGCCCCAGGGGGGTATTCCTGAAAGCGGGTTATGTGACATACCCAGGTAAGATTACGCCGGAAGAGAGTTACAAGACCGCGTATTGATGTATTTTCATTTCCTAATGGTTATTTGAAAGAGCGTTATCGGTTATGAAAAGATTCGTTCATTTATTTAACACATCTGAGACCACATATTGCAAATGTCACAAACCGCGAGTCTGCGCTTAGCAGAGAGAAAAAAAATGGGTCAGTTTATTGCGTCAGGGCGTTTTTTGTACAATGTGGGCATGTGCAGTAGCGGTTCTACCTGGAATTACTCCCTGGGAGTAAATAACTTGAATATAAACCATTGATCCATTGAAACTGTCTTTATGAACACGCATTAATTCTGGGTAACCAGTAGGAGGTTGATTTAACTTACTCTTCTCAGGTGTTTTGGAACCAACATTCTCACGGTATGTGGGTTTGGGGTTAATCAACCCAGAGGTTATGTTTTACCAAATGGTAAGTTAACCAAGCTTTCTGGAAAACCCCCCAGGGGTGCGTTTCCCGAACAACGTTTTAACTCACTGATAAACCACCATAGTGCGATGCATTGTTTTGGAAAAGAACTAGCTACATACGACTGTTTCCCGAACACTCTGTACACTTTCTGTAGTTTGAACCACGTTAGTTCAACAACATAGGGCCATTGTTAATGACGTCACGTGAAGATATACCTCCTGCTATTAAACTGATCTCCAAAATGCTGCTGTATTGAACATGACACATATTGACTAATTTATTATTTTTGTTCACTGTCATTTTGCTTT
>JAUMHI010000040.1:12312285-12343474 GCA_032359435.1 Enteromius unitaeniatus | reverse complement strand
TGCTTCTTGTGCCCAAGAGCATATTTATTAAAGCCCATATATCTTACTAACAAGAAACTATGCTTCTAACCACAGGTTCAGTGCTGTAGTTCAAACCATGCACGTTTGTGACGTTGACTGCGAATGTTCGTCTGAACTATGCTTTCGGGAAACACAGAATCGTTGAACTATGCTGGTAACGACGGGACTTGCGACCATAGTAGGGTAACTATGCCTTTAGGAAACGCACCCCAGGTCTACAATTTTGTTTCTGGTGCTCTTTGACAGCTCTTTGGTCTTGGCCATAGTGGAGTTTGGAGTGTGGCTGTTTGAGGTTGTGGACAGGTGTCTTTTATACTGATAACGAGTTTAAACAGATGCCATTAATACAGGTAAGGAGAGGAGGACAGAGGAGCCTCTTAAAGAAGAAGTTACAGGTCTGTGAGAGCCAGAAATCTTGCTTGTTTGTGACCAAATACGTATTTTACCGAGGAATTTACCAATTCATTAAAAATCCTACTATGTGATTTACTGGATTTTATTTCTTTTTTTGTCTCATAGTTGAGGTATACCCATGATGAAAATTACAGGCCTCTCTCATCTTTTTAAGTGAGAGAACTTGCACAATTGGTGGCTGACTAAATACTTTTTGCCCTACTGTACGTTAGTCAACTGTCAGGCTAGATGATCATACAATGTAATTAAAAAAAACAATTTTTAATAAACAATGAGTCAGTAAACTCTAATGTTAAATCATAGCATTTTTTTCTGTTGGTTCTTAACACTTGCATAGTGCATTTGGATATATTTATGAGTTCTGGTGGTTTTGTCCAGCTGAAGGCTTTCAGGAGAAATTCAGCTCGTCCTCTTTCATCATTCTTTGTTCTGTTGCTTTAGATGAGATCTAGACAGCTGAAGCAGACAGACGTGAGTCTCTGGCTCTATAGATAAGCCTCTGTTCTGTTCTGATCAATACATCTTGGCATCTTAGTAGAGGAAGAACATGTTTAGGACCTAAAAACATCTATTGCAGATGATTCATGTAGTTCTCACTCCTCACCCAGAATGGCCTGTCCACAGTGCATCACCATCAGAAATATTTTAAAGTGATGCATAGCATCCTAGCATTTATCTCCATGCATGTACTCGATGTGAAAACTACTTCAGTTGAGGCTACCCCCTTTAAAATCACCATAACACGGATAAACAGCGGAGAAAAGAGTTAAAGAAGCCTTTTCAGCAGTTTAAATTGGGAAAAGGACCCCACTGAAGCTGAAGTCTACTTCTGTGCTGGTGAAGCAGCCTGATAAGGAAAAATTCAGGGGTCCAAACTATAGTTGGAAAAGCTTTCATCAGCAATGAAGCAATGATAGAGAGATGTTGTTGCTTCTCCTCAAGCACAGTGTGCCCAGCTAACAGGAAACATTCCTACAACTTCTGGAAAGGTTCTCTTACCGTTACGAGCAAACATTCAGTCAATTTTCTTCAGTACACTTCAGTAAAATTCTATGAAACCTGGGCATTTTGAGCATTAAGAGAACATTCAGAAATAATGTTTTAATACTGCAGTGGTAATATTATTAAATCATATCCCAGAACATATTTTCGTTTACTTTGTGGTTTCTTTAACATATTGTATAAAAATCCCATTGAGGAGAACAAATGACGGCAATAGTGCATTTATGGAGAACTTTTAGAATGCAAATCAAAGTTTGCATGGCGGCGTTGAGAAGAACCTGCATTTTTATGGATTTGTACTGTTGAATAAGTTGTTTGGTTAATCAGTGAGCATTGTTTCATATCTAAAATAAGCTGCACTTTACTTTTATCGTCCCATGTGTGAACGTAATCATTTTGATTAGGGGATTGGTAACAGCTGAAGCTAATCATTGCGTCAGTCAGAGCTACTCCAGAAAATTGTTTGTCAACATCACATAAAGAAAAATCTAAAACCCATCTATACAAATGAGATTTTAATTTAACTTGTGGGTTTTATATGAAACTTGACAAAAAGATAAATACAATTCTTCACGTAATCAAATGGTGCCTACTACAATGTGCTTTACATTCTATTTACAAGCACACTTTAGTAATTTAGAATAATTAATTTAGTATCAATAAATAATAATTTCTTGTCAATCCATTTGCTAAGAAAGCATTTGTAAATTTGAAGAGTATTTCCAGTGTGTGATAAAACGCCATAGCAACAACAGAAATCATCTTATTGTAGACATTGTTATGTTTACGGTAAAGGTTATTCATACAGGAGCCTAATAAATTCACACTGTGAATGCCACAAGCCTCATGAGCTAAAAGAGCAAAGTGAACAGAGGACAACAAACAAAACTCTTTGAAGTGGGTGGAAAGTTTATTAAAAGAGAAAAAAACATCTCAGATAGCAAGGGATGACATTTCCAATTAGAGAGGGAATTTAGAACATCTCTTCATCCAGCATAATTGCTGACCCTTTGAAACTTTAAACAGTGTCCTCGCCATATTTAATAGCATCCTCTGTCTGAAAAAGAAAACACAAATTTTACTCAAACCTTATTTTAATAACTATATATTGTAAAGTCCATTAATTAATACAAACACCCTGCAACCTCATCTCCTTAAATAGTCTATGAAAAAAAACATAATTTGATAACACTCAAGCTATTCCAAACCTAGGAATAATAAAAAAACAAGCATTTTTGTTCTGTTAAACACAAAAGATTTTATTTTTTACAAAATGAGGGTAATGAAACATGATGGTAGCCATTGACTTCCATAGTACAGAGAAAAAAAGAAAAGAAAAAAAAACTGTTTGTTCACCAGCATTCTTCAAATGATCTTATTTTGTGTTCAACAAAATAAAAAAACGCGTTAAGGTTTGAAATGACATGATGGTTAGTATGCATGAGTGTGAGTAAGTGTGCTCACCAGCTTTTGACATAGTTGTGCCGGGGAGCGATTGGGACAGCAGGATGTGGCCAAGTCCACCCAAGTTTGTGTTCGCTTCTCACTTTCCTCCCCCGGCACCTCCTTCTGCATCCTGCAGGAAATAAAGTATTGATGATTGAGTCTTCTGCAACCAGCTTCTTCCTGTCATTTGACATGTTCTTTTCTAGTCTAACCATAACTTACAGAGTTTTGAACGAAGGCAGGTCCAGTCTGAAGTACTGCGAACAAGTGTCATCCAACTTGGACAGAAGTGCCGTAGTCTTTTTCAACGTACTTTCCTATTTGATAAAAGTTGAGAAAGAGAAAAAAAAGTAAAAGAACATTTTGACCACTAATCCAACCCTTAAAATCAAAAATGACTATGTATTTTCCTCGTCAATGTTCAAAGTCAAGCTGCGCGAGAGAAGATGAGAGACTACCGTGTCGTTGTTATGACAGTTCGGGGTTGGTTAGCACCCAGCGAGTACAAAGAGCACCCTGTCACTCTAAATTAATTGAAATCTTGCAACCCTCTCTCAGTTGGCGAGCAAACTCCGTTTGTGCATGCTAATGACGTGCGTTGGTTCTCTGAGTACAGATGCAGTTTGAGTATAGACCCTTCAATTAGATGCTCTTACCAGCAGCTCCTCGCACTTCGCCATTTACTGTATGTGGAAAACAGCGAGCAAGCAGATAATTGGAGGATCTGCAGGGGGAAAACTGAAAGACTAAATTAACCAAACGGTGACACGCTTTAGATCGGGTTACCTGTGAGATATTGACATCAACTTCAAGCATTAAAAATAGTTCTTATGGAGCTCAGGTTACAGTATTCAAATAGGATTTCATCAAGGTTGTTTTTCTCCTCATGCAATGCCCTCTACCTCAGCTCAGTGCGATTTATCTCGTATTATTCTCATTTAAACAATACAATCCCAATCTAAAGACCGAGATGAGGCTTCGCAGCAAAATGAAGATGCTCAAAGAGAGGCATTGTGCTGCAAATCATCTAGACATGCATTAGAAAGATCGAAGCCTCTCACAATAGCCATCTACCCGAGCTTTGAGCTGTCTTCCAGACAAATAAGCTTGAAAAATGATTGAAATCTGAAGAATGGCTTGGTTGTGTAATTCAAAGCACAGAAAATCTGCTGCTAAGCACAGAGCATGTGGCTTCAAATCAACCCGTTATGAAACAAAGACCACCTGTATGTTAGTAGAACTAGATAATGCTTGTCCTAAGAGGAATAGCATCACCTCACCTTCTCTGTTAAACACGTTGTCGCATCAGCAGATGAGCAGCAGGCAGACACGGTGCTCTTGATTCGATCGAGAACGGTCGTCAGCATAGGAAGAGACATGGAGGCATGTTTCGCTCCAATTAGAAATAAGTATCTGGATAAACACACACATACACACAAACTTGCCTTTGATCTCATTCATACATTGACTTTAGGATACATGCTGTGATTCCCCTGCTGTGCCATGCATCATGAGTTTATTTAGATTTTGTGGAAACTACTATGAACGCATGTTCTGGCTGCAGCAGAAATATATAGTCAACCAGCAAGAGGCTGCGAGATCTCAGCGTGTTTTGAAAGTGTTCTCTGCAGGAGGTTCTGGTCTCTTCACACTAAATTTCTGCTGTAATACTTCGACATGGGTTTTGAAACTGGGGTCCATAAGGTTTCTGCCCAATTTATATTTGTATGTATTTATCAATTTTACCAGTGCTGCATTTCAAATAGTCTATGAATTGAATTAGTAATGTTTCTCTACATTTTCATACACTTAACATCCCTCTAATAGTACAGAATTATTTTCTATAGAAAAAGCAAAGGTTAACATAGAGTCAATATGTTCTGATTAATTTTTGAATTATTTGCTTTATCTTTAGTTCAGTGACAAGTAGTATGCAAACAATGTGCAGACTAGGTTTTTATACGAAGGAGGCATTTCCCAGACCCCATTAATGTTATTTTATCAGTGTTATTTTTATATATTTATTCATATATATATTTTTTTTCCTCCAAAATCGGATACAAGGACATACTTAAATAAAATGAAAACTCTTCTAGTTTTACTAAATGTGTTTTATTTATACCTTTTAAATTTTTAATTAGTTTCCAATGAAACAATTCTAATTTGTTTTATAGGTTTATTTTATTCATAAAATATTTAAATTTAATTTCAGAAATGTTCTACATTTTAAAAGCTTCAGTTAACAACAACAACATTTAGCATAATTTAACAATTGCTAAACATTTATGAAATGCATCTATTGTTGAATTCAATTACAACAGAAGCTCAACAAGAATGAACTTACTGCTAAGAGCCTTATTTAGCTTGTTTCTGTGCTTTCTGGTAACACTTTATAATACGCAATGAGCCATTAGGTTAGCATTAGTGAACACTCAGTTTATCCTGAATAAAGCATTGTCCCAACATTAATAGTTATTAGTTAGCAGTTTCTAAACACAAAGAAAATGTAAGGGCTCAGAACTTATTTAAAATGCAAAAAATAAAACTGCACACTTGAATATTTTAAAATAAGTTTTTAAGCTTTTTTTTCAAGTGTTATATTTCTGTGTTCTGTAACCCTCTGTGTTGTGTTGAACTTTTCTGTTTGGAAGATAAATTAGCCTTTCAATCTGCTTTGTAAATACTTTAGAATATACATAATCCTTACTTTAGATGAGCTCACAAAAACAGAAGGCTGGCAACCACTAAATGTTTTATAACTACCTGACTTAATCATGAATTACAGCATTTATTAACACACCGAGCAACTATTATCTTGTGTCTAAAAAATTAAATGTATTTATGTATTCAAATAGTTATTAATAACATGTTCATGTCACGTACATGTTCTAAATGATCTTATGAACCACTGACATCTCCTAAATAACTAGTTTGTGAAGAACATGATTCATAGTTAATAAAGTATGAATATACAGTTATTATGCATCATAGATATGCTCAAGTACAATACATTTATAGCTGCATTTATCAGCTGCTTACTTATGCCTATTAACATTGGAATAATGCTTTATAAAAGGATAAATTGACTATTTACTAATGCTTACCTAATGTTTAATATTGTGGAGTTTTTATAAAGTTGTATGTTGGCATTAGTCTATTGTTTAAAATTATGTATTTATGCATTTAAAGGGTGAAGATTTGAATTTGAAATTGAAGATTTTATGCTCCATCACTAGAGGGTAGAGTTGGGCAGTGTAATGACTTCAGAATGAGTGTCTTACCGGGGAACTGGTGTGCTTTTAAATATCCTTTATTTTAATATTAATGAAAACTTGTTCATCTTATATTTCTGCCAGAGCACCCTGTCTCACATTAATTTCACTTGCATACACACTTTGCTACAACAAATGACCTGGTATTAGCCCAAGAAGCACTGTGAACATGTCACCTTTAATGACACCAGGCCCTGAGGTAAACTGAGCAGAACTTGCTAGAACCCATTCGAATTTCATATTGAGTGGCTCGTCTAATTACAGTTCAAGATAAATTAAACATACGTTTCTGTGCACGGCTGTCTGCCCCTCAGCAAGAGTTCATTCTTTCTTGTCCACCCAGGCACACAAGTGACTTTATATGGTTCGTTCAGCACAGCGTGTTGTGCTGTGC
The DNA here is from genome assembly GCA_032359435.1 of Enteromius unitaeniatus. NCBI lineage: Eukaryota > Metazoa > Chordata > Actinopteri > Cypriniformes > Cyprinidae > Enteromius > Enteromius unitaeniatus. Next base: position 12,336,925 of record JAUMHI010000040.1, on the reverse strand, counting down.
ATATTAGCTAAATTTTCAGTAAATGAGAAAGGCAGGAAGAGCTAATCATAGAATAGCCAACTGCAGCAGACCAATAAAATGGTGCATTCTCCAGGTGCAAGTCAAATGTTTTACCTTTATTCTGATAACTGAATTTCAGAATCTGGCGAGAAGGTGATCTTTGATCACAAGAGGCATATTCAGAGAGTCATTCTGATAATATGCTCATATTCAGAGCGACTCCATGAATAATTCATGACTATTTGCACTCTTGCCTTTTAACCAACTAGCTAAAGATCAAAATCAAGAGGAACGCTCTCCATTTTGTTTGGCAAAAGGAACCCAGGTGACTACGCCCAGAGTGGGTCATGGTGAACAAGCAATATGGCAATTATATTACTCAGCATCACGTTAGCATTTACATCACATTAAGGCAGATCAAAATATAGTGCAGTGATTGCAAGGTCTTCAACGAAACATTTGATTTCGGCACATCATAATGAAATAAGCCGGCTATCAGATGTATATTTTCCAGATGACCTTTGCTTTAAGACATGCTTGATTCCTTTCGCCTGAATATTTGATGAATATTAAATGAGCACCTGTCAATCCCATGGGGTTGAGTTTCATCACAGAGCTGTGATGAAACAGGACTGGCTGTGTCTGGAGATTGACGGGGTTGCCTTTTTAAGTCATCCACGCAGGGAAGAGTATCCAGGGCAGGTTTACTGCAGCACTTCCGGAAATCCTCAGACATGGCATCCAGTTTGGATTTACCGCAGAGAACTTTCTGAAAACTTGTTAGCTATTATAAAATGTAAAAAGAAGAACTTTACTCACATGATATCAGAGCTCTGTCAAATTCACATTAAAATTGAATGGCATTTACGATAACACTAAATTAAACAAGAACCGCAGCTTTGAAAAAAATGAGTTGACTGACTGCAGGTATGGGTGTGAAGATACCGTATGGATAGACTAAAAATGCTGCACTCCAAAAAAAATGTGTATAATAACCAATAAATGGCCATGGAAAGAGGTTTACAGCTACTGAGTAAAATAAAAAAAATGTTAGATTAGAAAAAGTGAGAATGATGTTTTCCAGTAGCTGGTATGTTTTTCATCAGTTACCAAAGAATTAATTAATTAATTAATTTTTTTCATATCATAAGATATCTTGTACAGCAGAACAAGAGAAATGCACTACCAGAAAGATCACTGGTCAAAAGAATTGTCCCAAGATACGTTTGAACCTTTGTGCTGTTCATTGTGGTGTCCTGCACACAGCATCGATCGGCCCACCCCCTCCTCTGACCTCTCTCCTCACCTCTTCAATTATACATTCAGGTTGTGGCTGTAAACAACATTTTTCCAGAGCAGACAGAAAATGACCAGATATGGCTGATGTCTCTTCAAAGGACAGTCCTAAGAGATTTCCATAATATCCAGACAACCTATAAATATTACATAATTTACATACGTAAGGCAATGGTAAGTAACAAGCACGACACATTTCATTCACATGTTGTTCCTAAACTGGATCCCATGTATTGTTATGATTTAAAGTGCCCCATTATGCCTTTTCAGATATGATCTTTGCTGCAGTGTGTCATGTAGCTGTATGTAAACATAAACTATCTGCAAAGTTGTGACGCTGACAGTGCACGATAAATACATTTATTGTCTATCAAAAAAAAGATTCGGCTCACATTCGCCTAAACAAGTCGTCAGTATTTTGAATATTTTTCTGTTACGGATCCACGTCACTAAGTAATGTATTTGCATAATGTCTGCCCACGTTCTACATCACAAACAACTTGCCCCGCCCACAAACAGTACAATTTCCGCATGGATTACATCATGTCAAGAAGACATTGTATCCTGTGAGAGTAAATTTGTTTTATATGCCTTTCCGAAAGATGAATCTACAAAGAATAAGCAGTTAACATTAATTTTTTCAACAACACATCAGCAGTACAGTCTCTTGTTGTGTTCGCGTCATTTTACTGATGACTGCTTTTCCAATCTTGGAGTACAAAGCGATATTCACCAAACGCTTGGTCTTAAAAGATAAATCAGTTTCCAGTTTATTTGGACCGGCTTGCTCCTCTGAACTTCTACCTGTAAGTATGATTAACAATTGATATTTTCTAGCGATAGTTTAACATACGTATTTGTGTACATTTTGTTGTGTAACAACCCTGCACATGTCTTGGCAACCAGCTAATTTAAGTTTCTGTAGTTCTGTTGTTCAGCTGTGGGCCTAATGTAGTTTAAACATTGTGATTGATGCAGCTTGTCTAGAGAAAGACAGTTATGGCACCGAAACAAATTACAAAAAAAACTTTGAGAACTTAATGAACGTGAGGTTTTGCTGCCGGAGATGGTAGCCAGAAATGTTTTTTTTATTTTTGTTTGTCTCAGCAAACATATCTGTGCGTACATATCCGCTCTCTAAAGACACACTCTCTCCTTAGACCTAGATCTAATTATATGTAGGGTTCTTTATACATGCTTTTAAGGTTGTACATGATTATTGTGTACATGTGGTAGGAGCTGTTCTTGAAATTTTTCGTACATTTAGAATACATTTTGGTACAAATGTTTTTGATGAATCATGATTTATTTGTGAAAACATTTCTATAAACATTTAATCCAAAAAAATTTCCATATACATGGTTAGTGTGGTGGACAATAACAGAATTTTTGCAGAACTGTTTCTGTATAAGTATGATGAAGCTTCATATTTACCCGAACTTGAAGGATTTCAAATTTACTTGGTTGTTGCAAACATTGGAGAGAAACCTCAGAAAAATGTTGGCAGTTCGCATTTGGAGTCTCTGTAAACACATAGGGTTTGTAATGAGATATTTTACTAATAAATCCACATCCACTCATTAGCATGATTATCATCATCGTTTTTGTTCATTTTCACAATGATTACTGTGGCTTTGACTTACATAAACTAAACCGATTTAAAATGATATAATTACACCGTGTCCGTCACTCTTATCCTCATAATCACTTTATTCCATTCTATATTTTGGCTCCCTTAGACAAATTGCTAGACAAAACTAGACAAATAGCACTCTTCCCCCTACACAGCAACTAAAATAAAGACATTTAATTAGTAGCTGTTTAAAGCAGTGTGGGCAGCAAAAAGCAGATTTAAGCTCCATGAACAGCACATGTGAATCTGCCATCACAGGTTTTGTTTTGACAATAAAATCCTGGAACCCGGTTTATTCCTAACAATAGACTGTGCAAGAGCCTTCAGGCAATTCGATACCAAAAGCAGACACACAATACACAATGATGATTATTAGTCCCATTACAGGCTGTCAAAGCATCCTTTAGCTTGTATATGGCAGAATATGGTACTTGTTATGGTACTATGTTTTATTGTTCTCAGACAATACATATCATAACAATAGCAACAAAGATGAAGCAATTACACTTGCATAGGAAGTGTGTGTGCCATCCCATCATCCAAAATACAAGCACTGTCTATCTCTTAATAATTGGCTCATTTTGACTTACAACTAGACATAAAAAAAGAAGAAAAGAAAAACCTCATAATTGATCAACTAAGTATGTAAGTGTTTTATTAAGCCAACAGAGCAATAAGTGCCAATTGTTTATTAAATTCCTGGAAGTACATTATTTTTTACATTTTCAATGAGCTTCTAATTAGACAGCCTGTTATGTAGAATGCATACCTTCTGAAAACAATAATGAAGCCTGTGGATAAGCATACCCAATCTGTTATGCAACTTTTGTAAATTTTTGCATGTTTAGCTATCCACTGAAAAATAAAACATGGATGTATTGCAGCACAAAAACATAATAGTTTTATACATGCACAGCTTCAGAAATCCTTTATATAATGAATTTACTGTTGTTAATTTGGACATTCTGAAACATTTTTACAATAGCTAAATTTGTCTATAATTAAATGCTGCCAGTATATGTTCAAATGTATCACTATCGACAGCACTGCAATATGGTGGTCGATTTAGAATGGGTTAGTCTAAGGCTGATACACTAGGCAACTGTTTGAACTTTGGGAAAAATGTTGCCATCATCAGCAACCAGGGGCTCACAACCGACCCAAAATATCCAGATCCAAATTTCTTACCCATGTAAAAGTGCCTAAGCAATGTTGCTCAAAAAAGTGTTGTACATGATGAATGTTTGCCCCGTGTATCATCGACCTAAGCTTATATTCAGTTTCAAATTCAGCTTAAGCTTAAATTCAGATCAATAACTCTTATAATAGAGTTATAATATTTTTAAGCTGAGAGAGTCAGAGAGACAAATGTTCAATTCAAATCTGCTGCAGTTTGTAATGTTTTATTCTTAATTAGACTTTTACTTTTTTTTTATAGTACTGTTTTCACTTAGTATTAGCACTTAAAGCTATCAAAAATTGCATTAACATTATACCATTTCATATGCCCATAGAATAGAAAAGAAAGGTCAAAACTGAGCTTTCAGATCTAAAATTAAGTTGTCTAAACCGATTACATTTATTGTTAATGCCATGAGCCATCATATTAAATATATTCCATCGGCACCTATACAGGTAAAGTTGTTAAACGTCCTTAGGTAGGAAACTCCATCAGGCATAGCATGCCATTTTCATTCCAACTGTTTTAAAAACAGGCTGTTTTTTTTTTTTTTTTTTTGGAGTGAATATTTAGCGGTGTATTTCCTGCCTTGGTATAAGAGGTCATAAGTTTAAAGCCTTGCTCAACATGCAATTTTTTAAATAAATGAAACTTTAGATAATTGCATATTTTAGAAACAGTAGTATATGAGTTAATCAGAGATGTCAGATTTTCAAGGGGGCCTGAGGTGAAAGACAGATGATCTGTCTCCCCTTACATAACAACGACTATTGCATTTTTCATGTCTGAGCCATTTCTGGACCCCACAACAAAATATCTATAATTTGCTAGTTACTTTGATTGTAACGTCTAATAATAACATGGTCCCGTAAGATGTCTTACCTGAATTACAACTATTACGGGATGAATGATGTGCTTACTTACTTATCTTACTGTGTGCATTGGTGTGTGATTGCAAATGACAAAGTGATCAAAAATAATCAGCATTAAATACTTTCAGCCAACATCGTCCTTTTCAATGGGGTCGTGCCACCCCAGGATCTCCAAAGAGTGTAATCATAGAGATGTATGGTTCACACTACCTCTTGGATGAAACAAGAGCTTTTGACAGCAGGGGGGCAACATCTCTCTGCCATTCTCACATGGTTCTGAGTAGCATTAAGAACAAAGCCTGCTGGGATGTTTCTGTGCCTCCGGGCAAACTCGTACACATATCTAAGGGGAAAAATATATATATATTACGTCAACACAGTAAATCAAACCCCTCTAAGAAATGAGTCATAAAGGGCACAGCATATTCTGTTTCCCTATTAGTAACTTTTAAACTCAAATCAAAGCAAAAAAAAGTGTTTCTTTGTTTTATTCTTATGAAAACAGCATGTCATCCTAATATTTACGCATGAATGGAGGTGTGTTGTCACCAACAGATTTTATAATGAAAAGCTGTTGTCATTTTTTTCCTAAGGCTTATTTTAGAACAGAATGATTCATATATGACTACACCAATTTAGCTTCATTATGCAGCTTAGTTCTGTCAACTAAAACAGTGAGGAGTGGTCTTTATATAAACACAGATAACATCTACAAAGCACTAATGTAGCCAGACAAACTAAACAGAAACTGAGAGAACTAAGCATTTGTAAGGGAAAAAAATAATAATATTATATATATATATATATATAGTAACAAATGATCAGGGAGGCAGTCGGATCCAAATGCAGAGTGTGTTTATTAGCAATCACAGGAGAGTAAAACAGGCTGAGGTCGACAATGGCAGACAAGGTTGTAAGATGCCAAACCAAGAGAGAGTCCAGTAAACAAAGCAGAGAATCGGGCGATCAACAAACAGAGTCCGGGGGGAAGAGGCGAGAGCGATAAACAAGAACAGGCGGATGTCAGCAACGGTAAATCCAGAGAATACAAACACGAACACAGTAACAAGGGAAAACGCTTACAGAGCGGGGAACACTGGGAAATCTGGGGTATATGACACGAGAGGGGCGGAGAACATATTAGTTACTAGGACAACACATGAGGTGGTCGGAGAACACATTGGTTACTTAGACAACACATGGGGGAGGTGGAGACAGAGTACACAGATGACAGATCATCCATGGAGTGGAAAAACACAGACATAATACAAGGAGGCTGGAAATGCCATCCCCTAAGTTAGACTGGCACATCCAGCAGATCATCACATATATAATGCTGCCTTCTTGTGCTTTTGGAATTATTAGTTGCTACTTGGTCTCATGGCATAAACTTATCTTGAAGCACTTTTTTGCGAAACATGAAATATGTACCAGCAAGTACGTTTCACTTCAGTTTCCAAAATAAATGGAGGCACTGGAGGCAACTCTGACATCTTTTATGCCTTTTCATACAAATTTACGGAGTTTCGATTAATAAAGAGTAATTTTCACACAATTTCTTGAATAATATCATGTTATGACTTCAAATAATATGCTGGGATATTGCTTTACAGAATAAAACTATTAAAAACAGCCTCATGCATTTTCTTTTTTTTGCCAGATATTAGTTCCCAGAAATGCTTTGCATAAAGCTGTTTTTTCCTGTAAAGATAAAGAATGTTTAATGCTAATTTATCTTTGAACAAACTGTTGCCCGTAAATAACATACATTTTAATCTACAGTAAGTCACTGGCATCCTACTATTTTTTTTTTGTATTCTGTGTACAAACATCTGACAGATGTCTGTATGTCAGGTTTAAATATATATTCTAAATCATAAATATCTAAAAGACATCTCATAGAACTCAACTAAAGCAATTTCCGATGTATACAGTTATTTGCTATTCAGAAATCTGCAATTAATGCATCAACAACTTATCTCCCCTCACTACTAATGCAACCACAGTCAGAGGAGACTATATCAGCCAAAAAAGCAATCAGCACTTTGATAGAGGTGGCAATATCTTATTTATTTATTTCAGGACCAAGTCTTTCTCTAAGTGCCATTAAAGTCCAAAAACCAAAACAATATTACTTAAATTGACTTTAAATAGAAGTTCTGACCAAGAAGTCTCCCCTGAGGCAAACAAGACCACTAAGCAATTATCACATCCACCTATTAAGCTCAAATGTCTTTCCTAGGCAAAAAAGGGATAAGATTTGCCAAAGCATGTTTATCAAATAAGGTAATATTGTCTATATTTCCTGGAATAAACTACATACAATTAAACATGATAGCATTCATTTTAAAATGAACTGCCAATAGAGCAGTGGAGAAAAAAGACACCTGGCATCCTAAAAGTGATTGAAAGTAGGCTATTGTAACTCACAAACATATATAGCACCATATAAATTGCAGCCTTAGGAACTGATTTTATGGAATCAGGATTTGGAATTCATGCAGTATAGTTCCTCTTCAGCAACTCGAGCTGCGTCAACGAGATGCTATGGGTAAAATCAGCCAATGATAAGTTGGAACATCATAGGCGGGTGACGTCACTGGCACAGGAAGCATAAAAGCATGTGGAATGCTGCCGGCAGATAGCTTTTTGCCATTCAGCTAAATCGCTCTGTGTTGTGTATTTGTCAATAAAATGTGTCTCCGTCAAACCAAAAAAAAAAGAAAAAAAAAGAAAAAAGACAAAAAAAAGGGGAGACTCACGCTGGAGTGTGTATTTCTCTGTGCAAGAGATATATTGCTGGGTGACACACACACGCTATGTGTAGTCTGCCGGGGAGCGAAGCATGTTGATGCAGTTCTCCAACAAAATGAGGACAGCTGTAGACAATGTGAGAGAATGCCACTTCATGTGCTTCGCTCCCGTAGGCCTCTCTTTAGTGATAAAAAGAGAGCCTGTATAAGCAATTGTCGCGGCACTGGTCCCGCTCAAGCAGAGGATAAGCGGCTTTGGTGCTCACGGGGTTTGCAGCCTGGCCCCAAGCAGAGGAAATTGAGAAGGGCGAGTCCTCTCTCAATCCTCTAGCTCGAGGTCTAGTGCTAGCCAGATGGGAAGCGTGCTTCCCCTCGCCAGGGCAGCGTGGCACTTCTCCTCTCCTCATCCGAGGATGAAGAGATGAGAGAGCTAAGGAGACTTGAAGGCGATGACTCGTGCTGCCGTTGATCTAAAAATAGAGCGTCAGCAGAGATGAAAACGAAACCGCGCTTCAGTAAATGAGAAAACGAAAGTTTATGCAGACGCGATAAATGCCTTCAAGAAGGAGCCTGCCATTTTTGTCTCAATTTCCACACCGAGGTGTCGAAATCATGGCCATTCGCTGCCCGTTTTTTCGTCCCCATAAACAATGTAATGGGGATAAATGAAACAGGTGCCAAGACAATGCCATGAATTGAGTAGACGCTTGTGAGCTATCTCTCTCTCAACACTGCATTGTCTTTAAAGGCTCCGGCCCAGCCCTCCAAGCCTTTAGGAATTACATCTTTGCTGGTCGGCAGGCAGTACTCTGTGACAGGTTAAGCTGGTGAAAAAAAAGGTTGTGTTACAGGCATACCAAGCTGACCTGCTAAAAGACCTGGATGAGAGCTCAGAAGAACTGCTGGCCTCTCATTGTGAGTGCTATAATCGCTCTCCAGTTCGTGATGCTGCTAGGAGGAGCAAACTCAGCCGAGTACATGCTTTTTATACAAGGAGACACAGAAACAGAGTGTTACCGCCCAAAAGGGAAATAAAAATCCTTCCCCAAGATAAACAAAGCAAATCAGGTCTGAGAACTGGTTTGTCACGATAGATCTAAAGGACGAGTACTTTACGTACAGATCCATCCTTCTTACAGGAAGTCCTAGGTCTGTTTTCAAAGAAAAGCGTACCAATATCATTCTCCTCTTTAGCCTTGCACTCTAACCCCGCACATTTACGAAGTATATGGATGCTGCGCTGGCTCCGTTGCAACTCCAGGTCATCCGCATACTCAATTTTATTTGACGACTGGCTGATTTTACACATTTTGCACAGTCGCCGAGCAAAGCGAAGAGACATTGAGATGTCGTACTCGCTAATATGAAAAGACTGGGGTTGAGACTGAATGCAGAGAAGAATGTGCTTTTCTCCAGCACAGAGAACCACTTTTCTTGGTGTAGTGTGGATCTGACAGCGATGCAGGCTCGCGTAATTCCTGCTCGGATCGAGTCAATCCTCAATGCAGTCACAAGAGTAAGAGAAGGCCGGTCACTCACTGTCAAGCAGTTTCAGTGAGTGCTGGGTCTGATGGCAGCTGCGTTCAACGTTGGATCTATTGGCCTGTTGCACATGAGGCCCCTATAGTGGTGGGTCAGGAACAAAGGTGTTTTCCTGAGGAGAAATCCCTTCACATGATCAAAGTGTCACGCCGAGCCGCATGTGCCTTAGAAATGTGGAGGAAACCTTGGTTCTTAAATCAGGGCCTGGTGCTGGACGCCAGCGACGGATGCGTCCCTCACTGGTTGGTGAGTGGTTATGATTGACCACTCGGTCTGCGGTCTGTGGAGTGGTCGCCATCTCATGTGGCACATCAATTGCTGCCCGTGTTTTGAGAACTCAAACACTTCTTCACAGGCGTAAGAGATGTTGGTGCGCATCTAGATCATCCAGCTCCATTGAGGCTGGATGCCATGGTACAGACATGGCCGAGGCTTTGTCTGTGCCAGGACGCAGTCAGTCTACTACTTGTAGCGCCATTCTGGCTGGGCCGAGTATGGTTCTCTGACCTGATGGACCGCTTAGACAGCCCTACATGGGAAATTCTGATCAGGAGGGATCTCCTCTTACAAGCAAGGGGCACCATAGTGCACCCTTGTCTGGAGTTGTGGAAACTGAGAGTGTGGCTTCTAAGGGGGCACAACTCTTAGCCACAGGTCTTTCAAACAAGGTTGTTGAGACCATCCTCCAGTCCAGAGCTCCATCTACGAGGAAACTATATGCCCTGAAGTGGACGTTTTTCACTTCCTGGTGTAGAGAACACCAGCAAGATCCAGTTAACTTCCCAGTTGGTACAGTTCTGGAATTTCTGAAGGCTTGTTTCTTTACTGGGGTCACTCACTCCACCCGTCCAGGCTAGTAGTCAGAGCACACTCGACCCAAGGTGTGACGACCTCGAAGGCCCTGCTAGCAGGGGTTCTGATGGCCGATATTTGCAACGCTGTAGGGTGGTCTACCCCCCACACATTTGTCCGGTTTTACGGTTTTCCTGGCTTTTTTGTTCTCTCGTCCTAGCTGTGCACAAACACACACTGGGCAGGGATTTGAAAGACTGGGGGCGTGGGAATCTGGTTCTCATAGTGTCGTCGATGCGGCTTGAGTTCCTGAAGAGGAACGTCTCTAGGTTATGCATATAACCCTAGTTCCTGGAAGGAACGAGGCACCACATCTCGATACCACACTTTCAGCCTCCCCTATTGGTGCTCTGCTGCATGACAGGAGCTATCTGCCGGCAGCATTCCAGGTGCTTTTATGCTTCCTGGCAAGTGACGTCACCCGCTTATGATGTCTCAACTTATCATTGGCTGATTTTACACACGATTCAGAGCCGTCATGCTGGAGGCATTCCCATAGCATCTTGTTGACGCAGCATCTCGTTCCTTCAAGGAACTAGGGTTACATGCGTAACCTGAAGATGTTTTTAATTATCTGAAGGCCATTGGTGCAGTGTGAACTTGCCTAAAAGGCAATTCACCCAATAATTAGTCGTTCCAAACCTGTAAGACTAATCTTCAGAACACAAAATAAAATATTTTTTATAAAATCTGAATGCTCTCTGACCCTTAGACAACAATGCAACTGCTGTTTCCAGGTCCAAACAAACAAATCAACAATTTGTACACATATTTATTATATTGCTTTGGTTTGTGAAGCAGTTCTCTCCAGAATCTTTAGAATCAGTAGCAGTCTTTTTAATCAAAAAAGGTTTTCATAAGTTATCATAATTCATTAGACTGCCATGGAAAATTTCTTTCTGTAATCATGCTTTACCTAGGACAACAGTTTTGAAAAAAATCATGGCTATTCAGAGAAACTAAATAGCCAGTGATTTTTTTCTGAGAATATGAAACTGTGATACATCATTCTAATGAATGCATTCAGAAGGAAATGCTTAATTTGCAGATTCATGTTCAACCTTTCTACCAGTATGACATATAAGAACAGGAACAATACATTTTTACTCAAGGAACATTTTCTTTTTTCTTATATTTTTTATACTCTTTCTCTACCACAAATCGAGAAATATTCTAAACTAGGTCTGTAAAGTTATATCAAAAAGGCTACAGATAACCTTTCAAATCGACGGTTTCTGAAGACTGGGTAGCAGTGATGAGTTTATGCTAAAGAACATAAAAGAAGAAAGTGACCAGTGGGTGAGCAGCAATTTTTACATTGATTTAATCTGTTTCTGTTTCCACTATCAAGCCTATTGTTGCCTTGATAAGAACTCTTATGGGACTAATCTCACCTGACAGCATAGTCCTTCTCATCTTTAGTAAACTCAGTGCAGATCTCTTCATTTGAGGGTTCAAGCAGGGCAGGGAGCTCATCTGCAGAGTACCGTAGTGAGGCCAGACAAAGTTTCTTCTCTTGACCCTGAAGTGTGCAGCACTGCTCGATGCCTGGGTGTTTAGGGAATGGAGAGTCCTTTCCACATGACTTCTCAGAGATCTCTGTGGCCTTGGAAAGAGATTGCTAAACAAATAAAAAGCAAGCAACACAGCACAAAGCGAAGGCAAAACAACACCACAGTAAAGTACTAACAAAATATACAATTATAAATGTCTGTAATGAAACAAAACAATTCATTACAATTCTCATTGCAAAACAATTTATCATGGTTTCTTTTCAGCTCTCTTTCAATTTATCTAGGCCACTTAAAAATACGTCTTACAGGCCTAAAGCGCAGACTGTATGGACTCTTTAAATTGAGCAATGCAGCGTTTTATATGTTCCTTTAACTGTATTTGATTTTGATAATGAATAGGTTGCTATGTCAAGTTAAAAAAGTAGAACAGAGCTCTGGAAGCGGAACAGATACCTACGAGATCAAATGAGGATATTCCGTTATTCACACTCACGTGCTGTGTTGCTGATAAACATGATATAGTTTCAGTTCTGTTGCTTTTATATGAAAATAAATACAATACACAAGAGACTCAGTGCTTGCTATTTAATTCCATACAGAAGGTGTATTTATCATCCATTTTTTACTTTAACACAAACATGTATTTTAGATTTTGATAACAATCGCATATCTCACACATAGAACCCTACAAGCCGTTATTTCTGTTTTCTTTCCCTAAAAATAGTCTCCTAGCTTCATAATATAACGGATAAACCACTTATGGCAGATGGAGCATTCAGATGACATCTTTCATACTTTTCTGCACCTTGACAGTGGCAATTGTTTAACAGTCAATGGAACACTCACAAGCAACCCAGCTTTCATCCAAAGTATCTTAAATTGTGTTCTAAAGGCGATTGAAGCTTTTACTGGTTTGGAACAACTGGTTTGGTAAGTGATTAATGACAACATTTTCCTTTTGGGGTGTGTAACCCTTTAAGTCAGCAATGTTTGAAGCCTATTGAAACAGTCCTTGTATTTTAAATTGCAAATGCAATATGAGCAATCAGCAAGTAGAGGCAGATGAGGGCATTCTGCTAAAGTAATTATTTTTTAATGACATGAATGTAAGCTGTCCCCAGAGAAAGACAATAATACAATGAATTAAACAGAGAGTGCTGTGTGCTCTGCACCCACACCAACTAACATGCACTGCAATTAATTTGCATTGAAGTGTGCCGAGGATTGAAACTGGAACTGGGAACGGGAACACTTATAGAGTTAAGATGGAGTTGCCTACATGTCAGGATACATGTTATAATCTCACTGCACAAATTAAAGGAGAGATTCTGAACATAAGAGGTTTTCTTTGAAAATAAAGGATGCATCTAAGCAACGGTATACTATGAAAGTTAATGCATTCTAGAAACCACTTATCATCTGTTGGTTTGCGAGTACGTGTATAGTATATTCCAGCATATCACCATTTTTATGAAAATGTATCTTGCTGTATAACAGACATTAACAGCATATGCTGCAAGTTACAAGATGGCGCCTCCATGGATTAGGTTTCTATGTTCAGCACATCTCTTAGAGCTCAACTGAATTATTATCTGGGGAATTTGGAGGCCAAGGGAACACTTTGAACTCTGTCATGAACAGTTCTCAAAGCAGTCACTGCAATCAGGAAACACTATTGCCAAAAAGTGATCTTTATGTGTTCCATAGGTGATATGTAACATCCACACAAAAGGTTTGGACCCAAGGTTTCAGAGAGGGCATTGTCTAGAGCATAACAGTGCCTTCACTGGCCTGTCTTCTTCCCATTTTGCATCCTGCTCCACAGGTAAATGACATACAAATACACTGCCATCCAAAGGATCTAACAGAAAACATGATCCATCGATCCACATGGTCTTGGACAGTTGTCATCACAGAACCTGATTTTGCTGAGTTCGACGTGTCCCTGGAACAACATTGGGATTAGCCAATCAGATTTGAAGAACCAGTTGATAGTTTTTGTGAAGTTTAGGCTTGCAATCAGTCATTTATCATTTCCTCTGATTTTAGGCATTACTCATGGGTAGGGTTAGGTTTAGGTGTAGAGTCAAAAGTACAATTTTGGATTAAAATGTTGTTCCAGGGTCAACAAAATATGTTAACCCAGGAACACATCGAACTCAGCAAAATCAGGACGTGCGGTGGTCCACCATGGCCCATGACTATAATAACAATTCATTAGTTGGTCTTCCTTGTACCTCTTTTGGTAGGTAACCACATACATTTAAATACACACACATTTATTTTGTTGTTATATATTGTTTTATATTCACATTTTGTGTTTATTTTAATATTCTTTTTTAAAAGAGTTCAAATGGATTAGTTTTATTTTTATATATATATATATATATATATATATATATATACATATTTAGGTTCACAATTCTAAGTGAGTGACCTTTTACCACTTCTAATTTTATATTTTATATTTGATTGGATATAGGACATAAATAAATAGGGACAAGTGGAGGGAATTGGTTTGGAAAATGTCACATAGCAGATTTAAACTCATATATCCCATATAAGTACCAGACTCAATATGTCAGAGCATGTGTGCAAACAACCATACCACTGCTCACTGTCAGACATGCTTTTATACAAGCTAGTATTTTTTCACCCTATTTTTCTCTTTAGTGAAAACAGATAAATCACTGGTCATATAAGTTTATAAGTTCATATAAAGATGAAAACCAAGCCTGAGAGATTTAGCTAGATGAGATTTACACAGTCAGGCAGAATAAAAAGCACAACCTGCCAATGAGAAGACCATCAAGGGTGAAAGACTTCTGAGGAGATGGGCTGTGTGAGTTAGGGATGTAATTAAGTTAACTACCTCCAGAACTGCAGTAATTAGAACGTGAGCATGAGCCTATTTGTGGTATGTTTGCTACATCTAGCATGTGATTCTGCTCCAGTTCTGCTTAATGTTCATGCTTCCGAAAGCACAGCTTGGAAGTAAATGATACAGGGTGTATAAACTTAACATATCCTACATTTAGCTATGGTAGATTTTAGTGTCTTAATGGGTTTAGCTATCATCAACTCTGCCCTTTTTATATATCAAATAAACACTTGTATGCATTCAGTTTAGGCCTTGTACACTTTAAGATTTAAATATAGGTTCATTTAAATAATGGGTTATCATGTTTTATTTCACTTGGGTTAGCAATTAATTCAATTAAAAATAGCTATTCAGGTTTCACGGTGTCACACTTGTCCACCCTTTGGTTAACATGCTTTTGCATATTCATGAGGTCAATGCAATTTATTTGGTAATAAAGCTCACCACCTGCTTTATTAATTGCGTATCCATCTGTGTACGTCATTCACTTTATTTTAAGTCTCCAGATGCATGTAAAACAATACAAATAACTGTGGTTAATGTCTTTCCAGTCACTTTTCTTTTAACACAATGGCACAAAGGTGTTTTGAACGTTCAAAAAGAGCATTATAATTTAATAATGTCAGCACTGTTCATTTAATTTTACTTGACATCTATATCTCAGACTGTGCTCGAATTTATGAGTTTTCATATGCTTTATTTGTGTTCAAATTTACATTAAAAAGCACATCTGTGCCAATGTCTTAACGTAAACTGAAAGAATACAAAATTTGAAGAAAATAGATCTTATTTAACTATATCTTGGTTGAATTTGTGAGTTCAGCTGGTTGTATAAAATATATATGATAATAATATCAATATACTCCTGAATCTAATTATATTATACCATAGATTTTTTTGAGATATTAGCGAATAATGTATCCATATCATATAGTATCATGATGATCCACTGAGTTACACGCCTAGTCTTTATTATTGAGGACAACCACTTACTCCTTTATCATAGCAGTCAGGGCTGGCATCATCTTTGCAGCATTTTTCTGCAAGCTTGGTCATTTCATCTGCCACACAACTGACCTCCTGGAATGTGCCATTTGGGAACTTTTGACTGTAGAGTACAGTGACCCTGAAGGGAGGATCAAAGGTGAAAATAGGTTACGCAAGCATGTTCAAAGAATCTTTACTAATTACAACAGAAATGCAGGAATTTAGTATGAACAAAAAGTAAACAAGATTGAAAAATGAACTGCAAAATGAACTGGGATAAAAAACTTTTTAAAACTTGAGACCCAAATATTTTGTGCATATAAAGAAGCAATGAATTTATATCTATGAATAAGGCTGGGACTTAAGGCTGTAAGTCCTCAGGGAAACGAAACGAAACTTTATACTTGCATTTCTTTGAACTTCTTGATTCCAGTAGCTTTGAGCTCCTGGCAAACATTTTCCTTGGTGTAGTTCTTGCCTGTAAGATACAAAAAAACGTATAAATTATAAGCATAAGCACGAAAGAAATACATTAGTCAACACTAATTTCTAATTGTAATTTAATCAACTGTAATTTCTGAAGGATTTTCTTTCATGGTGCATTCATCAGCTCTCCACCTGTTTCACTACAGATATTACATAACTTCAATTGTTATTCTGTTAAACTTTAGTTAAACTTTATAACACAAATCATCAGTGTGTCTTCATTAAAGAAATAGTAAGTCTGGCTGAATCCATCATTTTACCACAGTGGAAATATAGCTTGCAAAATGCAGTGATATTCAATTAAGTCTATTCTTCCTACCTTTGTCAGCCAGAAAAGCTGGGACTATTAAAGCAGAAATGAAAATGAGAGCTGTGTTCCTCATGTTATACCCCAGGTTTTAATGTGATTTCAAGATGAGCTCAAATTAGAAACTGCCTCTGTATTTCAGTTTTACAAGAGACAAAAGTATGCGTGGTCAAAAATTAACCAGCAAAAACAGACAGCTATGTAAATGATTCAATGCAAACAAGACTCCGGCTTTAGACCCTGTGACATAGTTTGGAAGCTGGTCACTAAATCGAAAACTTTCTGCCAGCAGTAGCTCTACATTTAAAAGTTACGCTCAGAACCTCACATCAGAGGACTAAAGTTAATCTAAAAATAGGTTAGATCTGACTTCAGATTTGAGTCTGGCATTAAGGAGTGGGCTAAAAAGCTATTTGAAAAAAGAATATTAAATTTCACCTTGATATTAAAGAAAGTCTTTTGTTCTGCTCACAGGAAAGGATAACGGTTATCAAAAGATGCTTTAAAATCTTGTTCCAAATAGTTATGTTTTAGGGAAACTAAAAAGGGACTCAATTTATTACAGGCTATTTAGAGTGACTTTTAATTCAACACCACAATGCCAGATTCAAGAAATTCACCATTTGTATGGTAGTTGTACTACCATACAAATATGTCCTGAATGAATTACTTCAGGATATTAAATGAGAGAAAACCTGTAGCTGATCGGTACAGTATATACAGTATGTATATATAAAAAGCTATTGGTTCCAGCCTGTAGTGGATGTTAATCAACTGTAAATCAACTGACTATTTTCTGGGTCAATACTGCCCTCTTTACTCATTTCTAGCATAAGAATACACAGCATGTTAAATACATCAATTCTGATCAACTTTTAGATTACAGCAACTGGACCAAAAAAAGAGCAAACAAACCTTGAATACAAGTTGTAAAAATATGACCTGTTTGGGTACAATAACCTTTCAGATCACCTGGAAGAGCAAATATACAGTCCACGTTCATAAAAGTAATTCTGAAGAGGAGGAGCTTAAACAAACACCAAATACATATTTTAAGACAAAACAGCCAAACCAATGAATATGATATCCAACTTCCTGTGATATAGAGCCTTCTATATATTTACATTTTCTATAATGCAGTTTAGGCTGGCTCTTCTTTATTTTTATAAAAGTACTTTTGATTTTTGTGCCATTGTATGTCATTTTGCAAGGAGATTTAGATTCAGGAGAATAGAAGCATGCATTAGACATGCTCTGGTCCAAGCAATTCATCAGTGTGAAAGAGGGAATACATCTTTCTTCAGCTGTTAGGATAAAGCATTAACACACCGAAATAGGATTGGTTTAAAAATAACGTAAACATGAAACAGGATAATCTTTTCAGTGTTATAACTAAAAAATATTGCCGCCCAAGGATTGATGGAAGCATAGGAAATGCTAAGAAATTACCAGCATGTTCAATGCTAAAACCAAAAACTGTACAATTGTACATACATGAGAATAATTCATGCTTTTCAGTTTTTTTTCAAAAAGAAAATTTGTTTCCATTGACAAGACACCTTTATTTTTAGCGCCAACTGGATAATTCTTTTTACCATCTTCATGGTTCTTCACACTTACCCAAGACATTTTTCTATTCCCTCTCCAACTTTCTCAAACAAAATGATCCTTTTGGTAGACCATTTCAATTTTACTCAAACGACCCCAAATACCTACGTGCTGCTAACTGTTGAAGATCCATTTCTTTGTAACTATGGCTGCAGATTACAGGCTGCACCATGGACAGGGTTGAATCAATAGTATCGATCAACAATTCCCATCCCAGACCTGTTATGGTCCAATAATCCAAAAGGTAGAGCTATATTATTAGTTCATTTTGTTTGCAGTGGCGGGTTATGAAATCTGTGTCTTCTGTCACACGCCGTTCACATTCTTAAAATAAAACGAAATAAATGTTGCAGTCAAAGTAATCAATGAAATCTGCTTCGGCTGAGAGTCTGTCCTACTTTTAAATCATCGGTCATTACTACACCACAATTTTCCAGACTTTAATAGGCCTACAGAGTTTTAGAGCTTTGCTGGTTCACAATAAATGTAGAACGCATTGATTTTTAAGTATCTGGCGTAGTACAAAGTCAGTTCTTCTCAGATCTCAGTACAATTGACTGATTGTGTACACAAATTTACAGTTCACTATTACAGTTCTATTACAGACTTCATAAAGACAAGGTTATATGGAGTCATATGGTTAGCAATCAACTGCTTTTGGTTTGGTGAATAATTACACTTAGTCAGGCAAAAGGAAGGATGGAAGAAAAAAAAGGAAGAACATTTTCTATATTATTTTAAACCATTGGTTCAGATCGATTAAACATTGCAATGCATCACATTCCAAAGGTCTTTCGTCACTACATTCGTGTCATACTGCACAATATTGTCTGTGAATCTGCTAATGGTCTTACAGTATATTGCATTCACTATTGTGAATAGCGAATGAGCGAACAATTCACTGGTGCTGAACACAGTAAATGCACGAATGCCCAAATACAGCAATGTTCCTGTTGCTTACAGTATGTTCTGTGCGCCTAGTGAGCAGGACTGTGGCGAGATGCCACGAGGGACACATCTCTCTTTCCACAATGACAGCTTGCGGTTCTTTTGATGCCGTCCTCATCCTAAATTCATTACTACAACAACCCATGTAAACGCACCGCTCCAAGCGGTCTGTGCAATTTGAAATAAAACAGATTTTAGTAGATACAACATTAAAACATTTTAGTAAGTAGATACAACATTGTGTACTAGGCTACTTATAGTTCACCTAAAATTATTGTAATTTTAAGGGTGAGTAAATTATGACAGAATTAAGTAAGTAAACTAGCCCTTTATCTAATGATTTAAATAAACACATATATTACGGAGGTTTTTTAGATTTTTTAGGTTTATATATTTATGACATTCTGTATCTAACTCCAATCTTCATTAAAAATAAGCTGCCTTGACGTGTTATCGAAAATGTCCTTTTGGTAACACTTTATTTTGATGATCCCGTAGCTTTGCACCTACATGTCAACTAACTCTCATTAGAATATTAGTACAATCTCTAATGAATATCTTCTTAACTCTTTATTGTGATGGTCTCCCAAAAGACGCCCTACTGATTATAACCCTAACCCTACTACTAATACTCTACGAGCACTCTATTGAGAGTTAGTAGATATGTATGTGTAATGTTACTTATAAATCAGGGACCATCAAAATAAAATAAAACTGTCCTTTTTCCCATTTATGAAGTCATGATTATGAGCTTGTCGTATTCAAGTGCTTTCATGTTGAAAAGAATAAAATGTAGCATCCCATTGGTTGACCATCATATAAACATTCAGCGCGCTATACATGTAGCTTGCTGACTATTCTGGAATTTTTGTCAAATATATGCTTATTTTACTGCTATGTTTTGAATGATTGTTTATATAATGCTTATAAATACACTACTTTAGCGACAAGACGAAGGGATACAGTTGTTGTGAGAACAGCACTGACAGCAGCAATGGTTGTCCCCTCCATGATGTTTAAAGTTTATCACCCGAATCTACTCTGAAAGTCAATAATTTTTCTAATGGCATGGAAGGCAGCATTAGACCAGGGGTACCCAACCATGTTTCTGGAGATCTACTTCCTAATAAACACACCTGTCTGTTATACACTTTTTTCTGTATGAAAATAAGTCTGTGAGGGAATTCTCACCTATGATATGCAGAACTGTTTTACATTTCACATGAAAATTGGCTGAAAACACTGTTGCTACCCGTTATAGATTAAATCTGTCATTGACTCATCCAATAGGTTGTTTGCAATCATGTGATACTGATGACGTGTAAAATGCGGCTGGACGGCACAAAATGTGATTTTTCTTAATAGGAATTAATAGTAGAAACTCTAAATGACTGTGTTTTGCGTTATGGATGTTCAAATCGATCAAACTGAGAACACACAAGGAAATTTATTGTGTCTGGAAATGTGTTGTTCATAAAAATTCTGAAAAACACAGGAAAAGTGGCTTGTAAACTGCCGGATAATACTTGTGTGTGCTACTGATTCCTATGGAAAACAATCGCTTCCTCCAGCTGAATATGTTGGACACGCAGAAAAGGATTTGGTGGCCAACATGTGCACTGTTGGAAGTGATCTGATTGAACTTGTCAGTTGTTTGGTAGAGAGATGGGTCAAATAAGGGACACATACAAACGTCCAGTGTTAGGGGTGTCAGATTTTGGAATCACTAACTTTTACAATGAGCACTCAGTGGCTGGTTTTCTGTGTCAACTTACAAAACATTCATGTCCAACTGCCAACAGTCCAACACACAGTGGTGGTTCTACATTGAATTACTACCCCCAGATACGTGATAATTGTCACAGATAATTGTCACTTGCAATAAGTGTTATAAATATCAGAAAATGTTATGTGCACATAAATAGCCGCTGCAAAAAAATTATGATCTCAAAACTTATCCATATGGAATTGTCAGATATGAAAATTATGTAGTAATAATTGATTGATGTTTGACACGAAGGCGGCTACTGTATGCCGTTATTTATTTATTTATTTTTTTGATAGATTAGCTTAAATGTGTGATGTGAAGAAATAAAAAAAAAAACGGATTTATAGTAATGTCTTTATAGTAATGTTTATAGTAACGACTGGCTGTTGTTTATTGAGATGTGGATCAACAGGGGACAGCACTGCCTTCTGTCACCTTATATTTGATCACGGAGTAATAACTGCCATATGTAAGGCAATATCAACAAGTCACTCCCCTACACATCTCTCTATGTGTTGGTAACAGTTATACTTTTATATAACAGGGCTGCAAATGAACCAAACCCATCCAAACTAACTTGAACATAAACACACATAATATGTCTTGCTTAAACGACACAAAAATAAGTAAACTCTAAAGAAATACCCACAATGCACCCGGCTGCTAGCACTGACTGCTGGGTCATTACAGTATTCTAAATTGATTCTCAATTATTGAAATGAATACACTATTCATTATATTTAATGTTTTATACATGATTTTTATATTCTACTGCAAATATGTGTTGTTCATCAAATGACATAATTTGTGCTTTAAATTAAACTCTACAGGGGTTTCTGGGATGGGCAACACTAATAGTACAGCATATGTGTTGAAAGGGTTTGTCTGTTCTACAGATGTTACAGTGGGGTGAAAATTGTAGTTAAATATACTTGCTGCATGGAAGGAAGCTCTATAATTAATCAGTGAATGAATGTTTAAGACATTTTTAGGATGCATTTCCAGTAAAGCTGAACCTTTTCTTTTTTTGTTATCTCAAATGGTTATTTAATTTCTTTTAATCACATTTATTTATTACACTTTAAAATACGGTGTCATTTTTTAACATTAGTTAGTGTATTAACTAACATGAGCAAAAAATGAACAGTACATTTTTTACAGTATTTATTCCTCTTTGTTGATGTTAGTTTATAAAAATACACTAATTGATAGTTAGAGCATGTAAGCTCACAGTGCATTAACTAATGTTAACAAACAAAACTTGTAATTTTAATGCATTAGTAAATGCTGACATTAGCATTAACTAAGATTAACAAATGCTATAGAATTATTGTTCATTCTTAGTTCATGTTAACTAAATAACCTTACTGCAAAGTGTTACCATTTATTGTTTTTGAAAGTTTTTGTTACTGTCACATGAGAACCTAGATGTAAGTGAGTTTTAACTAAAGCAATAGAAAAGATTAATAGAAATCAAACACTAGTAAACACACTAAATGTATTATATTAAAAATTAAAAATGTCATATAGGCCATAAAATAATTACACATGGGCTTACTGCTCATTTGAACTGTCAAATACATGTTTGCATAACGGCCACTGAATACTGTATTTCACCAACATAAAGCAACCAGTCTCTTAAGTGCCTGGTGGGGTTCTGTTTTCTTCCTTCTTACATAAATTATTTCAAATCAAATTAATATTTCATGTCCATTTATTTGCATATTTGGTAATCTGATTGTTATTGCAAAATAAACAACTGGGCCTTTAGCATTAAATGAGACAGATCACACTGTCGTGTAGATTGAGAGCTAATGGCTTGTTGTACTTTATCTGTTCAGTTAATCAGCAATTATCATCTTTAATACATGGTAAAACTGTCAAAATTGACATACAAAGATTCTCTGTTTATGTATACAGTAATACAATATATTGGACACCCAGAAGTTTGAGGCTCTGGATTTCAATGGGAAAATTAAGACTAATCCTCTTAATGTTTCATACTCATGGAACACCATGCAAAAACAGACACACTGAGTCAGATAATATCAGAAATTTATCCAACCTAATGTCCTGTTTGCATACCTATCACTGCTTATCTGGTGTAAAGGGGAGAAAAATTATATAAAATGATCGTAAACAGTTCAATGAGCTCCCAGTCAAACCTGCCCAGGCAACACTCACTTTAAGTGACATAAACAGTACGAAAATCATGCTCACAAGTTTCCTTTCATCATTGGATTGTCTCTCTGACAAAAGATGCCTTGGACTGGACGGAGGCCTGTCGGGGTGAATGTTTTTGTCTTTGTATGAAATTATAAACAAGAATTCTGGGAGAAATAGAGCGTTATGTTTTGGCAGGAAGTGTTCCTTGTTTAAGCTAAACCAATTAGACGTGAAGCAAAATCTTAATGCATGTAAAGTGGGACATTTAAACTAAACTGCCTGTTATTATGTGTAAAACACCAATGATAAATTCTCAAAATGTGTTTTGGTGTTTTGGGCATATTCTTTTTACTCATCATGTAGCTGCACAGAGCATGAGATTATCTTGTTCATAACATCATCTTCTTCAAAGAGAAGCAACTGTTAAATCTTACTGAGGTTGCTCTGATCAAGGCCAGATGGCAGCTTGACACCTTGGCATAGTAGATCACCCACCCTCATGTGAGATCATCTGTTTGTTTATATGCCTTTTCATTCTCATTTACATGTTCATAACTCCAGGACTCTAGGAAAGGATTATTAGGAAAGAGGCTATGTCATTGGCATCTGACAGAGATGAAACAGCTTTGCCTCCGTTTAATCATATATATTAAAAAAATCATCTAAAACTGTATTTTTTTGTTGTTGTTCTGTTTATTTTTAAATTATAATAACATATGCTGCTCTGAGTAATAGTTTTGTAACCAATACTGCAAATAATTAGAGCTGTATTTAAAGTGATCTCAGATGAATTTCTGACACTTTGGTGCCAACCTGACAGAATTTGATTGAGCTTGATTTGGTTCATATTGTATGTGCAAATATTATACTTATATACTATTTTAAAATTAATTTTCAGCATGCTATCACTCTCAAACTAACAGCTCAAAATATCACTGGATAATTCATTGATGGAAATCACTGCTTTTAAATACACAATGGCAGGTCTAACTGTTGATCCTTAATATGCTCCACTGCTGCAATTAAATTCATCTTACGGTTCATGAGAATCTATTTAGTAGGTTTCAGGAATCTAATCAACAGATGTGAGTCAAGCCTTCAGGATATACACACAATATATATGATATATACAACATATTCCTTTATCTGCATTTGCATGCTTAAAATTACTTTTTTAAAAGGCTTGGGATAAAGCTTAAGCGTAACTGAAAATGCTAAACTTACTGAACTTCATTATAAAAATATTCTGTAAAATTCTTGTATCTGGCCCATCAGAACTTTGGCACGTTAAAGTAAATAAGTTACTATATTACAGTAATAAAATGGTGACAAAAATTCCATTAGACAGTGTTTTTAAGATATTATTAATAATTGGTTTGCCCTGATTCAGCCATCTGGTGCATAAATAAATTGTTAGTCATATAAATAATTACACAGGCTTAATATATCTGTAACGAAGCAGACTCCAGACAGGTAAGTAGAATACAACAGTCTTTATTTACAACAAAGCTGAATAAGGAAACCAAGGAAAACAAACTCAAAGTCCTCCGGAATCGGGTAATGAAAAGGAAACTGAAAAGTCTTAATATTCCTTGCAGGGCAACGGACAGACGGTAACAGCCACACACCACTGATGACGAGACGAGGGAGACGAAGGAGCAGACGGAGACGAGGGATACATTCAAGGAGACTTCGGGAACTGCAAGAGGTAGAGCGAACTCGTCCGCTTTCGACGAGACGAGCTTGGACACTGAATGAGCTGTGGTGTGCGCTTATAACAGGTGCTTGATTGATGCTGATGATTCGTAGCAGGTGAGTAGAACAGGTGATGTCATCAGAATTCCGGT
>JAUMHI010000040.1:12301848-12311886 GCA_032359435.1 Enteromius unitaeniatus | reverse complement strand
GTACCGAACCCTGCCTGTCTGACCATTCTCAATAAAGCCAGCAAATGGATCCAAGCGACTCGTACTCTGCATCACAGCAACCCTGTCACAAATAAATTAAGATGGAAAATTACTATTTCTCAACATTTTTCTTTAATCATCAAGTATAAATATGCTTACTAATAATATTACTTTATTGCAGGTATATATGGTCTACTCCAGTGCAGTAGGTGCAGTAGACATTTTTTTGGTGAAAAACCACAACCTCTTCACACTCAATACTGTACAAATATATGAATTTATCATTGCTACAAGGTTGTAAACTTGTGATAGGGTGGAGTTATTTACTTCTATTATTAATATATTTAGAGGAAAATAGTCAACGTTTCAGTAAATATATTCTTACCTAAATCAGTTTTAAATAGAATTTTTTGTGAATTTAAAATTTGAAAAGAAACTGCATCCACATTTGAAGCAGAAAGGCAATCTTGGCTTTGCATAAACTATATGTTGACCCAGAAAGAAGGGAACAATATGAGAGAGAAACAAAACCAAAAATTAAAATCAAGGGCAGTGTATCCCTTCAAATGTATTGAATATATCTATCTTGTCTTATTAATATATCTGGGAAAATATTGGGACGGCAGTTAAAAATGAAAGGATTTATAGCGGATTACCTGACATGTTAAGAACTGAAACAATAAAATGATGCGTTTAGTTAAACTTCAAAATGTAAAATATTTTTGAGGCACAAGAGCAGTAGGTAAATTTGTTTTATGACAAGTTCTGTCAAAAATCTTTTTAAAATCAGTTCTCTTCTGTCCATTATGGGGTTGAAAAAAATTTGTCTAAATATGAAAAAAAAAAAAACTAAACAAAACTGAAATAATAAAAGGTTACTGCCTGAGGGGAGTAAAAACAGTTAGATTTATTTTGGAGGTTTGGTAATTGCATAATGATGTGGGGTATTTATACACAGTCAGCATTTGAAGTGGATCAAAAAAGTTAATCAAAGTTGTCCTAAGATAAGTATTTAATGAAAGAGTTTGATCCACTATAAATGTTGACTACTGTTTAATAAATAGCCAATAGTCTAATGACTGATGTGATAGATTTGTGCAAAGACCTTACACTTTTCCATCAATTTCCACTCCATTCCTACAGGTTTCCATGATTGAATCAAAACTATATAATGTGTTAATGAGAATGTGAGGTAACCTATTGGAAAAACGTCTTATCCATTATAAAGGCTCAGCAGGGATGAACACATTCATAGAACAGGACTGTCAAACAGAGAGCATGAAGCACAACATGCAGAATTATAACTTCTGCCATGAAGTGTTTAATCTAAGGTCTGCATATCCAAAAGAACAGTCTCAATGCAGATGCCCTAAGATCTGTGATACCATGAGCAAAAACAGCCATACCTGTAGCTAAATGTTTAATTTTCCCTTTTAATATACATTAAGATTCCTGCTAAATGAAACAAGATTGTTTTTGGAAGCTGTTATTTCAAGCTGTGAATGTTTTACTGATCACTGTTATCTTGCACCAAAATATATCTTATATACTTTTGCAGAGTTGATGCCCAACCCCTGTTTTTATAAAGTGAAAGACATGTAAAGCATTTAAAGATTTTTAGAAGAACAATGGAAACACCACATTAAAGTAAAAGTTTTGCAAAATACTTTGTTTCGAGTGGATCGCTGAACGAGTAAAACACACGGCTGCCAACCCGTTTACATAATCATCCCTTGTTTATTCAGGCCCAATCAAATCTCTCCCCTTTACTATAAATTCTCCCAGCTTTAATTTCCCCGCATCTCGCTTTTGTGCATCCCTCCTCCTCCCCTTCTCCACCGTTTCCTTTAAAATTCACACCTTTCCCAGGGGGGCAGACAGTGAACGAGCCGAATGCCAAACTCTTGCCCACACTAGGGTTCCATCCACAAAGGTTTGGAGTTCGCCGTTCTCCCGGCTCGCTCCCCAGACAGCTAACCAAATTTGCTTTATTATTATTACAAGGAAAGTGTGAACTCTTGAAACAGAAGTTTAAAACAGACTCATTAAGACCAAACACAAAAGTGTCACTTCAGGTTGACTGTGACAGCACATGCCAAGTCATGTTGAGATAACCTTTAAAACATTTTAAAATATAATAAGCCAATTAATCTGGTTTGTCACACACAGGGTTGCTCAAAATGAGATTTCTAGCAGTTTGATATATATATATATATATATTTATTTTTAACTATAGAATAAATAATTAATGCAGGATGAATTTGATGAACTAGTATCATAAGATGTTATCCATGAATGAAATTAATTACTGAGCTCCTAGTTTGCTTAAAAAACAAACAAACAAAAAAAGCTTGAGCTTTTACCACTTGCCTTTCGAGCTGTCTAATCATAAGGTACAATAAAATGAATAATTTAGAACTGTAATATTTATTGCACAGCTTAAGAACAGTAATTCCCAATTAAAAAATAGAACATCAATGGATATATTTAACACATTATGATAGAGTTGCACAAGCATAATTCAAAGTATCATTGGACGTACCAAAAAAATAAATAAAGCTATTGGAAAGACATTCTTATTGTACAATAAAAAAAATTTGAAGATACTTCAGGCACTTTGGGTATAGAATCCTATGAGGAACCTCTAGACATTCTTTGAAGCTATCCTTCTGTGCATTCAGAGAACTTCAGTATGTATTTGTGATTGCCTTTATGATGGGGCAAGAACTGAAAGAATCCTTTACGTCTTTAGATCCCCAGAGAATGGCCTTTTTGAAAGAGTGCCTAGAGGTTCTCAGTATGGGTTCTGAAGAACCACAGGGATAACTCAAGTATCTTTTCATGTGTACATTGTTCATAGCTGCAATGTTTGCATCATTTTTTTAACACAGTGACAAACCTATCAACCAGTCTTCAAGGAAGCAACACACACACACACACACACACACACACATTCAAAAAAACATGTAAATGCTTGCAATTTTATATTCTTTTCCCAAAACATGAAATCTGTTCCAAGGAGATTTTTAAGTCTCCCATTGCAGCTTTTGCATTCTATTAAACTGTTATTTTAGCCTCTTTGACATGCATGGTAATACACAGCATTGCATCAGATGAATCTGGTTTTTCTGTTGAATCTAAACATTTCACCATAAAAATTGCCCTGTTTTTAATTCAAATTAAGTAAATTACAGCTAAACACACCCTTTAGCCGCAGAAGAAAATGCATCTAAAAATCACCCCCGCTACCTTAATATAGGCATTGGTGCATGCATGATGCTTTAAATGACTCATCATGCCACTAACTCTCATCACTATTGCACCTAAAGCCATTACAGGGCTTACTACTCTGTGCTACAGAACGCATACTGTAAAATCAAGCAGAATCTTTATGAAACTATGTACTGTATTAACTTTATCTGAAGACCTGAATAAATCAATGATTTATGTTTTCAGATTTCATAATACTCCAGATAGGCAAGCACTGGTACATTCATAGGGACTGACTATGAACAAGTCCTAGAAACAAGACAAAAGTGATATTTATACAGTTGTACATGCATAATAATGGACGTATATTAACATACTCACTAGATTATATGAATCAACATTGTTGCAAATGCCATTAACAAATGGACATGGTAACATGGCTAACCCATTATTTTTTATAAAACAATTCACACACACACACAAAATAGGCTATGATTAGGTTAAATAAGAATAAAAATTGTAAGTTTTATTGTAAGAGTTAATTGTTAAATTGGGCAACAAATACTAAAATCTAAAAAGGAATAATGTGCAGACAGCTATTGATGTAAACTGAAATATTATGTGCACATACGTACATAATCCCCAGGGAGAGCTACTAATACTGATGTGTCTGCCTCTCTTCCAGCCTTCGAAGCCAATTTCAGCCCACTTCACTTCACTGGCACGGCGAGCGCAGTCTTTAATTTAGTCTCATCTCTCAGTCACCACTATCCATCAGTTTCTTACTGTGACTGATCTAGCAACGTTTTGTGCCCATGTCTATTTAGTGCAGATTATATCCCTATATTCATTATTGCAAATATCAATTTACAGTTGTTTCCATTTTTCCTTGAAATCTCTCTTAATGATTTTTTTCCTGTTTGGAACACAAAAGCACAACAATTATTTCGTGCTCCACGGAAGAAAGAAACTCTGAATACTGATTTGGAAACAACATAATGGTAGTTAAACGATGACAGAATTTACATTTGTTTAGTGAATTATCCCTTTAAACAGTCGAGGAAACTTGGAGGAATATGCGCCATGTGCACATTAACTAGTGAATAGCGCCCTCTATTGCTGAAAATACTGTTAACGTACTCTTAGCCATGTTAGTATAAAAAGCATGCCAGAAAGGTGACAACTGACAACATCATTGTAAAGAGCTCATATGAGCTTCAACACAGTTGTAAATTGAAGTACAATCGATAGCTCTAAATATTGCGGCCTGATTAAAAATAGCAATAATCTTACCTTCAAAACAAAGGTCACAAGTGCAAAATAATAATGATAAAGATACTTTGCGCATCACCGTTTACCTTTTGGTGGTGATGTTTTCAATGTCCCGCGGTTTGGAGCTAAAAACCACACTGGACGTGGCTTAATATAGCGCCCAGGGCACAATTCAACACTGCGTCCATCCCTAAGCGCGCCGTGACGCTTAAAAGCGCAGCATCACTCCGCCAGTCTCAATTCTCAGTTCTCTCTCCCTCTCTCTCGCCTGCACATTGTTCACTGACAGTCCGCTTAAGAGTGTGTAAGTGACACCGGCAGCTTCGCTTCGCATGGGGAACTTGTTGAAACTACAAATTATGACACGCAAGATGCCGGAGTTCGCGTTAAGAACAAAATGAAATTCATTTGCAAAAATTAACTCGCGTTTAAAAGCTTTCCAAAGACTCCTTATGTCTCTCTGTGGAGGAACGGGCGAACAAGGAGGTGTTCGTTTTTACCTGGGAACAGGTAGTACTGTAGGGAAACTGGGTGTAAAAAAAGGTAAGGAAGACTGTATTATTGTATTTTGGATACAAGAGGTATTCTGCTTGTATTTGTTAATCGTTAATGGTACAATATGCCAATTATGTTGTAAATGATTGAATGGCAGTGGAGATATGCATAATATTAATAGACGTTGTTGTGCAATTTAGTATTTAAGCATACTTTATAATGATTTTCTGGTATTTAGCCCCAAAAGAGTACAGCATTTTTATTTCTTTCTTTTTTAGCCCTTGAAATGTATATTTAACTGTGTTTTATTGTATTTTTATTATTAACGTCTGTGAGGTGTGTGGTGATTTTGTTAACTAATAAATACGAAACTTCATTCATATGCCATTTAAATACAGTAACCGGCAAGCTGCACTGACCCATGAGAACTGTATCTAACAATTAGATGACTCAGTTAATTGTGCATTTCAAGTAAACTCAGAGCATCTTAGTAGCAGCCAAAAAAATAATTTATTTACATTGTGTCAAATGCAAAGTCATCCCAAGTGGATATACGTTTTTGATGATTATGGAGGCAAACATGATTGCAGAGTGTCAATAACTGCAAACCACTTTGTGAAAAATAGGCTAATGGTGGGGTGTTGTTTGCCATTAATCATTTGCTTATTATGCACAGTCAATTACACATTTGGAAGTTGGAGAGATACAGATACACAGATTTGTTAGGTAGCAGCTGCATGAGAGGTTGAATGCAAAAAAGGGAAAGACAAAGGCTTGATATTGAATGAGGGAAAGAGTGTGAGTAAAGCCCAACTCTCAACTCTATTCTATTATCCTCAGATCGAAAATGAACGAAACACTGGATGTGAACATTACTCTTGAGGGTGATGGGAACTGGACTTTTGTCAATGGCTCCAATGAATTCTTCTTACCTCAGAACAACATAACATACGTTGGATATTACCTGCATCAGCCATCTGTAGCGGCTGTCTTCATAGTGTCCTACCTGCTCATATTCCTGGTCTGCATGGTTGGAAATGGAGTGGTGTGTTTTATTGTGTTACGGAGCAAAAACATGCGCACTGTCACCAACCTTTTCATCCTGAACCTCGCCATCAGTGACCTTCTTGTTGGGATTTTCTGCATGCCCACAACTCTTCTTGACAACATTATTACAGGTCAGTGCAATGCCAGTAACCATACGTGCAATCTTTGCATCTTCTTTAAGGCTACTTGTTCTAGCTGAGCATTGTTTTTGCAGTGTCTTACATGCTTAAATTTTCGAATGACATTTGTTAATCTCCTTAGGGCTATAGTGACCAGAGAAGTCACACTTTTTTTTCGAGAAGCCTGAAGGTTTAAGGTAACAAAGAGTTAATGCTGTATTTGGCAGTAAAGGATGCTGTTCACCTTAAGACAGCATTTTGATAAACAACCAGTATGAAAAGCTGAGTACCAGTCGGTCCAGAGTTTTCAATTGTGAGTGCTGTTAGACTATAAAAATGATTTTTGTGCCACCAATTATATAATTAATTACCAATTTGGGGGCACCTAATTTCTAGTGATTATTTCTAGTATTGGAGATTTCTGGAGATATCTGCATTTGATAAATAAATAGTTTAATCTCGTCATTATACATTACAATCACTCTGTTCTCTTAGTTGATAATGTTCAGTGCTTTGCTACAATCCGTATTGTTAAAAGCTCTATATAAATAAAAGTGATTGATTGAAATTGATTGATTGATGTGATATTGAGTTACCAATTTATGAAATACAGTCTTACATTTGACTTATATTTAATGATAGCCACAAGAATGATGCATGGTGATACACACAAGACATATACAGATAAACTGGGGTTTTAGAGTCTGTTTATTCCAAACAGATTGTGGTATTGCTTGAATTCCACAGGCATGTATATCTTTCTGGCATGTTTATGAGCTGTCCTGAAACAGCCTAAAGAAAGAACTGGCACTGATAATTTTCTGAGTGGGAATCTAAAATGAAATCGCATGGCATCTTCATTACGAGATTGTTGCTAGGTTTGGAAGAAATTTGTTTGTCCCTGCAAATGATTAATTTTTCTGGTGAGTATTGTAGCATTTGAACCAATCAGGTGCAAACTATTTGTTACATTTAACAAATAATCTTTAATACCTCTTTACCAGCCCAATGGGTAACTCAAACTACAACTATGAGGGTCTGTGGACCCTCACCCTGAAAGGCAGCTAACACCTCAAAAAGGCAAAACAGATGCCTCTGATGACTTTTCCCTAAATTAATTCACAGGAAAACTTTCTTTGAGTGAACACATATGCTTTAGGTCATTGTGTATATTGTTAATGTGTAAATTGTTATCGCCTCGGCTATGCGATTCAGTTTGCCAGGCGTCCGCCCTTTTTACCACGATTCACTCGGACACAGATGCCTCTGTCCTGCGTGCATCGTTTCTGACCAATGCTGCGCCACAACCCTGAACTGGTCCATAGCCAACATTAACCGCCATGGTGGTCTACGCTCCCATCACATGTCACAACTTGCCCGCCATCTGCTCCTGTGGAGTCAGACGTGGCTGAAATCGGGGCTGAAATCATATCCCTCTGCTGACACGTCCGCCTGTCGGCATGGTGGTCTGTGCGTTACGTGGCCTCAGGGTCGTGGCCACGGGTCTGTTTCCATATGTAATGTCGGAGTGACTCGACTGAAGGGGAACGTCTTGGTTACGAAGGTAATCCTCATTCCCTGAAAGAGTGAACGGTGACATTACATTCCCTTCCACGACCCTGGATCATGTTGTATGCCGGGCTGCGGCTCGGCTGCTCAGCAAAACCTGAATATGCACTGCATCAGCTGCTCATTCTCCATGCTCGCCTCTATCAAGAGGGTAGGGGACCTACAAGCCTTCTCTGCCGATGAAGTATGCCTGGAATGAGGGCCGGCTGTTTCTCACATCTTCTTAAGACCCCTGTGCCCAAGGTTACTACCAGGAGACAGACCTGGCCTAGAGTTGCTATGTCTCAGTCTCAAAAAAAACATGGACCTCACCCGGAGCTTTGTGCTCAGAGCAGCTCTTTTCTGAAAGGGAAGGCTGTATCCAAACAGAGGTTGGCTATTGGGTGGTAGATGCATGACAAAACCAGGGAGACCCGTGTCCCTTAGGTGTTAGAGCCACTTAAAAAAAAAAAAGTGTTGCTTCATCCTACTGGTGGGCTCACGGCGCCTATCTAGCAGATATCTGTAGAGGTGCAAGCTGGG
Organism: Enteromius unitaeniatus; assembly: GCA_032359435.1. Taxonomy (NCBI): domain Eukaryota; kingdom Metazoa; phylum Chordata; class Actinopteri; order Cypriniformes; family Cyprinidae; genus Enteromius; species Enteromius unitaeniatus. The sequence goes on along the minus strand of JAUMHI010000040.1, from coordinate 12,303,652 downwards.
CGACACACACCAAATACCTTTGCAAGATAATCCCCGCGTCGAGCCTGTGTACTCCCGTGTCTTAAGATAGACATTAGGTGAGTGGGAGGCCGGCTGGTGTCGGCTTGCTGTGCCACTCCTACGGGATCCGTGCGCTACTCCCTCAGATTGTTCCCTCCGGTGAACCTGGGTCCTCCTACCACACAGTCAGGGCTAGAGGCGGAGTAGGTGAGTTCCCATATGTAACGTCTCCGTTCTCTCCTTCAGGGAACTAGGGTTACCGTTATAACAAGACGGTTTCCATAGAGACAAAGTCATTGGCAAAATTAGAGTTCACTATACTTTAATGGCCTATAATAATAAAATATAAAAATAATATAAAATTGAAATACCAAAATGTTTTGTATGTAGCAAATTTACCTCAGTTTATATCAGGGCTGTCTTTACTTCCATCACCATGTTTTTAATAATTAGAACCCAACTTGACATTTGTTTAGGTGGAAAATCTCTTAGAAAACTCAAGGTGCATCTGAACGTTGTTTTAAAATATTGTGAGGAAGATAAGTGTTCACTAGGATGAATGCCATTATGTAAGAAACTGTTTGGATTTCATTGCCAGTTTCTTTTTATACAATTAACTGCTTTTTTTTGAGATAACTATGATTATTTTCTGTGTGCTATTCAGAGATAATGACTGGGTTTCTCTGTAATATTTCTGTGTGAAATGGTTATTTACCACGTGTGCCTATTAGGATGTTGAAAATAAATAATGTTTTGTACTTTGCATACAAATCTACAGTGATGCCAATGCAGACACCTGTTTGCTTTGTAATAGACTCCTCATTATTGATTTTAACCCCTTATTTATTCACACTTACTGTCCCAATTGTAGCCTAATAGCATTTCAGTGTAAGTGTAATTTGCACTTGACACATTCCCATGGAATTAATTAGACACTGAATGCAATTTTATTTGTGATTATGACTGTTTGTGTAAGTAAGTGCTAATGGGATGAGATAAAATAGTAATTAGATGCTTATTTCACGAATTCGCACTTCTTCATTAAATAAAATAAGCAAATTTGGCATGCTGTCCGGGGAGCGAGCCGGGAGCTCGGTGAACCCCGAGCCCTGCTGATAGTAACCCTAACCCTGTGCTGACACTCAGCGTGCTCTTCCCGAAACTATGTTAAAAAACATCCCTTTATTAAAAAACCCAGACTACATCAGACTAAAATGTAGCTAGCATTACACTTGGAATTTAACCCCATTGTTATTTTAAAGAATTTTTTTGAAATTAATGAAAATATTTGGTTAAACCAAACAAAAACCTTTGTTTTTGAAGTTAATGAATGAAAACAGAATTTGCCCTTTGTGTTTGTCTGTGAGAAAGCACCCATTAAATAGGGTCAGTAAACAATATTCAAATAAGGCCAGTAAAAATATTAATATTAGTCATGCTGGCAGCCCAGAGGAAGCTACCTGAATAAAACTGGGCAAGTGTACCTCTGAACAGAAGCTCTTTTACCAAAAGCTGTAATACCTAATATTTATTTAATTCAGTTAATAAAAGTTAATTGATCAATTTAATCTATTTATGACATTATTTTTGAAACATCCTCCTCTTTTTTAGCATTTTTACACAAGTGTCTAAAACTTTGAACTGTTCTGTAGCTTTGCAGGTAGGTTATTTAAAGCATCTTGGAGACGTTGCCACAGTTCTTCTGGATTTAGTCTGTCTCAGTTTGTTCTGTTACTTTATGTCATTCCAGACAGACTGGATGATGATCAGATCAGATCTCTGTGTGGAGCACTGGCTGTTGTCA
>JAUMHI010000040.1:12277479-12288777 GCA_032359435.1 Enteromius unitaeniatus | reverse complement strand
CGGACTCTTTTTACCCACGCACCTCGGCGCTTTCGCGCGCTTCCGCCCGTTTCCGCGGACTATAAAAGGACAGACTGTTACCACATTCAGACGCGAAGTCTTGATTTGCTCCGGCCATCAATTCCAAGCGTTATTCCCAGTGTTTCTATTGCCGTGTTTGATTTATTGCTTTGTCTTTTGTTTTCCGATCCTTTGCCGCCTGTCTCGAACCATTGCCTGTCTGACCATTCCTGTAATAAAACGCTGCAAATGGATCCGAGCGACTCACCCTCATCCTTACACCCAGGATGATTGCTGTAAATTATCAGTATTTTAAAAATGCTGTCACGTTCATCTTTTCATTCAAGCTTCCACATCAATTACTCCACTACAATAGAAATATTGTTAATATATCATATTCTATTTTCTCATATCTTCTCATTTGGTTTACAACATAGGTTGCAAGTACCTTTCTAGAGAGGTTTTCACTAAAGCATCACCGTGGTATTTAAAAGTTCTTTAAGAGAGGGCTTTAAAAGTTAAAAGTAATTTGTAATTGAGGACATTTAAGAGTTGATTAAGCGAGTGTACTTTTCATTTGCACTTAACAGAAAAGGCCAAGTGGCATTTAGGATTTTTTTGGGCTGAAGCCTGTTAAAGGGTAATTGCAAATCTTAATCTCACAAATACGTCTTTATTTCTTGCAAGTTTGCTAGGTTTACATTTCACTTTTTCTCTTGTGATTTCTCTTAATTTGTATCTTTTTAAATGGCCACCCTTATTTCATGGATGAACAAATTTTTCTTTATCATCAATAAGGTCAGAAATCCAAAATAAATTAGTCAGAATTAGGTGTGCTCTGAATTCTGTGAAGAAAGTCTGAACAGTGGGATAAATTGAGAGAGATGAGAAGTCACAATTCCCATTTTTATTTTTTATTCTGTGACAGAAACGGGATTTTATAATTTTAGCTAATAGTGAGGCTGATTCAGTTATAAAACGGTTATAGTATCATACTAACAATGCATGGAAAAAATAATGTCCTTTTTCAGATCAAAATGATTCAAAAAAGTACTATTAAGCAAAGACATTGTGTTTAGTGAACAGGGAATGAGAGCAAAACATCTTTTAAACTAGTAACCCTGTTCATCACCGAATGTTGTTAATATATGAAAAAGCCTCAGTCAATAGTGTTTCATGATAAAATAAACCAATGTGAGGAACTAATACAATCTTAAAAAAAAAAAAACTTGAAATTTGTTTCATATCTGACATGGCTGTTAAATGTTTAACATGTTGCTGGGTGTCTTTTACAGATTCAGATGTATCGTTTATCCCTTCAAGCAAAAACTTACAATATCAACAGCCACCTTTATCATCGTGATAATCTGGGTCTTGGCAGTGTCCATTATGTGTCCCTCTGGCGTCATGCTTCAGGTGACTAAAGAGCAAAGTGTCCGTGTGTTCCTTGGAGATGGCAACCGAACAAGCCCTTTCTACTGGTGCAGGGAAAACTGGCCTAACCAAGAGATGAGGAAGATCTACACCACCGTACTGTTTGCTAACATTTACCTGGCTCCTCTGTCCCTCATAGTGATCATGTACGCAAGGATCGGCATCACTCTGTTCAAAACGGCCATGCCAGCAGGCGCCAAACCAGGTCACGATAACCGCCACTCTGTGTCAAAGAAAAAACAAAGAGTGATCAAAATGCTCCTCATCGTGGCCTTGCTCTTCATCTTGTCCTGGTTGCCTCTGTGGACACTGATGATGCTAACAGACTATGTCAAACTTACTGAACATCAGTACAAGCTTATTAACATATACATCTACCCTTTTGCCCATTGGTTAGCCTTTTTCAACAGCAGCGTCAACCCGATAATCTACGGGTTCTTTAATGAGAACTTTCGCCGTGGATTTCAGGCCGTGTTTAAGTTCGGCCTGTGTCCTGTCGGCGGTCAGCATCGGACATATTCTCACAGGGTGCAGGGCAATTCTGTGCAACCAGTGAACCCACAACCCTCTACAGAGCCCATCTCTCTTAACAGCCTGGAGAACAACAGCTCGAGGAGGATGAATCACGTCAACGAGCAAGACTTAGTGATGGAAGATCTAGAGAAAGTGTCTGAATGCAGCGTGGAAGGAGCTTCACTTTAGGGCGCTAAATAGAGAGGAATAGTGTGATAGCAGGCTCATTACATCTCAAATGACATTGACTATTATTTACTAACACTTTTTAATATATAATGTATATTTTAATGTTTAATGACATTAACATTATACAGTTGTGTATACAATGGAGTTTATTTATTTTGAGTAGTCTTTGCTGCTAGCATGAATGTACTGACTGATGTTGTCAGATACGACTGGACATATCTGGCAGTTTATGTTCTGTAGTCTTGTAAACTTTACGATCAAATTCAATTCAAAAATAATTATTGTAAAATGATGTACATACATAGAATCATTATGTGCATTTTCTACTGTATAGTGATGTAAGCATCTGGGGTTTTACAGTACATCATTTTATTTATTGATTTATTTTTATATGCACATGAAAGTATTAGAATTGCCATAATTCAGAATAATTAATTGTTTCTGGGAAAAATGTGGGATTTTAGGTATAGCACTTGCATCTTAATATGAATATTAAACCTTCATACCTCTTCTGTGACAGTTCCCTCTAAATGCTGGAACAAATTTCAGTGGGAGGGTTTTATGGACCATATTTGTTATCACGTGCCAAAACAGGGTAAAATGAGCCATGATAAAGATTAATCTGATTGTTTGCTGTTGGCACATATAGCAGAAAGTAATAGTAAGTCACACTTGCCTTTCTGCCCTGACTGAAAGTATGGGCAACAAGAATATTTGAAGCACTTGAGTCTGGGGTGTAGCACTGTGATTGAATTGCCTAAAGCATATTTGTTCCTCAAGTTTGTTTGTGCCAAAACCATCCATTACCTTTCCATTTAAACTCTCTTTTTGCATGTTAAATAACTTGTAAGTTTCCTGTCATGACTTTTTTTAGCTACTCCTTTTTCAGGCCTGCATTATCTTGTGACAGTTTCACAAAACATGAATTGTTGTTATTAAACTGCAATGACTTTAAAGATAGACCCTTAGCTCTCTATTGTGATCCTTCAGGGGAGGCAGGTTTCAGAATATATGGCAGCGTTACTTTCAGTTTGTTTTTTAGTTTCACCATGAATGAATGAATGTCCCACAGTCACTGTGAATGTCAGCAAAAGTGTTTTCTGTCCCTTAAATAGAGCAAACCATTTCCATTCACCAGACTATTTTAATTCAAATTGTGTGACAGGAGTTTGCTGGAATACTTATTTGAACCATTGAAGATATTCAAAAATACCAACCTGCAGAGGATTTGTCCTCAAGTAATTCTAGCGTCTGTTGTCGACTGTAGATTGAATCTATCAGCAGTCAGAGCTGTGTTTTTGTGATTATCATAGCAGATGGGAGACGAGTATGTTAATTCTGCCCTGTTCTTGACAGCAGACAAAACATAAACCAGTGTAATCTCAACATGATTAAGGCAGCAGCACCACTGTAAAGTAAAGCAAATAAGCTAAGAGAATGTGTGTTAGAAACAGAAAGACATTAAGGGGGGGAAAAGCCTGTGATTACAAGGTGACTGTGACTTTATGGACCCAGATGTGCCACTTTTTATTTCAGGATCTGCCAAGGACACATCTCCCTGTTTACTGAACATAAACATGGTCTTTATGAAAAACAGTATTTACTGTGGAATTGTTAATTTCTGTATTTCTACTGATGTATTAGCAAAAGCAATGGTGTACACTTTGTGAATCTTGTTATATTAGTGTTGGCTACATGCTAATAATGAGTACAATTGTTTCAAAAGTGATTGTGAATGATTAATTCTGATCCTTGCAACATAGAATAAAGCAATCTGTGTTTAGAGTTAACTTTTTCTTTTCAAACTGACTGGATAAAAATAGTCTGTCCTTCAAAGTGATGTTTATATTGTAAAGATACCATCATGCTTTGGTGTAGATTAATAAAGCAGTGTAACTAAATTGCTTTTTTATTTTATTTTTCTTTATTTCTTTATTTTTATGTTCATTTTACATAGTTGCACCAGACACAGCTTTAAAGGACCCTCACTGGTGCATCATGAAATACTGAAATGTCTTTTAGGATTGGATGTTGATGGCACTCTACTTTAGATATCACTGATTCTGTCACCATTTCCTTTTCCTGAATGAAAAAAAAATGTGCAATACATTTTTTATAGGTGCAAGATACCGCCACAATCCTTCAGACTTTGTATGTCTTAAAGTATACAGCGTTACAATGAAAAGAGAAATTTGTCTGATCAAACTGCCATGTGATTTATCAAAATTCTATTCACACTAAACTTTCTTCTGTCTTTTTTACTGTAACCAATGAGGAAGCAGATTTTGGTAATGTAATCAGTCATTGCCTGGCCTGCCTCTGACAATGCTGGAGATAGGACAATTCTGGCAATGATTCAACCTGCTGTGATTTAAGTCCTCGTTGAATGCACAGTACTGGTGAAAACCTAGTGATGTGCACAAGTATGATGTTCTGAGTAGTGAGACGAAAACTGTCACAAAGAGTAAAAATCACAAAGTATGAGGTGGTTGGTTTATTCAGGTCAGGGCTAAGGAACTAGAGAAATGACACCTCTGACTTACAATTTTAATGTGATGTGTTAGTGATGTAGACATTATATGGTTACTGAGTGCCACTAAGGTGAGACATTTGTCCCGATTTTAATGGAATGTGTGAACAATTTCATCATGCGCTAGATGATAGTAAAACATGTTGGCTGAAATGGTGGTGCTGTTGAAAAAGACATCATTCAGACATGTTATTGTGAAGAACGAAGAAAGTGAATAAATCAAAATGAGTGTACTTATATTGTTATATTTGTTTCCGGTGATCATTGTCAATTGTCAGAGTCCAAGGCTTGTGAGTTTCAAAATGATGTAATAAAAATACCATGTGCTCAGGGTAATAAATCAACGTAAAAGGGCTTGAATACAAGTCTGTTCTTCATTTGCCTCTTGTGTGTTGAGGATCATTAATGTGATGCTTTTTCTTTTTTTCCCCTTGATTTAATTTGATTTATTTATGAAATACACTTCTATAACGGAGCACGTATTTAATACTGAATTTAAATTCTGAATCTTGAAGTAAAAAAATGTCAAGGTGAAATAACTGTTCTAAAATCATAATGGAGAAAAAACGTCTTATTCTTAGTCTCATTTTACTGCCTACAAAAAGCAATGTCTTTCTTTTTTTCTTTTTAGAAGTGTTGCTAAAATATGAATAAAAAAAACAAAAAAACATTTCTCATCCAAATCAATCAATTGGTGGGAACAACATTCAGAAACATGCAGGGAATTAAATAGGAAATGAAAGAGGATCTCTGTTACGTCTTTTGCCATGCGGAGACAGGAACGAAGGAGATTCCAAGTATAAATCAATATTATTTAATAATACACGCTGGAGATACAGAAAGGTAGCACGCACAATCAAACATTTACAAACATTAATCATGGAAAAGGGTGAACTAAAACAGACAGGTATAAATACACAGAGGACTAATGACATCATAGAGGACAGCTGGGGAAACACAGGTGGGAGCAAATTAACCAATGATTACATACAAACACAGGAAAGACCAAATATGGGAAAGCACATGGACTTCAAATTGAAACCAAAACAAGAACACATGAACACAGAACTAAACAGGCAGGAAACGTAACATCTAACACGTTTTTTAAAAAAAATTGACATTTTCAAGACTTGGCAAGGTTAGTTGATACATCCATCCTTTAAACTGCTTGTTCTATAGAAAGTCATGGGTTATACTGGTATGTCACATAGTGTGACTTTTCAAATATATTTTAATTTATAAAATTTAACATCTAATGAATATATATATATATATATTTTTATAATAACGATTCATGTATTCACATGCATAAGTAAAACATGTTATTACTTTTCATTTGACGTTTTCTTTGACCACGTGTCATTGTTTGTCTGTCAACCTACAGGAGCAGTCCATACAATACTATCCAAATTTGAGGTTTTGTGTACTGAATGCTGATTTCTATAAAGCATATATATCTCATACACTTCAAAGAATGCTGAGGGACTCCAGAAAGTCAGAAATTTAGCAAAACTTGTGTCTTGCTTAAGTACAGTATTTCTCATTCATTCTGAACTGATTGTAAAAGTAGTATAATTTGAGTATAATTCTAAACAATAATCTGAATCTATTTTGTGCACACAAAGCCTGAAGCATGCATTATATTTTATATCTGAAATTCCCTTTCCATAGTCTAAATCCAGCATGAATGGTGCTTATCTCCTACTTTTGTCCCACTTGGTTGCAGAGTCTCAAAGCCTGTTAAGGTTCTGGACGTGGTCATTTAGACAACAAAGAAACCGCCACTCAGAAATCTTGGCCTTGGACTTGAACTGTTTGTTCTGCAGAATAGCTGAGTGACCATGACATCAATCAAACATTTCCTTCGCAGGCTGCTCCACTGATCTCTCACGGGAACAATCAAAACCTTGTCAGAGTAATTGGTTGTGGAATTAAAAGACAGAATAATTTAGTACATAACAAATCAAATTCTCACTTGAATGCACAAAAATAGTAAAAGTCAGGAAAGGTCAGTTTGGTCAGTTATCCACACAAGGCTACTGTATCATAAAGCTTTAGATAAACCAAACAAGTTTAGACTATTTTTCTGACACCTTTGTGCTTTGTTATTGGTGTTTGGTAAACCCTAGTTGCCAACCTTTTTCATTTAAATTTATTTAGCTTACACATTGCACACACGGAAAAACAGCCAAAAGCAACCGTGGCAGAGAAGAACCCTGTAGGAGGTTTAAGCAGAAGAGGAAGAGATCTTGGGAGGAGGCAAGACTCATCTGGGGAAGCTCTCCTCCTCAGGCTGATACTAGATGTGTTAACTAAAATCATTCAACAACATTTTAAGAACACTGCCAAGTAATTCCATATTTCTCTTAATTTAGGCAAACAACAACAAAATGTCTCACTGGTGATTTTCCCTTAAACAACAACTAAATATATTAATATGATTAGATGTGAAGAAGACTATTACTATTTTTAGGAAATAACCCTAAACCAATTAAACTTTTTTTCTTTTGTAGGTTGTGTAGGTTTAAACATAATTACAAGCATGAAGAAACATTGTTTTAAACAGATTTAACTTAACGATTTTATGAATGTGTGTATGTGTTTGGATACAGTTATGAAGGTGAGAACATGATTAATTTCTTTTCGTGACATTGCAAATATTTGCCTTCAATTTATATGTAGAACATAAAGGGCCTTGTCACGAATTGCGCCTCTGTGGCCCTCTCCAGTGGACAGCAGCGGGAACCATCACCGGAATATTAGTTCCCACCCGGACCCTTGTGTTTGATTTTCTGTCTGTTTTTCTGGTTTATTGATTCTCTGCCGCCTGCCCTGACTTTTGCCTGTTCCACGACTCTGAGACTGTCTTTGCCCTGTTTACCACTGTTACCCTGGTTATCGACCTTGTGCCCATCTGACTACGAACATTAAACACATTGCACATGGATCCAACCGAATCCCGCGAATCATTACAGAAAACTTCGCCAACACCGTATCCAGCAATGCGTCAGGTTATTGACGAGGTGAGCCGCCAAGCATCCGAGCTTCACACACACCGTCAACAGTTGGAGAAGCTCACGTCGCTCACGGCAGAACTGGTGAGTGCTATCCAGGCCCTCACCGTCGCGACCGCGGCTCAGAGTAGACCCGCGGATCCGCCTACCGCGCCTGCTCCCCCGGCCGCCACCAGCACTCCAGCCCCTGGCTCCACGCGTCTGGCACTACCTGAGAAATACGCCGGAGCATCCGGCAAGTGCAAGGGATTTCTACTTCAATGCGACATCTATATGAAGTCACAGGCCGCTTGCTTCCCGGATGACGATGCGAGGGTGGCGCTCGTCTGTTCTCTGCTAACCGGAAAGGCCCTGGAGTGGGTAACGGCGCTTTGGGAAGGACGTCACATGGCCTTCCCAACCTACCAGAGTTTCCTGCGGCAGTTCCGGGAAGTATTCGACCATACCGCGGACGGTAGGAGCGCGAAGGACGAGCTGCTGGCGTTACAACAGGGCTCCATGTCCGCAGCGGAATTTACCATGGCCTTTCGGACACTAGCGGCCCAGACCGGCTGGGATAGCGATCCCCTGATGTCGCTATACCGCCGCGGTCTATGAGAGGAGCTTCAAGCCGAGCTGGCATGCCATGGGGAGGACCTGAATCTGCACCAGTACATGGAGCTGGCCATCCGCACAGACCAGCTGATGCGCTCCCGAAGAGGTCGTTGGGTGCTTCCTGCCCCACCCAGTGCACCAGGGATTGTGTTTGTACTGCGGCAAACCCGGTCACCTGCGAGCCAGCTGCCCGTCCCGACCAGTACGTCCCAAGACCTACCGGGTGAGTGCTTTGACTATAAATAACGCCATGACACTTGAGGTGGAGGTTTCATCTGAGGGGAGAACCGTGTCTACAAGGGCATTCATTGACTCTGGGGCTGTGGGTAACTTCATTGATGAGGACTTTGTAACTGAACATGGGTTTCCTGTGCTTGCATGTACCCCCAACGTGGCTGTGGCAGCCCTCGACGGACGACCAATAGGATCCGGCAAAATTACCAACCAGACTGCTCCACTGACACTCCGCGCCAGCACCCTACACTCTGAGGACCTACAGTTCTACCTCATTCACTCACCAGAGCACCCCATAATTCTTGGACTACCCTGGCTGGAGATTCACGACCCGATCATCTCTTGGAGGGAGCACCAGATACTCCGCTGGTCCCATCACTGCCACAAACACTGCCTTCAGCACACCTCACGTCATATCAACCACCTGCAGTTCACCCCCGAGGAGGACACAGACCCCAAGGCACTACCTGGCGAATACCAAGACCTCCTCGTCGCCTTCAGCAAGGTAAAGGCCACTCAGCTACCTCCACATCGCCCCACGGATTGCGCCATTGACCTGCTGACCGGCGCCGTGGCACCCCGGGGGAGGATCTTTCCCCTGTCACAAGCGGAGACCGAGTGTATGGACCAATACATCAAGGAGGAGCTGGCCAAGGGGTTCATCCGACCTTCCACGTCACCAGCCTCGGCTGGCTTCTTCTTTGTCAAGAAAAAGGATGGTGGACTTCGACCCTGCATTGATTACCGGGCCCTTAACAATCAGACTGTGAAATACCGGTACCCCCTACCTCTGGTGCCCGCCGTTCTGGAACAACTCAAATCGGCCTGGTCCGCATCAGAAAAGGAGATGAGTGGAAGACCGCCTTCTCGACCACCACCGGGCACTATGAGTACCGGGTCATGCCTTTCGGACTGTCCAACAGCCCCTCCGTTTTCCAGGCCTTGGTGAACGAGATCTTTCGGGACATGCTTCACCGTTATGTCATAGTATACATTGACGACATTCTGGTGTACTCAGAGACTCTCTCTTCTCACATCCACCATGTCCGGTCCGTCCTTCAGAGACTCATCGAGAACCAATTATACGCCAAGCTCAGCAAGTGTGAGTTTCACCGCACCAAGGTCGCTTTCCTGGGCTATGTGATCAGCGCAGAGGGGGTAGCCATGGATGATTCTAAAGTAAACGCTGTGGTCAACTGGCCCAGGCCTCAGAACCTCAAGGAATTGCAGCGGTTCCTGGGGTTCGCTAACTTTTATAGACGTTTCATCAGGGGGTTCAGTCAAGTCGCCGCACCCCTAACCGCAATGACCATGCGAGCTACCAAGCGATTACCTTGGGAGGCCAAGAGCGAGGCGGCCTTCGACGATCTCAAAAGGAGATTCACCACAGCTCCCATTCTGCGTCACCCCGAACCCGCACGGCAGTTCATCGTGGAAGTGGACGCCTCTAACACAGGAGTGGGCGCGGTGCTTTCTGAACGCCAGGGGGACCCAGAAAAACTCTACCCGTGCGCATACGTCTCGCGGAAACTGACCTCCGCAGAACGTAACTATGACGTGGGGGACCAAGAGCTGCTGGCAATGAAGGCGGCACTGGAGGAATGGCGGCACTGGCTCGAGGGAGCAAGACAACCCTTCAGCGTGTTGACGGATCATCGCAACCTGGAGTACCTGCGAACCGCAAAAAGACTGAACGCCAGGCAGGCTCGCTGGTCCCTGTTCTTCTCCAGGTTCCAGTTCACCATAACCTATCGACCCGGGTCCAAGAACGGAAAAGCTGATGCCCTCTCCAGACAGCATGACCAACCCACGCAGTCCGCTGAACCTGAGACCATCATTCTGCCCGCGCTGGTGTTGGCACCGGTCAGATGGGACTGTATGCAAGAGATTCAATAGGCTCATGTCGCCGAACCGGCTCCCCCCGAGTGTCCCCCAGATAAGGTGTATGTTCCTTCTACGCTCCGGGACCGGGTGCTGCACCTCATCCACGACGGTGTGTGTTCACAGTGTGTGTGTGGTTGTTCACTTCTCACTGCTGTGTGTGTGCACTTGGATGGGTTAAATACAGAGCACAAATTCCTAGTATGGGAAACCATACCTGGCCACTTGTCACGTCACGTCATTCTCAAAGGCCTGCCGCCTCATCCCTCTGCCCAAGATGCCCTCCGCCTGGGAGACGGCTCAGGCCATTTTTGAGCATGTCTTTCACTATTACGGCCTTCCCGAGGACATTGTCTCCGACCGGGGTCCCCAATTCACCTCCCGGGTTTGGAAGGCGTTCTGCCAACAATTAAACATAAATGTCAGCCTCACCTCCGGCTACCACCCAGAATCAAACGGTCAAGCAGAGCGTCTTAACCAGGAGCTCATCTGCTTCCTCCGCACATACTGCCACTATAACCAGGATGACATGAGCCAGTACTTGATCTGGGCAGAGTACGCACACAACTCCCTTCAGAAACAATCCACCAAGCTTACACCTTTCCAGTGCGTGCTGGGGTTTCAACCTCCCTTGTTCCCCTGGACCGGAGAACCCACTGACCTCCCTGCGGTGGACAGCTGGCTACGACGGAGCGAGCAGACCTGGGACGCGGCCCACACTCAGCTGCAACGAGCCATCAGGAGGGTGACCGAACAGGCCGATCGCCACCGCAGACCTCACCCCGCCTATGAGCCCGGCCAATGGGTCTGGTTGTCGGCTCGAGACCTCCGCCTCCGTCTCCCGTGCAGAAAGTTAAGCCCGAGGTACGTGGGTCCCTTCAAAATCATTCGTCAAGTTACCCCTGTGTC
>JAUMHI010000040.1:12263676-12275633 GCA_032359435.1 Enteromius unitaeniatus | reverse complement strand
ACGAGCTGCGCAAAACCATGTTCATTATCAGCGTGGATTTGCGCAGCTCGTCAGTGAAGAACGGCTGTGTGTAGTATATACGGCTCAATGTGAAATCACGCACCTGATGGCATTTACCGCTGATTACAGGACTGTGTTTACTTCCAAAACTCGCAAACAGATCGACAGATTGGGATCGGGATATCCCTATTCAGAACATTAGAAATGCTAGATCGTGCTCCAGTATAATCAGTCTGCCGAAACTCATCCAGTGAGAAATGTTCCGCAGTGCAAAAATAAGTGCGATTAAAAAGCGTTAAAAAAATGTAAGCATTGTTTTTGTGTAATTAATTAATCTAAATTAACGCGTTAAAGTCCCGGCCCTACCAACAACATCAAAAATACAGCAGTATATTTCATTGTATTTCATCTCTGTGTTCACCACACTCATCTTGAGCTTGCTGCTAAACATTTTACAGTTTCATCTGATCATAGAAGCCAGTCCCATTTGTAGTTCCAGTCAACTCTGACAACTGAACATTCTGGAGATTGTTTTTGTATGAGCAAGGAGAATTTTTCTTAAACCCTCCTGAACAACATGTGCTGATGTAGGGGCTGTTTGACCATTTTTTAAAGGTGTTCTGACCCTGAGACTAAACTATTTTCTGCAATTCTCCAGCTGTGGTCCTTGAAGAGTCTTTAGCCACTCAAACTCTATTCCTCGCCATGTATTAGGAGGATAGAGATGCACATCCTCATCCAGGCAGCTTCATAACATTATGTTAATTGGAAATTTTTTAATTATTTCCCTGATGAAAATTATCATTTTCAATGCACTAGCTCTTTTCTTAAGGCCACTTTTTTTCTTGTCTAGAAAATCCTTCTTGATTTGAGAACTTTAAGATATTTTGGCTAAAAACAAAAATCTAGTTTTAAAAAGCATTTTTTGCAGTGTAAATTGTAGTTGAATTAATGATTTTATTTTAATAGACAGTTTCAATGACAACAACATAAACATACTGTTAATTTTCTATTTGTCTTTAGTTTCATTTTTTATTGATTTCTTTTTCATTCCCATGTTCTTTATGCTTATTTGGTGTTTATGTGATGATTAGGAGAGCCGATCCTGATTCCAGTTCCTGAGTTACGGCCAGGAGAGCCGATCCCGATTCCAGTCCCTAATTTTATGCAGCAAGAGCACCCCCTTTGAACTCACACCTCCAGAGCGCCCCCTTGAACTCGCGCCTCCAGAGCCTGCACTTCCAGAGCCAGCCCCTCCTAAATATCCATCAGACTGCCCTTTCCCTGGACACCAACACTCACAGACTGTAAAGAAATTTTTATAGGGGTAGTATGGTTATGGGCGTGTTAGGGAGGGGTGGGAGGGGGATTTGGCCATGGCCTCCTGAGTCTTCAGTTCTGCCATGGCTTCCCGAGTCCCCAGATCCACCATGGCAGAACTGAAGACTCCAGTTCCGCCATGGCCCTCCAGGACTTCTGATCCACCCTGGAGGCAAAGTATGACTCTGGGCGCCCACCCTGAGGGAAAGATGAATGCAGCCAAGTACAGGGATATCCTGGACCAAAACCTTCTCCAGAGTGCTCAGGACCTTAGACTGGGCTGAAGGTTTACCTTCCAACAAGACAATGACCCTAAGCACACAGCTAAAATGAAGTGACTGCACAACATCGCCGCGACCAGTGGCATTTTTAGGCATGGGTGAACGGGCAGCCACCCAGGGCGACATTTTTTCAAGACACGTGGGGGGCGGCACAAGCACTAATTGGGGGAAAAAATCACCTAAGTGGTTTTCTATTATCTATCATAGGCAACCTATGACTATGGCGTTTAAAAAGCCTAGTTTCAAACCTAGCGCACATAAAAACAAGATGTGCGCATATGTGCGCAAGTTTCTTAGAAGTATTGTGCTCATTTATGTATTTTCCTTTTTTATTTCTTTATTTCTTTATTGGATTTATTTTTCTAATTTACTGTGTACAGAGTATCACACATTAATTGTGCATAAATTATGAATTTATTACAATTTAATGCCTATCCATGTTAATTTTGCCCACAAACAATCTGCTGTTCTGGATTGTCTGCTGTGTCGAAACGATGAACTTCAGTGACAATGCAATAGGGACCACAGGATGTCAGCCAAACACAACTGTAGTCATGGTTACAGGGACCAAAATGAGATTGTACCCTAAAGCCTACTAATCTGGTTCCCTTTCAGTTGGTCACTCCGAGTTACGTCGGTGACCGACGAATAGGATTCTCGCTTCGAGATGGCAAATCTACTCTGCGTGTATATAAACACGCCAATGAAATTGGCATATGCTGATTAATATCCAGCTGCACTTAATTGCAGCGTGAGTACAAGTAGGTCAGCGGATTAAGCATTCATTAGCTTTTCGCTTCGGAGCTGAGCTACATGCTTTTGTTCCTGAGCATTTCTACTCCTTACGTGACGGAGAAGGCTGGTGTCACAGCGTTTGAAGGGGCGGTGGGACCAGTCGAGTGGTGGACACATCTGCAATGCACTATCAGCGGTTGTGATCCGAGCGTCCATCTCCCCTATGCGCTTCAGCTTTTACTACGCTAAGGCAACGTTTGTGGATGAGTCATGTTCCGCTTGCGGTAAGATGACAGTCGCGGAGCTGTGGACCAGGCTCCACTACCTCGAGCGTGGTGGGGTCCCGTCTGTAGAGCTTCCAGTTCCGGAGTGGGGGGGGCTGGTCTTAAGGTAAGAGTGGCACGCACTCGGACCCTGCCTCGGACCGGCTTAGAGACGCCCGGGCCGGGTCCCTGCGTTCCTCCTGGCTGCCCCACCACCGGCACTCCGGTTGTCCCGTTGATGCCTCTGGCACGGTTCCTAGACGCCTGGATAGGCCTCAGACCATGTCGGTGGCTCATCGGGACCATCCGGCTCAGCTATGCGATTCACTCACGTCCCCTCGCAATGGGGGCTGTACCGCCACTAGGGGGCCGTGTACACCGGCTCGGCTCCTCAGCGAAAAACTAACGAATGACCTACTTATACTCGCGCTGCGATTAAGTGCAGCTGGATATTAATCAGCATATGCCAATTCCATTGGCATGTTTATATACACGCAGAGTAGATTTGCCATCTCGAAGCGAGATTCCTATTCGTCGGTCACCGACGTGATGTCTCTGTTCCCTTCTTCAGGGAACGAGGGTTACAATACGTAACCGAGGCGTTCACATGGTCATGACACTACACTACAATTAGGCTCTCAAAAATGAATAAAAAGTCTAATTGTATAGAAAACTACAGATATAAGACTATCCAAAATTGCTAAACTATGGGCAAAATCAGTATCACAATTCAGTTTTATACAGCTGTAGTTCAGGAGCATGCTTTTTACTAGTAACCATGACAACAAATACCAACCAGGCATGACCACAGGGTGAATTTGTAGCAAACTATAAACCCTCATGCATAATAGTTTTCAAGGAAGAGAATAAGAAGCCTTTGGCAAATCAGTGTTCTCTAGCTCTGGGTTTCCACAAACGTGCTAAATTTACAAGATAAATGGAAAACCATTTTGCATAACAAAGCAAACAAAGATAAATTTTGCATTTGAGATGTCCCTTGTGATATGAGCACAGAATAAAATACAGTGAGGGACAGAATAAACATCTTTCTCTTTTTTCTCACTGTATAGCTGTAAATCTTTCAAACTATTTAGATTTTAAGACTCACTCTGTGCTGCAATCAGAGCATCAGGGCACATCGATCAATCTAATAGTAAAATGGGAATTTCTTCACAAACACACTGAGGTTGAAAGGGTACCATTTACTATCCGCATACTGTGAACCATTCAGCTTGTTTTTGCTTGACAAAATACATGACTTCTATTTGCGGTGAAACAGGTAATAAAAAAATAGTAAAATACCGGGAAAAGTAAGATATCAAGGTGCAAGGTCTAATGTGGGCCATGATAAATGAGACCTAAGCTTTCAGTTTCACCTGTGGCAGTTGATTAAACCTTTTTTTACATTTTTTGTGGAATCTGCTTTTAGTCATTTATCCATGTCTGACGCAGTGCTGCCTTACAAATTAAACAGACCCCATGTATTCAACTAGACACATTATAGTGTTGGGAAAGGTGTTAACATTAAACATCTATTTCTACTTGAAAACCCTTAATGCTTTCCTGATGCAGTCATATTGCAGTACAGTTGAGAACAGTCATGCTAACTAATATTTTTGCTATGAACATTGTTACGCCAATCCATGTGGAAAGGAAATGTTAAATTGATTTTCAGCATGTCAGACATATTTACTCCCATTAATTGTTACCAGATTAAAGTTCTTAGACAACGGATCAATATGTCTGAGGTGAAGAAAGGTTCCCATACCTTTTCTACATTAATTATGTGGTAATTAACTAAAACTAAACTGTTTCATGTTCACATTCTTATACTTTGTAGTGAAGAAATGTAAGCAAATTTCGGCATCATTCTTCTCATCCAATCTTCTTGTAAACAATAAACTAATCCATATGACGGATTTGGTATTGAGGTCTTAAACATTTTAGGCTCATAAACAAAGTCAAAAGGACATTCTTTGTAAAGCTGTTCTGTTCTAAATTAGGATGCCATCAATAAAGCAAAAGACACTGCTACTTAACTTATGTGGTCTTGACTGACCTTACCTGACCACAAAAATCTAACTTTTCCTGAAGCAAGTACACAATTTGCTAAATGAAACTGATGTGAGCTAAAATAGGTTTTTGTGTGACAGCTCCAGTTAAAGGGTTGCTTTATATTTATTAATGAATTGGGTAACACTTTACAATAGGGAACACTAATTCTCTATTAACTATGACTTCCCTCAATAAAAATTCTTAATTTGCTAAAGTAGTTGTTAAGTTTAGCTATCATGTAGGATTATGGATGTAGAATCAAGCATAAATATGTGCTTAATTGCTAATATTCTTATTAATGTGCATGCTAATAAGCAGCTAATTAAGAGACCATAAATTAAAGTGTTACCAGGAATTGTTCTGTACATTTCATTACACCAACCTCTTCTGTATTATTTACTGTAGATCTCATTACGTTTCCACATGCTTTTTCCTTCAGAATTAAATTGGTTTTGTTAGTTTCTCAAAGTGTAAAGTGCAACCCCTTTGTAAGGCCTTGGGTGAAAAACCTACATGGAAAGCTACCCAAATCTATGGGCAAGTGTACCTTCGAACAGAAGCTGTTTTACCAAAAGCTGTAATACCAAATATTTATTTGATTTAGTTAATAGAAGTTATTGATTCATTAAATATACTTATTTTTGAAAGCATCCTCATTTCACAGCATTTTTACAAACAACATGACGGTGAGTAATTAATGACAGAATTCATTTTTCATGTTAACTAACCTTTTAAAATGGACTAATTCCACGCTAATGCAGGGTTTTTTCAACAAAAAATATATTATTAAGTGCTGCATGCACTTTTACAAGCTGTTTGGACTGAAATGTGTGTTGGGAGTGTGTGTACACAACCAGAGATGTATAAAGTACTAGAGACCGAGACTTGAGTAAAAGTACAAGTGCTTTACCAAAAAAGGGAATTGAGAAAAAGTTGAAGTGCTCTTAAGGCACCATACTTAAGTGGAAGTACTAAAGTATTCAACCATTTTTGTACTTAAGTATTGTAAGTGGTTTAATTAAAAATTTACTACTCAAATACTGAAAGTAAAAGTGCCATGGCGGATCTGGGACCTCTGGAGACCATGGTGAACCAGGAACCAGGAGCCGCCGCCAAACAGCCAACCGTGAGCTGGGTAATTTCGGTGTCTTAGCAGGCTTTCTGACGACACGTATCTCGGCCACTGCTCGCATGGCCTGGGGAAGAGGACTGACACAGGAGTAAAGTGATAACAAAAGAGTTTATTCAACAAAGGGTCTTCGCAGGATAGCGGAAAAAAGGTAACTTAAATGTAAATATCCAATTCCAACAGAAACGATAATCAAACTAAAAGTCTTTTTTGGTTCCTTTGCAGAGTAGTGGGAGCACGCCACACCGATGTCCACAAGCACACACCACTTACACGATCCAGGAGAAGGAGATGATTCACAGAGTATAAGAGAGACACACTGGGGATCACAGAGTACACTGGAGGACCACAGGTAAGTAACATTGATTGTAGATAGCATAGGGATAGTCCACTTACGTACAAACGAGAATGGACAGTGAATGAACTGGTGAGCGTGCTTTTATGTGGTGGTTGATGAGTGTCATTATTGTGTTCAGGTGATTGTCATCCAGGTGATCGTGAGAGCAGAGGGTGGAGCACAGCATGGGCATAACACAGGCATGTGAACAAAATCGTCAATCTCATTGGTGGGCAAGTTTTTAACACGCCGTGGTTTTACACTTTGGTGTTTCGCTTTGGTTCACATTAGTGCCCTTTAGTTTAGTCTCAAGGGGTTAAACATCTGGGATATTTGTGTGCGATACTCGTCCCGGTGTGAACAGGCCTTAAAACATGGATCATTTTATACTATAGTGTATCATTGTGACAAACATAGTGATATTAATTGACCAAATTCAGTATACACCAAATAAATAAAACCGTATAGTCAAGCAGATGAGCCCAGAATATGAATGAAGCAATCACATTTTCCTATAGAAAACCATATTCTGTGCTCATCTTCTTGCCTGCAAATAGTACGCATCATCAATACAGGGTATACAGTATTTGTTCTTAACACATTAGGGCATGTAAAGCATTCTATAATACCACTTTATAAAGAATGAAATACTGTGGCAGGTGCTGTATAAGTATTGTAAGTCCCTAAAACAAGCAGTCTGTTCACATGTTTTTTTTTGTGTTGTTGTTGTTTGATCAACAGATTGAAACAGATTGATTGTCTTGAAACTGATAGAGACCATGAAACTACAGTTCCATGTTTAGCACTCGATTGTCTAAGTATCGGTCATGTGACTGAAAACTAGAACTAGCACACAAATTATATGGACTATATTTATCTGCGTTGCTGCAGCTTGACAGTTAGAATCACTATCATTCATTAGACGGAAGAGACATCATGGGTTTGACGAGGGTGGGTAGATGATTGGATTTTACTTTCATATTGCTCCTTTAAAGCAAAATGAATTTTCATTCAGTTTTGTGATTGTTCTACCTTAAACATATAGCAGCAGAAAAACAACTGGCCACTGGCCTGCAAAAAAGTCAAGGTGCTATGCTGAACTTGTACTGTTCCCCTAAGCATTTAGGGATTTATTTCATTTGGGTTTCTTTAGATACATTACTGAGATGTATCTCCATCAGTGGCTGTATTATTTTCCTGTTTGTGAATTACTTGGCAAGCATGACTGGTGTCTCCTATCATTTACATCAGTGTGTGAATAAGTTGCACAGTTTTACTTATGTTTCTTTGATAGCTGCAGCTGGCGTTAAAGACATGCTTTCATTTCACTCCAGCCCTCTGAGAGCCGTCCCCTCAGAGCATCAACACAATCTGGGTCGAGGTTAAGGCAATCAGCACATCATCTCTGTTAGTTATAAACATCAAAATTGATTTGTTTTCATTTCAGACTTTAACTGATACTAATAGTATACATTTGAAAAAAAATAAAAAATCGGGCCGGAAAGTTTTCAATGATTTTTATCAACCCCAAGACATTATGTCAATGTCATTTGATAATAGAAACTGTTGATGAAAGCTCAGCTAAATAATTACTACCTTATCTGATGCTCTTTTTTGGAACTGGGGTCTTAATCACAGGGAACCCACAGTAAAAGTTCAAGATCAATGTCACTAGTTCCCATCTTTGCACTGAGATCTGAAACAGCTGCTCTAATGCTAAATTCCTTGGAGGGGAGTTGCAGTCCTGCCTGTCTTGAAAAGAATTCCAGCTAAGCTCAGTGAATGGCATGTATTTTTAAGTCACTGTGCTGTTGTTTTGGGAAGAAAATAACGTCTGTCTACCCCCTGTGCTCACTGCAATTATCGCTCTGAGGCCGGCCAATGCCATTGCTTCACTACCAATCTAAGAAACTGACGGGGGCTTTGAAAGATGAACAAAATTGCATGTCAAATGGAAAGCTCTATTTCCATGACATTTTATTAATGAGAAAAAGACCCGGATGAAGCAAAAGTTTAGTCTATACTCAGGTCAACCCTCTTTCTCTTTTCTAACAGCCCTCCAAAGAAATTGAACAAGTTTGAACTGTTTTTTTTTTTTTTAATTTCTTTGCTATTTTTATTTTATAATTTGCATTCCTCCTTCTTCTGAAGAAACATGTTCAGGAGGTCACAGCTCAGACCAAAGGAAACTACAATTCACATCATTTTATTTCTTGGATCTCAGTATGACAGATTGAGATTTTCTGTATTCTATTTTCAATTTAAATGTACTTTACTAGCATTCAGACATAAGCACTGAGCCTCATTCCAACACATTTAACACAAAAAATTGTCATTTTCACAGTTGCTTTACTTGCTTACTTATAATTTCAAACAATTTGTGCATTTAGTTATGTAAAAGTTGTAATCCAGGTGTGTGTTCTTACCGTTATTCATGATGTTGATTAATCCGCATTTTTCTAAATAAGTGAACAGCTAGTAATTTGCATTAAACATACCAAAACAATGTTGATATAAGGTTTTCCATACAGCTTTACCCGTGTTGTCATGCACTTTCCATTGGGTCAGGCACATGCACAGGTACTGTCAGGGGCGGAGTGGGTGACCCTTGTATTGTGAAACTTGTATAATGTATACATTCATTCCACACAGACTGATTGTTACGTCCTTGCCTTGTGGAGAATAGAGATGTAATATAAATCAATGTCTTTTAATACAAATGCTGGAGACAATGTAGCACGCACAATACAACATTAACAACAATAATTATGGACAAACTAAACTGAAAAGAACATGAACTAAATACACAAGGACCAACAAACTAAACTGGGCACAGCTGGGAAAACAAGGGGGGGAATCATCATCTCATAATCAGGAGCCGACTGTGGCAGTGGTGGATCAGGAGCCTTGAGAGTCACAGGGTCCAACTCCAAACTGCCCTCCCGCCCACCCTTTCCAGGACCATGGTCATACTGCCAAAATTTCCTTGGGGAGGGTCATTGTCCCAGGGGCCCATGGTCCGTGTGGCTGCTCAGCTGGAGTGGTGTCTGGTGGGCATTCTGGAGGGGAATCCCCCTGCAGCGTGAGGTTGAGTTCAAAGGGACGCTCTTGCAGTGCAAACTCCGGAAGGCGCTCTGGGGGGCGCAAACTCCCTGCACTTCTGGAAGTAAATCTGGAACTGGAATAGGGATTGGCTCTCCTGGCCATAAATCAGGAACTGAAATTGGGACCGCCTCTCCTGGCCGCAAATCGAGAGTGGGATTAGAGGACAGCTCTGGATCGGGATCCGCGGGGAACTGGATAAGACCGTGATGGCTCGGCGGAGCGCTCCGCAAGCACAGGCTCGTCAATGCGCTTTTGCGGCACAGGAATCAGACGCCTCCACCTTATAGCGAGCCGTGAGCTGGGCATTTGTGGTGTGGGCTTCAAGAAGCTTTCTTGTGGCGTCGGGAGAGGTGGCAGCCCGTGGAGGAGGCGATGAAGAATTACCTCTGCCCAAATCATCCTCCTCTGTTGGTAATGGTCCATGATTCCTTCCCATGCAGAAAATAGAGATAAAGGAGATGCAATATAAATCAATGTCTTTTAATACAAACGCTGGAGACAACGTGGCATGCACAAAATGGTCTCTCAGTCTGGTCTCTCTAGTCTGTAGACTGCTGATTTGACAGTGGACCAAAACACGACCATTGACACCTTACACAAAAAGAGCAAGAGACAAAAGATCATTGCAAAAAAGACTGGCTGTTCAGTGAGCTCTGTGTCAAAGCATGTTAATAGAGAGGCAAAGGGAAGGAAAAGATGTGGTAAAATAGTGTACAAGTAACAGGGATAACTGTACCCAGGAGAGAATGAAAATAAAACAAATATGTGAAATAAAACCCGTTCAAAAATGTGGGAGAGTGGACTGCAGCTGGAGTCAGTGCTTCAAGAACCACAACGCACAGACATGGGTTTTAGCTGTCGCATTCCTTGTGTCAAGCCCAGGGGCATCGTAGTTGGATGAAAAGTGGGACTAAATTACCAGGGTCCCAAGTGGGGGGAGCGGAGGGCCTCTGAGGAGTGAAATTTAATTTTTCTTTAAATATAACTGTACGATCAAAGTAAATGTTGTTAACTAATGTAAATGCTAATGTTTTGGGTAAATGTATCAGTTGATTGATGTAGAGCCCTGCATTTAGGCCCGGGACCGAATGGCCCCGACTTTTTTACGCCCCTCGGGCCAGACGCGGTGATGAGGGGATTAAGTCAGCCGGAGAGCGACCATCTCTGCTGCATGCGCTCACATCACTATAACATACAGATCTCTTAAAGGCACATTGACATTCTCTATGTCCTGCAGAACACGTTTTATAGCGTCACTCTGAACAAACCATCATGTCGCATATTTATTTTTTTGTTTGTCTTTTATTGTTTATTGTTTTATTGTTTCAAGTCGTGATGATATGAGAAGGCTAAATTGATCAGTCATACTTTATGATCAGCTCATTGTCTGCCGCTGTCTGTTTGGTACTATAAACAAAAGACAAATTTATATTTAACAAACAAAAAAAAATAAATCTAAACTAGCATAATAAAAAACAGAACAAAATATAATAATTCTGCCATTACACTCAAAACTTGTAATGATTTGCGGGAGTCAGTTGGATCCATATGCAAAGCAGGTTTAATAGTGGTCAAACAGGCAATGGGTCGAATGTCCAGTAAACAATATCAAACAGGGAGCAGGCAAAAACGTAGTCAAAAACAGGCAGTAAGTCAGGGCAGGCGTCGAAAAGTCGGAAACCAAAATACAAGCAGGAAATCAAACACGGGAATCAGAATATAATACAAGAACGCTCAGAAACGATGGCCAGGGCAAATCGAGACTTTGCGACTATACAGGGCAAAAGCCCGCGCTTAAATACCCTGGGAAAGGGGGCGGAAAGGTGCCAAAACGCCGAGGTACGTGGGGTAAAAGAGTCTGGGTGGAACATGGGCTATATGGGACCATGGTCTTTGGGATATGGGTAGCGGCTGAAGCAGGCCTGCGGGGCGTTGCCGGGAAGATTTGGTCATCTGACAGGTCGCGCAGCGGTGAATGAAGTCGCGCACCTCAGCGGTAAGGGTGGCCCACCAGAATTTGTTCCGTGCCAGATCGATAGTGGCTAGGGTTCCCGGGTGACCAGCGCTGGGGCTGTCGTGGATGAGATGCAGCAAGCACTCCCGCAGGACAGTAGGGACGTAAACTTTATCTGGAGGGCATTCGGGCGGAGTAGGTTCCGTGACCTGGGCCTCCTGGATTTCCTGCATTATGTCCCATTGAACTGGAGCTAACACCAATGACGGGGTGATGATGTTCTCGGGCTCGGTAGACTGCGTGGGTTGGTCGAATTGCCTGGAGAGGGCGTCGGCCTTGCCGTTCTTGGTCCCGGGGCGATAGGTTATTTGGAAGTGAAATCTTGTGAAGAATAGTGACCAGCGTGCCTGATGTGCGTTGAGTCTCTTGGCAGTGCGGAGGTATTCCAGGTTGCGATGGTCCGTGTAGACCGTGAATGGTTTCTGGGAGCCCTCGAGCCAGTGACGCCATTCCTCGAGGGCCGCTTTCATGGCTAGTAGTTCTCGATCCCCCACGTCATAGTTCCTTTCCGCCGAGGTGAGTTTGCGGGAGAAGTAGGCTCAGGGATAGAGCTTCTCAGGGTCCCCCTGGCGTTGAGATAAAACTGCCCCTACTCCGGTGTTGGAGGCGTCCACCTCGACAATGAACCTTCTTTTGAGATCGTGGAAGGCAGCCTCACTCTCGGTGCTCCAGGGCAGTTTCCTGGTGGATCGCTTGGTCATGGCGGTTAGAGGAGCGG
>JAUMHI010000040.1:12228951-12253407 GCA_032359435.1 Enteromius unitaeniatus | reverse complement strand
ACTAGGTCACGAGACACGTGGAGACACAGAGCACATGGGGATCACAAAACATGACACATAGAACCATGGATGTTACAATAATAATATTAATAATTATAGCTAAGAAAAACCAGGTGGAGAGTTATAATGCACAGCCAGATTCAAATTAAGAATCTAAAATAAAAATCTTATGCCTGCCATCAGGGATTGAAATTAATATTTTTGCTCAACATCCAATTTGGCTACTAAATTTTTAAGTTAGCAGCCCTTCAACTTCTGCTAGACAATAAATAAATAAAACATGAAAATAAACTATTTAAAACAAGAATAATATTTTGATATTTCATACATGTTGATATTTGAAATTATATTAAATTAAAAGATGCTTTACATTAACCTAGCTTCCGCGACTATTAAGCTCATACAAGCTTAGTCTGGCCAAGCTACAAAAGTTTGAACAGTTCATTCAGAAATGGAGCACTGTCGTGTTGCTCAGAGACGCAAAACAGTTCTGTGGCTGTTTGGAATGATTTTTGTTGGCGAAATAGAGCATGTACAGAGCTAATATAGTGTCTTAAACGTAAGTATCTTTATATTAACCTATTATATTGTTGAACTGTTGTGAAAGAATGCACTGTATGAGCTCACACACTAATTTAGTGGAACCATCACGTCACGTAGTGTGCCCTCTGTGTATTTTATTTGTTTTTTGTCATTCTGTCGCACGAGTTCAGTATTTGCCCTAACATAGATTTGGCTTACATAAACTTACCAAAGAGATTAATACGTGTAAATAACATAATTTACAAAAAAGCAACCAGCCAAAAAGGCTAGTGATTTGACAGCGTTACCCGCCACAGCTAATGTTAATTTTTGGGGGTTAATTTAAAACCCTGCCTGCCACCGTTTAGAATAAAAAACAAAACTTGTATTTGATGACCCAAACTGACACAACAAGTTAATTGCGGAATGTTAATTGCACTTTGTAGAGTAAAGTACTGGCAGTCCAAGCATTTTTTCTAATTTGTAAATAAAAAAACCCAAAAAACTTACCCTTCAATCGGCAGTCCGGAAGCCAGAAACATGAGTGTGAAACAGAAAGATATAAAAAAAAACTTAAAAAAAAACTAAGGGGAAAAATGTCTGATGAACAAAAGAAGGCTTACAATAAGGAACTCAAGGAGTAAAAAGCCTGTGTTCAGACAAGGTTGCTTTATTTATTCTCAGTAGGTGAGTAACACTGTGTCTGCACCGGATGCAGCAAAGCAACCGTTCAAATCATTTGGATTGTGTTGGATTGCAGCAGTATTTTTCTGTCTGGGATTTATCATGCCACGTTCATTGTAGACAGCTCCATCTAGGCAGAGAGTGGACATTTGTGGCTTTTCAAACACTTTTAATTACATGAGCCTGTACACTTTGAATGTATTTTTGACTATTTATGTTAGTGGCTAGTAATGGACAAGCTCAAAATGTTTTATACTCATTTACACCTGTATTTAGCATCATCAGCTAATGTTTGATGAAACTGAATTCCAGATGTAAACAGATCCCTATTAAGTAAGCTTTGTAGTATACTTAAAGCAGAGGCAAAAAAAAATTATATGAATGAAAATAAGCCTATGAAGGATTCAGTCTATACAGTCTATATGGCACATACTTTATAAAGGGCTAGATAACATATAGTTTTCCAAACTGCTTCCATGTAATTTATTGTACTTAATGATTGTTCATTAGCTGAGCCTGAGTTCAAATTAAGATAAGATGATGACCTCAGCCAATCAAACCAAACTCAACAAACACTCTATCCTTTGAAGCACCGTCATTTCCCTTAAATTCTTTTCCACTTTAGTACTTAAAGGTTCCATTTGAGCATGGTTCAACAAATCCTTCCTGATGCGGATTTCTGAGTATTCTCAAACATGTTGGTGGAACACATTATGGTAACTAACTCTGAATATAACATATATTATATATGCAGTACAATATATTATTTATATAATACTCCATTGGAGTTAGCTCCATTGTTTACCAATGGCATCATGGTATTGCCCACTCTTGCATCACCAAACTTATGTACGTTGTAATCCTGATTTCGTAGCACCACAGTGGAAAAAAAAAATCATAACAGTGCCATCCAAACAGGATCGATGCATTTTCCCATTGAGAACCATCAATAGTGAAAGAGTTTTCATTGAACCTCATCTTTTAATCAAATATAATACTGTGCTTACATAAAAAACCTAACTCCATATTTGCTCAGGGGTGCTTCATGGCTTCATTTCTTTTGTTTGAGTCACTTCTATGTTTTCATTTGATAAATAAATGAGTCGACGTGCAGTCTGCATATTTATCTGAAGTAATTAGGATATGTACCATGAGAGCAATTGTTAGCAACTAATAGTGTTTATGTACATGAGGAATCACAGATACTGAGCTACTCGGCACAGGTTGGCATTTTGCTTTGGCTAAATTAGTCGAAAGACAAACACTTTTTAAAGGTTCACTGTAGTGATTGAGGATAAGACAAAAAACATGACTTGGAAGGTGGATTCATAATGTTTCATAGAAAAAGTGTAACAATGTGTCCACTTTAGGTGACTTTAAGAACCCATGTTCAGTTTAACTTACAAAAGTAGTCAGACCTGAAGAGACACGACTTGAACTTGACAAGGCATAAAACAGAGTAGACTCACCAACAATACGCAATGAGAGATAATAGACATGGTGTTTCCGTTACAGATTTGTGCAAAACTTTGGTGATATTTTAGAAAGATAAATTAAAAATGTATTGCAAAATGACGGCATTTCCAATTGGCTATTTTAATTTGCACAATTTAACGGGTAATGGAAATGCAGCTAATGGCAACATGATGGTTACTTATAGCAAACAATAGAGGTCACATGACTAGTATCAAACAATGAAAGACCGAAGTGGGACCATGACTAAACTACAAAAATAAAAGACATGAAAAATTAACGTGAAACAAAACCTACTTTACACAAACTTTAATCCACTCCTCTCAAAAAATGCAGTTTTTGTATGTAGCATTACTAAAATAAAGTTACTTAAAGTTGTTTAAAACTGGTTTAGGTTTTCATTCATATGTATATTGAGTTTTGGATTATTTCCGTAACAGATGAGAAAGCAAGCTGTAAGTGAGTCCACTGGGAAAAATGTCTGACAAGAAATGGCTGATTATATGCAATCATTAATAATTATGATGTTTTGAACTCTTCTTGGTTCAAAGGTAAATAGAAAAGCGCAATCTGCCGGCGGCAGAGCCTTTCATCTCCTTTTCTTCAAGAAAGGTATCACTGTGTAGACTCTTTACCACCAGAGGATGGTCTGTTTGATACTCGGGGCCTTTGGAGTTCCAATACCTTCTTTCCTAAAGAGGAATTGTGCACATACAAAAGCACTGCACATATACAATTAAGGAGGCTTTAAGGTCTTGTATAGTCTTTTGTATGTTTTAATACAATTTTCTGTGTTTTGAAAGGCACTCAAAATCACATGCAGTATTATAGGACAACTTTTGATTCTTGCCTTTGATTTGTTTTTGTTTTCCCTCCTACGTTACATCTGCCGCTGAGCCTTGATAATGTCCACTCTTTCCCATCCAATGAAGGCAAATTATAGATCTACATTCTTAATTCAGCAGACTGTGGGTGTTGAAGCATAAGGCACTCAAGACACAGACAGCAGGAGTCTGATGTGGTGAATGGGACAGGATTCAGCAGAGCAAAGCCTGCTGAATTTGTCATGGAGTGTTTGTCTGAGGATGTTTCATGGACAGCCATTCAGATCTGAAAGGACATTGTCATTGCGTTCAAAAGAGCAAAATACAATGAGTAAATATCGCAGGAAATGAGTTTTAAACTAGATAATAATAATATAAGCAGAATAAAACGATCTAGTGACTGCCTCGTTTGGTGTGATTCACTTTAACTCCCCTGGTACTTATATATTAAATTACCCCCCGAATCCTGTGAGGGATTTTCAATTACTCTCCCAACTTTCAAGTGCATTAGTTACAGTAATATAATAGGACCTGATTATTATCATTGTTGGAAGATTTTCCGTTTTCTTCTCTGCCTATGGCACTGGAATTCCATGTATCAAAATTACAAAAAGAAGCTGTTGGGAATTCAAGATTTAAAATTAGATTAAAAGAGATGAAAATGAAAATGGAGCAAGTAACTCTCAGCAATACTGACTACATGGACAGACACGGAAAATGAGTAATTGAATTTCATATCTGTAATGTATCACTGCTGATCTGATTCATAGCTTTTCTGAATTGAATGGAAGTGGGCCCGTATTTAAAATGAGCTGGTGTTTATTTTCAAAGCAAAAATTATCTAGTTCGTTGGATTGATATTTCTATGTGTAAGTAATTCAAATGCTTTATTATTTTAAAATCAATAATAGTTGTGGAAGAAGCACTGAGTTGAACTTGGACTTTTTTTTTAAGCTCCAGAAGAGCATGTATTCAGCATACTCTTGTTTTGTATTTATTTATTTTTTTATTTAGTCCAATCTAGCCCGAGACCTAAATAAGTTTGACACCCTTGATTTAAAAGAGTAAAAAAGGATTCTTATGTGCTGTAATACAAAGGTGTGCAGTAGGAAAACTTTGCTCAAGTATCCAGGCTTATCTCTGAACCGCAGACACTCCACTCAGCATTCTCTCACTCTCGCAGAGGAACCACCATTGAATGAGGAACAGCGGAGAGCACAACATTGTTCAGCACAGGCTGTGAACGGTGAAGGAACTAGGACGCTCAAAAAATACACATTAGTCCTCGGAGAACATGGACGGGAGATTTGCATACATCT
This sequence comes from Enteromius unitaeniatus, assembly GCA_032359435.1. Classification (NCBI taxonomy): domain Eukaryota; kingdom Metazoa; phylum Chordata; class Actinopteri; order Cypriniformes; family Cyprinidae; genus Enteromius; species Enteromius unitaeniatus. The sequence continues at coordinate 12,248,585 of JAUMHI010000040.1, read as the reverse complement.
GCAAAGCTATTGCTTCTACACAATATTTTACCTTGTGAGAACACAAGAGGACTTGAATTGCATTTGCGTTCAGAAGACATATCGCTGTAACATGAGTAAAGAAAACCAGAAAACTACACAATAGTCCAGCTAAACTCAAATTCCTTGCCTTTTATATCAGTCATGGATTGTGAGAATAATTCGAACAATTTATTTAAAAGCCAAATATAGGCTATTGTAATGGCCCCCTATGGTGGTATCAGAGAAGCCTTCAGCTTCAATTTTATGAAATTATGAAGTTTAAAAACAAATTATAGTAGATTTTACTTGGCAATTGTGAACCTTTATTACAGAGATAATACAGGTGTTGGTATAGCTCTCTGAAACGAGAGCTGGGCAGGAATCAGTCCAATACAAGAGGTGCTTATAGACAGCAATTTCACTGATAGTGATTGTTTCAAATCAGCAGCCTTTGTGCAGGACATTAGGTGAATAATAGAAAATCAATGTTCCCATGCCCCATGGCTATAGGCTAAAAGAGATATTGTGTAACCATATTTGTCACTTCTTTAGCAGATAAAACATCTGTATGTGTTCTCAGAGCTCAGCAGGATATTGGATACAGGGCTAAAGATAAAACGCGGTGCTCTTAGGTTTTCATTTTGGGTGAGACAAATCTCGCCTTGCCATTTTTCCTCTATCTAAGCTCAGCTATATTTCCAAGCTGCAAGGTTAATAATGTCTTACTGCAGTAGACAGGTTAGGAAAATACATTTAATTTTCTATTTCACATGGTATATATAATAGTGTGCAGTCGATTAATCACAGCTGGCACCGCATCACCTAATCAATCTCCTCATTACTCCTGTCCAATCAAATCCCCTTCTACCCACTATAAATAGCCCGTCCTCTTTCCTTCCACCTCCCACCTTTTATGCATTTTTTGGGATCGCACGACCGAAGACACATCCTCTCCTCGCTACCTCCACAAAGACCAGATTCCTCAGCCTGCCTTTCAACTTCCTGCTACCGATCGAGCTCAACCTTAGCCCGTCTGAGCTTCCACACCAGCCCGATTCTTCCTATTTGAGACCTTGCCTGCGCGCTTTTAGATCTCATTCACCCGCTATCCATCAAAGCAATCTAAGCGAAAAAATCCTCATTACTTACCAACCGTACCCATGACGTCAACATGGCATTCCCTATCACTTCTCCTCAGTCTCGTAACGTATTTCACGCACCCTCTCACCCATTTTAGGTTTATTGATTAATTTAGTCTGTGTTATTTATCAATTCCTGTTTTATTTACTGACTAGAACTGTTTATCTAATTCCTGGCCCTGTCCCGCCTCCGCGAGGCATCCCACCCCTACTTCCGCAGAAGTTTCTCTACCATACTGTCTCCGCAATTACTTTTCTTCTTCCAACCTTCGCAAAGGTTCTCTATCCTAAAGCTTCCCCCTTCACGCCTCCGCTGCAGGTACTTTTTACAAAGCTATACTTCGGCCCTCCCTACTTCCGCAGAAGTTTCTCTACCATTCTGTCTCCGCAGAGACTTTTCTCCTTCCAACCTTCGCAAAGGTTCTCTATCTTAAAGCTTTCCCTTTCACGCCTCTGCTGCAGGTACTTTTTACAAAGCTATCCTTCGTCCCTCCCCACCTCCGCAGAGGTCCCCCATCCATAGCTACCCTTTACGCATCCCTCCTCCACCCCTTCTCCACCATTTAGCTGCTCTCGCGCCTTCCATTCCGGGGGGCATGAAAGGAACGAGCTGGATCCCGAACGGGGAAGTGCGAACTCTTGAATTGAAAGTAGCTAAAACTGGTAGCTAAATGTCACTAGATGACATCATAATGGCAAATTCACTGTTCTATATAAAGATGAAGATCAGTTGGCAAGATGGCCAATTAGATAAGGGTTGTCCAAGACGTTGCTATATTTGTCCTTAAACTTAAATAAAAAAGTCTCAAAAGGGATGGGGACAGTAGCTAAATTGGCAACAACGGTGGGGAGCAGATCATCTAAATCGCACGACGAACCAAAACAGAAGCGGCGGAAAACTGGATATAACATTTTCAGATAACATGCAGCTCATTTCTTTAATGCAATTGTATGTTTACTTGGCACTAAATAAATGTTATAATGTTAAGTGTTATCATGCTGTGAATTCTTTTTTCTACATAATTATGTGAAAAATCTAATACTGTGACAGCCCTAGTATCAGTATTCCAGACAATATTAATAAAATTTGGCCATCACAACTTAAATGCCTTTCTGTTAGTTTTTTGATTACAGTTTGTAGCACATTTGTTCTATTTTTAACCCTTTTCCACACGCTTGACTCTATAGGTGCTGCTCTTATGTGATGTGCTGTAAGGTTTGTGTCAATATGCTTTTAAATCACACTTAAGGGATATAGCATACTATCTTCCAGTGTGACAAAGTCCATCAGTTTCTATGTGAGATACTGCTATGGTAAACAGTTATTGGGGAAAATAAATAAATTAAAAGCGTAAATCTTTCATTATTATTATATTTCATTATTTTTCATTATGCGAAGACAGCAAAGTGAGAGGACTGTAATAGTTACAGTAAAGCTGTAATAGTTTAATGTCGAGTAGTTTTTAGTTTTAGTTAATTTTAGTTCTTTTGTGAAGGTTTGGATATTATAGTTAAAACGAAGATGAGTGTAAATATATGACGAGGTGGAAGAACAACCAAACTGAGTCAAGCAAGAGTGAGCTGCAGTAATCAAAGCAAAAGTGCGTACCAGGATGGGTAGCTTAAAAACAAACCTACCCTGAATATGTTACACATGCAACTGTTTTAGCTATACCAAAAATTACCAGTGAAAATTGCTTGTACTCCTCATCTGCCATATTTAATATCAATTTAACAAACTTTAAATTCAATTTTACTGTATAAAGTGAAAATGAAAGCGGGGAAAAAGTGGTAGTTCACCCAAAACTAATATTGTTTTTATTTTTTTATCTCAGGGTTCATCACAAATATCTTTTTTGTTTCTAAGACCAAATCAAAATCATTAGCAAATAAGGGTATGTAAATTATTATTTTTTTTTTTTTGTTAAATTAACTGTTCCAATATAAAAGGAGAAAATATGAGTTCACCTTTTGATAAAAAAATAAATAAATAAACACACTAAAGTTTAAAAAACACTCTCAAGAGACAGCATGATGTTTATTACTTTCTTTATTGCTATGTGCTCCCCATTACAACAAACAGCCTCAGTAGTGTACGCTTCCATTACAACTAACAAAAGTACAAATTAAAACAAAAAGAAATGACTTGAAGCAGTTAGCAACTGAAAGTGTCTTTGTGAGACAGAATAACAATTGAAGCTTACATGAACTTGGGATTGTGAGGATAAATATGCTTTATCCTTTATGTTGTGTGTCTGTCTGTGGCTTAGGGATTGTCAAATTAACTCACTATCTCGCATTCTTTTGGGTCTCTGAAAGCTTGTCAATAATATTAGTAACAGTTTATTAGCAGACAGATTTTAACAACAATAAAATGAAAGCTTTTTTGTGATGCACACACGATTGAACTTAGCTTTCATTGGTTTAATGATGCTCATAGACAACTGACACTATCTGTATGCCGATACAACTATTGTCTATTCAAAATCCACTATCATCTTCTTTTCAAAGCTACGAATTAACTGTAAAAACAGTTTTGTGCAGGATTGGGGGATTTGTGGGGGAATCGCTGTAAATGGCAGCTTTGTTTAGGATTTTCACAATTTATCTATTCTAAAAGGCTGTGAAACAGCTTTACCTTTTAACATCTCAAAAACTGAGCATGTGTCTTATTTGCTTCTAAAATGGCAGTTACAATGACAACAATAAGGTTATTCATATTTTGTGAGCTACACTTACTACTCAATAGGAGTCTGTATTTTTGGTCTTAAATTACAGATAACGTTTGCACATAAGACAGGATGGTGAACTTTGAATCTTAATAAATACTCAAGTTCTCAATGGTATATACACTAGCTTTACAGTGGCACACTGGTGAACGTGTGTACAGTTATGAACAGCTGATCTCCACTGATAGACTAACTGGTTTCCTTGGTATTGCAGTCAGATGCATTGTGGTTGTGATAGAATCCTTAATTATAAAAAATAAATAGCTTCCCTCTCCTTCAGACAAGTGAGATATCTTGTGCAGTGTCTCACAGTATAAGATCTCCAGAAAGTCCAGCTTTACTTGTTTAAATCTGGCCTTAAACATCCAATTCATCTCATAATATATGCTGGGTCTCCTACACCATGGCGAAGCTGCTTTAATACATGTTTGTTGTTGGCTATATAAACTTCTGGCTGCAAAGGTGAATTCTTAAGACAAAACAAGGGAAATCTAATAAGCAAGTGTTACAGAGTAGCCTCAACAACATGGCAAATTGAGGAGGTAAAGAAAAAAACAGACAGTTTTCACAGTCAATAAGAATTCATTTGATTAATGAGAGGCTGATTTGCGAATGAAATCCTTTTGGAATGAAAAGTAAATATTTTATGGCTATTTTTTCTTTTCAATTTCACTGATGTTTGTCCCTGTGGCTCACACCGTTTGGAATATATATTCATCATGGCTGATAGCACATTTCCTAGCATATTGTTAACGTTTTCTTAATATAAAAAGCACCGATAAGGTTCCTGAATCTCTTATTTTAAAAATCCTCAGTTTGTATTTTTGTAAAAATAATACTGACCTTTTTCATATACAGTATTTACAGGAACGTTCATAAATATCGATTGGTCAAACATGTTTGGAGCCATAAAGATTGTGAAGTTTGATACAACTACAAGCGTTTCCTCACGAGTACCACCGGAGTCTCTTTATGTACGCACACCAAACCCCCATAGACCAGGCTGCTGAGAGGATCATTGGAAGGACTTCTTAGGCACAATCCTCATCACAACAGTGTGTGATTGACAAGTGTGTTTTCAAAACAAATACTGCTGGTGGGGGAATTGAGAACATTTGAAAGTGAACCAGCACTTTACTCTCTCTTGCTTTTAAATATGTTGAGGATGATCTGAAGGGATGAAAGATGAATATTAAAGGTCTATGTCTACGAAAAACAAATAAGAGAGAGTCCAGAGAGAGAAAAAAAAGAGAGAACCTAGCCTTCATCTCTCCACCTTGGATGATGCTGTTGGCCACTGACTCTCTTGGAAACTTTCCAGCTGCCATGGTGCATCTTTAGCAGCATCCTCGTTCCACGAGATATGGCTCATCATTGCAGGAAGATTTCTTGTGCTGAGTTTGAGGCGCTTTTGAGTCTTGCTGTTCTCTGTATTGAGTTTGCGAGGTGGGGGAGTGGCAGACTGCTTTGAAAATTGGCCTTGTGACGAGGATCCCTGCTGGTGTAGCCGTGGGACTTTCAGAGTTCCATTTACAGAGGCTGAGAGTGTCTCCAGGAGTTGAGAGGCTGAATCGAAGTGAAGGTCTTCCTCCGTCTTAGCTGCTTCGTACAGAAGAGGAGCAAAAGTGCCACTTCGCTTACTGCAGGATTCACAGCAGAGCTTGTTGTAACCAGGTATCGAGCAATAACGAGCCAGAACCTCCATCTGACAGAATATGGACTTGTCTCCTCCGCATGGCTCATCTGTCAGAGAAGCAAAAGGTTTTCATCCAGTGCCTTTTAATGCAGTTTTTTCTCACAGAAAAGTTTTTCACATTTCAGCTTTTTTTGAATAATCTGAAGTCTTTTATATTTATATAGTCTTTATAATGCTATATTACCAAATACTGAAGAAATGATTTATCTTATCTTATAAACTCAGTCAGACATACAGGTTTGTAACAAAATGACTGTTATTAAATGAGAATAATTTGAGATAAATCATTGTTGAGACATGGGGTGCTGACTCAGATTTGTGTATTTTCCGTTTCCCCTCAGTTTTACTTCACCGTTCTTCTCTCCTCTCATTGTCCTATTCAGTGCAAAAGCCCTCAAAAAATACAGAGGTCATGAGGTCATGAAAAACGCTATTCTATTTGAAGTTGGATTACAGACTATTTGTCAACAGATTAACCGCATTTTGCTGAAAAGCAGCAAAATGCCTCAAGCTCTCTAAGGTGTTTGGCTTTATACTGTACACAGCTGAAAAGTTAAGCAGTGTGCCGCTAGAGTGCCATTTCCACTGAGATGGATGTCATCCAGGTGCGGCTCAAAGCCATTAAAGAGAAACTAGGGTAAGCGTCATGCAAGTAGACATAAAGAAAGGGCTATGCACAGTGATGTCTGCTGAGATTTATTTTGGACTTACTGGACTCATGACACACTGTGTTGTAACAAATAATGCTGACCAGCTGAGCGTTAGAATAAAAGTTTGGAGGAGAGCAGCAGTAGTGTTCTCTTGAACAAATTCAGGCTTTCATGTGTGTAAAGAAGCTGTGTGTAGGCACTACACGTCATCTCAGTAAAACATGTTGCGTTAAACATAAAGATAAATGTACAATTTATAGCTCATGGGGTTTAAAACTGCATTAAAAGTCTGGAAGAAATCTTGAAAAATATATGTATAAAAAACGCTGCCAAGCCTCATGTTCATTTCAAGCTTGTAGGCATAATTAATAAGCTTATATTAATAACCTAATTAATAGCTCTCTCAAATATAACGCATGTCTAAATAAAAGCTCTCAACAGACAGTTGATACGGGGTAAACAAGCTTCTCCAGAGAGAAGGTGAGAAGTTCACAGACCACAAAAGCCTTCTGGGAAATTAACTGTGGTTAAGAGCACCATGAATAATGTCATCAATGCAGATGAATTTGTGCATTGTGCAATATTTTCCATTCTCTCTCTCAACAGCCTTGTATTTGTTAAATGAACAACAGGAACAGTCTTTGTACAGTGAAGATTTTTTCCTCTGCTTTGTGTGTCAGGATTTGCAATGGTGTGTCCATGTTGTCTTACCATGGCAGGGTCCTTGCCTGCAAGGCTTTTGCAACTCTGGCTTCTCCCCAGTGCATTGATCTCCAATACGACATGTGACCAGACGTCGCGCCACACCTTCTCCACAGGACACTGAGCACTGAAAGATAAGTAACAACACAGATCTCTTACTATTTGTTGCAATCGTTGCTTTTTAGGACAAACATTTTTATTATATATTTTTTTACATTTCGGTTAAAAAAATGGATTTGTATTTGCAGTAAACGTTGTCTTTTTGGAATTTTGAGCTGGAATGCACAGGTTATAAAACAAAATGACAATGAATGTGTCATTTTGTGAATATGCAAATTGTTATGCACCTAATGTATTGTTTACAGTAGTAGAGATTATGGTAACCCTGATCAACTACTTGTTGAATTAACAACATTGTGCATAGACAGAGCACAGTGTTAAATCTATTGCTTGGGGTCAAAATCAATACCTCATATGCTTACTCATTAGAAGATTTGTGCCTACAGTACTAGCTGCATGCTAGCTTAAGATCATCAAAACACTCATGAAACATTTATGGCCTGGGTTTTAGCTTCAAATTCAGACAGAGCTGGCTAATGAGGTCACTTTCATCAAACAATCCCTCTGTGTGAATTTATTTTAAAATCAATCGAAATGTCAGACCTCGGAAATAATCAGAGGGGGAGAATGGTAATCTCTAATTTTAAGGTAAAAGGTATGAAGTGAAAGAAAATTTGTGCTCATTTGTTTTTCACCCGGCATTTCTCAACAGAAAAAAAAATAATCTGATGTGGTAAATGTATTCTTCAAATGAGATTTTGTAACCTCACAATAATTTCAAGCCCAATTACACTTAAAACTATATAATTTAGCCAATTTCTTAATTTCACAAAATGCTACATGCAAAAACCTTGACAGCTTGCAGGTTTGTACTCATAGCAACAAAAAATCATGTTATCTTAAGAAAAACATACCTCTGACCAGGCCCCAGCTCTCCATTGGGCTGGACAGGGCACTCTGTTACATGGCCTCCTGATTTCAGGCTTTTCCCCACTGCAGTACTTGCTGTGGATGGAGCGATTTGTGCCTTCATGAAGGAACTGGACACAGCGCACAGTACGGATTTGGTATCCCAAGGTGCCACAGGTTTTGGTGCAGTGTTCCCACTCCTCTGTGATCCATCTGTCAGAAAAAAAATCTACTTGTTAAATTGTGATGTATCAAATATTTACCTATCTAAACCCTATAAACAAGAATACTGTCTTAACAATTATCCCAAAAGATTTTTAACAGCACTATTAATTTATAGGGATGGTTCACAAAAGTTAAACCTCTGACATTATTCACTCTTCCTCAGGTTATTTCTAACCTGTATGAGTTTGAATTTCCCAACAGTTTTCAATTATCCTTATCTATTTGATTTAGTGTTATCATTCAAAGGTCTGTCCCATTGTTCCAGGACTATACACCTGCATAACACATTTCCTGCTTAAGCTAGAGCTTCTATTCATTATTCCTTGTCTCAAGACAGACCAGCTGCTAACAAATCTGTGTCAGACAAAATGAATCAGATGGACTATTTAGCACCCAGAATGTGATCATAGAATGTAAATGCTCAGCCTGATGAATTTAAAGTGGGATGCATCTGTAGCTGCTTCATAAACCTCTAGACCAATTATAAAGTTATATACAGAATATATCTACTGCAGAACACATGACACCTAGTCAATGCTGACAATGTAACAAAAACTACCTCACAACATTTAAAGGGATAGTTCACACAAAAGATGGCAATTCTGGCATAATTTACTGACCCATAGTTCTAACCCTCGGTGACTTACTTTCTTTAGTGGATCATGAAAAAAAACCCAACAAAAAAAAAACATTTTCAGAAACGTCATTGGCCAGGAAGCATAAAAGCACAGCAGTCATGAAACGAGCGCAGGCAGGGATGCACCACAGCCAGATCCCACATAGGGACTTGGGATCGTACTGGAGGCCTCAGCGCACCGTGGAGGAAGCGTGCAACCAGGGGGTCTCTACCAACTGTGTGTCCACTGAGAGAGGCGTGGTAAGCTGATATTGCCGCCACGCAAACCTTTAGGGTGGAGTGGGTGACCCCAGTAAAGAATCTGGTCTGCAGGAACTCCAGCACTGCACTACCAACTGGGCAGTTAACTGGGTCTTGGTGGCATTTTCTACACCAAGAAGTGAAAGATTTCCACTTCAGGGCGTACCGTCTCCTCATGGATGGAGCTCTGGATTGGATCAGTTGAGAGACCTAAGGCTATGAGTTGTGCCCCCTCAGGGTCCCGGGCGCACTCTCTCCAGACCTCCTGGGAGCAGAGCGATCAGGGAAATTGTGTATAGACAAAGCCTCGGCTACCACTGTAGACATGGCATCCTACCCCCGGGGTGGAGCAACCCCTGGGCCTCAGCCCCTGCCTCAACAAGTTGTCTGCTCCCATGTTTAGGTGCCCAGTAATATAGACAGCTCTCAGTCTCGGGCCATCACAGACCTCCTTGGAGGGTGATGTAAAAGACCACCAATGTCTTGTTGGTGAGCACCAACACATGTTGATCCCTCACGTCTGGGAGGATGTGTTTCAGTGAACGAAACACGGCCAGCATCTTCAGGCAGTTGATGTACCGAGTAAGATGGCGACCACTCCACAGACAGTGGGCTGAGCGGCCACTCATGACTGCTCCTCAACCAGTGAGGGACGCATCCGTCCCTAGCATACCCGGCGACAAGGAGCTCCCAGCACTGGGCCCTGATTTGGGAACCAAGGTTCCCTCAGGTAAACACCTTTGTTCCTGAGCCACCACTGTAGGGGTCTCATGTACAGCAGGCCAAGAGGTTTACCATTGGACACAGCTGCCATCAGACCCAGCAGTCTCTAAAAACTGCCTGACCGGCCTTCTCTCACTCTTACAACAGCAGTGAGGATCGACTCTGGTGCCCATCTCTCCTCAGTGCCCTCAGGAGATCGTTCTGCCAACTTGCGAACCTTGCCAGTGTTCCAGGGCACAGAGGTCTCCACCGCGATTCCCCGAGCACAGCCGCCGCATCCACCTCGGTGAAAGGTTGAGGTGAAGGTTCTCTCCTCAAAGAGACCCCTCCGAGAGCAAAGCACACCACGAAACATATGCTCGCACACAGCCCCATTGGGAGCTGACTGTGTGTGGTTCGCTCTCGAGCAGACAACACTCAAACTGTGTGTATCCCCACCCGTTTTTTTTCCGGTAAGGGAGCAACACAGTCAAAAAGCTGCCCGCTGCCCTTGCCTTCACTCGTATTTTTTAGATAAGGAGTGATAATAGACAGGCACATACCAAATAGATTGACACACACAGAGCGCTTTCGCTGAATGACAAAAAGATGAAACCGACTGCACTCCATGTGCTTTTATGCTGGCCAATGACGTCATCCGCCTATGACGTTTCGCCCATCCAAAGGACTGATTACATATACTATTCAGAGCTGTCACGCTGGAGGCGTTTCCCATAGCGTCTTGTTTGACACGGCTAGAGTTCCTGAAGAGGAACTAGTCACTATAATTGACCTGCCACGCCCTTCACAGCATGCTTCTGTAAATGAGGAGAATTTTTAGCAGCTGAACCAGCCTGTATAATAGAGAGCACTACAGAAGGTCATTTGTGCCTCATTTGTGACTTTCTAACCCATCCATGTGGTGCATCAGTGGAGGCATTATTGACCTGTGTGAACCGGCATAATTAAAGAGTGTAACACCACTGCTCTTATGTAATACACCTTGAACATATACTGACATTGGCTTAGTGAAAGTAGTTGTGTTGAAAGGTTAACAATCTTCATTATAATTTATATGTATATTGTACTGTAAATGTATACTGTAAAAAAATATATTTTTTAATTGTCCTTTTTTCCAAATGATCTTCTAGCCATCTCCCATCATTGTAATATGCATACTCCAAAGTGCTTTTTGCAGTTAATGTGATTTTAATGCAATGATGAGCTTAATACAATAAACATAAAATGGTCAGGAAGTCAACATGTTACAAGAAGGTTGTAAGAAAAGGATGTGATTAAAAGCTAAAGGATGCGAGGCATTTATGTAACCCTGGAAGTGTATGATTTTCAGGATTAATGGACAATACTGTTCAAATGAATTTAGGGTGCTTTCCAGAAACTCCCGTCACTTGTTGAATATTGTGGCTGAACAGAAAAGAACAGGAACTCAGTGGGGCCCTCAAGTGGAGACTGTTTAAAAAAAAAAAAAAAAAACTAAAAATGAAAATTCTGTCATCATGTCCTCACCTTCATGTCTTTTGACACCTTTATGTCATTTGTTCTGTCATTGCACACAAAATTAGTTTTTTATGATAGGATGTCCACACTGCTCTTCCAAATAATAAAAGTAAGCTGATGAAAACTCTCATGCAAGGCGGGTGCTGTTCTCCATCTGTACATGTTTTAAACAGCACGAAAGTGAGTAAATTATGTAGGATTTTTCAATTATGAGTGAATCCTTTTTTAAAGATGAGTATCAGTAATTATTGGTCATTTAGTCTATTGCTGTGTCCGAAATCACTTAATTGCCTACTACATAGTCGAAAAACAGTATGCGAGACAAGTAGTATGTCCGAATTCATAGCATTTGAAATTCAGTAGGCGAGAAGTACCCAGATGACCTACTGCTTCCGGCCGAATTCTATTGTAGGCATACCATGGACACTTTCCTATTCCATGAGGCTCAGGGAGAAATTACACTTGTTTAACACAATCTAAATAAATGAATGACTTATTGAAACTTTACATTGTTGCGCTGTTGTGACGACGCATGACACGTGACAACATCAATATGGCGGATGTAGTACGTCCGAATTCCATTCATACTACCCCCATTCATACTATATAGAACATTCTTTTTTAATGGTTAGGTAGTACGTTCAAGTTTAAATGTAGTACCTTCTTAAGCAGTATGCGATTTCGGACGCAGCATATGTGTCATGAGTGCCCTCAAGCTCCACTAGAGGGCATCCGCATTCACTACACCTCCCTTCTTTTATGGACTCCCTATCCCATCATGCATTGCACTCTCACACCTGTTCACATTCTGTAATCATCTCCATCAGCTGCAGCTCATCACCACACCCAGTCACTCACTTAATTGCCATTCTCCTGTTCATCTGTGCGTATTATTGACTTGCTCTGACTTGATCTAATAAGCGTTATTTACCCATGTTTTGTACTGTTTGACTTTGTCCTGTTCCTGTCTTCTGTGATTGTTTGCTGCTTCCTCAACCTCTGCTTTTGTTCTCGACTACGACTCTGCCTTGCCTCCATTGTTCCTGTTCTTATGACCCTGCCTGTGGACCATGAATAAAATTATGCATATGGATCCGAACACCCCCACCGCTGTCTTTACACTATGGATGGGAAAGCTGAGATTTTCGGACTGTTTGAAGACATCGCTGGACAGAATGCAGACATTCTTCCAAGCATGTTAATAAAACAATCCACCAAAACCATAGCAGAGCAGGAAGAATGTAGACACTGATATGCTGAGATGCTGTATATTCTCCTCTCCTTGCATGCTAATTGAATATTTAATTTAATTTAATTAACACTTTATGCAATAAGAAATTTGTGTTTTAGTTCACACATTTTACCAAGTTTAATTATTTCTAAAAGGTTTTACAGCAGAAAAGCATATTAATAAAAAAGCAAAAAAGACAGGGTAACTAAAATGGCCACCACCTGCAGAGACAGCTGCAAGACTGAAGAAGATAAAAGGGGAAATTAAGAGAAGCCAATGCAAAGAGAATGAGAAATAGGAAATGCAGGAAGAACTTCAGGCGCAATCTCATCCTCTACAGATGGGAAGGAAGGAGGAGTCCCGTGGTAACTGATGGGTACATGGAAGAAATATCAGAATCGAAATAGAAATGTGTCACAGCAGCTGACTCTCTAGCAACAGATCAGTTTGTAAAAAAAACCCCATATGATTCTGAAGCACCTCCTGTTGTTAACATCAACACATATATATTTCTGCATTCGTCTTTTTTTTTTTAAGGACATTATGCTAATTGTGTTCATTTTCTAAAATATTAAGCATTATCAAAGAGTCAACATACTCAGTCTGCAGAGTTTTCATTCCTGTGCCAAATTAGAATCTTAATCGTAATCTTAGTCTAATTCAGTCAAAATTGTGTTGTTTTCCTCTTGGCGTGAAATAGGCAATATGACGTGGCAGTGGCACACATTAATTATAATCCCATTAAAAGTGTCCTCTACAGTACTAGTCCCTCTGCTGCTAGTTTATTAAAGGAAGTGATTACTTGTTTGAAAAATATACCACAATATATCCTTTCAAATTGTATATTGCAGCCTCAAATAAGAGGATACCGAGTGATATTTCAGTTTTTCCTTCTTAAAAAAATCTGCAAAAATATCAACAATTCTATGTTTTTCTGTCAATATGGGGTGCTGTGTGTGTATTAACGAGGAAAAATAATAAACTTAAATGATTTTATCAAATGGCTGCAATATACCAAAGAGTGAAAAATGTAAGCGGGTCTGAATACTTTCTGTACCCACTGTAGACTTGGTGATGAAATATGGAGATGTTACAATGTTGGCACAGCAACAAAGACTGTAATTATTGGCATCATTTACAGAGGTGATGGGTGGGACATATTTTATCTAGGTTAAGTTTTCCCCCAACATTTTTGTTTTTAGTATGTTATAATGAGAAATATAATGTCAGATTTATTTATTAAACCAGCGAACGATCATATTAAATTATTTATGCATAGCCTAATTAATGTATTTATAAGCCATGTCTTCACCATTTTGTGACATGTTTGAAAATCCCTTAACTAACACTTTTTAAATCAAAGTGATGGCCACAACATTTTACAGACATTCAGGAGGAAAGCGTTTGTGGACATGAAACCATTGATCAAACAATTTGCATAAATGTTAATTTTTTTTATTAATTAATCCTTTTCTGCTTTCAGATAGGCACTGATATATTCATATATTCTCATTGCTGATATTTCAATCAAATGAGCCTGTGGCAGTAGCAGTTATAGCTGAATAAAGCAGAATAATGACTTGAGAGTCTAACTTTTTTCTTTTTTTTCTCCTTAAACCTTTCAAACCAGATTACTCAAAAACTGTCAAAGCTAATATGCAAGGCAGTCGGATTTTGATGCTGTTAAATACATTATATGCCTTTTATACCCCATTATGCATATTTAAATGAAAATATGTTTAAGTCACAGAGATGATGTGACTTGTGTAAGAAAGAAAAGTTAAAAATCATTCAAAGCTACAAATTCAGTAGAAACTAACGGCTAAGGCAAGCTATCCCCAGCTATTTAAAACACACATCCACACGCATCACACTCAGAGATTTCTTCATAGCCTCTGACAAGAGAAATGAATGAAACAAGACCTGTTTCAAATGGTATAAAGCAATCAAAATCCAGCTCTGAGCTCTCTGAGCAAGACTAGGTAAGCATGAGTGCTTATAAATTATTTAGTTATGTTTAGATTGAGTTACATATGATTAAATAAGAAATCACATACTACACCATTACAAGCTTATACTCTAGCTTACATTCCATGAAAAATCTAGTTTTGTATTATGTATATTACAGTTAGTTATTGTGAGAAGTGTTAAAAACAGTTCAATTTCGACTTACTGTGGTTGCGTACAATCCTGTAAGTTACACATTCTTTGAATAGGTTTGGGTTTCTTTTTGACGTCACAGTAGCCTCTGGGCACCATTTTATTGTCACCTTTTTTACGACACCCATATTTGGTGTACTGGTGTCCTGAAGATAAAATGAAATGAAAGCATGAAAAGCAATATGATGTGTATATTGTTAACAGTCATCACTAATGAAGACTGCCTGAACAAAATCCCTTATCCATCTCAGACTTAATAGACGCTGGTGTTGTCTCTTGGGTATGACTATTTTTATGTATAAATGAATATGCTAATAAGTAAAAATCATTTATAACAAACTAACTATAAATTTATAGGTTATGTCAAAATTATGTATAACATTGATTTGGAATATAGCATACAATGGAGAAAGTGAAAACATATACTATATAATTAAACATAGCTACTTTTTGAATTACTAGTTTGATTTAAAGGGATAGTTTAACCAAAAATGAAAATGTGATGTTTATCTGCTTACTCCCAGGGCATCCAAGAAGTAGTTAACTTTGTTTCTTCATAAGGACACAAGATTTTTGACTTAAATTTTTACATTATAATGGCAGCCAATGGAAAAAAAAAACATACACAAACAAAACCGAAATAAACCCTGCAGCTTGTGATGATACATTGAGGTCTAAAGACACAAAATGATCAGTCTAATTCACGGCAATGTCTAATTGTCCTGAGCATGCTCACATCAGCCAGCATTTGTCTTCATGCTTTACGTCGAATTGCTGACTTATAAGTGCATTACTGCCCTCTATCTCTCAAATGGACCATTTAAACTCAATTGAGATTGTAGATAGAGTGTCAGTGGTCAATTTAAGGGATAGGTGGTGGTAATCTTCTTATAAGTCTGTGATCTGCCATAAAGCAAGAAGAAAACAGCGGCTGTTGTCAATGTGAATAAAAAAAAACCCCCAAAAAACAATATAAATACTGTTCAGTTTCTTGCACAGACTGATCATTTAATGTCTTTAGACCTTAATTTATCAGAATGAGCCGAACGGCTTAGTTTTTTATTTTTGGTTGTTTAATTTTTTACTCTCAATGTCCCATTGTCTGCCATTACTTGATTACTTATGTGTGTTCTACTGAAGAAACAAAGTCACCTACATCTTGGATGCCCTCAGAGTAAGCAGAAAAACATCTAAATGTTCCTTTTTTGAGTGAACGATCCCTTTAATGTTTGAAAAAAGGTTAATAGATTAAACACCTGTTTCACAATGCATACACATACTCAAATAGGGGAATAGATACTATATAGCAAATCACTGCTTATTGCTTGTATTGTTGCAAAATGTAAACTATATAATTGCACAGCTAAGTGCAGCTATAAGGCAAGATGACATTAAGATAATATTAATGTTAGCATACTGATTTCCTAAAAAAACTTTCAATGGACATATATTGTAAAAAGTGCTTTACAATTTAATGTATACAGCTGACTAACCTAGAAGAGCTAAAAAAGTGTACGAAGTGAATATTACTGTACCTCCATCACATGGCCGTGAACACTGTGACCAGCTCTTCAGTGCCCATTCATATGTGTCCTCCTGAATGACATTATTGTTGTTAAGAGGCACTGAATCTTCATGGATGATGTATTTGTATGTTAGTGTGGACCTTGTCTCATTGTCTTTAGGTATAATCTAGCAGAGATGAAAAAACAGAACAAAAGTTTTAGAAATAGCAAAGTGATATTTACAAGTATTTGGTTATGTACGCAGCGAACTAGCATTTGTTCATGCATATGTAAGAGTATGCAGATTCTTGTGTTGCCCTCTGTGTGAGATGCCTCAGACGAGGATCTGTTTAATTACATCTGAAAACGAAACAAGCATGACAAGCTTTACTCCACACACTTGTGGAGTTGTTTCAAGGATGACTAATTATGCATTCATTTTACTTCTTATAACTTGGAATTTCATGCTTGCTTAAGCTTGATTTTTATTTTAAAATGTGTCAAGCCAGATATAACACCAATATGCAAGTTAGATTTGCACTCAAAAGCCAGGACACACAATTTATTCAAAGTAATTTTGACGTTGGAAAAAGGTGGTGAACCATTTAAAATGCAACAATTTATGCATTTATTTTGCTTAAATCTGAGGTAACTAGTAGTAACTAATCAAAATTATGTGATTAAACACATACAATACATCAGTGTATTTTGTGTCCCAAATTAGTAATTGTAAACTGAAACAGAATTCGCATGAATCACGCACTGATCAGAAACAAGTTTGTCAGACCAAGTGGAAGATAATTAACATTTTTCTGCAAGCAAGGCTTAAAAACACATCTAAAGATCTCCACATATCTTCTAAATTGGCTGACGTCACTGTTTGTGAATTCACCTTGTGGGGAAAGAAAAGGATATCAAAGAGAACAACCACAGCATTCAAATCAAATAATTTTTTAGAAGAACCAAATTCATTCAAATAATGACATTTGGTGATAGTAATATCGGAGGTTTGGGGTTTTTGTAGCCTCAGAATATGAGAACCCAGATCGGCTGTCGTCATTAAAGAATTGATTAATTATAGACTGCAGTAATACATTTTACAGGAAAATGTCAATGTGTCTTTCCGTGAGCTTATACTTTACAGAAAGTAGGTCATATCACACAAAAATCCTAAACAAGGAAATATTTGCGTGGATATGCAAAGTGGAAGAATAAGAACCAAAGTCAAAGCCTTCAACCTAATCTAGCTGAAATGTTGTGGCATGACCGGAAATAAGTTCATGCAAGGCAGCTAAATTTTAAGATTGGCCTGAAGCAAGACTATAACTGAAGAGAAACTGTAACCTGCCATTCCTAAATCCTAAAACGTTAAGTGCATAAAAACATTTGTTTATTTATGAACAATCATTCACATATTTCTGTGTTGCTAATTATTACCAACCAAATATTGTCTTTTTTGTTATTTAATATGATGCCCATAGTGTGTATCACATTCAAAACAATGTACATCACCTCACAGACCTCTGCAAAAGATGCCATGATTAAGAAATTCTTTTATAACAATTGGTAAATGTTTTTAGTAAATGGATTTACTGTAGCATCTCAGCCGTTTCTTCTAGATAAAACTGAGATTGAATAGAGAAATTCTGCATGAATCATCCTATTTACATCATTGTCTTAATGTATGATATTTACATTACATTATATAATGTTATATTCCTAGTGTTTGCAACAATTATTTTAATTAATTTTGTTGAGTTTTTTTCCCCTTCATTTAGTTGCATTTACTGTAGGCCTATGCATTTGGCCTGTATCCGAAATGACTCGTTTTGCATTTAATACATGCATTTTTATCAGTTTAGCATTCCCTGGCAATTAGACTATAACACTGTTGTTACATGTGCATGCTGTATATCTCAGCTACCGGAATGATGACACATTGCATATTAGTTCAGTAAAGCATTAGATAAGTCATGTATGTAGGCCGTACAAGACACATCTAATCTACACACCCAGGAACTAAAATGTGCAATGAACAGTATTAATATTCAATGCCTGAGCATATGGATGTACCATATATGCAGTACACAGAATTCAACAGAAATAATCAACTGGAGAAAAGCCACTTAAACACTTCTTCCAAATCATCTTCAGTTCAAATACGGTTCCACTACAATGGAATAATTCATACTGATAAAATCATGTATTCCCTCTTTTCACAAATGCGCCATTGGTATTCAAAGTGCCAGTGACCAAACACAAAGGCTGTAATACGTTATTTATAAGTATGTTTATGCTTGTTTTTTTTCTGAAGGACTTACCCCAGTTGTTTTTGTCTTATCACATCCTACTATATCAATGTTTTTCTCTAAGTGAGTGTAAAAACATTATTTGGTGACACTGTCTATGAAGTCTGTTTTTATAATACATTAAAAGAGTGTTCTTAAGGCATTATAATTAATGCATAATGCATTATAAAAATATACATATATATGATGTATATATACAACATATATTATTTCTCTAATTTTGATTATAACTTTAAAGAGTATAATTATTTACAACACACAATGAACACTTTAAATCTACTACATTTATTTATGGAATGGAATATATCATATATTAAATTTTTAAGTTTATTTAAGATCTGCACAGTACCTTACAACATCCTGTGAGTGCTTATGTGCTGAATGTTATTTGAGTGTTTCCTTTAAGGCTAATTTTGAGCGGATGAATCATGTTCATTGTGTGCAATGAACATCATAAAAAGCTATGACCACAAATAAGTAAATATATAACACAATAAAACTTCTTATAAATATATTAAAATAAATAAATGATTTGAATGTCTCCGTTACTGCTACAAGCAACTAATTTGATGTAGTATTCATAGAACTCACTACTTAGCATCTTGCTTAAAAATCACCAAAAAGTTTCAATATTTTTCCTATTTATAAGTTGACTCTTCTGTAGTTACATTGTGTACTAAGACTGATGGAAATTGCTCATTAAAGTGTGCATGTGCACATCCAGTCATATTTTTCACACCAAGGGCCCTATTACTCACCCGGCGCAAAAGAACAATAAATCTGCCATGGTACGAGCACAAATTTGTAAACGCCCTAACTTTGTAAAGGGCATCTGCCACATGTGCCTTAGACCATATGCTTTGATTGTTAAAATAGGACCACCAACAACTGCTAAACTGAAAGATACCTCCTCCCCCAAAAAACTCCTAAAATGTACGAGTAAACTGCGTATGAGGACCAGCAACATATTCACAAACACCTTTTACAGGTGTCAAAGTCAAAGCTGCAAATCTCAGCTTTACACTTCTGTCCGTGAGGAAAAGAAGTGTGCTGCTTTAAGTCTAGATTTCCTGACGGACATGGGGGAAAAAATATCAACATCAGCTGTGACTATATATATACACTCAACAAAAATATAAACCCAGCACCTTTGTTTCTGCTCCGATTTTTCATGAGATGGACTTAAAGATCTAAAATTCATTCCAGATACACAATATTACCA
>JAUMHI010000040.1:12212529-12228851 GCA_032359435.1 Enteromius unitaeniatus | reverse complement strand
ATTTCGGATACTATGAATTCGGACATACTACTCGCCTCGCATACTGTTTTTCACGTACTATATAGTAGGGAAGTAAGTGATTTCGGACGCAGGGTAGGTAGCAACATGGGCAAAACCAAACAGCTATTAAACTGATTAGAGATCTCTAAGATGCTGCTGTACATGAACATGACACATGTTGACTAAGAAACTATGCTTCTAAGCACAGGTCCAAAGCTGTAGTTCCAACCACATTTGTGACGTTGACCGTTAGTTTGAACTATGCTTTCAGGAAACACCGGATTACTGGGAACAAGTCTGACTTACTGTCGGCAGTGCAAACCAAGCTCCTGCTCTAGTCATACAGGGACCGGACAACCCTTAGCAAAGGGCCACCGGACCCCATACTCCCAGAGCACCCCCCATAGGGACGTGGTCGAATGCCTTGTCCAAGTCCACAAAACACATGTGAACTGGTTGGGCAAACTCCCATGAACCCTCCAGTACCCTAAAGAGGGTATAGAGCTGGTCCAGTGTTCCACGACCAGGACGAAAGCCGCATTGTTCCTCCTGGATCTGAGATTCAACTATCGGTCGAATTCTCCAGTACCCTGCCATAGACTTTGCCAGGGAGGCTGAGGAGTGTGATTCCCCTATAGTTAGAACACACCCTCTGATCCCCCTTCTTAAAAAGGCGGATAATATCTTTGCATTAAATAGTAAAGATACAATAAGTATTACATTGTACAAATAATAATGTGCACTTTGTCTTGTATTTATTTCTTCTGTTTTCATAGTGCCATGTGTTTTTTTTGCTTGTGTTTACCTATTTGTATCTTTGTAATCGTGTCAGTTAACATTTACGTATCCGTTGTACGTGTCTGCACAGCCCTCTGCACTTTCCTTTATTTTCTTGTTTATTATTAAATGTTCACTGTTTTGAATCTGAGTTCTGTCTCCGTGCCTTCTCTCCGCGCTAAGGAAGCGAGAGCGCGACACACTGCAACAGCCGTTCGTGACATTTATTAATTCGTCCCTTTTTATTAGATTTTATATTTTAGCTAAATCGTGGCAGGTTTAATTCATTCGTTTCTTATTTTAGTTAGGTCTAAATAATGGGAGTGAAATACAGTGCCTCACGTTTTACTAAAATAAAGTAAATAATTCATAAAACACACAATACTTTCTTAAGGAGTGTAGATCTTTTTCCAAGTATTTCTCTGTCAAAATAAATAACATGGATGGTAACGAATAACAAAGCATGTGTGTGGCAAAAATATATGCTGTTTTAATTAAATTAATTTTAAAATATAAATTAAAAATGTACTTGTGACGAATATTAATAATGATAATATTTCGCACATTTATGTATGTTTCCTAGACTACTAACTTTTAATGCTCCGATGAAAAGTAGCCTAAACTAAAAAATTTTCGTACTAAGAAACAAAAATAACTAAATTGTATTTTGTTAATATTAACTGCAGTTTGTTTGTTTAGTTTTTTTCCTTTCATTTTCCGCTGACTGCTGCTGTCAAATATAACACTCAACCTCTGTAATTGTTAACAAAGGCTTCTGTACCAAGTGTTCAAATACTTATTTGACACAGTAATTCCCCCAAAAATTGTTAAATAATCATACAATGTGATTTTCAGATTTTTCTTTTGAGATTCTGTCTCTCCCTGTGGAAATGCACCTATGCTGAAAATTGTAGACCCCTCCATGATTTCTAAGAAAGAGAACTTACAAAATCACAGGGTGATCAAATACTTATTGACTTCACTGTATATATATGGTGAGGGATGATGAACAACACCATATACTGTGTTTGGGGGAGGTGTTAGGCTCACTGCATGTATCCACACAAACACGCAATGATCTAAGACTGTGCTTACTCTACCTCACACTACGCAGTATTGTATTTTTTTTCATACTTCTAATTTTCTTGCCATGATTAGCGATCCTTGCATTTTCATTAACATATTATTCAAATGATGGACTGTTCAGCATAATCCATACTTATTCCATAATTATTTCTTACAAATCAAAAAATGTAGACAGTTTTAATAAAAGAAAGGAAAGGAAAAGCAAGTAGACTTTGTTTCAAACATTTGTGAATGGCATTCTTTTTTTTTTTTTTTGCCTACGTGAAAAAAATGTATTATACAATGATTGCTATGGCCAACCAAACAATTCCATCTCATTGAGTTTTGAGCTCAATGAAGAAAACGGAAAAAGGAAATACAGTATATTGTATATGTTGCCATGCAACTGACCATTGACCATTGACCTTGATGTGAATCATGTTGCTCTTAGCATAAGTAAAGAAAGTGAATGGAGGGAACATAAGGAGGGAACATAATCGGCACAAAGACATTACGCAGATGTCTTTATGCCTAGTCATCAAATCCATACATATTCTGACCAATAAGCATACATATTTGCATGTTATGGCCAATAACAATAAATGCTCATAAGAGTATTATGTAAATCTTAACCTTAAAAATAAAGTAAAATAAAATCTACAGTAAATCTATAATTTTAGATGCTACAAATAAATGCAGGCATCACAACATTAGAATGTTTAAAAAATAATAATAATAAAAAAAACATATAAATTTAATTAAAAATTACATTTTAACAGTTATTAAATTATTAAATAGTTAATAGTTATATAGTTATTAAATAGTAACTTTAAAACAGCAGATGATGGCAAAGGTAAAATAAAAGAAGTGAGAAAAGATTTAATATGTAATATCCAGTATCGGTTTACACTACATATAAATAAATAAATACCCAAATATTAGTATCACCTATAGTTCAAGGATTACTAAATATTTCACATTATCACATATTATATTTTAAACCTAAAATTAGAAAGTTTTATTTACCAGAACAACAATTGCATCATGTAGAGGACCATCAGTGTAAAGAGTCTCAGCATCATCCTCCATTAGGTAGTCCCACTCCACTCCCATCTCAATGAAGCGCCGAGATCTCGCATCTTCTCCTTTGCCGTTGAGAAGGTAATGCCCGGTTGCCTGGTTCTTGATAGCTGCAATCAGTGATTAATTACAACTCTTCAACAGTTCAGGGATAAGAAGTTAACAGAAGGGTCTGAAACAATATTCAATTAAGCTGTTGTATCAGCAATCGAATCAGACAATAAACTGTCAAAACAACAGTTTTTTACTGTGCCATTTCAATCTCTAAAAGCTTAAGTACATTTTTCAGAAGCATGATGCTAATATTAAATGGTATTGAACTATATGAGGACTGTGAGACATTCAGTGCATAATGACATAGTACAAGCTCAGAGCATGAAAGCGATTAGGTGGTCATTCAACTGAATGTCAATGGTGATTACAAGGAAAGCAGCACACACGTCAAGACAATCACCATTGTTACAAGTCATCAAATGTCACTTGTAATCTGAAAAATAAGACTAGGTTCCAGAACATTAAATAGATTACAGTCGATACTGCAATCTTTTAATGATTAATTGTGCAGCTCTACCATACCACTCTAATTAGAAAACGTTATTATAATCTAACCAATGCCGATATGGCAACATTACGGCGTCCGTTTTGCACACTGGCTGGTTATATACTCGCTCTAAGATTGATTTTAGGTAATTTTTAAAAATTGTATGCACTGCAGCTTTAAAATATCCATGAACAAAGTATGAGTTAGGACACAAAAGTTTGATGTTATGAAATCAAAGCTGACCTTTTTGTGTATCCAAAAAATATTTACTTTATAACTGATTATTTACACAAGAATGTACAAAAAGGATAGAAAAAATACAAATGCCAAATTACAAACCATATCAGAGCAAAGTTAAATTAAAGTTATTTACTATATGTGACCCTGGACCACAAAACCAGTCTTAAGTTGCTGGGGTATATTTGTAACAATAGCCAAAAATACATTGTATGGGTCAAAATTATTGATTTTTCTTTTTTGAAAAAAAAAAAAATCCTTAGGATAAGGTAAGTAAAGATTATGTTCCATGAAGATATTTAGTAAATTTCTTACAAAAAATATAGTAAACTTACTTTTCGATTAGTAATATGCATTGCTAATGTCATCATTTGAACAACTTTAAAGGTGATTTTCTCAGCATTTAGATTTTTCTGCTCCCTCAGATTCAGATTTTTATATAATTGTATCTCGGTCAAATATTGCCCTATCCATCCAAATCATACATCAATGGGAGGCTAATTTATTCAGCATTAGGATCATGTATAAATCTCAATTTCAGAAAATTAACACTTATGACTGGTTTTGTTGTCCAGAGTCAAATATATATCTTGAAAATTAATGGAGACAGAAATATACAGTACTGTTAAATTAGAAATAAATTGCTAAACTATAGCATCTTACCTTTGAATCTAATTATTGCAATCAGTTAAGTTAAATAGTACAGTATATGCATAACTGAGATGAGTAATAATAAGCTATTAAGCACCCATAAAGGAATGTATTGTTGAAACAGTATTACCTTTGGAAGACCTCTTAGAAGGTTAACTAGGGCAATGTAGTGAGGCATTGAACATCTTATCTAGCTAATTAAAATAAGGTTAGGTTTAATTAAAAGTTCAACTGCTGAGGAGTATTATTCAAACTCCTACATTTATGGAGAAGCACTTATAAGTAGGGCGAAATTGTTGGAATAAAAGCTACTTGTTCAATTATGTGCATTACAAAGTGATAATTGCTGTCTGTATGGACTTATTTATTAAAAATTATTATATTTAAAATAAAACATGTACAGTGGAGTTTAAAGTGCTTCGGAAAAAAACATGTTTGACAACGTGTGCTGCAGACATTCGCAACACAACTAAATTCAGAAATTCACTGCAAATATGCACATCATGACTGGGACATGCTTATTAATGTCTACTCTGAAAGGTGAGGTTTCTGTTTATTTTAACATCCTGTTCATGTGATTCCTTGACTTTTTTTTGGATATTATTGCCCTAAATAAGCTGACGGAACACAAAATAATGTAATTAATCACACATGTCTTTTCTGAAATCGATCACGCTTAATTGCACATAACATTTAAAGTTGTTAAATTTACTTTTGCATTTACTTTTGTCAGTCATCAAGTTAATGTGGTATCTTCAGATACCAGTACTACTGATGTATCTATGAAATTGTTATTTTTCTTGTAATATTATGTAATGTTGACTATATTAGCATTAAGTTTTTATTGCAATAAAATAATAGTAACCATGTTATTATGTGTATTTAAACCACAGATTTATGACAAATTAGTCTTTACAAGAATACTGTCCATTTCCTGCTAACATTTGAGCTCCTTTGAGCAGTTTCTTAAACACTGCCGATTGGCTAGTGTGTACGTATGCTCAACAGATATGACTGTGAAGAGCATGAAGTGATGATTATTGAAGCCAATCACAGACATATCTGTTGAATGTGTGAACACTATGGTCAATCAGTGTTTAAGAATCCACTGAACAGCACTTAAATGTTAGAAGGAAATTGGCGTTTTAAAATTGCAGTACACAACTGATATATAAGTTGGTACTTTTGACAACATTACTACAAATATCTGTGATGATAAGACAATCTTAGCAGTTTTTATAGAAATCAAGCATTTCGGTTTTTATTTTTATTCTGCAAGGTAAATCACTTACAGCTCTGAAATGCAACAGAGTAATGTTCATATTTTGATAGCAAATAGAGCTGTTCTGTCACATTGCGAATTAGCAAGTCAGCCAAGAATGGGTTACTAATGGGTTTCTAGAATAGTGCTTTTTATTTATGTGTTTAATAATGTCTGTGGTTAACATTACCTTTTAGGAAATTTTCCTGTAAACACTTATGCCTTTGCCAGATGCATTTATGTTGAAACTGCACACACACAGTTCCTACTTTACCTGGAAATCAAACCCATTGCTTTGCCATTTCTAGTGGCACTCTCTACTGTACAAAGCTCATCAAAGCACACTCTGGGTATTTGTAGTGCCAAATGTAAGCAACTTCTGCATTAAAACCTACAAAAGGGTTTTAAAATTAATGTTTGAGTTACTTATGAAACTAAACATAAATCATGATTTTACTCTAAAATCAAAAAACACTAATCTAAAACCCAGTGTAAATTTCATAACAAACCCAGCATGAAAACATCTGTTCTGCCACAGATAAATTGTGGTGGACAGTGAAATCAGTGAGTCTAATCATATCTAATCCACTTCCAGGCGATGGATATGTATTAGAGTGATGTGGATCCATTATGCACAGTTACCCAGGAACAGGCACAGAATATATAAGCAAGCATTTGATCTTCTTGCTGTGAAGCTTGAAAAACATGAGGACAGATATCACTTACCAAGAATTTGAGGAGAAGCCTCATGTTCTTGTATGATCACATGTCTAGCTCCAGGAGGAATGAGGAACATCTTTAGGTAACCTTTGCAATGGCGAAAAAAGGGCAAAGGGAGAGATGGCAGAAGCAATTAGTTAGCTAAGAAGTTCTACCACGGTTTGATCTTTGCAGAGATGGGCATCATTAGAAGGCATTTCTAGACTACTGCAACTGTTCATCAAGCAGGGTCATGACAAGCATCAAAACATGACAGAAGGTTCTTCATCCATCCAGTTCATACATTCACCCTTGTGAATAGATGACACATCCTTCAGAAGCTTAAATAACAATGTCAGGCAACAATAAAGTCTGAACGACTGTTATCTATGTAAGTCTAATTAAGAAGGAAGCTGAATGGCAGGGCCTTGAGTCATTTTGCAACACAAAAACATAAAAACACTAATGTTGCCTTCTCTACCAATGCCCATTCCTCTGCAAAGCATGATACAACTCACCCATCACATTTCTAGAATCCTCAGTTTCATTCAGATACACATTGCGAGCTCCTTTCGGCAGCAAGAAGGCTCCTCTTGTTTTCCCTTTAGGATAAGAAGGGTTTGTTATGTCATTTTGCCCTGCACTCTTTGTCACTGATATGTTAAATGCCTCTACACCAAAGCTAGGCTTTGAACCAGTCTCTAGCAGTATGGCGCTTGTCTTATTAAGCTCGTCAGGACCTTATTTAAAGGAAATGTTAACATTATTCCAAACCTTCACTATAAAAAAATTAGACACTTTGAATTTTTGTATGGACAAAAACACATATTCTTTGTGTTCCACAGAAGAAGGGTGAGTAAGTCATTTAAATATTTGATTAACTATTATTTAATGCAATAATATTCTTCAACTGACATATGGTCAACTTAGTTTGCACAACAAACCAATTTCAAGTAAACTATTTAAGGAAGATTTCAAGTTAAAGGAATAGTTCAAATCTACATTAAGCTTATTGGTGACATACTGTCTCACTAAAGAAAATAATTTGAATCTGTTTCTTATTTCTTATAAAGAGGAAAACAATTGTACAGTAATTTACTTACAATTGAAGTCTATACTGTACTGCAAAGCAAACCAGTAATTAAAATCTGCAGCACAGTATATACAAATATGTATGTGTATATATATATATATATATATGCATCCGTATACAAAACGAATCTAACGATCTGTAACGATCACACAGGAAGTTTGACGATAATGCTGCATCAAAGGTTTCTCAAGACCATATATTAAAAGGATCAATTTACCTGAATAATTCAAGTGTTTGAAGAAAAGCGTGACCTTCACATTTCTGCTTCTAAACTATTCAATACATTTGCCCTACGGGCATCCACTGTAAGTGCATTAATGAAAACAAAGCCAGGAATAAAAAATATTTTTTGTGGTAATCAACAGTACTTTTTTTTCAGACACGGTCATATTTATATCAGCTAGCTTTAAATCTACAAGCTACAGTTAATGCAAAGAAAAGCAATACTACAGGACGGAGAAGTCTAGGATTAGACAATACAAGATACTTGCAGGTTGTGTTTTCCAACATTTCTTTTTGGGATCTCTTGCTTAACTTTTTTCCTGTTAAAAAAGTGATCAATTGACAATAAAATAAGTTAGAGTTAGATAGAGAAAGGTCAAAATGCTGATTTAGCTCATGCAAATGATTCAAGTGTAATACAGTATAAGGAATTGTGACATAAAGCATCATAAATTGTGCACAATCACCCATTATGACAAAATTAAACATCATGCAAATTCGGTTGGAGCCAGGATGAAACATTTATTCACTGTCACAAGTAAATATAATGCATGTGACATCATAATTAAAAGAATTAATGCATTCATAACACACAAGGGCAGATGTGAAAGCCTCAAGTAGAGCTAGGAATTTAGTCAAATACAAGACAGTCCCATTTATTAATGTGCATCAGCTCAATTATGCCACATGCCATGTCTTACAGAAGCAACATGAACACAAAGATGAATCCATAGACACATTTGTCCTGCCATCTGTGCAAAGACTGTGTTTCATTATGGATTAGCATGAGTGTGCATTATCGTCTGTGTAGAGGCCTGTATGCCACATTGTTAATAAACAGCAGGTCATATGAAGACATACTGAGGATCTGTTGTGATCGCATGTTTAATAGCAGCTCCGGAAAGTACAGCAATGAAACATTGTGCAAGAGGCTCATCTAATGCTTGTTTCTGAAGAAGATTTATCCTCAGAACGTGATTTGCATATGTATGGTTTTTTTTTTGTTTTTTTTTATCTTATAAGGGAATGGTGTCATAATGGGTTCAGTGCAGGCACAGCTCTGAAGTAATGTCTGTTGTATAGTCCCCCACACTGCATTCAAAAGAGCTGATGTACATGCAAGGCTTGACAGCATCCTCCAAGAACATAATAAAGATGTCAGACCTTTGGCCTTTGTTCATATGGGTTCCTCTCTAATCACAAATATAATACGTGAAGAACTGAAATAAATAGGATTATTAGATTAATTATGTCCTATAATGCTTTCTCCATTTGGTTCTGTTCTGACATCATTAGATTATCTATGTCTTCAGCTAATTAGAAAGGGAACACATTTGTGGACAACACAACAGAATTCTTGGGTCATTAAAAACCAATAAAAGCCACCAAAAAATCTGATTTTGAACAATTGGGGAGGAACTGATCAGGCCAAATCGTTACTTTGAGACAAGGCATCTTAATCAACATTCTGTACTTGCAAAAAGCAAGAACATGTTATGATATGCAGTGTGACAATATTTTTTACAGATTTTGTACAGAGTCACAGTTTCATGCAGCTGTAAAGAACTGGCCTAAATAGTACCACAATTATGGTGCAGGGTTCTGCGTAAAGGTTTAGTTCACCTAAAAATGAAAATCATGAATTACTCACTCTCATGTCATTCCAAACCAAGACCTCCTTTTTTTTTCGGAACACAAATTAAAATATTTTTGATGATATTAGAGAGCCATCTGTCCCTCCATATACTGCAATATGACTGAAATTATCCCAGATCCATAAATGTAGTAAAAACATCAGTAAAACAGTTCATGTGACACCAGTGTATCAACCTCACTTTTGCAATGCTATGAGAATACTTTTTTTGTGCAAATAAAATAAAAGAAAAACCCATAATTTACTTTTCTCCCGTGACTTATGTCTGCCACCATTCTCAACGCATCATATATGCAAGCTTTAACAAATTTGACAGAATCAGCCTTGTTTACATCCATGTGAAAGCATGCGCATGTGCATAATCTAGAGGAAAGCTTACGCAGTAATGTTTTCTAAAAAGGCAGAAGATGTATGTCATAGGAGAAGAATGGTTGAGTATATGATGTTATTTTTGTTGTCTTTGCACAAAAACAGTATTCTCATGGTGTTGCACAACTATTGAGCCACTGAAGTCACATAGACTGTTTTACCATTGTTTTTAAGGAAAGGAAAGGAAAGGACATGACTTGTGGCCAGGTATGGTTTCGCATACTAGAAATTTGTGCTCTGCATTTAACCCATCCAAGTGCACACACACAGCAGTGAGAAGTGAACAGCCACACACACACACACCGTGAACACACATTCGGAGCAGTGGGAAGCCATTGCTCCGGCGCCTGGGGAGCAGTTGGGGGAACGGTGCCTTGCTCAAGGGTCTCACCTCAGTCATGGTATTGAAGGTGGAGAGAGCGCTGGTTATTCACTAACCCCACTCAGAATCCCTGTTGGACCTGGGACTTGAACCCATGACCTTTGGGTTGCAACTGTTTTTACAACATTTTACCACACTTCTGGATCTGGATTATTTCAGTTGTTTTGCTGTCTATGGAGGCACAGATGGCTCTCTGATATGGGTTTGGAATGACACAAGGGTGAGTAATTAAATTAATGACAGAATTTTAATTTTTTCCCTTTAAGATTTTTTGTTTTCTTTTTTCATGTCACATGATACTTCAGAAATTATTCTAATATTACACTTCTTATTTTTATAAATTTTGGAAACAGAATTTTAGGATTCATTGATATATAGAAAGTGTACATAACAGAATGTATTACATTAATAGAATTAATTTGCAATGCTCTAAGTGTCTTTACTGTCACTATTGACCAGTTTAATGCATTCTTATTAAATGTATTAATTTAAATACATTAATAAATACAAATCTGAATGGGCCTTTAATCAGAAGTACTTAGAAACCATATTAAAGCAATAAAAAAATCCATTTATGTTTATTAAGCACCAAAAAACGGCTTGCTTAATTTAAAAGAAAATTTATACTTATTACAATATTTACATTAAAAAAATTTTATAGACTTAGCAGATATTTAAATGAGACTCAAAGAGTCCAAATGCAAGTTTTATTAGACCATCTGAACACAATTTTAAATTATTATTCTTCAGACCCTTGTTGGAAAAGAAATTTCAAGGCTGGAACTCCTGGCACTTGTGACTACTGACACAGTGTGCCAAAACATACTAAAATTATAATCCTATATAATCAAAATTTTCTTTAAAAATGCTACAGTCTGCAGAGTGGGGGAATGTATTTATAAATGAACTCTAGAGAAAGCCTCAAGCTCCCACTAGGGCTGCACAACTAGCAAATATCATTAAAAAGTAAAGTAATGGTTGCTTAAGGAAACCCAATTAGATGACTACCATGCTTTCATCCCTGACTGCTGTTGGCTCAATAATAATGACACACCTTCCCCCAAAACCTGATTACTTTTCTGTAATGGGCTGCTCTGCGCTGTTCATAACAGAACTACTGTGAATCCCCAGGTACAAAATGTCCTGATTTTTAATATGCTGTTCACTTCATACTGAATTCACTGCCAATGACACTTGGCTCTATGTCTCTTTTACACAGTGTCAATGAAAGAGACTGGCTGATCTGCAATTAGTGTGACCAGAAACCCGAACAAATAAAAAAAGTGAGACTTGCAACAAAACCATGATCCTCTTCTGTATGTTTATTGCGAAACGCAGAGGCAGAATTTAAGGATAAACTACACAGTTCCCTTTCAGTCAGTCACTCCAAGTCACAACAAAAATGGGATCTTGCTACGAGAGACCAATCCACACTGGCATGTGCTGATTGCATGCAGCTGCAGCCGATCACAGCATGAGTATAAATAAGCAGCTGGTGCAGAGCATATTTAGGTTTTCGCTTCAGAGCCGAACGTTTCAGATGTTCTGCTACCTTTCCTACTTCGAGGAATCAAGTGGCTGGTGTACGCCAACGTCAGCGGTTCCTTGTGTCGAGTGGATTTCCACATCAGGTTGCACTACCCACCTGTTGTGTGTAAGCGGCTCCCCATCTCCCCTGTGTGCCTTTAGCACACTAAAGAGCTTTTTAAAAGACTAGCTCATGGGTGGAACGTCTTCCACCCATACGTCTCTGGATGCTGTCGTTATTGCGGACTGGTCTTACGGTTTTGGTGCAGAATTCCCCTCCGAGGGCTCCTCCTTCCACCTCCACAGTGGGTACCAGCTGTTTTCTTTGGCACTCCCCCCGACGATCGGATGTCACAATCGGTGCATCGGAAGGTGAGACAGAAGGTTCTGTAAGCGAAGTTCTGACCGGCGTGGCGTCCACTGGATGTTCCACTGTGTCAGATACAGATCCAGAAATCCAGAACTATGGCTATGCTTGCAGGGTCGACAAAGGGGTCAAGCTCGAGTAGAAAGCTCCATCGCATCCCGAGCCCTCGAGGCTGGATGACTGGAACTTAGGGGTGGCTCGCGCTGGTTCTCAGGGCCCCACCCGGTACCTTTCTTCCCAGGAGTGCATGAAGCTCCTGTGCAGCCAACGCAGCAGCCTCCATCTAGGCAGTGCTGTGGAGCTGGCCGCAGGGCAGCCGCCCCACCCGTCCAGGGCCAACCAAACATGGTGGCAAGCAGAGTTGCAAGCGGCCCGGAGAAGACGGGCGAACCAGGGATGAAGGGAACTACTCTTCGGGACATGGTGATCACACCGGGTGGAGGATCCTTGCCAGAGGCACCCAAAACCTTGACACACAAGTGGTGCTTTGTCTCTAGGTCCCCAGAGGGGACGAGGGGTTTGGATGGGCCAGTTTCACTCTCACTCTTCTCTCTTCACAGGCAGCAGTGAGAAGACTGCGAGGACAAACCAATGGACTACCCACACTTCTGCCAGAACGCGGGTAAGAGTTGCACACACTAAGACCCTGCTTCGGACCGGCTATGAGACGCCTGGGCCGGGTCCCTGTGTTCCCTTCGCTGCCTTGCCGCAGGCACATCGGTGGTCCGGTTGGTGCTGCTAGTTCGGTCTCTGGAAGCTCGAATGAAGCTTCCCAGTCCATCTCGTTGGCTTCTCCGCACCATTCGACTTGGCTATGCGATTCGCTTTATGTCATTCTCAACTACCTAGACGACTGGCTCATTCTAGCTCAGTCTCAGGTTCAGTTGTGCGAACACAGGGTGTTACAACACCTCAGCCTGTTGGGTCTTTGGTTCAACTGGGAGAAGAGCAACCTCTGTCCAACACAGAGGATCTCTTTTCTTGACTCTGCTTCTGCTTGCACTGGCCTCCATCAAGAGGGTAGGGGACCTGCAAGCATTTTTGGTCAACGAATCATGCCTTGAGTTTGGGCTGGCAAATTCCCGCGGCCTGGCTATGTGCCCAAAGTTCCCATTACTCCGTTTAGAGACCAGGTGGTGAACCTCCAAGTGCTGCCCTCAGAGGAGGCAGACCCAGCCCTAACTTTGCTCTGTCCCGTCCGAACACTAAGATGCTACGTTGATCAGACACAAAGCTTCAGGACCTCAGATCAGCTCTTTGTCTGTCACATGTCGTGTTTCCCCGGCAGACCTGCTGCTACCTTAAGAGGGTTCATTCACCTCCAATTTTCCATATGCACTGAAATACTGTCCACATGAGTATATGTCCTGAGACCTATATGTTACTGAATGGGTAGTGCTTTGATAACAATAACTGAAGAAGGGAACGGAGATGTCACGTCTTGTCGCAAATGGTGCTGAACCACCATTGAGCGGCCGGGGTCACCGGCTCGGCTCCTCAGTGAAAACCTGAATATGCACTGAACCAGCTGCTCATTTAAATACTCATGCTGTGATCAGCTGCAGCTGGATGCAATCAGTGCGTGCCAATGTTCATTGGCTTGTTTTAATACACTCAAAGTGGATTGGTCTCTCGAATCGCATTCTTTAGACTTTGGCAAAACCTTTGGCAAAAGTCTTGTGCAAACAAATGATTAAAAACAATTTTCACACATCTCCTTGAATACTAAAATAATAATACTGTTTTAATAAATCATGCATAAAACTATTAAAGACATTGGTGTTTCTGAGATGTCATATCTAATATAATAAATACATCATCATATACCAGTTATAAAAGAGAACCCAAAACATTTCAGCATTATTACTTTGATATTTTTCCCCCTAAAAGTAAAGTGAACTCCAGATGTGTCCTTAAACTAGAAGACTCTGGAGCTTAATGGCAGGGCTGCAGTCTACAATATAAGTGAAATATTGCAAGTTAGTGGCCCAGGAAGAGCAAAGTATCTTACCGGCTTTCTTAGGTACACGGGTGAAGGTTCCTTTTACAGTTCGGCAGTGAGAGTTGTCACCCCCACACACACCACACTTATCCTCCACCTTATTGGAGCCAATTTCCCTGTCACAGCCCACTTTCTGAAGAAAAAGCAGGGTGAGAGAAAGAGAGGATAAGGGGATATGGAAGACATACTGAAAAAA
Organism: Enteromius unitaeniatus; assembly: GCA_032359435.1. Classification (NCBI taxonomy): domain Eukaryota; kingdom Metazoa; phylum Chordata; class Actinopteri; order Cypriniformes; family Cyprinidae; genus Enteromius; species Enteromius unitaeniatus. The sequence continues at coordinate 12,214,728 of JAUMHI010000040.1, read as the reverse complement.
ATGTGCAAGGTGCTATCAGAAATACTTCAAGCTTTCATCTCTGGATATGTCTTCATATGATATCATAAAACTATTGAAGTATCTCCAGTATTGCTATTTTGGTCACAGAAAAAAAATCTCACCAAGAAACAGTTCTTTTCTTTTGAAAGTACAAAATGACATTGACAAATATGAGACACACTGCAGCAGTTTGCTGAACAAAACTTTTTAAAAGGTGATATATATCTGCAAATAAATCCTAACGGCTAACCCTAAATTTGACACACTATCAATCATTTCCTCCCGAAAGCTAATCACGATTCATTGTCCATTCCATCTGCAAAAATCAATGTACTTCTATCAACTCCATCCACAGACATCCATTCTTCAAACACCATTCATTGTGAAGTGGCACTCATCATGTACACTGCACTGTCAGACACAGTTGCTCAGCGACAAACCAGAGACTCACAAATTTATAACAGAAGTAACAAGGCTGTACTGTGACAGATTCACCTGCACTTACAATTAAAATTAATATGTGCAGAATCATTTCCGCCTGTGCTGAAGTGTGTGCTCCAAATTGTAAACATACATCTACATGCAAGTACAGAAAGTCAGATGTGAACATTAACGTCAGACTAGGTAATGCCCATCTACACTGATGTTGGTGTTTTAATAATAGGCATAATTAGGCATAAAACTAAATACTATTTACTAAAAACAATCTCTTGCAAATATAAACGTTCTGTCTTTCTTGTTCTAGAACACTAAATAATTCTGAAAGGATTTTAAAGCGAAGGCGATCCTGAGCCGAAATTGATGGCATCAAATGTTCCAAAGATATTCACTTCTGTTTTAAACAAGCAGTTGTGAGAATCAGTTTTTGCACATCATTATTAATTTGAGCTAATGTCACTTTAGCACACTAATACCAGTTTTAAAATCTAAAAGATAAAGCATACAACTATGAAATAATATTTCAAATCCATAAATAAACTCAGATACATACCACACACTCTCCACGCACACAGATGCTATATGGGTCTTTGTAAGAGCACTTTGTTCCATCATGCACCAGCTGCTTCATGTAAGCCACGTCACTTGTTTCTTTGGACTGGCAATAAAGGTGACATCTTTTGTTTGCTGAAAAGAAAAATATATATACACACACTTGCAAAGTTTCTGATAGTCAGTTTGTTGTATGCTGTAGACCCCTCAAAATAAAGTGTAAGACGATATTAAACAGACAGCCTACTAATACTTTAACGACTGTTAGTTACAGCCTATATGTACTGTAGCTGCAAAGTTATTTACTGTCAGTAGACAGTAGGTAGATGTCTAAGGTGGACTATTAGAATAAAGCGCTACAAAAAAAAAAACTATTTAATTATAGAAAACACAAACTACAGCTGGACTTATGTGCGCTGTTGTCTGCTGTATTATTTAAATAAGGTTATAGGAAATCAATGGCAATATTCAGCTAATAAAACTATATGAAATTGAAAGACCTTTTTTATGTTTTGATCTCAAGGTTTTAAACTAGGTCTGAGATTTGCCTCCTGAATAAACATCTATTAGAATAAATGTTTAGTCAAGACATAAAAAGCACAAAAGTTTAAAAGAAAAGTTCTTACATGTCATACATGTTTGGCGTGACAAGATTAAATGATGACACGGAATGCAAAGAAATTAAAATATAGTGTGGCAATATTAAAAATGCAATTTATACAATGCCAGGAAACCTTGTGGAAGTTTTGGTCAAGTAACTTAAATAAATATGAAGCATACCTTCACAATTCTGTGGGATTAACTCTGCAGCTGAATAATGCACACAATTAACATTCATGAGAAAAATCCTACCTCACCTTACAGCATACAGGCCACACACACACTCACACTCACACACATACACACACAAGGTAGCTATGTGCATCTCAGAAAACATTATTTTACACATTACAAAAAAAGTGATTCATAATTATTATACAGGTCCTTTTTAAAAAAAATAGCATATTGTGATAAAGTTCATTATTTTCTGTAATGTAGTGATAATCATTAGACTTCATTAGACATATATTTTAGATTCATTACACACAACTGAAGTAGTTTCAAGCCTTTTATTGTTTTAATATTGATGATTTTCTCAAAAAATTAGCATATTTCATCCGACCAATAAAAGAAAAGTGTTTTTAATACAAAAAAAGTCAACCTTCAAAT
>JAUMHI010000040.1:12196126-12212429 GCA_032359435.1 Enteromius unitaeniatus | reverse complement strand
TTTATCAGTACATTACAGAAAATAATGAACTTTATCACAATATGCTAATTTTTTGAAAAGGACCTGTATATAAATAACATTAATTTAAATACATGAATCACATTTTAATGTTTATGAACTAGTGATCTGTTAAGGTCTGTATAATAAAAATGTTATGAACATATAATGAAAAGCAATGAAAGTGTTTACAGAAGAGTGAAGTGGCTTTTAGTGATGCTTTTCAGTGGCTCTGGTGTTAAGCATGTTTTTCATCATACTCAAAAGTATAACAAATAAATGGCACTGGACAGAAGTAAGTGTAAAGTTTGACGAAAAATACACTCAAAATGACACTTTGTCACCCTCCATGTGAGGGTACTCTGAATGCCTTCCCTTCTTTTGCTGAACACACTGAGTAAAGAGGACATGACCACAATTAGAATGGATGTGCTGTAGTTCTCCCAGGAGAGAGGACGCATTTACAAGCTGTGTGTGTGTGTGTGTATGTGTGTGGACTAAGCTCATTTTTATTTTGCTGTCCCTGCTCCTGCAAAATATAGAGTGCCAGTTTTGTATATGTGAATATATGGCATAGAGAAGCTGTTCTATTTCTGTGTCGCTATTAAAATTAGTGCTTAGTGGAATGGCAATACATACTGTTTGATTTACACATAAGAGCCATGAAAAAATATGGAGCAATGTGAAAATTGAATGTGACACAAACAAGGAAAGACAGGCAGGAGCCATGAACCAGGATGGTTAGGCACAAGACATTTTCGACTTTAGTTATATATAGCTGCCAAACAATGTGTTTTAGCAAAATAATATGAATCAGTACAATATCTATTTTAAGAGAGAGACACTTCCTGAACAAGGTGGCTACAAACGTGGACAAGCATTCTATTGCACTCTATTTTAGTGCTCCTGGAACACCACAACAACATTGAATATAAATATCTATTATATAAATACACTTCCCTAGATTACACTGCTTTAAAATCTGACAAACTCACCATCTGGGTGTTCGTAGGGAATCCAGTGGTGTTTGGCATTCTGGTATTCAAAGTGGGAGTTGCGAAGTTGACATTGCTGAGCTCTGAAGTCCTCAAAGTGTTTGGGGCAATCATCTATGTTACACAGCTGGTACTCATAGTTCACCCCTGGACAGTCCTGACCTCCATTAGATGGACTAACAGATAACAGATAATGTTCAAAGAAGGTCAACAAATTGCATTAAACATTAAAGTATGTGGTTTAAAAAGAAGTCAATAACTAAGCTTAATCAGAAACAAAGTTCACTTCAGTAAACAGGTCTGGCACAAACAGAAATTAGAAACATGTCTATGCTTCTTTCATGAAAAATATTTAGATGTGGCTTCAGACAACCTAATCAAAGTTTGGATGGAATACGAAATATGTATTACATTTCAGTTTCATTTCTGCATCGTTAATTTCTAAGCCCAACTTTGGATTTTTAATCACGCATATTTTTCTGTAAATGAGAGCATCTGCTAAATTCGAATGCCGTTTAACAAGTCCTTAACAGACACTCCTCACAACTAGCACACTAATGTGCTGGCAATAAAAAAAAAACTAAATCCCCTGATCTCTTGCTTCCTTCATTCTCATAGCATGCATGCTAATTAAGAAGCAGCCTGGCACAAAAAAATGCTGTCTCCTCCTAAAGAAAATTACACTTAAGCAGCAAAGATGGCAGCTATACTGATTAAAGAACACCAAGTGCAGATGTTTCTTAAGAGTTTTATGAATGTAAACAGGTAATCAGACTATTTCATGCTGTTATAAAATCAAGAAAAATGAGCAGGCCCGATGCAGACGCTATGTGGTTTTAAATATTCAAGTTAATACATTATATCAGAGGAATGCTACATTTGAGACTGAACTTTTATCTCATTGGCTAGAGTCAATCGTGTTGACCCCTGCTGCCTGTATGCTTTATTTCTGGAAAGTTAATTCTTTTCACTTCAAAGACATTGCAACCATCCATATGATAATTCTGATTATGAAAAGAACACTAGGGTGCCAGTGACCTTCATTAGCAATCCTGACTGTGAGTACAATAGATAACATACACAGGGTTGTTGCACTGGCGTGTTCTGAAGCGTACGCCCGTCCCGCAGGAGCGAGAGCAGGAGCCATACTTGCTCCAGGCACCCCAGGCTCCATCTTGCTTCACTTGGTTGGCATTCTTCCACATGCAGTGACCTTTGTAGCACCACTGTGAAAGGTAAGGAGTGAGACAGACTCAAATTGGAAACAACAGGACAAAGTAGGCCTAGCAATATGTGGACACATTAATTCACCTTTCCAGGTGCACATTCAGTCCCATCCAATGGAGGCCCTTTTTTGGTCTTGCAGAAGTAAGGGTTATCTGGATGACTGCACCACAGCTGCTTGCATGGATCAAATGTGCGAAACTGAAAAGAGAGAAAAGCACCCATAGTTGGTTGCTTGGGATTTTCTGAGAGAGTTAGAGTGAATTAAATGACTATACAAATTTGAAAGAATTCTGAACTTTTTTTGGCTGAGCTACAATACCAGCAGAGATAAGCCCTGACAATCCTTTTCCTCTTACGTGCTTGAGATAATAAAAAAAAGTATTGATTTCCTCCTGTCAGGGCTGCCAGTGGCACTCTGGAGCTTGTGCTACCGCTAGACAACCAGGAAATTAACATGAAAATGGAAAAAAGTGAATACTGTTTACTGCAAATGACACATTGAGTATGTTCCCATCACTCCATAGTGACAAATGAGCCGACTGTGATTCCAGAACAAAAAAGGGTGTATGTACCCATCTTTCATTGCATGACACCAGACATTATGTCTACACCAGGTGTGACTTGCACCGCAACAGCTTGAGCCAGGCTACACTTTACACATCAAAGTGAATGCTGCATATCGTACGTAGCACACATTTTCCAAAACAAAGGTTTGAAACAATATTTTGCAGGATAAAAAAGGGAATGTACACAAAAAATTTAAAAAGCAGTCAGGAATACAAGACTGGGAGAGAAAACTAATAGATACAATACTTCAGTTCTGTGTCTCGCCAAAATAGTGCTGCTTATTTGCAATTCCATAGTAGAAAGGCTCAGATGTATGGTTAATAAACGGATGGATGTGCCCAAGGGAGAAACAGCACTATGTTGTAGGTGTAGATGTGAAAGACATGAACTCCCGTTTAAAAATTCAATTACAAGTCCCTTGGCAAGCAACTGGACCAAAGGATATCAGTTGTCTTTAGCTCTGTCACTGGCTCAAGGATTTATATCATTCATGCACTGCACTTCAATAGGTGAAGCCATTTTGATTGCTGGTATTCTTTTGTCATAAAAGTTGGCATGAAATTAAACAACAATGAAATAACAAAATTTTGACATTTGTAGACGTCATTCATTGTAATTGCACATAAAAAAACAAGAAAACAGCAGAATTTGATGTCCTTTTGTTCTTTACTGAAAAAAAAAGTAATGCAGGTGTGAATACAGTGAAGTGAACTCTTGCACATAGGCTGACACTGGTAACTTATCAGTTAGGCCCAATGATTTCCACAATGCGAAAAAAACGGACAGATTTGCAGAATCATGTAATTAAAATGGAATATATAACATTCTAATGAGAACAATATTATAATAAAACTGTGTTGCTGTGTTTCACATTGATACGGGAAGACCCAAGAGAGCATTCCTTAGTTACACACTCTGCCTAGCACAAACAGTAACTTAGTTCAAGATAATTTTACAGCATATATAAAAGTTGCAATATAATGTTTATGTTCTATAAATATCTGATTCTCATATAGCCTAATAATCCCACTAACAAGTGTTAATTAAGCATGTACAGTTTCAACAGCATTGCTGCTTTTTAAAAAAGTGGTTTTAATTTGTTACTTTGTCTAAATAATTGATACAACATTAATATTAACCACCATTTTATTTTTAGTTTTAAATTAACAGTACGTTTTAGTTATTAAAATCATTGGATTATTATCCATGCAGAGGCTCTTACATTTCATTGATTAATGCAGCATGTGATTCTTCACACATAAGTAATTTTGTCAAATTACTTGTTTGGATTACTAAAGCAATGTTTTGTTTTTTTGAAGACTTTTTGTGGTAAAATGAGGTACTCTTATTTTTAAGATGTACACTGTTCAAACTAGGATGCTGTATGTTTGATTAATGATGAAGAGTTTGGGATGTGGCTTTTTTTAAAATAAGGCTCTCAAAAATAAAAAATAAAAATTTAGATTAATCAGCCAACAAATTGGCTAGCAGCTTTCATTTAAATAATAATAATAAAAAAAACACAATTACCTTTTTTGAACAACAAACTCCTCAGAGAGCTAATCAAAATGTTACTCTGAAGATGGGAGAAGAACATTTTTTAGTTTACAAGCCCTTTGATATTTAATTGTTTCTATCGATACTGGCCCCTTTTTTCATGTCTTTAGAGAACCAACAGTTTAAAGCATGATTAGTTGGTCAAAGAACATTTGATGGATATGTGGTGCACAGCTTGGCACAGATTGTTTAGGCATGACTGAGAGGCTAGGAGGAAGGATCACAGCATGCTGTTCTTGTTTACTAGTGTTACAACCTTTGATGACAGAACGCCAAACATCTTGCCATCTGCTGGTTCTCAGTGTCAGGCCATAAACCAGGTGTGAGGCTCTTTCCCTGTACATGTGATTGGGACTTTGTAGCACCTATTCATTTCACACTTAAAAGTGTTTTGGGACTGGGGGCTTGGTTTGGTTAACAGAATATAAATGAACATATTTAAAAGTGAAACTAAATTATGAATTTAATAATAATTCATTATTAATAATTAGTGAAACTCAGGCCAGAAGCTAATACAATCACATGTTTTCTTTATATGTTCACATTCATAAATATAACCTGGCATTGAAATATTTCTAAAGATATTTGAAGCACTTCTAGTTAAATGAACTTGGACAGAGACATGCATACATGCATACATAAAGAATTCATATTTGGTGCTTGGTTTAATGACTGACATTTATCAGATCTGTCAAGACAGAATATAGCCTCCAACCATACTCACTGAAGTACAGATTTTGTATCCAACTCCAAAATCAAAACGACACTGCTCATCCATGGAGTAATTGATGCCGGGAAGTTCAGGGAGCTGTGGCCAGTCATGTTTAAAGGGATCGTCCAGCAGGCAATCATATGAACTGTGAAAAACAAACAAACAAACAAAGTTACTACAGCTATTTAAGTAAACCTAATAAATGTTTTAATGAAAGACCCTATAAATGTTGGAAGTCATTTCTAAAGTCAGTAGCAAATGGTAATCCTAAAGAGGACAGTATGAAAATGAGACTCATTCTGTACATTGACAGATTCATATGATTCTTATAATTAAATTGAGCTCTTACTGAACGCTCAGAGAAGTGAATCAATCACTCTTCCTAATATCCATGCAATAGATAATTTACAGTAAATGTTTAAAATCCTGAAGTGCTGAGTGAGGCCAGAATATGCAGAAAAAGTGCTATCAAACTTCCAACCCATGAAGAGATTTTGAACCTTAGAGATTTTCTTCTCTCACCGGCTAATTTAAGCTGAAGCCAATGATGAGCTGCTCAAGGATTTCCACTGAAAGTGAAGCCATTCATTATCAGAAATGAATCTGTCTGCTCTTAATCATGAACATTTCTTTATGAGCAGGTTAAAGGTTATGCAAGAGTTGATTTCTGAGTAAAAAGGAAAAAAGAAAGAAAAGACGAAGAGCACAAATGAAATGTTTTGGTAAATGCAGATGCATTACACATTTAACTGAAAATGCATTGATTTTCTTGCTGTAAATGGAAAAATCATTTTATTCTACACAGTGCAAAGGCTACTGAGAATAGTGACCACTTCAAACTCAATATACAACGCTGAAAAGGCTTTTCCTGTCATAGAGAGCTACTCAACATCTCATTTGTATTGGTTGCAGTAAATTGCCAAGATGAATGGGTAATTTACATCCCATCAGCCCTTGGCCCTGACAGGATTAACCCTAAACATGGAGCTGTATAATTCAAAAATCCTTAAGTGGCACTAGATGTCTTCTGAACTGATTCAGTAAATCAATGGGGGCTAAAATGAATAAATGACCTCAAATCAAGAGTTTTATTACAGAAATCCAGCCCCAACCCCGTAGCCTAGAATATAATGTGTATAATGTGTCTCTGCTTGCTGTTGATAAGCGCCATCTATTTTCACCACTTCCACGTTATATATAGCTTTAAATAAAAGGCTATTGAATATTGACGTGTACTGATTGCATTCAGGTGCACCTCATCACTATGTGAGTATAAGAGGGCACGAATGCAGTGCATTAGCAGCTTTTTACTTCAGAGCCTTCGCCGGTCCTGAGCTGGAGACCCCCTCGGCTTTCGTTTCGAAGTTGGAGTGGAGCGTCATTGAAAAAGAGTTCTTGTGATCTTCTGCTCTCTCGTCTGACAGCGTTCACTGGGTGGCTGTCAGTGGATCCTGTAGGCTGGTGGCCTTTTTCAATGCCTCTCATTTGTGAGATGGCTCCCCTCGTGCCCCTCCTGCGGCAGATCATTAGACCGTAGTAGGTTTGCGATTGCCGTGCCGTGCATTCTCACACCTCTGGGCCCAGTGTCCAGATGTTCCCATCTCCTCAGATGCTGACCCGGAGCACTGTGTCGCCAGCATGGATTCTAGGGAGGCAGGTAAGCGCAGCTCAGAGCAGCCAGACTTTTCTCCAGCACGTTCAGCCTTCTGGGATCAGTCCCTGCCCCTGTCCCCACTGCAGGCACGGCGGTCAACGTTCCCCTTGATTGGATGGGAGCCTGGATAGCGCTTCCCTGCCCCTCGCATTGGTTGATACGGACGGTACACCTTGGCTATGCGATTCAGTTTGCCAGGCACCCACCATCCTTCGTGCGGAGGTTGCAGTCCTACTGGCGAAGGATGCAATCAAACCTGTTCCTCCAGCCGAGATGAGGGCAGGGTTTTACAGTCCTTTCTTCATCGTGCCCAAAAAGAGCGGTGGGCTGAGACCCATCCTGGATCTACAAGCCTTGAATTGGTCAAGGCTTGTAATCGCTACTTTCATGTCTCGATCTTGTCTCGACACAGACCCCTTCTGCACTTTGCTTTCGAGGGTAGAGCATATCAGTACAAGGTCCTACCCTTTGGCCTGTCCCTCTCTCCCCACATCTTTACTCTGTGGCAGATGGGCATCCACATCCTCCAACCTCAGGTAGTCCAGCTGAGCCACTTCGGCGAGGCCAAGATAGACCTCTTTGCCTCCCCCGAGTCTGCTCTTGCCGGTTGAATTACTCCCTCAACAAGTCAGCACTCAGCAGGGATGCACTGGCACACAGCTGGCCTCCTGGGTTCAAGTACACCTTTCCCCCAGTGAGCCTCCTTACACAGGCACTGTGCACGATCAGGGAGGTCGAGGAGCAGGTTCTGCTGGTAGCACAATACTGGCCCTCCCGGACCTGGTTTGCTGACCTCATGTTCTTTGTGGCAGCCCTTCCCTGGAAGTGCCTCGATCTTTGGTTCCGAAGAGCTCGTCGACTGGTGTTCCTCTTGCGGAGAGGACCCACAGAGATGCATGATTGCAATGGTGCTTTCTTTAATGCAAGAGAAATTGGAGCGCAGGCTGTCCCCTTCAACTTTCAAAGTGTATTTTGCTGCCATTGCTGCATATCACTGCATGTGCATCCCTTCGAGAAACACCAACTCATCGTAAGGTTCCTCAGAGGTACGCATCGGGTTAATCCCCCGAAACCACACCTTGGTACCTTTTGGGCCATTGCCGTCGCCCCTACAAGCCCTGCGGCAGGTCCCATTTGAGCCCCTTCAGTCAGTGGATTTAAAATATCTAACACTGAAACAGTGCTCCTGACAGTGTTGGCCTCCATCAAGAGGGTGGGGGATCTACAAGCCTTCTCTGTCAATGAAGAGTGCCTAGAGTTCGGACCAACTGATTCCCCAGAAGGAGGCAGACCCGGCCTTAGAGCTGTTGTGTCCTGTACGCGCATTGCGCCTCTACACTGACCGCACTCGGAGCATCAGACGCTCCCAATAGCTCTTTGTTTGATATGGTTGTCAGAAGAAAGGGAGTGCTGTCTCCAAACAGAGGTTGGCCCATAATCATAAAGAATAAAGCAAATTTGGCACCCTAGTGGTTTGAACCCTAGCGAGGGTGAGAGCTCAGGGTCCGGCTCAGTCCAGTTCTGGACAGTCCCGTCCAGGAGGAAGGCACGAAGGAAGGAAGAAGAAGGTGGAGAAGGGATGGAGAAGGGATGCACGAAAGATGAGACGCGGAAGCAGAACAAACAGGGTTATTTATAATAGGTAGGAAGGATCTGATTGGGCAGGTGTTTCGCGAAGGGATTGATTAGATAACGTGATGCCGGCCGTGATCAATTCGTCCAGCGATTCCTCCCAAAACTTTTTTTTTGCAAAACATCACTTCACGAGTGCACGCTTCCTCATAATCATAAAGAATAAAGCAAATTTGGTGTGCTGTCCAGGGGGCGAGCCGGGAGAACCGCGAACCCTGAACCCTAGTGGCTCGGTCTCTCTTGAGATAAAGAACCTCTGTGGAGGTGGGAAGGAGAAAAAAGCCTCTGTGGAGGCGGGATGGTAGAGAAAGACCTCTGTGGAGGTAGGGGTGGGATGCCTCTACGGAGCCGGGAAACTGTCTCTGTGGAGACAGGAGGGAAGGAAGCTTTTGTGGCGGGGGCACCCTCTGCAGAGGCGGGGAGCTGGCCAGTTCTGCGCTAGCTTGCGACTTGCGATTGAAAAGCTGGGCTTTGTTTTGCTTCCGGGGTTGAGGAAAATGGCGCTAGCCTACGGCCTTGAATAGAAAGCTGCGGGCTCCTGTGGAAGCTCAGACGGGCTGAGGGTTGAGCTTGAGCGGTAGCAGGTTATTGGAAGGCAGGCTGAGGAATCGGGTCCTCACGGAGGTAGGCAAATGAGTCAAAGTAAGCAGGAGGCCGGCTGGAGTCGGCTTGCTGCGCCATTCCCATGGGATCTGTGCACTTTCCTCAGTGTTCCCCTTTGAGTAGGCGAACCTGAGTCCTCCTAACCCGCAGTCGGGTCTAGAGTGGAGTAGCTCCCACTGTGCTGCTACTGGTGGCTACAAATCTCTTTCCACAGTCAGCCAGAAGGCTGTGTTTCCCTTCAATTATATAAAAAGTAAGCTCGCCTGTCGGCGGGGGGTCTCCGCATAACGCGGCCTCTAGGGTCGGGGCCTGTTCTATGAGTGTTCCCATATGTAACTTTGAAGTGATTTGACTGAAAGGGTAACGTAACCGACGTTCCCTGAAGGAGAGAACAGAGATATTACACTTTCATGCCAGGACTCTGAGGTTGCACTGACTGGCTCGGCTCCTGAGTGCAGTTCCCTCCATAACGTGGGTTACGTTCGTAACCTAGAGGTTTTTAATCTAGTATTTTCTTAATGGTATAGTTTATTTGAAAATAAAAATTGCTCCATCATTTTGGTCCATCTAATGATAGACAATGCGGTCCAAAACAGCACTGGACTTCAATTACATCTATTATAAGTAAAAGAACAAAAATCCACAGGTACATTATTCAAGTAATGATTTGTTTGTAAGGAAAGACAGTCAAAAAGTTGAGATACCATGTGGTGTGAGTAAATTATACAAAAATGCATTTTTATGTGTAGTATCTCTTTAAAGAAAAAAAAAATATTTTCACATTATTTATTATATAAACAATGACTTCAGAGTGTCCCAGGTGCAGAACACAGCATATTGGCCTGTGAAACAAACCGTGAATGTCCATTTTTGTGTGTGTGCGTGTGTTTTTTCAGCAAACATAGCCATGCAGATGAAACCGTTATCTGTTCATTATATGCCATGTTATTTCTAAATCGTCTCACTATGAATTTAAAGCAGTTTCAGATTCAAAAGCTTGAACACATTTCTAAAGCACATCTTATAAAAACAAAACCATTGCACAATGTAGTTAATATGTTAATAGAGCAATGGAGCAAACACCATAATCTTCATGGCCAAAAGCAGCAATTATGGGTTGCATTAGAGTTAATCCCTGTTGGTCACGTTGCTTGTAAACTAAAAGATACCACAACAATCATCTGACCAGTTAAATTAAAGCCATTTGATCTCTCCATTCTACTCTCTCGCAGCAAACGACCTATTGGTGACTCTAATTCAGGTAAACAAACAGTCAACTGACCCTAAGGTGACACCAAACAAAGCATTGCTCCAATCAAAACAAGGGCCAATATTTACTCTCTCAAGTAACCCACCAGCAATAAACATGATAGGCATATGTGTGAAGAGACACATTTCTGTTTAAAACATGCACATAAGTGTAAGGCCTTCCAGTTTTTAGATAAAACATAGTGAGGTATGAGAAGAGAGAAGTGTGAACTCACTGAATGTATCTCTTCAGCTCTTGACCACTGCACATTGACCAGTGGTAGCGGTGGAAGGCTGCTTGCACCAGAGGGGCCATGACACTTCCCATGGCTGTTTCGTCACCGCAGCGGTTGCCCTGACCGTCATGCTCCATTCCCAGCCTACAGACAAGGCATGATTATGGTAAGCAGGAACATTTGAGTCCAGCAATGGCTAGAAGTAACATTTTCTACTCCAATTAGCATAGTTACATCTATGTAAGGCACACACTTCCAGCGCCCCCAGCTTTATAAGTGGGTATGAAGTTACAATTCTGACACTGTGACCTAACCAGGCAAGACACAATAAAGCAATACATCTTTTGGCTAACTAGCTGTAACATTTTGTCAGTCTTTTGGTCATTTTTGCAGCACTGCAGCAGGAAGTCCTCTCCAAAGCTATGTTTATTTAATTAAAAATACAGTAGAATCAGTAATAAAAATTTTATTGTAATTATTGTATTCAATATGCTGCTTTGTTGCTCCAGAAACATTTCTAACTATTATTATGCTGATGTGCTGCTTAAAATTTTTGTGGATACTATAACACCTTTTTCACAATTTTTTCAACATTACTGCATTTATTTGAAATAGTAAAGATTTTTTTCTGACATTTTTGATCAGTTCAATGAATCCTTAATTAATGTTTTTCAAATATGTTTGATGTAGTACAATCTGTAGGCAGTGTAGTCTGTAGGTTTTTACATTTCTGCATAATGAAGCCCTTTTTTTCATGAGAATTTTTACTCTTTTACTGCCCTCCTCTAATATTGGCACTCTTGGTAAATCTGAGCAAAGGTGGCTGTAAAAATAAATCTGCATTGTTTATCCTTTTGATCTTTCATTCAAAAAATCTAACCTACCAATAAAATTAAAACAACTGAAAATAGGGAGAAATTCATGAGATGAAATAAATGTTTTTCTCCAAAACATGTTGGTCACAATTACTGGCACCTCTAAATCTTTTTATGAGTAAAATATCTCTGAAGTATATTCCCATTCATATTCACAATTTTGAGCACTCCAGGGTGATTATGAACATGAAAATAGCCCTAGCTTCCTGTTTCACAGAAATATATATAGTGAAAACAAAGCCTAAAATCACTTTGAAGTGGCTTTAAGAAAAGAGCTAGAGCATCAGCCATCAGGGAAATAATTAATAATTTCCAATCAACATACAATGTTAGTAAACTGCCTGGAAGAGGATGTGTGTCTGTCATGTGTTTTGTTTTTGTTTTCATTTTGTTCTACTTGTGCTGTGCCTTGTTTGTGACCCCGCCCTTCTCATTAGTGTTTCACTCCCTGCCAGCAGTGTTTCAGGGTGTTTTGTATTATGTCTTTGATTTCATGTTGCATTTAAACCCTCTTTTGAGTTTTTCCCTGTCGCTCATTGAATGTTCTATGTCATCGCGTTTGTGCCAGCTGTCTCGGTCCTATGTTCCTGGATTATTATTAAATGTTCAAATTTGATTCATCCCATGTTTCCCTGCCTTCTTTGTCCACCGAGAAGCGTGGCTACAGCATGACAGTGTATCGTCATAATGTGCAGTGAGAAGAGTTTGAGTGGCTAAAGAATCTTCAAGGATCACAGCTGAAGAATTGCAAACAGTCAATCAGCCCTTACATCAGTACATGTTGTTTGGGAGGGTTTAAGAAAAATTCTCCTTGCTCATCCAAAAACAAACTCCAGCATGTTCAGTTGTCAGAGAGGACTGGAACTACAAATGGGACTGGCTTCTTTGATCAGATGAAACAAAAAAGTGTGTTTGGTGAATACAAGGATAAAAGTATTCCATGTGTACAATTAAATATACTGTTGTGTTTTTGGTGTTGTGGGTCTATTTCAGCTGGAGGTTCTGGACATCTTGTTTATACACATGGCATCATGGATTCTATCAAATATCAACAGATAAAAATCAATAATTCACTGACTCTGTTAGAAATCTTAGAATGGCCAATGGTCTTCCATTGGGACAATAATCCAAAACAAACATCAAAATAAACACAATAATTAGTCACAGAGCATAAAATGAAGCTTTTGCCATGGCTGTCAGGTGCACTCAATCACTGTGTGATTATAAGAGAGCACGAGCACAGTGTACATGCAGATATTCGCTTCAGAGCCTTCGCCGTCTGAGCTGCTAAAGGAGACTCTGCGAGTTCTGGAGAACGTTCGAGGATGAGTCCTGATTTTAAGAGTTTTCGGACACAAACAGAGAAGAAAGTTACGAGAATGGCTTGTCCTTTTTTGGAGAATCACATAGATGAAGAGGCTGTATTATTTCTAAGAAAATTACATTTACGTCTGGCAAGGATTTTAGACCCAGAGTGGATGTTTTTGTCTTTTCCCTTGTAACGGTGGTATTGTGTGGTTGAGCTATCCGGGATAATTGTCAAAAATTTGTGACAAGTAGATACTTGCCTGGCGCCCGAACATAAGTAACCAATTGTTGTTTTTTAATTTCTTTTTTGGGGTTTCCATTTTTAAGTCAAGTAAAGTTTGAGCGCTGACAAATACATTGAAACGTGGTCTAGAGGTTCGGATTCAGCATTAGCATATAGGACGACCCGGGTTCGCTTCCTGTATCCATCTGAATTTTAATTATTTTTTTGCTTAAATAACAAGTAAAATAATTGTTTTGGGCAACCACCATTACATCCCATAACGTTACATTTTTGTTTAAGCGTTAAATTTTTTTCGTTGCTATCAATTAAGTTATGTATATTCATAATCAAATCCATTCTTACATCACTAACATCGCCAATTGTGACCGTGATCTTACATTTCTTTCCTAATGGAAGCTTTCTGTATCAGGGATGCGGAGTAAGTAAGGCCACTGTATGCACTGTATGTATTTTTTTTTTTTAAATGCTTTAAATTACCTGATTGAATTAAATAAAATTTTCAGCTGCTGCCATGTTCTATTAATACCTGCAGGATTGCACTTACATGACAATTACAATTATATTCAATAACATAGGTTTATTTTTACCTTTGACATTACGGCAAAAAATAATATTAGCATATAATAATATTAATAAATAATATTAATATTAGCTTCAAATAATTAGCTCACTGATCTTCAACAGGGACATGTACTGTAAGTAGATTAATAGGATTATTACTCGTTCTAAAACTATTTTTAGTACTGCTTACATTCTAAAGGTTATATCAACCTCTACCACTTAATTAATAAAAAGACAGACACATAAGTGCACTTTTTAAATCAGTCTAAACAATTTGTGAAATTTTATCTTAAACTGATCAATGAGGGAACCTTAAATTAAACATTTCCACTGAACGTTAGGTTAATATGCATTCTTGTTTTATCAAGTTTGTTGTAGAAACTATGCAGTAGCCTATATGTAATTTAATGCAATTTCATCTGAAATAACTTCAAAATTACGGCCAATTTCAAACTTTTTCAAGTGAAAAGTCAATTAACGTCACACATTACATAACTTATTTTTTATTATACTTAAATATTTAAACAATTTAAATGTAAACTGACACATTAATGTCACATTTCTGTCTAGTTTTATTCTTGTTTTCTTGTCTCCTTGTGTTTATTTAGGTCTTTTCCCATGTGTTATGCCCTTGTATGGTTTTTCCTGTTTCCCTGTCATTATTAGTTAATTGATTCCCACGTGTGTCTTCCCAGCTGTCCTCCCTTTAGTCATTAGTCCTTTGTGTTCAAATACCCTGTCTTTTGAGTTTCTAGTTTGTCGGTGATTAATGTTATGTGGATCTTTGTATCTTTGTTTTCTCCTGCGTGTTATTATTAAAAGACTTTGATTGTGATTCCACGACTTCAGCGTTCTGTGTACCACACGCCACCTCTGACAATTAACTCAAGCAGCTATGTTTTCCCACTCAAACTGTCTCTGTTTCGCTGATGCAGTGGTGTTGCTTTTATTTTTAAATGTGTGCTCATATTTGCTGTAACTTCGCATGCGCATATCAAGTTCAGCTTTATTTTTCAGATGTTGCCATGGTGACTTGTATTATCTGCGCTCCATTGATAATGCCTTTTCATAGTTGCGGTGTACAAGCATAACTCTGAGTTAGTCTACTCAGAGTTGAATGACCTTACTTACTCAGATTACCTGTTCTGAAACCGAAAACTCTGAGTTTTTAATCTCTGGGTTAGTCAACTCAGAGTTCAAGTTTAAACTCAGGGTTGTTTGAACCTCCTTTCTGATACAGGCCCCTGGAGTGATTCTGGGTGAAGGAATGGTCTGTTTTCTCTTATCAGGTGTTCAGGCGTTACAGGAAAAAACTCAGAGCTGTTATCTTGGGAAAAGGAAATAGCAATAATTGGGTGCCAATAATTGTGGCCAACATGTATTGGAGACAAACATTTATTTCATCATGAGTTTTTCTGCCCATTTTCAATTGTTTTACTTCAATGGTAGTTCAGATCTTTTTGAATTTGTTTAGTTTCTGGCACGGTTTGTTATTGTAGTGTTTTCTCTCATTCGTGTTCATTGTATTTAGTTTTTCTATCGGTTGGATTATTTGTGTATGACTTTCGCCTGGATCTGGACTTTCCCTCTGCGTTTCCCTAAGGACTCTGTTATATGGTATTTTGACTATTTGCTGTGTTTACCGACCTCGCCTCTATTTTTGTCTACGCTACTGTATCTGCCGGTGATTGATTCCGAGCCTTTTATTAAAACTGTTGCATTTGAACTCGAATGCCTCACGTCTTTTTCGTAACAAAACAAACCGTCAACTAGAGTTCTCCGAGAGTCTGTTTGCACTCGTTCACAGAAACCCGCCATTTGAGGACTTTGTTTTCGAGTTTGTCCAGAATGGTCGGGTCTCAATGACTCTATTATCACCGCAGCGTTTATGAACACAGCACGCCGAATCAGTCCCGTGATTTTACCGGACATTACCGAATTGGCATGGAAACCGGGAGTTTTCACCCAAAGATGAAACACAGCACGAGATGGATGCCAATCGCGGGATGGATACCGATCGCGAGATACAGCACAGTCAGTGCCAGATAAACAGCCGGGAGAGCTGTCAATCACTCCGGTGGTTCTCGAATCGCCCACAGAGGGCTCTAAATCCATCACTCAGCGAAAGGGGCTGAGTGATGTCCAACCGGTTTCCCAACGACAGCTAGGGAAGCTGTCTGCCACGTTAGTGGTACCCAAGTCGCCCACAGAGGGCGCCGTCCTCATCACTCAGCGAGAGGGGCTGGGTGATGCTCAGCCGGTTACCATACGACAGCTAGGGGAGCTGTCTGCCACACCGGTGGTTCCCGAGACGCCCGCAGAGGACGCTGGCACCATCACTCAGCGAAAGGGGCTGATGTTCAGCTGGTCACAGGGCTACAGCCAGGAGAGCTGTCGGCCATCCCAGCAGTTCCTGGTACTCTCGTGGAGGGTGTCGATTCTGCACCGCGGCCCGAGGACCCGGGTACAATTGAGTCTGATCTAGTCATACAGCCTGACGAGCTGTCAAAGGCCCTCACAATTCCCGTCGCATGGTACGAGGGGTCGTGTTCTACCCAGTCTGTTCCAGTTACGCAGCCTGTGAAGCTGCAGAAGGCCCTCAGTGAGTCAAACCAGTCAGAAACGTGCATGAGCCCCGTAGCACGACATGAGGGGTCATGTCAAGGTCAGTCAGTCCTGCTTCCACAGTCTGACAAATTAACTAAGGCCTGTGACCCTGAACCAGAGTGGCCGGTTCCGCCAGACCCAGTCTGTAATCCTGAACCAGAGTGTCCGGTTCCGCCAGACCTAGTCTGTGATCCGAAACCTGGGTGGCCAGATCTGCCAGACCCGGGTCATGACCCAGTGTCGCTGAACTCACCCGAGCTCCACGAGACCTTTGAGGCCC
>JAUMHI010000040.1:12181829-12196026 GCA_032359435.1 Enteromius unitaeniatus | reverse complement strand
CTGCCTGTCTGGTCTCGTAGGGCGTATTCACCTTCTAGGCGGTCTAGAAGGGTGTCACCTCTGACTGATGGTTACAAGGGAGGGAGGTCTCCGCCGCCTGTTCCGCCCTGTTGGGCTTCTCCACCGCCTGCTCCGCCCAGAGGGAGGTCTCCGCCGCCTGTTCCGCCCCGTTGGGCTTCTCCACCGCCTGCTCTGCCCAGAGGGAGGACTCCGCCGCCGGCTCCACCCCCGTGGGCTTCTTCACTGCCTGCTCAGCCCAGAGGGACGTCTCTGCTGCCTGTGCCACCCCGGTGGGCTTCACCGCCACCTGCTCTGCCCTGGTGGGCACCTCCACCGCCCACGTCACTTAAGTGGGCTTCACCGCCGCCTGCTCCGCTCCGGGCTATGTAACGTTCAGCTGGATGTGCTCATTCAGACCATTGGAGGGCACTCCAGCGCCCAGGACTTCTGTTGTGTGTGTTTCCCTGTTTTTCACTCCCGGACTTTTATTATGATTCCATGTACTCTGTTCTGTATGTTCCAACCCGGACTTTTATGTTGAAAGCATCGTCACTGCTTGTACACTTGCACCCGGATATCCACCGGCATATAAGCCAGCGTTTGTTTAGTTTCTGGCACGGTTTGTTATTGTAGTGTTTTCTCTCATTCGTGTTCCTTGTATTTAGTTATTCTATCTGTTGGATTATTTGTGTATGACTTGCGCCTGGATCTGGACTTTCCCTCTGTGTTTCCCTAAGGACTCTGTTATATGGTATTTCGACTATTTGCTGTGTTTACTGACCTCGCCTCTGTTTTTGTCTACGCTACTGTATCTGCCGGTGATTGGACGCTTTCATTCTAACTCCGAGCCTTTTATTAAAACTGTTGCATTTGAACTCGAACGTCTCACACCTTTTTCGTAACAGTATATCACAAATGTCAAACAGATGGATAAGTTTGTGCAGGGATTTGATATGACAACATGACGGCCAGAGGTTTGAGAGGGAATCAATTCTATGTGGCTGCCTGCCAGAAAAAGGTGATCTCTGAGGCCCTCGCTTTGAATTAAATAAAATGTTATTTCAGTCTGTGTTAATGCCAAACTAAATCAAAGACTATCATTAGGATGAGGGTAAAATGCTGTAGAGCAATGATGGTTTACCAGATTTTTTTCAAGTATGCAATGAAAGCTGAATATAAATGAAAGAGATAGACCGATAGGAAAGATGTTCTGAGAGAATAAAGTCCTCAACAATAGTTTCAATATGATGAAGAGAAAGGAATAAGGAGGTTGGCTCAATGACTAATCTCTGTGTAGGTGGAGAGTTTTTTCTGAAACCATTTTGAATGTTAGATGCCTACAGACTTTAAGGAACTGCTGTCAATGAGAAATTTAAACCCACAAAACAGACATGACAAAGCTGATTAGGCTTGCTAAAGCCGCAAGGACTCTTAAGCGTGAGCTCCAAAATTAACAGGATGGATATTTTGAACAATATACAGTAAGAGACTGATTTTTTTTTTATCAAGAATGAAAGTAATAACTAAGTACTATCTAGATTACTCACATTTTCTTAATTATATAATATCCTCAAAGAATAAGATCACCCGTTGACGTAGAATGTTTTTTGTTTCCTCTGTATTACTCTGAATAAAGTCCTTACCTTGAAATCATTTAATTACATTAGTTATGGGAATTTATCTAAAAACATGCATTAGGCTACTAGAGGTTTAGAAAATCAATATAAAAAAAAAAAAAGAAACCACAATATCAAAACACTTTACTGCTAAAAAAAGCTAACAGCAATCTGAAAAGGCTGAAAAGCACCTGGTCATGTTTAAAAACCTACACATGTCCTGTCTCATGGGCTACAACAAAGGCAGAAGAGAAGCCGTCTTCATGATTAAGGGTGCAGCTGCGGACAGGGTGGCACATCCCGGTGACAGGGGCATATCCTGAGAGTGAGTGAGTGACAGAGACAGACAGAGAGGATGAAACAGTTACTAGGGTTTATTTATTCTGTCATAACTTGGGTCTATATTCTGACAGCTTGCTGCTTGGTGTATTTTCAATACTTTTGCAGAGTAAAGATGACAACTCTGCAAAGAGCTGTCCATCAGAATTAGACTATTTTTTGGTTTCTTTGATTTGTATTATTGTGGTCTCTGGAGATATGACATGTAATTGCCCTATAAAGCCTGACATACAAAATATTAAATAAATGCAGACAAAATGTCAAATAAAAAAATCATATCTGATATTAATCATATTTAAAACATCAGCTTTTTATAGTTTTTAGAGTATGACTGCTCATACTCAATACAAAATGGCCAAACAGAGAAAAATATGCAATTTGATGCAGATGTTGTTATTTGGATGGTTAAAAAATAAGATAAAATTCTGAAATATGCATATACAAATTAGCTTTCACTCTGTAACTCTCAGTAATATGACATACATACATGCCTTTTTTATATATGTCCATATTTATTTTATTGTAGTGGTAAAACAGAACAAAATGCTATAAAAATAATTGAGAGATGCACAAAGACAGTGATTTCTTAAACGCTTGAAGTATCATATTTGACACAAGATTTAAAAATTATTTTTCTACAAAACAATCTATGAATAACAAGTAAAATACAGCAAGTGTTCTTCTTGAAATATTACTAACAATATAAATTGTATTTTTCTGTAAATATGTATTTATTTCTCGGTAATTGTTTGAAATAACATTATTAGAGGGGAGAGAACCTTATGTGCTAAAACAATATAACCTGCCATCTGCCATAACACCGTAATTCATTGTGTTAAACAAACACAGCCACTTTGTTCTATTATAATACAGTGAAGTGTGCAGTTGTTATAACCTACTCACAATCTGGCATGCAGTCAAGAGCAATCAATGACAAACAAGTGTCAATCAAACATATAAATATATGAAATTCAGATTGAATGCAAGAGTGATGTGACGTGAAGATTTTTTAGTTCGTAAAAGGACTTTTTTGGCAAATGGCAATCTGATGTGTTAAGTGTTTCAGATGATACTTGTTGAAAAAAAAGGCCTGAATTTGGGAGTAGTCCAATCAATATATTTAGTTCCCAAAAATAAAACACTGTGTCGTGTTGATTCACTCAGCTTTATGTTTCAAATACATTTCAAACTTGTATGCCTTTCTTCTGTGGAACATGGTCTCAAGAACGTTGGAGTCTACAGAGAATTTGGACCCTACCAACCACAAAAAAACAAAAAAAAAATGAAACATTCTTCTTCAATGTTCCACAGAATAAAAATTCAAAAGGATTTGGAAGTTCCTTTTTTTTAGTTCATTTTTGAATACACTAAAGCTAAAAAAAAGTATTTGAATGCTCAAGTGGCACTGAAAAGTGCATTATAATTCAAAGCAAGCAGCATTGCTTGTATGCTTTAAAAAAAGAACTTTTTTGTGCAGTATTCTGTGTGCAACAGTATAATGTGACTGGTATCAGACCGCAGGGACTTTGGCTATGTTTGTTCAATCACAAGCACCATGCACCACTAAGAATGAAACAATCCTTTGATGCAAGCCTACAAAACTGTGACAGATGCACGACTGAAGATCTCAGCTCTGAAGCTACATTCATATCTGGTGTCAATAAGCCAATAAAGCACATGAGCTCTGATTAGCTCAGTATCGCCATTGCCAGACACTGAATGCGTTACAGGTAGATGGAGAGGCCAAAGAGCTCTTTTCGGATGATTAACAAGGGCCGTGAATACATACAGTAGCATGATAAAGAAATGTGAGAGTAGCAGTGACAGCATAAACACTTCATGCTGAGATCAGTGCTCTTCTCAGGAAAAGCTAGAGTTTTCCTGTCAGGTTGAATAGATGTTAAATGTGCACTGTGTGAACTTTGTCAGTGCTGAAGGAGATATGCTCTGAGAGGACTGCTGCTTCAGCAGCCGCCTCCAGCCTTGGACAACAAAATCCCTTTTTCCTATGTGCTTATGTAAGTGTGCTTTCATGTCTCTCTGCTATCCTTTTCCAATGATGTGAACCTCTTTACCAATCTACAATCTGTCTAAAGAAGGGCTTGTTCACCAATCAGCATTCTGTCAGGCTGGTATTTCGTGCAGCATTGATGAGGTGCTGAACAGAATCCTGTGGGGACTGCAAGGGAGTATTAGACAGGGAGCGAGAAAAAGACTGACCTTTTTCACGGTATGAACATATGTAAGATGTTCGTTTTCATGTGTGGAAAATGCTAAAGGACGTGACAAGGTTGAAAATGTTTGAAAATCAGAGGTATGTCAAAGACCAAAGGTTAAACCTTGCATGCCGGTGGGGCCAAAGCCTTGCCGGGTCAAGAAGATGGCATGGTCGTGATGCTCGGAGTGCTCTGTGTCCTCTTTCTGTTGGATGACTGCCCAGCGGCACACGTTTTCCAGGCTCCGCGAAGGGTTGCCGCCCTCAATGAGACTGATGGACTGAGAAAAAGATTAGAGACTCATTAGGGGAGACTTTCAGCATTCATTAATCTATAAAGCACCTTAAACTGACTTACATCGATCACTGTAGGTCTGTTTATTTAACACCTTATAGATAAACTCCTGTTTACAAATAGTCAAGAAAGTAGCTGAGATCCTCCAAGCTGAATTTCAAACATTTGTATTTGTGGTAGGGTTAGGGTACCTGAAAAGCCATTTTGTGGTTTGCTGTTTTTTTCCTAATACATTTAAATGATGACTCCAATTAATGTGTATGTCTAAGAACAAACAAAATTGTGTTTCAATTATTTATGTATTACAATCAGAATGTAAATTGTTGTGTATTAGGGTGAGGTGAGATGAGGTTTTGATAATCTCATAATTGGACATAAGTGGCTAGACTGCAGACAGTGCAAAAATTCTAATTATTTCATATTTTTCAAAACTGTGGTGGTAAGTGACCTGTGCTGAAATGTGGGAGGGCTTTATGTCACATTAGGTCTAAAGGGAAAATACAGTCACATGTAACTTATTTCGGACTCTGGGCAACTGTGGTGATGGGCTGCAGCTGTGGGTGCTAATTGCAAGTGCTTGCAGGTGTGAGTGAGCAATGCATGATGGGAATTTGATTGATGGTGTAAATGGTGCAATGGTGGATGGGAAATGAAGTCCAAAAATAAACTAAGAGTACTGTGTGAGTGGATGATAGGTGTTCTCTGGCGGAGCTTGAGGGCACTTGTGACACCCCATAAATCACAAAAACCAACATGTGTGTATATGTGTGCGTTTGTTCTTGTTCATGATACATAGTGAAGCCCAAATATCAACCACACAAGGATAGTAAAACTTGACATTTTTGGCATATATATATTAGTAAATTCTGTTTATAGGGTGATAGAAAATACTGTTTGGTCAGTATATGTCATGCCCAGCTGGAGCTGCCAGCTAAAGACTGTTGATGGCATTCCAGCTCTCTAAGAACTCTAAGTTCTAAGTGTTTTTGTGTCTGTTTCCACATTCGGACTCCATTTCCCAGTATGCATCTCTCCCCCACAGCTGTTGCTAGTTTGGTTCAATCATTCAATCAGTACCACCTGTATATATACCAGTCTGTTTGCTTGTCTGTTACGGTTCATTTACACTGTCACCCTGTTCCTGGTTTCTCATTCGTGTTTATTTTCTATTGTCTTGGATTTTCCGTTGTAGACCTCTGCTTTCCCACGGACCTTCGATTGCTTCTTCCTATGGACTCTGTTTGCTGGTAATTCGACCCTTGCCTGGATTACGTTTATGATTTTGTCTTTGCCTACGTTGATTCAGTCTGCCGGTGATTTTGATCTTGTTTGTCTTGACCCTGAGCCTAATAAACCCTTTTGCACGTGAACTCGCACGCTTCCTTGCCTCTATTCATAACAGAATGAACCGTCGTTCAGCAGCAGGTTTATTCAGGTCTCACACCAGGAACATTCGTTGCCTCGCCGGCAGGATTTATCGACCGCGTCAGAGACATTTCTGCATGCTTTGTATCAGCGTGGACATCACAATGTAGTCAATGTTGACGAAGAGACAATAAAGGGGTGTTTCCTATCGGGTTTGAATAAGGTGTTGCTACGGGACCTGTCCGCGGAGGACCCCAACTGGCCCCTAGAAAGACTGATTGACTTTGTTTTTGAGTTTTGTGGATCATCCAACACCGTGGGAGCGGTGGAGGAGGAGGCACAAACATATCGCGGTGCTAGGAGCACACACCATGCTACTAACGCAGAGGAGAACCCGTGGGTTGGTACTCCCTGCACCATTCGGCGTGTGCCATGTGTGCACAAAATGGCGGCACGTCAACACCGCAGTGCGACCACCTACTCTAGCTACATCTCCCATGGCTCAGAGGTTACAGGAGAAGGGAACCCATCCAGTTTTACAGCGATATATGTGACTCAGAGACTCCACCGGGTCCGCCAGTGGCTGCACAACCACTGGAGATGTCGGCTTTAGCCGTAGAATCTCCAGAGTCCCCATTGGTGGCTGCAGTGCCCATGGAGGTCCCTGAGTTACTGTCCAGTTGGCCTAGAGGCGTGCCATCACTGTCTGCTCCGTCTCAGAGGGTGATGTCAGCATCGGTATGGCCACGAAGGGCGCACTCATTCTCTGCCTGGTCTCGAAGGGCGCATTCACTTCCTGTCAGGTCTCAAAGGGCATATTCACTTCCTGTTAGGTCTCGAAGGGCGTATCCATTCCCTGTCTGGTCTCGGAGGGCATTTACACCTTCTTCTAGTCGATCTACAAGAGCACTGTCACTGACTGCTGATTGCAAGAGGGTGCATTCACAGTCAGTAGAGCTTTCAAGGGCGCAAAGTCAGCCTGGTGACCCGAAGAGGGCTCTGTCACTGGCAGGCCGAACCAGTGGGACCCCGCTGCAATCCGTTCCGCCCGGGAAGATGGCCTCACTGTCCGTTTCACCTAGGTGGGCGTTCCTGCCACCTGATCCGCCTTGGAAGGCGTTCCCGCCGTCAGCAGCGCCCAGAGGGAGGTCTCAGCGGCCAGTTCTGACCCGATGGGCTTCTCCACCGTCCACTCCGCTCAGAGGGAGGTCCCCGCCGCCTGTTCCACCCCGATGGGTTTCTCCACCGCCTGCTAATTTGACCCTTGCCTGGATTACGTTTATGATTTTGTCTTTGCCTATGCTGTTTCTGTCTGCCGGTGCTCGATCCTATCTGTCTTGACTCTGAGCTAATAAACACTGTTTTGCACTTGAACCCGAACGCTTCACATCCCTCTTTGTAACAGTATAAAAGTAATAAATAAACGAAGTCTATGGAAAGTCCCCTAAATTCACAGAAACATGTGTATACAGAACATATTACTTAGTCTGCATTAACATATTTTAGACTGGTTAAAATTGATCAGTCAGTTTTTACCTCAATTTATTTATACATTTCTATAGGAAATTCTGTAAACAGATATATAAGTACAGTTATCTTATTTAAATAACCCTAAAAAAACATACTGCGAAACTGCACAGTATGTTTATATGCAAAATGCATCTGCCGATTAATGGTTGTTAATGGAGAGTCAAAGAGAAGGAGGCAAAGTCATAAAAATATTAAAATGTCTTACTACATCTAAGTTATTTAAAAAATATGATAGGATTACAATTAAACCTAAACCCATAAATGCATAAATCTATTATGCTGTATAACAGTTTTTGTTTTTTTTTGACATATTGAGATTTTAGTAGTATTTTTTACTTTAGTATTAATTTACCTTAGCATAACCAAGCATAATCATCCTCACAAGCACAACATTAATGTGGGCTCCCAATGATTCATCATGGTAGATCTCATTCACCTGTAAACACACAATAAAAAAATACATTATTATTCCCTACATTTAACATAATAAAACAACAAAACACTGATCCTGGCACAAATGGGGGAAAAGGATATCAGGCAAGGATATAAGTTGTGTCATTCTCTGCCTAGCCTTCTATGACAGCTACTGATTTTATCAACTCCAGGGACTGAAAAAACAAACAATGCTGCTTCATCCCATTTCTAAACCCTCACCACAAGTGACAATAAGAAAGAGAGACCAAGGCTTTTTCTACAACAGCATCAAGATAAAGACAGCAGGAGGAAATGGGATCTCAGACCTGTAAGAGTGACTTTCTAAGGCACAGAAGGCGTTTTTAGACAGGTTTTGGGGCTACGGCTGGCATGGAAAAGCCTATGAAAGGTTGGTAAATGAAAAGAAACCAGTGTTGAGCTGGTCATACAGAGGCCTTTTAAAGGTTCAGATGTTTTCCTTCCCCACCTAGCTAAGAGGCTGCTGTGTGGGGTGCTGCACTTTGGAGGCACAGTTGAATGCAGGGTGTAGTGCTGTACTAAATGACTATATCCTAAATGGTACAAAAGGTTCATCAGAATTTTCTAGAGCCATTTTAAAATGGACAAAAACCGGATACACGTAACCCCAAGTTTTTAGATATATGCTGAATGCCAATGAATCTGTACCCTCAAGTTTTTAGAGTTTTCTTGCTGTGATGCAGTTATAATAAGCCAAATAATAAAATACTAAAACAAATAACTGTTCTCTTGACACTGACGCCAATTGACCCAGTTATGCAGTTTCTAGCTTATGATTCTGTAAACAAAATGTTCAGGTTGTCCTGATCTTCTGTACGGTAGAGGGGAGACAACTGTGGTGGATCTAACTGCACATCTGTGTTCAATTTGTGCCGAGATCTCTTCTGTTGTAAAGTGCATGAACAATCAGAGGGAGCGTTATGTCCAGACATGCTGGAGATCTGCCATTTGGTCATCTTGTTCTGCAATACAGCACTAGAAAAAACCACACCACACCATTTTTAATAATTATAATAATACATTTGATATATGCACTGCATGTACTTACTGTACACTGTTGCGTTTAGACACAACCAGCTAACTAAAGCATGTGATTAAAAAAAGAGAAGTATGATACACTCTTAAGTGTATTACAAAAATTTGTTCTGACCGTGTCCCCCTAAAAGTAATTTTCCATCCAAAATGTAGGCTACTGCAAACATTTTTTTCACCTTAAACCTTGCAGATGCTGTCGGGTCTGCCACAAACTCTGCACTCAGGAGGGAAAGGTGAGAAAAAGCAATTATGTTGCAAAAAAAATGGTGTACTTTTTATGCATGTTTAGACAGCTTTTAAAAGAGGAGAGGGGCACAGAAAGAAAAACTATGCCTCAGCAGATCTGTGTTGCTGTAGTGATTTGTTGTAGGGAGCAGCAAAAAATGTACCCGTGCGAATGATTAAATTGTTCACTGGCATATGAACACAGATTGCCTCAACGACGCTCTAAATCAGCAGAGAACGGTAAGTCTCTTAACAACTGCCCCCTCTCTACTTCCCAGCCGTCTCATGCAATTAAACAGAAGTTCAGTTTGTAGCAGAAAATCGTATAATAAAGTATAATAAAATAAGCATGCAAAGCACCTAATCGACGTCTGCATGTGTGAAAGTTGCAGCAATGTAGCATTTTGATACCCAACTCATTATATCTGAAAGCTCAAACCAACTCCAGTTTATTTAGGGAAAATGAATGTACATACAGAAAAATAACAAATAAATAAATAACAACAAAAACTGAATCTCAGACCCTCAAGAGTGGCTTTCTGAGGCATAGACACATTTGCAGACGCCAATAAATAAATACCACTAAATTCATTTATTTCTGCCATCTGAAATTTTCTTCTAAAATATTCCTTTTCTCAGGCTTTTATATTTATGAAAGAAGAAGGGAATTGTGGGTACTTTCGATGGGCCAATCATTAGTCAGTGTTTATTATACATTATAGTGTACATCTCATCAATGCACTAGTGAACAGGACAGCAGGGACACCTACTGGAGGAAGGTCTTCTGAAATTTAAACTGTACATGTGTATATTTAAACTGTAATAAATGTGTAGCTATTGTATTTCTCACCCACATCCTCAAATACCCCATATATTTCCTGTGCCTTGTTACGCACCACAAGCAAATAAAAAAAACACCTCCACAAAAGAAAGTAGAGCATTTCTTTATATTTAGTTGACATTAATCCCTACAAATTGTTCAAGCTAAATTTTTGGTCATAGTATATATGCTAAATCTCTAAAGCCTGACGAGTGATGCTATAATCGACACAGATTACCCAGTGCATCTGTGGTCATGTTTCATAACTCTCCTCAGAACAGCACTATTTACTAAATAAGGAATATGTCAATCTTGTAGACAAAATGGGGTCCTCCATTTTACGAAAGGAGATTCCATTTTTCTCTTATGGTAGCCTTTGAATGTGCTTTTCCTCCCAAAACAGAAAATGTCAGAGACATGACCACATCTGGACAATTTCACGCCTCATACGAGGTCACTCTCTTTACAGGTGCAGCTTAATGACATATTTGCATATAAGCAAACACTGACTGCTGCCATTCACTTTCTGTAGTCTGGCAGAGTGGTGTTTTGTCATCAGTAAACTGTCTTGAAATGAATTCCTAAAATAAGGACTAAGGCACCTGTGCCTTCCATTTACCTGTGTGTCAGAAGATTTCAGAAGGGGATTTAAGAGGTATAAATCTGGCAGTACGAATATAGTTAAATTTTACAAATTAGTAATCTTGGAGTTTTGTAAAATATTTCTAAATAAAAAGTAAATCATTAAATAAAATAATAATATTCATATTATAAATATGAATAATTATTCAAATTAATATTATTGTAACAATGTAGCATAGGTACCAACAGTCATGCGTTGCTTATTAGGATGCCTATTAATATTTATTAAAGGACATATTCTGCATGACGATATTCAACATCCTTAATCCTACCCAACATCTAAACGTAGCAACTACCTTACTTACTATTAATAAGCCAGCAATTAGCATTTTATTGAGGCAAAATTTATAGTCTGGTGGTTTGTTGGTTTGTTTGCTTTAATGGTTTGTTAATGGCAAGAATTGGACTTTAAAATAAAGTGTGACCAATAGTATTAATAACCTTGTGTTCCGCTGACAATGGCAAAAAAGAAAAAGTTAAAATGTATATAGTAGATTGTAGCATGTAGATTAATGCTGTCAAATGATTATTCACAATTTATTGCATCCAAAATAATATATATTTTTGTTCATATATTATATGTGTGTGTGTGCTATGTATTTTTATTATGTATATAAAAATACACATGCATGTTGTTTATATATTAAATAAATTCATAAATTACATGAGTATAAATACAGTAGTATACATGTAAATCATTGTTAATATTTTCAAAATATATACTGTAAGTATGTGCATTATTATATGCATAATAAATATACATAGTACACAATACTTTAATTTAGAATGCAATTAATCATGATTATTTAATTTGATGCATAATACTGTAAATATTCAAAATAAATATAATTTTGCAAATAATATCGGAAGACTAGCACCCAATACATAAATAAATCTTCCTTCTACTTCCTTATACTCACAATGTTCATTAGGGTGAGGAGATAGTTCTGCACATGCTCTTTCCCATGGAAACGGACAACAGTATCATCTACTCCTAGCAGCACCTCAATGTTGTAGACATCATCACCACCAGCATGTCTCCGTCTCCTGACTGTCCGGTTGACTTGTTTGGCAATATTATCCAGCACCCTTGGCGCATCCAATTCAGGCTCTGCAAGACAAAATGATGAAGCTTAAGACAGCACATTTTCTTTAGCATTTGTCAACAATGACACATTAAACAGAAAAAAGTCCTCTTTGCATTATGATAAACTACTGTCTTGCATGTTTTTCAAGTGGATGCCAGCCAAGAACAGCAGAAAGCAATCCAAACAAGGGCTCTTCATGATTTAACATCAATCCAGGCTATGAACCAATGTCTTCTTTAAGTGTTGATGCTAAAATAAATATTTCAAACATCTTGCTCTCTGGCTGGCTCTGGTCTACAGTGTGGGGATTGTGAGGAACATTCCTCAGCTTCTACATCCCGTCATGACACACGCATTCTTGTGTGGCCCAGATCCCAGAAGAGTAAACACCGTCTCTAAAGTTCCACTTCAAAAAGCACAGGGCTTTCCCTCACACGTAGACGTGCCGTGTGTCCCTGCCTTTGCAGTGTCTCCATGCATGTCCTCATTCTCCTGAGGGGCTACCATTCATTCATTCAAGTGAGGATAGAACACACATGACAAACCTACCTAACCCGCTGGCCTCAATTCTAAAAATTACTTTTGATGGCAAATGAGACCATCCAGATCAGCAGTGGAAATCTACCATGTCTAGACTGCAAAATGCAGCCTCGCTGCAGACCGTTGACTAAACGTCTAATGAATCTGGCACACTTAGAAAAATGAAAAATGTTAAGTTCTTGGCCTAGAATCTTTAAACTATGTAAGAGAGTTTTACACACTGGTCATTTCCATGCTTCTAAACATGACGTGGCACTAATGAAATGTGATTTGTTCCTTTATCTGTCAGTCATATGGCCATTCAAAGCGGCAAATATTCCCAGACCTCCTGTCATTAGTCTGGCTACACAAGACCAGGTCTCAAAGAAAACTGATTAATAAACATAATAAAAAAATATCTGAGAAAGAAATTAAATTAAAGTAAAAAAATAGGATTAGGGGACAGGATATTTCATTAACTCAGTATAACAACAACCAAAGCCAAAGGAAGGGCGCCACCATGACAAAAACAAATGGGTGTGTGTGTGTGTGTGTGCTTGTGTTTACCTCCACTCAATCTTATTTTGATTCCTTGCTCGTAAAACACGGCCCACTACTGTGGGATAGCCTTGCCAGCCTCACTCTGAACAATAAAAACTAGAGGCTGTAGGCTGCTGTGGAGAACAAAGTAGATGCATACATGATACAAAGAAACGTTCTGAGCACCTTGAGCTTTAACACTTTGGATTTACATTTTTTATGACCTCTCTATGTGCTGAACGTCACATTGACTTTTCTCCTAAATTCCACTTAAAAGATTTGGAGTTTACATGAAAGCTCAATTTTGCATGATTACATACACAGTATTATTGCACATGCTGTCACGATGAAAGCATTCTCAGCGGGACAAAATGAAGTAATTGAATTGACAGTACACGGTTCCTTTAATATCAAGAAATCCGCTTACTCTGACATTATTTGTTAAACAAATTGGGCATGCTAAAACCACCTAGGAATCCAATTACATTTTTAAACAAGGATATAAAAGGCTTCAATGCAGTGTATCCTGACAGGAGCAGCGTGACTGGATTTTGCTGTTTTTTCTCCTTTATCTCGGTTTAGAAAATAGGTCCCTCTGCTCTCCTCACAGAAAACTTGCATTAGGATTAACAACAATTTCTTTGATGGGTGAAGGTGGTTTTCCTTCCCTGGAAGCATAAACAATTAGCAGGCAACAGTGTCCTAATAACAAACAGCATCGGGATCAAAAGATGCTGCAGGAGGTAGTTTCGGTGGAATTCTTCCACGTGGCATTCAAGGATAACACCACTAGCTGTGATCTAATGTGCTAGGAGCTACTTTAACTCTTTATTAGGATATAAGAGAACTGTTGTAAATGAGAGCAGCTGAGTTAGCAAACATCGCCCCCCTAAAGCTGGAGTACGACAACAGGGGGCTTACTGTAAGGCTTCTAGAATACGCTTGGCCTTATTTGAGATTGTTGAGTTATCTTTAACTTTTAATTGTGACTCTAAATATCTTCTGGGTGATCTTAATTAATTTCTGTCTTTTTTCTATTTGTTCATGAACAAAAGAGCTTATATCCATTATTCTAAAAGTCTCCTAAGATGTCAGATTATCAGAGACTCGCTGCCATCTGTGATCTCTGGTATCAGTTCATTCTATTCCACAGTAAATACAGCTATGACACAAATCAGTTTTAATTATTACCCTTATTCATGTCATCTGGCCTGCAGTTAACAAATGCAGACTGAACGTCAAAACGTCTTCTATTCTTAACAGTTCTGTAGTTCTGAATCAACAGGAACATAATGTCCAAAGTTGTCAATGAATATAAAAATAAAAGTACTCCATGAAATTTATACTCATTAGGGGTGGCACGGTTCACAAAACCCACGGTTCGGTTTGTATTGCGGTTTTAGGGTCATGGTTTTCGGTTTGGTATGGTTCTTGTTATTTTTTTCTTTTAATCTTTAACACTCCAGAAATGTACTTCAGCATATTATATATAGCTTAATTATCCCCAATTTAGGA
>JAUMHI010000040.1:12163817-12176303 GCA_032359435.1 Enteromius unitaeniatus | reverse complement strand
GCCTTTTGTTTTCTCCGTGTTCAATAAATGAGTAAATTCAGCTCCGTGTCCGTCCGCTCCTTGCCCGGCTGAGAAGCCCACACACGCATTCACAGAGAACCCGCTAACGTGACAGACACATTGCTAAATGAGAGACGTGGCTGATATTTATGTGATCACCTTTTTTGTTTGCATTAGCCATTTATCAGAATTCATTGTGTGGCTTTTAGCTTAATACATGTGAGTAGCTCCTCAGCCAAAGAACTTATTTCCCATCATGCAGGGAACTTAGATTAAGTTGAATTAAACATTAATATTTCATTACAAAAGGCTTTAGCCAAGAATAACTGATTGAAGCACGTAATTCTCTCTTTGACTTAAGGGTCAAAATAGTTCATAGTACAAACCTGGAGGAAGAATTATGGAAACCAAAATCCAAATTCATTCATTCTTTTCATATAATATGATAATTGGAGCAGGTTTACATTTCCAGTTTCCTGCTTCAACTAAAGCATTAAATAATTAAGATCCCAAGGCAAGTTCAATATCATATCCCATAAAGCTTGAGGGATATTTAAACCAAACAGTACATATCTGAAGTTTGCAGTGACTTGCCCAAAGGATGCATCTACCTTAATAGAGATGTAATAAGTCTAAATTACTAAAGTCTTAATTACATAAACATATTTCTATTTTGGCTCTTTGATGTTGTTAAACAAGTTTTGGGAGGCGCACCGACGCATGATTCGCCACGGCTCGCATTAATCAATCAATTTAAGCCTCCTCCTTAAATAAGCTCACTTCCTTCCCTTCCCTATCTCGTTTCGCATTGCCTCCTCCATTCCATCTCCCGCCTAGTTTCGCGTCTTCCCACTCCAGGGGGGCATGAGGGGTTCGGGACGGACGCCGAGCTCAGCCCTCACTAGGGTTCAATCTACTAGTCCGCCGATCTGCCAGCTCGCCCCCCCCCGGCCAGCACGATAAACACGCTACATTTATCATCAAAAGGAAGCACGAACTCATGAAATTATAACTGGCAATACTTGATCTTAAA
Organism: Enteromius unitaeniatus; assembly: GCA_032359435.1. Classification (NCBI taxonomy): domain Eukaryota; kingdom Metazoa; phylum Chordata; class Actinopteri; order Cypriniformes; family Cyprinidae; genus Enteromius; species Enteromius unitaeniatus. The sequence goes on along the minus strand of JAUMHI010000040.1, from coordinate 12,175,270 downwards.
GTGCTCAGGGTTTTCTTAGACATGACATTTGCATTTTAACACAAAGAGGGCCAGTGAAGCACTTTTAGTCCTCTGTATTTTAATGACAGCTTTATCTTACCCTTTGGTTGTCGATTTTTGCTCTGGCTAATTTATAACAGAAAAAGACAGGAGACATTAGTAAGGGTTAATTATTAAAGTGGCTAGAGCATTAGATAAGTGAAAACATCAAAAGTCCCTTTACTTGCATGTGAATAAAAATAGATAAAAGCCTAAAAATGTTTCCTACCTTGTGAATATAAGAAATCAACTTAATAACTAGATGTTCCTTTTATCATGCACTTTGACAAGACCCCTGATCAAGAAATTTTCAGTAGCATCATGATGAAATCTCTGGCAATTGTACATGGGTGGCTAAAGACTAAAGACTAGCTAATCAGCTAAACTACAAAGTGTTTTCTAAGATGACGCCAAACATCTCCAGGCAAATGCAAAAACCATCTCCTATGATTTTGTTTATACCAATTAACACTAAGAAGAGATTTAGAATTTAGAATTTTATTTAGAATTGCTGGTGCAAATCTGACTTGCTTGTGTGTTTCATGTGTTTTCATGAGCATTTCAGTGGTGGGTTTTTAAGGGGCTAGCTTTCTATTTAGTCCAAATGAAAAGGCAATTTAAAGCCTTTTATTTCGGATGTGGGAAAATATTTATGTTGACATCTTTGACAGCACAATGGAAGAGGAGGATACTTTGGAATGGCTCTTTAAGGGATGTCATTACTCACACTTTGGTGTTCGACTGCTTAACCACATAGCTTTACTCTGCTGATTCCTAATGTGTCAGAAAAGCTAAATGTCTTTGCTTGTGCAGCTTTCACTAAGTGAATTCAAGGTCTAAAGCACTGGAGACAACAGATGAGCAATAACTTTGTAAATAGTCCCCACTATACTGTATACTATAATTGTAATTGCTATTTCCTTGGATATAATAATCATGAGCTGCCATTTACATTTAATATGACTGTGATGTCACAGTCAAAGGGATAGTTCGCAAATAAGTAATACACGTTTTAAAACAACATGAGGATAAGTAAGGTGACAGAAATGTTTGGTTGAAATTTTAATTTAAAACAGCATCTGTTATCAGATAAGGACACAGAAAAGAAACCTCACATCCTCACAGCAATACAGAAAGAACAATAATATAAATTAAGTCCAGATCTGAAGAGTTTAAACAGCAAAAAGGAAAAGTGTTGTACTACCACTGATAAGGATTTAGGTTGACAAAAGTCCAAATCTTAATTTGAAAGCCTAGCAACTGCAGCATGCTAATAGACGCCTTACCCAACACGGTATGCCAAGGCTGTCAACCAAGGTAATTGTTATTGCCTTTGGTTAAACTCTCTTCAGGGGCTGGAGCCAATCTTTACAGCCAGTGACAAATCACCTGAGGAGTAACCGAAACATGCACTGCAACTAAGACAAAGTAGGCGTCTGGCAGCCTGGCTTGCAATTTACACTAAATGGGTTCATCAATGTACTGATGTTATCTGCTCCCCCTGACCTCGTGACCTTTTAGATAGATGACTCAAAGACTTTGGAGGGTGTCTGAATATAGATTATGTTGGCAATTTCTGATATGTTATCAAGAGCAAGACCTCTCTAGCAAGTCTGTTATAATCTCACAGCTGTGCTTCTGTTTCATTTTGTTGCAGTGTCATTAAGGAGTCTTGCTGTCATCCATTACAGCCACTGCAGAGACACATTGATAAAGCTGTCCGGAAACCATGTTAAGCGGATAATGGAATTGTTCCACCCACTTTTACTACACCCCTCGATGTGCTGGAATTTATCTGCATGGAACTAAAAATCGTTAAGAGACACTTTCTATTCTGTGGCCTTGGGGAACACTTAGTATTATTCACACCCAAAACTGTGTTTGAACAGTACGGCTTAGATAAGAACTACTGTGTGAGTGATTTACTTCTTTGTGTAATCAAGCAATTTTAAAGAAGAGCTCACCATCACAGAATTAGTTTAAAACAGCGTGGCCTGGACTATGAAAATTGAGAGAGGAGATGGCATGTTGCTAATCTTATGGACGAAACTGTATAGGCAGAGGTGAGCAGGATATACAATTCAAATCCAGTTCTTGAACACCTGGAAATGAACCGAGTCTAGATAAACCATCTAGATTCATTTGTAAAAACCTGTAAATACCTGTGCAACAAAAACAATAAAAAGAGGCATCAATGTATTTCCACTTTGAGTATGTTATGCAGATGTTTGCGCATAGTTTTTGTATTTAGCCTGATTTGGATGCAAATGTTTAAAATGTCATAAGTGATTTTCAACATTTACAAGGGGTTAGTCTGTGCTTAGTCTCAGCCTCAGACATCACGCCCACGGAACCTTGACTAAACGTCAGATGCATATTGTACACTTAACTGGAAACCCTTCAGGAATGTCGAAGTCATCAAATGATTGGTTGAATTTGATCGGATTTCCAGGGGACGCAAGTGTTGCGTTTATTTTCAGTCCGCCGGGAAAAAAAACTGTTGTGTTTACCTGAGTAACAATAAGCATTTATTAAGATCAGTTAAATGTTGGATTCTCAAAAGCATGCGAGGTTCATGCGGGCAAACATGAAACAACATACGTTGACATCGCAGCTGGCCGATTCAGCTTCAAACAGATGTTACCGTGAGCGTCTCATCGGGATTTTCTATGCTGACTAACTTGTTGCACGCCGTTCTGTTGTTGTGGGGACATTTCTATGCCCCGAAACGTGACGCTGAATTGGTTGTTTGACAACGGTCTTATAGGCAGGCCTTGACCAAGGAAAGTGGCTATGAATTCCAGACCCTCAGCCATCAGTCTGAAGGTCTGGCTACGCGAGACTAGTCTGTGCTGGTCCTGTATTTGTGTCAGTGAATGTCAGTGTTTTTCCACACCACTTGCATTTACATTTAACTTTTTTTACTATTTTTAATTACTTGTGGTAATTTTATTTCCACCCAAATACATATCTCTGAAAACAAATTGATTCAGAATCCAGTGTTTAAATGCCTTTTGATAACTGTACTGTATGGTACCTGTTGAACTTTACAGTAATTGTCATGCATGTTTATTACAAAATATCTATCTCCACCACAGCGAGAGGGAGCGGTTAAAAACAACAAGATGCTATTCTACAATTGTCTCTACTGGTAAAAAATGACAATAAATGTGGATAATTTGTTTATATTATATTAATATATAAGTGTATAAATGTATATATAACACTTATAACACTTATATTAAAGCACTAGGCATTCAAGAATCAAATCCATGACCTTGATGTTGCCATAACCATGTTATACTGTTTGAGGTATAGGAAAGACACTTGCACACTTGAAAATGTAACTTGATCGATTCCTTGGTCTTTTCTTAGACAGATTCACTTAAGTAAGAACTTCTCTTTTGGTCAGGAGGGCGAGCAGAGGCCTTGACCTGTGTACCACAGAAGGAGTTCAAATAACGCATGGCTGGAAACAGCATCATAAAGGTTAAGTAGCACAGTAGCTTTCTCTGGTCTCTTAGACATATACAGCTTGCTACCAGGCCACAATTCGATTTGTGAGGTTTTTTAAAGACAGCTTGAATGCAGGCACTCAATCGTGTCTGTAACATCCTTGGATGAATTGGAAATAGTTACTCTTAGCTGACTGAGCTTAAAATTTTTTTTGTTAATTTCCTCACCCTCAAGCTATCCAGGGCAGTAAAAAAAGATTTATAGCACATTTATAACATGAGCAAAAGGCCACTTTTGCTTCAGAATCAAAAACAGCATATACTTCTACAGGAAAAATAAAATGAATACTGTACCTGTTGCTTCTGATGATATATTGAGGCAAAACAAAACATGCGGTCTGTGCAAGAAACTAAACATTATTTAGAACATTAAACTTGTAAATCTGATTCTTGAACTAGACTTCATAAGCTGACCTTTTTAAACAAAAAATGAGAAGCCATCAAAACTTTAATTTTCTCCTTTATTCAAAGGCTTGCTTCATACATGTGCATATCACCAGCTCATCTGTTCTAAACTGGAATGGTTTCCTTGGTTCAGTGTACTTCAGGACTAACTTAAGTGCTGAATCAGTTGGAAAAACATCACCATGGGAACAAATATGCTGGTATTTTGTTTCATTTTGAGTCTGAGTGACTGTTAGTCATGTTGAAAATAAGCTTTGATTGAGCAACACACTGCTTCAGACAGTTCAGTCTGAAAAGAAAAAAGTTTTAAAGGAATAATTTGTTCGCAGAATCGACACCTCTCTGGATTGTTTGCCTCAGGTTAAGGATCACAATGTTGTAAACAACATTCAGTTTCTTGCACAGATAAATTGTTTCGCTTCTTAAGACCATAATCAGGAGGGTCTTGTCTGTGTATGCCATTTTGACTTTTAAAGTGACAGTGACCTGTCACTTGCTTTTTATAAATCATCAAAGACTTTTTTTGTTCAAATTCTTCCTTACTCTTCTACTGAAGAATAAAAATTCTTGGACAGCATAAAGTTGAACAAATTAACAACATTTTTTTTGTGAACTATCCGTTTAAGACATTTAGAACTTTAGAAACACTTAAATGGATACTAAGTCATTTAGTCATAAGTCAGAACATTCACATACAGCTGAACATTATTCAGTATATGAAAATTTACAATAGGTTTGATAACAGAAATTATTTAGAGTCCACTTCCAAAAAAGAAAACCTTTCCTCATCTTATCAGTTGCACGCTGTGATTATCTAAGCAACAGGAGTGAGAGCGTAATCATCTCTGCCTAAGGCATGTTTCCCACCTGGGACAATGGAATACCATCCCTTCACCATAGCAACCGGTACTACCACACAAGTACTTGACTCTTTAGAAGCGACTGAATTGAGAGGAAATCTCAAAAGGTTATGGCCGCACAAAGGGTTCAACTTCCCAGAGCTTCCCACTGTTTGAACATGATTATAAAATTACTTCAACAACAAAAAACAAATGTTTGCTGTGAATTGAAAGCGTTGTCAGTCATTCACAAGGCCTGGTGCTTTGTAAAAAGATTTAGTATGCTGTGCATTTCTAAAGAAATGTGCTATATATGATGGAGCAATATAAAACCACTTTTCAAAGCATCATAATGGAATTTATCTGCTCCAAATACACACTTTTCTATCTCTACTATTCATTCAAAGCACATGCACCATTAAATTCACTTCAAGACAGGTAATGTTCATGTGATAGAAGACAAAATTATGTTACTAGCTATCATATATAATCTTAATATAAAAAAGAAAACTTACTAGGAATTTTACTAGGAATTTAAGATATATTAGTACATCTATGAGTTGCCTTGTCAGATAATATTTTTATTTTTAATATTTTATTTCTTTAGTAGCAAATTTGTTTTAGTTGACTATAATAACCCTGATGCAAACCGCATAATACTTAGTAATTGGGAAGGGGGCCTAGGTGTGTATGGCAAAATTATCACCAACGTGAAAAAAATGACACTTTATGTCAGAAAGGTTGCTAACCCCTGAACTAAGGCCTTCATTTCAATGTTAAATGTTAATTAAATTTATCAATCATCAGTCACCAGTAACAATGTTGTTGTCATTTACAACATGACGCTGTGGAAAATTGTCTAAAGGAAATTGTAAGGGAATTGTCTATTGGAAAAAAAGTCTAAAGCAAACACAGGAAAAGGGACATGGCTAGAATCAACTGATGCACACAAGACTTCAATAATCCAGTGGTACGTACCGATTGGCTGGTAATCCAAGGAGATGTCTGAAGGAGCTTTCAATACTGCAGACCTTCGGTACACCACATGCACTCTTCCCCTTTCCTCGTGCTCCTGTGTGCCTCGCTCCAGAGGTTCAATGAAGTACTCATCGGAATCGGTTCGAATCATACCAGCCTAGGGAGAACAAAAATAAAAACAACTGTTGACAGAAATAAAGGAAATATTAAAGTCTCTTATCTAGAGAATAATCCGATTTAGTCAGATTTGACAGTGCAGATGAAATATGTTCATAAATTTATAAATCTCACCATTGACTGCAAGGCCCCTGGCAACACATTTTATGGTTTTCTTGGAAGAGCAGATGCTCTATTTATCAGCCAATCCTCATCTTCTCATTTACCATTATCTTTTAATCTAGTAAACGGTTGGTAACAGTCACAACATTATGAACGGGCACAGAACACATGGCTCACCTCCAAACATTCCTTCAACTCAAAGTTAAGCAACACATCATATATTTTTCAGCCTCATGGAAATTCTATTGAATTGTCCAGTGTGTGCATTCACAACGAAATGTTTTCTCGAAACCCCTATAACAAATGAAAACACCAGAGTTAAATGTTTGATGCAACTGTCAGTAGGGCTTTGTATCTCCTCTTTGCTCTCAGGCTCCTATTAGTCTCAAAATCCAACGCATCTTTAATTCAGAACATGCTTTCAGGATGCAAATCTCACCAGCACACAGTTGTAAACAAAATCTGTTTTTCCTGCATACCTCAATAAACTAATTAGATTTCCTCTTATTTCTGAAATACTAATAGTTATTTATCACAAAAAATATTCAGAAATTAACAAAGTGAATACTGAACAGTCTAAAATCAAAGTTTTAGTATTGTGAAAAAAATCAATCATTTATAATGAAAAAGAAAACTTCAAGGATTTTCAACAAAAATGTATTTTACCAGTTCACAAATTTTCTCTCATATTGAAAAGAATAAATATATAATTAAAAAAAAAATCTAAATAGCAGTATTTTTACCATTGAAGCTAACTGTATATTACTACATTGTTTGTTCTCTTTTACTCAGTCACTATGACGTTACGTCATTGACTGACGTCATGGGATCCTGCCTGGAAAGCCAATTGACTCTGATCTTTGGAGAAAATGCCAAAGAGCATTGGCCAGTGGCTTTTAAATGCATAGCCACTCCCCCGTACATACGCGTACATAAGATGGCGGCGTGCAAACCACTATTAGCTTTTCTGCCTCGGAGCCGATCGCATCGAAAGAAAACTAAGAAAGAAAAAAGTTACCTTTTGCTGTAAGAAGATTTTTGGCCGGAGATCTTCCGGCAGATACAGTGGAGAAAATCGCCGTCGCTGCGGGTACACATGCAGCTATCTCCCCCTGGGCAGCCCCGGTCTAAAATAGCAATAATCTAACAGCTGCACGGTTGCAAAGCATGCCCTACGATCAGAAATAATCTGCCGGGGAGTCCCCATGGACTCCTGATCCCTCAAGCAAGCCCCGTAGAGCTTCCGAATGTTGGCCAGGTTTGTCCCGAGGCGATCCCCATCGCCTGTTGCAACCTGCCCACCGTCTCCTCCTCTGGAGCCCTTCATGTTCCGGGAGTTCTGAATCGTGCAGCAGATGTGCTCTCATGTCAGCTCTCTTCCCAGAGAATGGAAACTCCAATACCAGAATGCTTCAGCTGATTGGAGTCGATTCGGGAAGGCTCAGGTAAACCTGTTTGCTCCTTGGAATCCTTCAATGCCACTTGCTTTACCTGATCAGTTGGCACCCTCTCAAGTTGCCCCTCCCCAGTGAGCCTCCTTGCACGAAACAAGGTTGGCCCATTAGGTACTTGATGCCATCACCTTGGCGCTTCTGGCCCAAGATGAGCCGTGCCCCCTAGGGGTGAGAGCCCACTCCACTGGAGTGTCGCCTCCTCCTCGGGCCGGTTCACGGCACCTCTCTAGCAGACTTCTGCTGTGCTGCGGGTTGAGCAACATCTAATACCTTTGCTAGATTTTCTAATCTTGCGTAATCCCCGTATCCTCCCATGTTTTGCGTTCAAGCTTCCATTTGGCCTGACACACTGTTTTGGTCGCAGCCTGTCAGCATTTGGGCCTTCTTTGATTAGCGGTAAATCTCAATCAGCTGTTTTTAAAATGAGCGGCAGTTGATACACAGAGTCGTAGATCACTGACGAGCTACGCAATATCGCGTTCAAAATTGGAAATGAATCGCTTTCGATTTTGAAGACGATATTGCGTAGCTCGACATTGACGTAACGTCTCCATTCCCTCCTTCAGGGAACAAGGGTTCAGTAACCGAAACGTTTTTTATTCAAATTATTCAAAATCCGTGTGTGAGTCACTACAAATCGTACTGAAACCAGAGCATCTTGACTTGCAATATGCTATCGTACATATGTTCAACTCTGTATTTGTCTCTGTGCAAGCGAGTGTTCGAATGTACAGTACTTCAAGTGTGTGTGCATGGACCGGCCTCCTTGCTCTTTTGAAACAGCTTCTCAGTTTTACCTCCAGCCCCAGAGTCGGCCTCCTGGACACAGAACAGCCTCTCAGAGGCCATGCTTTGGAATGTGCTGAAAGACTAGTGCTCTCTCTCTCTCTCTCTCTCTCTCTTTCTCTCAGTCCACTCTCCCCTAGTCATAACCTGGCCACCCCTTCTCAGCACCATCCTGTGCACTCAAGAACACACAGTTTCCTTTCTGCGTGCCCCCTGCCTTTATCCATTTCTGATTAACTCTATGCTTCAGTAATCAGTTATTACTTATAGGGTTTTTTTAAATGCAACCATTCCTTAAACTGCACAAGTTCAGAATGAAAATCACTCCACCACAATAACACTAGTTCATTATGTATTGTTATAAAATCTCATACCCAGTCTTTTTCAAACTGCCCAAGGCATATAAACATGGCATACACTGCTAACAGAATCAGTATGCTCCAGACATACATGCTCCAACCCCATGATTCTTCCCTGCAGACACACAGGTCACTGCACCAACCACCTGAGCCAAGCTGTTTGACTGTTTGAGAGGGAGTATCTTTGCACTTTAATCACTTGAATAAGAAGTGAATTAATGCCCATTTATTGCAGGAATAATTCCCAAATGACATTGCTAACACTGGTAACAGAGCATTGTGCTTTCCAATATAAGCATATACTCTATTTTAACTCTAAACTACATTCTAATTGGCATATTGTACACTAACCTTAACCGACAATTAAGCAGTAAAGCTAAAGGTCACATCAAAATAATGAATCAATACGGAAATCTAGATCAATGGAATCTCATAATCAGGCACTACAGCTGTCTGAGCATGTCATCAAGAGACTTGTATACAAGTCTATTATTATTATAAAAAAAAAACATTATTGCTGTTCCTCGATGATCTCAAGTTGCATAGAGAAAACAATACAAATTTAATGCTGAGATTGTGCACTTTGCATAGGGTGTTTCCAAATTGGTAAGGATTAATGAAATACTGCAAAATATGTCTGTCAGTGGAAGATAACACTGTGAGAGCCCAGGAGCTCTTCAGCTATTATTTTCCATACACCTGCTGAAAACACCAACAAAGTTTGGCATGTTATGTTATGGTGGATTTTGATATACAGTACACACCAGGCCTCTAAACTAATTTAACTAGCAAGACTTTCTTGGCCTACCAGTAACATTATAACGGCCATGGATATACAACAACTATATAAATACCAAATCAGTCCAAATCAATTTCCAAATCAATTTCCAAATCAGGAAATTCATGGTGGTCTAATGTGGTATTTTCATTCGTTATTCCTTATTCTTAGTTATTATTTCCAGTAGTTAAGAATAACCATCTGAGGCATTACATATACCAAGTATAAATTAGCACATCAAAGGTGGAGGAAATTTTTAAAAAGGGCACAACTTTCAAGGCTTTTTAAAGTATGGTGTTGTAATGTCCTCTCGAATTAGGTTACAATAAGGAAGTTGGGGTCCAGCAGACTTAGAATGTAAAATTCTTGAGCTAAAATAATCGTGACATAACTATATCCTTATAAATGTATTTAATGTTTTATAAATGACTTTTTTTCTTAGGCTCTTTGTATCTAGGGAAAGCAATTTATAGAATGTAGAAATAGAAAAAAAAACACTTGCATTAACATCAAAATGTTCTTCCAAGAAACAATTTCACTGGACTGCACAGAAAATAAGCAGCCCTCCATAATAAAGCTGTGGCTGGACACTGTGATCAGAAAATACAGCAGCTTATCATTTTCAATGAACTACTGGTATTCCCAATAACCCACTTTTACACTCAGCCCTCATTAAAAACATTAAACACATTTCTGAGGTGACATGGAGGACAGGGTGGTAAACAGTATTACTGCTCCATTAGCAACACCAACCAACGAGCAGCTGGCTATGTGGAGTGGACAATCGCAGGTGGATGGACAGAGCCTCTTGCCTTTACCTAAACTGCAGCCTTCTAAAGGGATCAAGAGTCCTGTGTTCCATCAGTTTAATATCCCCAGCATCAGCGCCTGCCAAGCAGACACCAGCTATGGGCCAAGACAAACATATGGGATTCAGCTGAAGGGGTCCAGTTTTCTAAGACGGCACTCCAGTCTAACTTCTTAAGGAGTCGGTCTGAACATGCTTTATTTAAAAAAAGGTACTGCCACTTTTAAAAAAGCGTGGATTCAGCCGACACACTGCTACCTTTCACCCGCCATGTTGTTTAAAGGTGTGTTTGGTTGAGAAATGTGTGTAAACCTTCGTCATCATTACCTGCCATTTTCATCCCTCCTTTAAAAGGAACTTTTAAAAAGTTATACCAGTTAATTTCTTTCACTGGGAGAAAAAAAAGAAAAGAAAAAAAATTTCATCTCAAGTCATCTAAACTGGAAAGGAAAAGAGGAATCTCTGTATTTTAAGGAAAAAATCTAAATAAACAGTGGAGCATAAATATTTCGTTACTTCTCAGTAAAATAAACCTAATAATTACATTTACACCATACATTTTGTTACCTAAAAAAATTAAAGCATACTAGTCATTATAATGATCCTGAAGAACTTTTTCTTCATTCATTTAAATAAATAATAGATCTTTCTATTATTTATTTGTTCATACTGATTATTTGTTTCTCATTCACAAAACATATTGTGAAGCAGCTTTACAAAGAAAAGTGTCTAGCAAATTCCAGTAAGCAAAGGGAAGTGGCAAAAATCATCTAATTTTACAGGTACCCAATCTATAAAGGGAGGGCAGGAAAAAAAACGGAAACATCATGGCAACTTTCTGTTCTTCAATTTCTTTAATGATGTGCAGGCTGTATTTAGCCTAATAAAACAGCATTTAGCTCAAGTCATATTGCACATTCTTTGTGCTATTAAACGATTCATTGCAATTAATCACATCCAAAATAAAAGTTTTTGTGCACATAATATATACACGTGTGTACTGTGTATATTTATTATGTATATATAAATACACATAGTGTTCATACAGTGGGGCAAAATAAATATTTAGTTAGGCACCAATTGTGCAAGTTCTCCCACTTAAAAAGACGTGAAAGGCTTGTAATTTTCATCATAGGTGTCATGTTCCGTGTCTGTCTCTGTCTGTGTGTGAGTTCTATCTTGGTATGTTCCGTTGTTCCCCCCTGTCATTTTG
>JAUMHI010000040.1:12141995-12154232 GCA_032359435.1 Enteromius unitaeniatus | reverse complement strand
AAGTTGAACAATTTCACTTGCAACAAACACATATTAGAATACATAAATAGTAACTAAAATAGTAATTGAAAAGTAAGGATCGACAAATTGTCTGAAGAATTGGGGCAAAAGTAACAATATAGCAGCCATGAAATAAAGTCATGAACAATTAATCAAAAGGTACTACAAGTGCCTGATAAAATACTTCTGACCTCGTTAAAGAGATAAATGTAAAAACAGCTTGCCATATTTCACGTGTTTTCTGCCATGCCAACTTTTCAGACAGTTTGGCTACTGGTTTGACAGCTGTGAATGCGCACGTTTCTTTCTACTATTTAGTTATCACATTTTCTGCATGTACTATGCATAATATAGCCTACGAAAAGACAGAATATACTCAATATACTGGTATGAATATTCTTATGACCGGCTTCAATTGTAGTCAGACTTATATGAATTCAAATCGTCGACTGTCATATCTCCCGCGAGCTTTCATTTACACATGACTTTCTATACAACTTTATGAGCATGCAAAGTAAATTATGAACTTACCAGATGAGCTGAAGTCACACTTACTGCAACTCCTACTATTAGTAACCTAAGTGACAGGACAACCATCACGAGTCGGGTTTTCTCAACTGAAAGACGAGAAACAGAAACTATAATCCAATATTGGATGTTTCAGGACGCGCCTGTCTTCTCTAAACGTGTCGCGCACCACTTATCCTCAAACAAACTGAACTTAAAGGCTCCTTAAAAGTAAGCAAAGATTCTTTAATAAAGTTGTAAAACTTGGGTCAGTGCCTCAGTTTGGTAAACTTATAAGAAAGGCATCCCTCTGGAGAGTTGAGGTGGATAAGTTGAGTTGAGCTGGCTGGACAGAGCCTTGTCTGAGCTCTAACCTGGCACTTCGCGCGTACTAATAAACTACAGACCAGCCCTGCCGTGACGTCACTTTCCACCCTTTCCCAGGAAAGCACATGGTGTGGGAAAAAAGAAAAGGAATATGCAAAGAAAACACATGGAGATGCTTTTCTCAAAGCAAGCTGGTGTGAAAATGGGAGTGAAGATAGTCAGAAGAGGTATGAGATACTCCCGCTAGCGGCTCCTGTTACTTGGCAGGTAATAATAGTATAATGTCATACAATTATCGCATGCCTTTAACTGTCAATATTTGCTTTGACAGTTAAAGATTTGTCTTAAAATGTTGATTTCAGTACATGTTCAAGAGCTTAAAATTTATTCACTGCTACTTTTTATTGTTGACTTGACTTTTACATAGTTGAATGGCTTTTATTAAAACCGAGATAATAACAGCTTGCAGGGCTTGAAAATTATGTGTTCTGTTTTTCCTCCCTCTCTGATGGGGAACAGAAGGGAGGAACAAAGCAAAGAGTGGGCTGGAATCCTCTCCAATCTCAATCAATGTATTGTGTTATGGCCTTCTACATCTTTACATCAGCCAAATTGGAATGACATAAAAAATGCAACTAATTTCTGATTATGCACCTAATTCTTGCTTTTGTTATTTATTTATATGATATGAAATAAAATATTATTACTGTTTGACTCAGTTTCCAGTCCTGAGTGTAATAACACAATCTTTTTTTCAGTTTCTCTTGTTTCTCTTATCACTAATTTATTAGCCCTTTTTTAACACATCTTTGCCAGATAACATTGGGCTACTACAGTAGATGTTTCTGAAGCATTTACTATATCTTACATATCTTACCTTAGTTTCTCCTCTTCCACACAATTTCAGGACTTCCTGATGTCTACAAGGCCATGTGTCAGTTCAAATGCCTTACAGGTGAGTTTTAAGCAGAGGTTATCTGATTACCTTCACATCTGTACACCTCATGTTTTTCCTCATCCCTGTTTAGACATGGCCTCCACTGTCTGGGTTCGCTCCCAGACTATATCACTCAATAATAGCCCACGTTCAGTGTCAACTGTCTAGAAAAAAGCAGTTTCCATCTGGTGACATTTTTAGCATGTATTATAAACACACACACTTTTCTTATTTTAACATAAGATTTAAAATTAACTAATTTATTTAAAAACAATAACCCCCAACAACCCCCCCCCCACAAGTTTTACCAGTCTGCTGTTGATATGGTATATGAAATTCCAGCTGTATTGTTATCGTTGATTAAAGAGGTGCTTGGAGGTCCTGAGAATCTGTCTGCACTCAGGTCCATGTACTCTAAAGCTTTTATTGGAAGGTAAAATTGAATGTCAGCAACCCTTTTGTTTCGTGCCTCAGCTTTGATTCTGTAAAGCCAGACTCCGGCTGAGTAATGAGGTTGTAAAGTGGTCAATGAAACAATAAACTATTTGCAACTGTGCTGACGTTAAGAACCATACTGTTTATGTAGGGCACTTCTTAAGTTTGAGGCCTGTCACCTAGCCTAATGTTTCGTCTTTCAACCAAGCATTTCTCAAGATTGTTTTAAAACACAAAGCTTTGTTACCAAAAACTGTAGTCAGTCATGCATTTTGTGGGTAATGCAAAAGAGGAATTGAGTGAGGACCATTTCCAGCTACAATTCAAATGCTTTGTTTTTCAAACAAAACGCTTGTGGTTTGTCTAATGTGTGACACAGTGACCAGACCACCAGACCACACCAAACAGCAATTTGCAACGGACTGACCTTTCTGACATCACAAAGGGCAGTCTGACGACTGTGAAGTAGGTATTTGAATGTCACGCTGTCCACTTGCTGCCATTCCATCTTTGTTTTTAAACAAAACGTTAGGAGCACAATAGCAACTCATGGCATGCCAAAGTCACAATGTGCATCTAATTGGTGCTTTGACCCCCTGAGAGCTGAATGGTAGTTTTTGTCCATGCACATCTTTGAGTTAAAGAAAAGATACAGCAATAAAAAACTGCCATGTAAAGCCGTTTCACAAAGGGAGGGACAATACATTTTGACATTTTAACCCTTACTCGTATTATTCTGAGGGCAAGACTATTTTTACAACCCCATTTATGCTCTGGTGCTAATCTAATGCTATAAGAGATTAGAGATGTAGAGTTCAGACGCAATGTTTTTTTATAAAAAATTAGATACTCTGTTAATTCTCCCCACACATAGTACACGTTTATCAAGTACTTTCACTTTAAAAGTGCTAAATCCCAGCCTCAACCCATTTAGAAATACCAGTATGTACATAAAAAGCAATACAGCCAGAAAGAGATGCCAATTTTAAAGAAAAACATCAGAAGTACCTTGGGGCTTTTGCATCTGAACTATATATATATATAGATATAGATATAGATATAGATATAGATATAGATATAGAACATAACTCACTATGCAACATCCATATGTATAATTATATGACATAAATGATAAAACTAAAACCTGTAAAAACCAACTAATAAAGTCTATTGCAGATACTTGAAAATAACTAGTTATAGACACACAGTGTAGCTCCAGCTATGACTGTTTCAAAAAGGGAAACTTCTTATATATAGCTGCTAATGAGACATCTATATACTGTATATGTCTCAGTTGCTTTCAGTAAAGCTGTCTGTCTGAAACTTATATATACAGAGTTACCAGCAGACTGCTGTCATGATACCTAGAAACCCACACCAAACCATAACAACTGTGCTAACAACAGCTACCCATCTAGCTGTGCAGGAATTCAACGTGAAACTGAAAAGATGTCAATCACTAAATGGCAAAACACACACACAAATATTTATATTATTCTATCTTCACTTGTTATACAAAATAATCTGTACAATGCATTTTATGTCTGTATGTATCATTATTTTAAAACATGCCAAAACATGACATTATTTCGGTCATTTAGTTATAATAGTAATAATTTCAAACACTTAATAATAATTCATATATACAGTACATTAATTATAAATATATTAATAAGGTGGAGTGATACATTAATTCATTTATAACCACATTATACTGTTTGTATTATTTTCTGTCTTCATTAATGTGGTACAGCCCAAGCATCTAATTTCCTCTTAAACTCTTTTTGATCTGTTAATATATGTAATTGTAATTTTTGCTGTGATCTTGATCTTGCTCAGAAAGAGAACATCAAAAATCGTGTTATGATTCCAGTCAGTGTTCCAATGTCTAGTCATTTGTCGACTCCAATGTTGAAATGTGTCTGTGTTCCCATGTCGTGTTCTAAGGACTCTTAGACTCTAAGGAAGTGTGTTCCTCACTGATTGATCAGCTCCGCCCCTGTCTACACTTTAAAAGCAGTTTGTGTTTGTTAGTCCAACTGCCGAGCTTTAAGTTTACCTCGTTAAGCATTTCCGTGTTTCTTGTGTTTGTGTTGTTTTTCCTAGTAGATTTCCTGTATACCAAGCTTTGCTTTGTTTTGGATTTTTGCCTCTGTCTCGCCCCTTTGGGTACTGTACGCTGATCGACTGATGCTCGCTCTAGCTGTGGACTATTCTTGTGTTTTGCCTTCTATATACCTGTTTGCTGATCTTCCGACCCTGTGTGTATTTACTATGTCCATTAATAAAGCTTTGCAGATGGATCCGCACTTTCCTGTCTCTTTAATTACAACAAGAATGTTTCCACCATTTGTGTATCTACCATATAGTTTTGTGTAAGGGTTTGTGCATCGATTAGGTAACAGTATTAAGTTACAGTATTCATAATTAGCTGTATTTCCAGCTGTATGGAAAAATAATAGAGGTTTATGTCCTGACCAATATATTATTGTGGCAATATCACACAGAGAACTGTCTATTGAATGTATTTCAGCGTCATTGAAACATATTGCAGGTCCTTAGAAAGTAAGCCCATATTCCAAGGAAAATGTCAGAAGCAAGGAACATTCCAGCTAGAGAGTGGCTCAAGTTTAGGCCTGTTTTTATGCATGTTTTGAGCAAATGACAGATACAGCCAAATAATGGCATTCATTGTTTTTAATGAGGGTTTAGAGTTTTGCAAATGTCACAATTTTCATGAATTAGCCCCGGGACCCTTTTTCAGACATAAGGACTATCAGTGAATACGGAAAGAAAGCAGGGACCTCCACTTGCACTTAACACACAGTATATACCATGAAATGCAGTTAAACTTCAGCTTCAGTTTGGATAATTCATTTAGCATCTTAGTTTTTTATACATTTAAACTTTCCC
This sequence comes from Enteromius unitaeniatus, assembly GCA_032359435.1. Lineage (NCBI taxonomy): Eukaryota > Metazoa > Chordata > Actinopteri > Cypriniformes > Cyprinidae > Enteromius > Enteromius unitaeniatus. Next base: position 12,149,113 of record JAUMHI010000040.1, on the reverse strand, counting down.
AAAGTGCAAACAGTACTGTAGAACCAATCATTATTTGCCACAAGTGCTGCTTTCTCTAAAATTTTAAAGACAGGTCACAAAATCATCCAATTAGATCCAGCCTTAAATTGGCTGTTCCCTCTATACCCATGACAAGCAAATGGAGAAATCTCAGGGAAGAGAATGCCCCACAATCTGTATGGATGACATGGTGAAGAGGGAAGAATAAAGTACCACAACAAAATTTGAGTTGCTTGGGTAAGGATGCTTAAAGTAATTACCCGCTAATGTCAGTGACATTTACTCTTCAGTTTAACTGTGGTCAAATCAGAGTTTCTTAGCAAGGCATGACAAAGGCCTGATAGCTGCTTAACCCATCACAAAAGGGCAAAAGACTGAGTATAACAATAGTTGTTCAGTCAATGCTGATTGTGCCATAAGTAAATTCTTCAAGTTTTTTGCATCATTCAGGGTTTCCACTCTGGACTGATTGGTGTACACCAAGGGCAGGGTCTATGACAAGAACTGATTAAGTACTTCCATTATTTTAATAATATTTATTTATAGAAACAGTCATTTTTATACATACAAAAAAGTGCCTTACAAGCCAAGGAGAGTGTAAAAATCCGATTCAGGTGTGTTTAAAAGGGTTGGTGCTCTGCAGGACACCAGCCATCCAGGTCCCAGTTTGGACAGCCCTGATTTAAAGTTTCTTTTGCATGAATCCATCTTCTGCATGTTTAATTCCTTCATTTATGATTCTTTGAAATGCCCAGCATTTCAATTTGTTTGCTGCATTATGCACAAGAGTGTCAGCTTTGTTAAAGAGTTCACAATCATACAGAGAAAATTCTGCCACAGATGCAGCTCAGATGTGCCATTTGTTTGTACACACGCACACACATTTTTTTTGACAGATAATATGTGTAAAATTACGTAATTTGTCTACTTTTCCCTTTAAAATAAAAGAAGAGGCTGCATTCTTTTTCCGCTCAAACACATGGCACTTGAGCCACTTGCCGCAGACGAGACAGACATGCTCTCCGAGACCATCCCACCCTGTTGATGTTGGCATGAACATGCTGTCACGGAGCCTGAGCCCCACAGGAAAGTCCAATATTTGAACTTTTCACTGCTGGTTTGGTGCATAATGGACAAGAGTATCAGCTTTGTTAAAGAGTTCACAATCAGACGGAGAAAAATCTGTGGCAGACTTTGCCACATGCCAGCTCAGATGTGCCATTTGTTGTGAATGGAAGTGCAATTTGTATAAATGTAGTGCAGAGCAAGAGCTGCTTCTTCAGGTTATGCAATACAATAGACCTTTCACTGGGCTGAGATGTGGAATATGGGCTAATAGATTTCAGGTCAACTTAATTCAGTTTTGAGTTGCTACCCAGAGGAAATCAATGTCAAATCATGTATTTAAAAATAAATAAATAAAACGCATCTATCTTGAGACCAATAATAACTGTAACAACAATAACTGTATAAGCATCTACACCCACACATTATATTTAGTTTATTATAAGTTAGCACTGCAGTTGTCATCTACTACTTCAAATGCTCAAGCTTCTTAAAGTTAAGTGGATTCTGATTGCTACTCAATGGTTTTATCAGTCATAAGAAAAATGATTACTAGAAACTTTGTTACCATAATAGCTATGATCATATATTTGAATGCAAAATTTGCATAATAAATGCTTGAGGGGAAATATAATGCATTGCGAAATTGAATGTAGCTTGTTTACAAAATAAATTCCTTGATTTGTCATTAATAAAGGATACATAGCTAATGTTTTGTTTATTCTTTTTGCCTGTCCATTTCAAAGATTTGAGTAAAAAAGTCATAAACATGTTTATGATGTTTGATTTGTAAGTTGTCATATACTCAGCGAGGTATGTCATTAGAATGTGGGACAGACTACAGACGGATTAGACTAAATGTGAGCCCTGCAGACTAATAATGCCTGCATTTAATAACAACCTGGATAATGATGGATGGATGTTTTGATCATTGACCAGAAAGCCAGAAGGGACACTTCCAACTCAAGTCATTAGTCAAGGACAAGTGGAGGACAAAGGAACTAAAAAATTTAAGTGATATAACTGCAATCTTCTAAAGACTGCTGACATAATTGGGAGGCACTGTTGATCTACCTCAAATTCACTCGAACAGTAGTCAGACAAAACATGACAGAAAATCTATTCATACCCTTTTTAAAAATGTTTGTTTGTGTACTGTTGCAAAGACAGAAAAATGGGATATTATTGATTTCAGGTTAGTGTTGACAACAAACCTCAAAACAACAAGACACTAAAAATTGATAGAAAAATCTACCATACAGCATTTCACATTCATTCATTTTTATAGTATTTTTCAAATACATGTGCAACGATTCTCCACTGCAAGCTAATGTAAACTATTCAAATGAATAATAAAATTCATATAATTAGGACTTAAAAGTCTAATTTTACATTTGGGTAGTTTCCAACAGTTACCAGTATTATTAAAAATTAATGAGCACACAAAATTGTAAATCATTTCTTCTCAAGTGGTCCAAAAACTGTAAAGTTATGTAGGTTTAAATCCAGAAACTATAAAAACATTTCAAATTCATTTTGCTCACATAAATGACTATGATAAGTCTTGAACATGAAATGTTTTGTATCCACACTAAAATTCATTACCAAAATAGGTTATGGGCAATAAAAAAATTTATGATGCCCACTTTAGTGAAAGTCGTATCTCTGAAAAAAGGAAACAACTTGCACAGCAAACATATACCATATGTAAAGGTTTTACAGAAGCACATGCGCCTCAACAGTTAACACATGTCCAGAATGCTGACAAGTAAAAAGATGAGCTCATAACATCACCACAAAACAAAGTAAGTGACAATAAAATCCAATAGTGTAATTACAAACAGCAGAAAATAAACATATATCAATAACCATGTAATTATTGCTGCTGCAAAACCTGCTGGGAACTCACTCACCCAACAACATTGTTCAATAAGGAACTGTCTGTTCTGGGGACAACATCTGGTGAAATATTGTTATCTATGTTTTTTATATAGACTCAGAGTACATTTCTCAGTGTCTGTGACTCACAGACATTTATGCTGGATATAATGCAGTTGCCATTCTACAGTCTATAATTACAGCTGCCCGACTTTTCATGAATAATTTGTCTTTTTTCTTAGCTGGAGATGGTGTAACAGCTTTTTAAAATAAACACTTCTAATGAACACAGAGGTAGATTATTGTTTAAGCCACATTTCCCCTGACATTGTCTTCTGCCTCATATCTTGGAAAGCACATTGAAATGTTTCATATGACAAAAGTCCTTCAGAACAACATGCGCCGACATAACCATTGTAGTAAGACAGGGCAGCTGGCCAGCCCGCGAGTTTAATCACAAGTGGCTTTGTGATTGTATGGCTTCATTTGTTTTAGTTGTTTGTACAGTGAAACAATGTTGAATTAGGCTAAGTCAAAAGTCAAATGTAAACAGCTTGAACAAAATCTTTTTTTTCCAACAGCTCTTCTAACAGATGTCTTCAGAGATGTCATTAGGCAGATAATTATTTTTCCTCAAAAGTTGCAGCTAAATGAGCCAAATAATTGTGACAGTGGTCCCTGAAAAGGAGCATAATTCCAATTGCGCTCCAGTGCATTGAGGATAATAATCACTTGAGTTTTATCATCAACTGCTGATCAAAATGAGGCAAAGGTTGTTTAAGCAAAAATAAAATAATAAATTAAATTTGCTTCTCTAAGTGCCAGCATGGCCAACAGATGCAAAGATAAATTTTAGTTTGAAAAATCCCACCCACCAATTTGTTTTCATTTAGTGATTTGTTTGCCCCAGTGAAATATCCACCAAATACCTGAACACACTAGCAATCTAAGTCTGTCTATTTCTCCATCTTATCCCTATAAGAGCAACAACACACCATTAACCACAGATGAAAATCTTTCAATGCGAGATGGTTTGGAAATGCAATTACCTGCAGCCCCTTGCCAGAGTCTTTCACTCAAAAGTAATTTAATAGACTGCAAAGCACGGATAGGTCTGTGATTATGTCTAGTAAAATTCAATGCCACATTACTGGTGTATCTGATTCTGTAGCAAATGTGCATTTTGACTGTTTTAGAGGCTGTGCCACCATCATAACACACCTATGAGTCTCCCCGAATATGTTTTCCCAAAGGGTTTCTTGAATTTGAGTGACAAAGAAGACAGTTCCTAGAAAGAGCACTAGGTTACAATGGTGAAACAATACATTTCTAGATGTTAAGAAAGATAAAGCGCACCGAAGGAATGCATCACTGCCTTCTTATGTACCATACACATTCACTATATAGCATGTACACAAAAGAGGGCTGTAATTTTTTGAGCAATTAATTATTTTTTTATTCAGACACATTTTATGTAGTGTATACAGAACACAATTGTCGTTAAGAATGTGATTTTTAAAACACAACAAAGGTGTGAAATTTCATGGGCAAGAAGGTCCATTGTTAATGATGTAGCTACATTCAAAGCTTTCTGCTGGTCAACACAGTGAATAAGCTGGACTGGTTTGAACCAATGCATTACTTTGTTTGAAAATTTTTCATCCTGGTGCCTGGATTCCTATTGAACACTCTCGAAAACAAAAGGTACAAAAGCTGTCACTGGGGCGGTACCTTTATAAAAAAGGGTCCATTTTGGTACCTTAAACATACATATTAGTATATTTGAACCTGATAGGTACAAAAGTGTACCTTTTGAAAAGGTACCACCCCAGTGACAGTTTCTGTACATTTATTTGAGAGTAAAATAACAAAACAATGGTAATAACTGTGCAAAACCAAAGAGAAAGACTACTCACAGAGAACGCATGACCAACACAAATGTTGTGCAGAATGTGCTTTTCATTTCACTGTGCTGCTTGTGTCTTTTTTATTTAGCCATATCTTTTTTTTCTATGTACCTATGCAGTAGATCAGGTTTTTTGATGTTGTCTTGCTGGGCGTCACTCATGATCACAACATTAAGACACCTTTGTAACCTAAAGAAGCGCTGAATTTAGAGCAGCTAAAGATGGGAAGATGACCATCACAGAGTTGCGGACAAAGCTCAATTACAGGCCTCCCTCCGAACTGGCTCAGAGATGCTCGGACAGGACCCCTGCGTTCCCCCTCACTGCCCCACCACCGGCACCCCGGTGGTCTCGATGGTGCCTCTTGCTCGGTTCTTAGATGCCTGGATAGGGCTCAGCCCGTCTCGATGGCTCAGTTCAGTTCGCCCGGCATCTTCCCAGGTTCAGGGGCGTTCGCTTCACGACGGTGAATGCAGACAATGCAGTCCTGTGTGCAGAGATTGCTACTCTTCTCTCATTGGCTTCACGAGTCCAGAGGTGGGTGTGGAAGAGTGGCTCGCAGCGGGTCCAAGTGGCTCCAGCCTGTCGCCTTGCTTTTTCCCCGTGGTCAGACCTAATGTTTCTTTGGGCAGGAGTACCCTTAGGTCTCCATGCATGCTGTGGTATTCACAGATGCCTCCACCACAGGGTGGGGCGCCACGTACGGGCATGCAGTTTCAGGGGTTTGGACGGAACCTCATCTGCATTGGCACATCAATTGCCTCGAGTTGCTAGCAGTTCGTCTAGCCCTGGGTCGCCTCAAAGAGCACTTACAGGGCCGTCACGTTCTGGTCCGTACGGACAACACATCGACCGTTGCGTACATCAACCATCAAGGTGGTCTATGCTCCCGTTGCATGTCGCAGCTCACCCGCCACCTCCTCTTATGGAGTCAGAAGCATCTAAGGTCGCTTCGCGCCATTCGCATTCCAGGTGTTTACAACCAGACGGCCGACGAGCTATCTCGAGCCCAAGTGCTCCCTGGAGAGTGGAGAATCCATCCCCTGACGTTCCAATTGATATGGGAGCAGTTGGGTGCGGCACAGGTGGACCTGTGTGCCTCTCCAGAAACCTCTCATTGCCAGTTGTTTTACGCTCTGACCAAGGGAACCTTAGGCAGAGACGCCCTGGCACACAGCTGGCCTCAAGGGCTACGCAAATATGTGTGTCCCCCCAGTGAGCCTTGTGGTCCATGTGTTGAGTCTCTTCCTAAAGACCAAACACAGGGGGTTGGAGACTCGCACATGGGACTGGAAGGGACAGTCTCTATGGCGCTTTGGTAGGGATCCCTATTCGTCGGTCATCGACGTGACGTCAAAGTGACCGACTGAAAGGGAACGTCTCGGTTAAGTATTGTAACCCTCATTCCCTGACGAAGGGAACGGAGACGCCACGTCCCATTGCCATAGGGGCTGTACCGCCGCTAGGGGGCCGTAACACCAGCTCAGCTCCTCAGCAAAGACCTAGTGAACGCTAGATCGGCTGACCTACTTATACTTGCGTTGCGATTGGGTTCAGCTGATCTTAATCAGCATATGCCAATGAAAATCTATTAAGGTATTTCCTTGCTTACCCAAGACACGGGGATAGACATTCATCTGACCCTACATAAGAGAAGCAGTTTAGAAAATAAATGGATTAGGAAAGTGTATGAAAAATAATTAAATTAAATATCAGTTCTTTAAATCCTTCTGTTCAATTTTAAACTACTTGTTCAGCGAAGTCTAAGGTGAAAACATAAAAAGAAAGAAAGCAGAAGAGAGGGAAAAATGTGAACAACACAAACTAGAGAATGAGAGGGAGGAGGTACAGACCTCACATATTCCCTCAACCTCCATACAATAAAACCACCTGCTGGGACTGTTGCTTTTAATCCGCCCCCTCTTTCAGACTTAAATTCCTCTGCAGCACATCAAGCAGGGCCAAGTCCTGCCGTGTCACCCCTCCGCATGCCATACTTCAACATTACCCAAAGTGAACTCACATCCCAGGGTCTTCCAGCACTGTCGGCAGTCAGCCATGTCAGCACAGCTGCTCCAAAGAGGAACACACACTGATTTCAGCTTAAATTCAGTTTCTATATATACACTTAACACAAACTTAGAAATGTCTTAATCGTACTGCAGACAACAAATGGCGTACAGAGTATTGAAGTTAAACAGATAGTATTTGGATACTCAAACATTAGTGGAACATGTTCTTTTGTAGTGTGATGAACAACCGTTTTTT
>JAUMHI010000040.1:12130060-12141895 GCA_032359435.1 Enteromius unitaeniatus | reverse complement strand
AGTTAAACAGATAGTATTTGGATACTCAAACATTAGTGGAACATGTTCTTTTGTAGTGTGATGAACAACCGTTTTTTCTTTTTTCTTACAAAACTAAATATAAACCAGTGTCATCTCTGCAGATCATTCATGGTTTATTACAAGTTTAAAATAGCACAAGCACCACTGACGCACACAGACGTGATGCTTTGAGTTTTAATGTACAATGAATGAATCATGTTGAAAGCTAAATAGCACTGATGAATAGCTACAAAAGTAAAAGTAAAGACGTTTGTATTCAAATCAAAAAGCAAACACACTAGGCCTACAACAAAAAACCTCAGAGTGTCTTGTGATGATGACTGCATTAGCCTACTGTTCTAACATAATAGGCCAGTTTCAACTAACTGGAAATTAATTTATTTTATTCACTTATTTACTTGAACTTGATTTATGTTGAATACTTAAGGTAACAATACAATACAAAATGTCATAATATTAGGGTTGGGCATAGATAAAAAAAAAAGAGGAACTTGGGTGATTTTAATCCCATCCGAATCTGAATCCGAATGCGATGTCTGTGATATTTATTTTTCACAACGCCTTTTCTTGTGTGTTTTAGCCAACGCGATATGCTGTAACATTACCGCACGCACGTTTAATATATCTTGATATAAATAAATAAATACAAATAAAAAGCCAGATCACGTAAACTGTTAAGACTGGCTATTGTAATATCAGTAACAGGTAAGATTACTCACGTTCATTTCTGCACTTGGTTACATATGTTTTAATTATCAAAATTAAACACAAATAAAAATCATAATAGTTGAACTAAAGTAACCACCCTCTCACCTCTGTAATAAACACTGAGGTGTTAGTCCCATCCGAGGTACATAAAAATCACGGACGACAGGTGATAAGAATCAAAGCTCACACATACAGTAGTTTAGAAAACTAGTCCCGTCCGAATAGGGCTACAGTGCAATTTGGCTAGGTTTACAGCCATGCTAAAATATCAAGTTGAAAGTGATCATAGCTTGTGTTGTATAGACCCAACACCCAACCCAACTTTGAGAATAGATTAACAGCGATATTTTTTATAGCATGATAAGAGTCTCACATTAACGCCAATAACAGCCCACCAGGGGCGTAGCACCAAATTCTGGGCCCTGTGCACAAGCAGTGGCCATGGGCCCCCGTATATGCTTGAGATTCAAAACTACCTACAACACCGTTTAATACATCAATCAACTGATGTATTTACCCAAAATATTAGCATTTACATTAGTTAACAACATTTATTGTTATCTTAAAATTATATTCAAAGGAAAAGAAAATTTCACTCCTCAGGGGCCCTCCCCCCACTTGGGGTCCTGCTAATTTAGTCCCACTTTTCACCCAATTACGACGCCACTGCGGCCCACCACTACATATTATTAATGTTATATATGAATTGTGAATAAATTACCGAACATTATAGAAAACCAGGCACTGCTCATCACCTGTCCAATACAGTCCCAACAGCAAAGCATGGTGGTGGCAGCATCATGCTGTGGGGGTGTTTTTCAGCTGCAGGGACAGGACGACTGGTTGCAATCGAGGGAAAGATGAATGCGGCCAAGTACAGGGATATCCTGGACCAAATCCTTCTCCAGAGTGCTCAGGACCTCAGACTGGGTGAAGGTTTACTTTCCAACAAGACAATGACCCTAAGCACACAGCTAAAATGAAAACGAGTGGTTTCACAACAACCCCCGTGACTGTTCTTGAATGGCCCAGCCAGAGCCTTGACTTAAACCCAATTGAGCATCTCTGGAGAGACCTAAAAATGGCTGTCCACCAACGTTCACCATCCAACCTGACAGAACTGGAGAGGATCTGTAAGGAGGAATGGCAGAGGATCCTCAAATCCAGGTGTGAAAAACTTGTTGCATCTTTCCCCAAAAAGACTCATGGCTGTATTAGATCAAAAGGGTGCTTCAGTAACACTTTATAATCTTTCTAAACAGCAAAGTTAAACAAACTCAACACAGAGGGATACAGAACACAGACATATTTTTTTCAAGATGTAAAAACTGTACACTTGATAAATGAAAAACAAACCTTCAGTTTCATGGAAAAAAAATCAAAGTGTGCAATTGTACAGAATTTTTTTTTTTGCATCTTATTGATTTAATAGTTGAATTAATTATTGAATTAATAGTTCTGTATCCCTCTGTGTTTGTTTATTTTTTCTGTTAGGAAGATAACTGACCATTTAAATCTCCTTTGTACATTTAGATATGCTTATAAATCAAGAACAAGGCATTTATAGCTATATATATAAACGGCTTACTAATGACTATTAATGTTGGAACAATGCTTTATAAAGGCTGAACTGACTATTTACTAATGCTTAACTAATGATTCATAGCGTGTAGTTATTATAAAGTGTAACTGGGTGGTACTAAACATTTTGCAAACAATTTCCATCTCAGAAATGCATTTTCACTCTCATGATGATACAGTACATAGCAGAAACAATGATCTACAGAATAATTCAGTGACCCTAATGCCTAATATGTCTGTGTATACAATTTTTAAATAGAAAATAATGAATCATGGTTAAGAGCAGACATAAACAAGTGCACATCGAATGGCTGTTTAGAGAGAGTGTGACTGAACACACGACTAATAGTTGATATGCAATCCTCAAGAGTGTTCCAAATAAGCCACTTCAAGCGTTTCTTTGTATGGAAGCCTGTGAACGAAGATATGATGATTTAGCCAGCATCTCATCTTCTATTCTGTTACAGATGCATCTGAATAAAGCACCTATCTACTGCTTTCAGACACATGGGAGATGAAAAAGGCAGTAGATTTTTCGGCAGGTCCCAAAGCGTTATCTCGTTCAAATGTGCAAATGTTCCTGCATGACTGATTTTGAGTTTTCTTTACTCTGTTCTTTTTCATTTTTTAAACACTTTCCATTTGTGATGATACTGAGCCAAGCAATATATGCTAGTTAGATATACCAGAGCCAGATAAGGCCTAATCATGGAATGAATTACACTGAATTATTCTCCATAAAGCACCTTTTAATCACGGTGTTGCCTAAATCTGCCTTTGGTTAAAAAGTGGATAAAGTTCATTCAATACAAGTGCTGGATTTCATGAATGTTTGACGAAAATTTTGCTGACCACGTCTTTGATCTTGCTCCCCAGAGGTGGAAATGCTTCAGTCAAGTTACATAAATGCTGGCTCAGCGGGCAGATTATGGAAAAAGCTGATATATACGGTAAGGTTTAATTCATTTCAGCAGGAGGGGACAGAGAGGCTTCCTCAGTCATGCAGTTAACCGATCACGAACTCTGGAATGCCAGAGGGATCAATGCATTCCCTCCCATCCCTTTTAAGTGACGCATTTTGGGTATTCATAGGCCCGAGACCTTAAATATGTGATATAAAGCGTGATTAGCTGCAGAACTTCTAATAATAGGGAGCACCTGGTCCTTTTATTCAGTCAAACAGGAATAATTTCTATGCACTTCTGAGAGAGATTGTTTGAGAAACGGCCTTAGTTATCACCACATCGGCCACTCGGATGATCGGAAAAGAACTCACAAAGGCTACAGAGGAATGGCAGGGATTGCATTGGCACCTGACTATTTCCAGCTGACATCTCTGGCACAGAGACAAGGATTACTGTCCAATTGATCTATTTCTTCGGAGGCTTACCACTATCTAAACAGCTTGCCACTTCAAAGTGCAAGACAAACAGGGCAGAAATGGACTGTGTAGTCTCAGAGAGAATAAGCTTAGCAGAACTCCATTTAAATGGCTGAAGCGCTGAAAGAAAAGGTGTTTTTGATCTCTGAAGGGATAAAGAAAAGAACCTACAAAGGACCTCTACACTGCCTCTCAGTGCTCATATGAGGTAGAACACTTAAGATGGGATTAAGGTGAGATTGTGTCATTTGTGGTGAGTAAGTTGAACAATGTACAACTGACCAGATGCAAGTTCTTCAAGTCAGTGCAATATTGTATATCACACATAAATGTCTGAACTACAGAAGTAACAGAAACGTTCCAACCAGGTATCTCATCAAACTTTTGGCTGTAAAGGACCCTGAAAAATAATGAACTGTTTGTAAAAGCAGCTATATAAACTACCATTAAACGTTTGGTTTAAAAAAATGGGAACACTTTAGAATAGGTAAATACGACCCTAACCTCAGTACATTATTAATTTGCTGCTTATTAATATTTAGTAAGGCAGGTGTTAAGTTTAGGTCTTGAGTAGGATTAGGGATGTAAAATAAGGCACTGATATGTGACCCTTCACTAAGCCCTGCCCTCCTTAGTTACTGTACACATCTATTACAGTATGTATGGACCGGTGTCAGAAATTTGTTTTTAGAGAGCAGGTGATATATCTGAGAGAGCAAGACAAAAGCGACGGCAGTATGCATTCGAGGGGTATATCCACAACATAATATGCAACCTATTAGAAAATAATTTTGAAGCTAAAGCCTATAATGTTAGGTCTCAGTGCAAGCAGCAGCCACCTCATATGATGACCATTTAAATCTGAAACACAAACTGAGGAACAGCTTTGACATAGTCTTGTGGAATAAACACAAGACATTAGCTTGACCATCTGCAATGATAACGTTCTCCCGCTTATATTTTTAGTGTGTAAGGCTAATGTTATGACCCCAGGCTAATTGTAATGACCCCAGATATTTTGCATAGTTGAAAAAAAAATGAACGTGAAATAATGGCTACATTCTGAAATGAAAAGTAAATATTTAAATGAATATCTCAGAATGACATTAAAAAGATCGGTTCCTCCATGACACCAGTTTGAAAATGTCAGGCTGATACGTTAAAGGTTTACTTGCATGTGTGGGTAAATGAAGTGCCCTTGAGCAAGGTACTTAATCTTATTATTTTATTTTTTTTGCAATAACTGTAGTTTAGCAGTGGCTTTAGGTAAATAATAGCTGACAAGTAATTATCTCAAACGAATGTTAGTGATATTAAGTGATATTAAGCTTCAATTTTCATTAAAATACTATGGGGATATCGCAAATGTTCCAAGCACTTCATGATTTGTACACAAGGATTGATTTCACATGGCTATTAGAAGAGGAAAACATGTGACAATTATTTAATGAGGACTATCAGCATGATGCTGCATTAAAAAAAGAAACACACTAACAAGCGAAGGCTCATCATTGGCAATGTTTACTTGGGGCTATGAGCTACAACCACAAAGACAGTATGTAAGGAGAATGAAGATTTTTAGAGGAGTTACCAAACACAAGCACATAGAAAAGAGATGTCAGAAATGACTGATGGCACAGAGAAGAACAGATCAAAAAGATTTCTTATTGACAATAATGCAAGTTTGTTGAGTACATATTAAAGCAATAACATTCAATTTAAAAAAATGTAATACGTATTTCTACCAATACGGTATAAGAGCAAAGTCATTTTAAAAACACCCTATATAACACTGTTGTTGCTTTTGTTGTTGTTGTTTTCAAAGAAAATAGAAAAATATCCATAGATGAAAAAGGTAGCCAATCTGAGCTGGTTTTCAGTCTGACATACAATACTCTGTTAAAATACTGAAATACTGCAAGACGCTCTTCTCCACTGTAAATAAAAAAATAGTGTAAAAAATAAAATAAAAAGTGAAGCAAATGACACTGCAACCAACAAATCTGCATGTGTCCTCGGAACAAGCAGGCAAGTCAGACTATGAAGTATAAAAACCAATGGAAAATCTATGGATATGATCCAAAGCACATCAAATTCAAATTTCACATACCACTGAAACGGTACAGGGCTGATCAGAGCTCTCACATGTATAATCTCTGCTGGCTTCTGTGCTGCATGCAATACAATTTAGACATACCTATAATATATGATCTAATCTAGACATTACAAAACGCTCATGTAATGAGGACGTCACTTGAAGTAACATGCTTTGTAAATTTGCAACAAATGGTTTAACCAAGGGAATTAAAAAGGTCTGAATAGCTTATAAACGACGTTCTTTGTTGCAAATCAAACATATTTTGATTGTTTCTTAAACATTGCATAAATGTAGATTATGTACAAGCATACAGAAATCATCTCTAAAATACCTCACTACATGAAGGGAAATTTCAGAATAACTGTAAGCTACTGAAGGTGCAAAAAAGACGCTTCCCCCGCTGTAGATTATTCCTCAGTCGGCTGCATCCAAAACAGAATGAAAGTGTTTAAACATACAATAAAAAAAACTGAAAAATAATCTTTTTGCAAGCACAGAATAATTGAGCTGGGTGAGGAAAGCCAATAAAAGAGGCAAATAAACATGAAAGGGGAATGCTGATGATCAGCTCATCTCCTCCTCAGTCATCATCGCTGTGGCTCCCCTCGGACTGCTCCTGAAAACAAACACATGACGACATTACACACATGTGTGGAGCTCCAGCGGCCCACGCCACACCTCACTGATCGCTGCTCCGCACTGGGCTCATTATTTGTGAACTGGTTTCTGAATGTGTCTCCTTATTTCTGGATAATGAGACAAACACTGACTCAACAGCCCTTGGTTACACGGTTCTGACATATTCACACCAGCTTTTTATGAAGACTGATGTTCAGACATGAAGCAATCACACAACAGAAACAGTGAAACAGACTTACGTTTTCCTCTTAAACTGCAGCGGGTGGGATAAAGAGAGAGGATTTCAGGGCACAGTATATTTTTTTTCGATAAACAATTCCCTCGGGGGAACTGTTTAACATCTCAAACTTTTTTAAATTAAAGATGATGACATGTGGTATCTATAATTCTCTTTGGATAGTTTTTAGAAACTGTCTGCGGGCTACATTTCAAGTGGAAGCTCCTTTTTGCAGGCTAGCAATTAATCAAAGCCTGTTTTTTTATTTTGTGATAATATCCTCCTCAAGCATATTCAATCAAAATGTCAATGTATGCACCTGAGGTTTTTGATTACAAGATGTCTAATTAAGCTAAATGTCAACCGGCTAAACAGACTGTATCAATGACAGGTTTAATTGATGAAAGGAATGTTGAACTTACGTTCTCCTCCTGTTCTTCCTCGCTGTCATCATCACTGACCACAGGCTTGGCCTTTCCACGACTCAGTCTCTTCTTGCCTTTGTCCTGACATCTCTCTTCCCGTTTACTCAGCTTAATTTTAACCTTCACTGACTTAGCTTGGATTAAAAAAAAAAGTCAAAGTAATTAAAGAAGAGATGCAAATACAAATCAGTTTATAGAAACTATAAACCGGACAACAAGTATTTGTTGTTTTATATTTCACTTACATCTATTAAAAGTCCATCATTTCAAATGCCACCTACTGTACAGTGCATCTTTCTTATTCTCAACGTACTTTGCTGTCAACTGTTTACTTAACCAAATGTAAGATATCATGAAATCCTTGGTGTTTCATCTTTTTAAAAAGCTTGTAAAAACAAGATTTGCTTTTAGTAGATATATATATATTAAAAATGTAATCTTCCTTGAAAAATGACTCATCTTCCATTGCTCTGATTTTTGTCCAATGAGATTCTCTCAAATGAGAAACAATTGGGAAACATATTGTCTTCTCTTTAAAATAATTTAAAGATTACAAAAGACTGAAGATTGTTTTATGGTATATAGTATATTATAAAGTTTTTATTAGAATACATCACATTTGGTCTAGAAGTCAAACATTTTAATGCACATTAAGGTAAAATAAGTTTGGAATATTCTGATTAAAACTCCACGCAGCTCTTGAATGAAACTACTCTTGAATGGAAAAGATTGACTGAATAATGCTAATAACAATATTGCCTATATGAAAAAAAAGTGTTTAGGCCTTTGATGTGCACCGCTAAAATATCCTACTTCAAAAAAGAAAAAAAAGCACTCTTCAGCAATTTTAAGAGGCATCTAGAACTTTAGTTTCATCAATATCAGTAAATTGGTCTTTTGTTGATAAAAAATATCTTACACTCTTCCTCTGATTCCTCCTCCTCTTCATCATCATCATTGCTGTCATCTTCGCTCTCCTCTCTAGCAATCTTTTGTCTTGCACTTTTGAATACTGACTGGAGAACAATGGAGTCCTCATAGATCTGCAAAAAAACAAAGCCTGATTTTAAAGCAATTACCTGAACAAACAGAATGAACAAACAAATTAAGAAATAAGTCAGCAAAACATTTCCAAACATTTATAGAAAGATGTGACCACAAAATAATAATTAAATTGTATTATAATGCACAACAGCTATTCTTTAAACACAATTAGTGACTATTTGGGTCTTTGTAAAACAATGACATATGAGGCAATTCTTACTTAAGACAGTAATGAAGGGTGTTCAATCCATTAACACACTCACCTGAGAGCCCTCTAGATTATAAGTCTGGGCATTGTGACAAAGAAGCATGACGTCTTTCTCCAGATCGCTCACACTCCTGTACTTATGATTACGCACGCGCTCCTGCAAGAACAAGAACACTTGTAACACCAAAACATTCTTTACTTGAAGGGTTCAACTTTAACAACTGAGGAAATTACCAATTAGAATTGCACCAGAAAATAAGAGCCACCAGCATCATTAAATTAATACGAAAAACACATAAGGTGAGTAAAGCGGCCCATTAGAAGTCTGAAAACATCAGTTTATCTGGCCTTGCATCAAAAACCAATTCTCTGTTGCAAGGTAATCCCGTTATCATCCAGCTGGAGTAATGAGTGTGCCAGTCTAGATTGTACGGTAATGCATCACAGCAGAGCATATAACATGGGATGTTCAGATATGCGTAGCTTTAAAGGTCACACTGAAATAAAAGACGTAGTGTGACTCCCTTACCTTGATCTTCTTGAAGTCCACTGGCTTCCTTATCAGTTCATAGTATTCAGGGAGCTCTTTCCTGGAGGGCAGCTGCACAAAGACCTCGCTGAGTTGACGGCCTGATCTGTGATCAGAAGCAGAGATTGAGGGTTATCCTGATTTCCTGACTGCACAGTGAGATATAAACTGTGCGATCAGCCTAGGCGGATTGGTGGAATAGTGTCAAGCTGGTTTACATTATCATCATACTGTTGCTGTACTGACCATTAACCCTCAAGCGCACCCAAAGCCAACAGGAGATGACACAAGTCTAAATCCTGGACAACAGGAAACGGTACAAACCAGAAGCAATATTTCTTGAGACATACTGCCGACAAGCAGTCTCATGGGATTCTGACATCTGGCCATATCTGTCTGTAACAGTTACTCTAAATATTCACAGCGCAGATGATTCATTACACATTTAGTGATTAAATCAGGGCTCAAATTGGTGCAATTATGGTGTGCCGACCTTCATACACACCTCAATTTATAGTTTTTGCTGCAGATGCATGTTTAGTCTCTGGGTGCAGACTGCAGCATAATGCTAAACAGCTATCAACAGAACACAAACTTATAGCCTTAAGCTTAGTATTCCTGAATTGGCAGCTAGGCATGCCAACCATGTCATAATTATAAAGACATCAAGCAAATAAAAAAACTAGCTGCAAAATTAATTGGAGAAATTCTACTGAATGTGCTTACAGGACTAGTTAAATTATGGTGTGCAATTTTTTATATATCCTGACTTAATATGCAATGAGAACTACAAGCAAGCCATCTGCATGGTGGGATGCACCAATATTAAAATCCAAAATATGTTATATTATTTTTGTTGTTGTTATCACACAACATTATGCACATATGGACCACAGATCGCACATGACCTGTACCCCCCAAACATCTCATTATGCAACTAAAAAATCTTTTATATAATATTTTACTGAATGCACTTTTAAAAGGAAAAAGAAACTCAGTTTCCAGATTTTTTTTTAACACTAATTAAAAAATGTATATTATTTTGTCCAGATTATCATAACATTACATTGAACATAAAATAATAATAATTATTTGCTAGAGATTATTTTAACAGTTTTATTAAATTATTTTGAATTAATTGATTTTTTTTTTTTTTTTTTTTTTTTTTGAAGATTAACTTAAGTTAATCTTCAAGTTAAGTTAAGATTTACCCTAGGTGTTAACAACAGCATATTACATTCATGCACATGCTTTCCCCACGGACGTAACCAAGGCTGATTACATCACATACGTTAAAACGTGCATATATGTTGACTTGAGATATGGACTGTTTTACTAATGTATTTACAATGTAGTAACAGGAGAAATGTATAATTGCTTGTACAATCATTTGTTTAACAAAGGACCCTCTGTGAATGTGTACACATTTCTAGTCATTCGAGGAAAAATGAGGCTATGCTTAGTTTTTACTTCATGTGACTCATCAAGTTCCACAACGTCATAAAATTGAAATAATTAACAAAAACGTCTTTTTCAGAAAGCTTAAATATTACCTAACTGGCATCTCTACAGTAGATGTCTTGGTTTAAATATGGGGTAGATTAGAGAGATTTGTCCTTCATGTAGAAATTACTGCCATTTTCAGACAGCAAAATTATTATTCCACAACTAATATGTGCTATTAACTAGGAGGTTGTCATGGGGACCAAAAAAAAAGACAGCCAGCACCTTCAATTTGTGGGATTGCAGCTTAATTGGGTTACACATCAAGCTATAGATTTTTTCCTGACAAGAGTTGCCTGTGTAATCCTTCACTCTGCTGAAATAAAACCATGGCGAGTGTGACAAGACTTTCTGAGCTGCACCACAATTTGAATGTCACTCAGAAGTTGATTTGAAATTCTGAGAGAGGCACGACAGTCCTTTTCCCAGAATCCCAGTGCATTGCGAGTCAGTCATTCAGACATCACTGATAAATAACACTGATTAACCAACAAAAACATATGATTAAATAAAGCTTATTAATGGCCAATGAATTAAGTACATTGCAAATGTATTTAGTTATTCATCAGAGCAGTAACGGAAAACTAACTGTAAATTGCCCGTCACATCCCTGACGCAGGTGCGCACACATGCAGACCAGAAGTGTTTCACGCAACCTTGGCTTGTAAAAATGTGGACTCTATGAACTCAGGCATAGGAGAATTTCACTATAAATAATGTTAATGATGGCTAGAAATAGTGTGACAGTGTGTTAAAAGTTAAAAGTTAAATTTTATTTATTTATAATATTTATAAAATTTTTAATATTGATATTAAAATATTAGGTATAATATTATTATCATACAGTAAGTTCATGGCTGTGCATTTATAAACCTTATTCATTGCAATCAAACTAAAATGACCACAGCTGTTGTATCGAGCACTCATTTCGGCCGCCTGTATCCGGGATCTCGTTCTTCCGGTCATGACCCAAAGCTCATGGCCATAGGTGAGAGTAGGAACGTAGATCGACCGGTAAATCGAGAGCTTCGCCTTGCAGCTCAGCTCCTTCTTCACCACGACAGACCGGTACATCGACCACATTACTGTAGAAGCTGCCCCGATCCGTCTGTCGATCTCTCGCTCCATCCTTCCCTCACTTATGACCCCAAGATACTTAAACCCGTCCACCTGAGGCAAAAACTCCCCACCAACCTGAAGGGAGCAGGCCTCCCTTTTCCTATTGAGAACCATGGCCTCAGATTTGGAGGTGCCCAAATCTGCCGCTTCATCCCAGCCGCTTCACACTCAGCAAACCACCCCAGTGCCCACTGTCCTGATTTGAAGAAGCCAACAGGACAACATCATCCGCAAAAAGCTGAGATGAGATCATGTGGTCCCCAAACCGGACCCCTTCCAGCTCCTGACTGCGCCTAGAAATCCTGTCCATAAAAGTAATGAACAGGACCGGTGATAAAGGGCAGCCCTGCTGGAGTCCAACA
>JAUMHI010000040.1:12098925-12123843 GCA_032359435.1 Enteromius unitaeniatus | reverse complement strand
GTGTAAAGCTGCTTTGCAATGATATGTATCATGAAAAGCGCTATACAAATAAATTTGAATTGAATTGAATTGAATATACGAGATTTATTCATCATACAATGTAGACAGATTGTTTTTTAAGCACTAGACTGAGTCATAATGTCATGTTCTTTGGTAAAGTAAATACATGCCCATTTTCTGTAGCTGCTCATTGAATAACTGAGAAAATGTACCCATTATAATTAGTAATTTACAATGTTTCTATTGAATTGAGGTCTTAAATATCAGTTCAGCCACATTAAAAATTAGTCTGCTTTTAGCCTCACAGTGAATTTGGATCATTTTCTGAGAATGTAAATAAATAAATAAACATGATTATATTGTGTACTGACAATCTTACAGCCTGGCGATAGGACGAAAAGAAAATTAAGCATGTTACCCAACATTATCACACAGTAAACATTTTACTCGCACTTTTTATGGTGCCTTTTACTTAAACAGCAAAAAAGGTGAAAAACAGCAAGACTATTAATAAGATAAATAAGGCCCAAATCACCTGTCAAGCCCCAATAAAATCAAGGTGGTTCTGATAGCTTTAATCAAAGTGGTCTTTTTTCCACCTCATTAAAACTCACAGACCCCACATTGTTGCTCCGAAAGATCTGATTGCCATGTGTCCAACTTCCTTCCTCTCTCAGTATACTTTTACCCCTCAGTGGCTCTCTGTTTACCAGGAACTGGCTCCACATATAATTACCTCCCTTGCTGCTTTACACCTTCAGCCTCTGTGCTCAAATACAGTTTTGCTCTTGTTACCTTCCAGCCAAACCCTGTAGCAGACGAACTCTCACCAAAGAACAACCGCAATACCCTATGGAAACAGTTTCGGCACTCATTATAGACCGGAACAATCCACTGGGTATCTTTGAAATTGTTTAGGAGGACTGTACTGAGACTGCTTTGCGGATGAAAATGACAGAGGAAAAGCTTGTTAGAGTGAGGGACAGTCAATTTGTGCCTGGAAGGAAAATAAGAAAATGAGCTATTTGGGATTGGGAGATTTAGAGTAATGCAATTGGGTTCATTGATCGAGCTGAATTGTTACACACAGACTAGAGCTGCATTTTTCTTGGCGGTTGTGTTTTTGTCTTATCAGTCACATTATGGTGAGGAAATGTTGTGGCAGAAAGATTTCTAGCATAACTAGAATTTAATAGAAACTGTTTGATATGTTTCAAACCTTTTTCCAACCCACCTAATAATCTATTTACAGAATGCAAAAACTCCTCTACAGATCATTAAAAACTTGCAGAGGAATCTTGTGGTTATGTGATCATATGAAATTATGCAATCATTAAACGTAGTGAAAAGATGTACTCATTACAACTCAAAACTAACTTGAGGGAGATTTTGATGTTTTGATAAAAGATTTTTTTTTATTTTTATGTCAGATGTTCTTTCTAAATCAACACAAATTTAAATACATTTTGAACTTTATAACTCCAGTGACGTCAAAGCTCCAAGAATCTATTTGATTTTAATGTGTTTTTTAAGTGTTGAATTGAATCTCATGAATCTCTCCACACTGTGACTGAAACTGTAACCTCAGGCAGCACATATTGGCTGTGCTCTGATTCCTATGGACCTTTTTTATGCCTTTTTTATTAGATAGGACAGTTGAGAGCAGACAGGAAAGTATTGGGAGGAGAGAGGGAGGTGGAATTGGACCTTTAAACTGAAATTTGATTCATACTCAACTGATCAAAACATACAATGAAGCCAGTGACTTGAACAACCTACCAAAATTGATCTAGTTCTCAAGGTCCTCGAACATTTACCATATATTTAGGGTCAGGCAGAAGATCACTAAATTACAATACTACAATCAAATTAACCAAAATATCTACTAAATTAATATGCAAGGAAAAGGAGATTTGTACATTTTATAAATGATGGTTGTTCCAATTCTGCAGAAATCTACTGAGCATAGTTCATGAAAATCAGTTTAATAAGGCAGATACTAATAGCTCTACACTTGTATGATAATTGTCTTCACTTCATGAATTATGGCTTCTTAAGGTCAAGTTAGTCATAAGTTTTTGAAGCTCTTTCTATACTGGTGTGGTTACAGCTAACTAAAAATAATAAAGATTTCTGGTAATGCTTTATTTTGAGGTGTCCGTGTTACACATTACATATGTACTTGCTATTATAATAACAATTAATTATGCACAATTACTGGCAAGGTACTCTAATAATAGGTACTCTATAATCCTAACCATAACCATATATACATTGAGTTAATTAATATTACTCAGTACTTAAATGTATAATTACACTGTAACAAGGACATCTTAAAATAAATTGTAATTCTCTTCTTTGAAAGAAAGAGGAAATGAATACAATATAAACATTTTATGAACACCTAAAGCAAAAAATAAATAAAATAAAAGCTAAATATTAAAATAAAAATAAAGCGAAATCAAACTATTCAAACTATTCATTCAATAAAAAAAAACACTAATCAACAATGTTGTTTACTTAACAACATTACTTGGCAAATTGAAAACATTTATAATTAGGAGTCATGACTGTGTGCCTTCATCCAGCATAAAAAGAGACCATTAGAAAGAGCGGAAGACTACCTGTTGCTATGGTAACAAGAGCTCTAAACATATGGAAGGGACTATGTTTATGCCATGTGTCATTCTACATGTTTGTCATGGACTATAATAAAATGAATAAAACACAAGCAGCATACCCTCAGCCACTGCTTTTCAGTCAACGCGTCGCTGTAGTCGACATCTCTACGGTGACGAGAACCACGGCCGAAAATCTTTTCCTCCTCCTCTTCGCAGGTAAGCCGCTCCACCTCAGCATCATCCTTCAGGATCCATGATGGCAGCTCATCTTCTTCCATTAGCCGAGGTTTGCGCTTAGGGTTGCGTGCATCCTCTCGACGGCGGTCTAAATCCATGCGCTGAAAGTGCCATTAATGGATTACGAAAGTTTGAAAGAAACGGCTACATACTTCTAAATAGATTAAAAATGCATAAATTCCCAAAAAAACATGTGGCTTTATTTTCAAAGAGACAACAATTACTGTAAATCACCATTCAGGAGACTATCTGTGCAAGTAGCAAATTTTGTGCAATTTCAGTCTTACCATGAAAAGCTCAAATTCGTCCTCATTACGAGCAATCATTTGATTGAGAGTTTCATCATCTGGAACTTCATCTTCCTCCTGATGTGACACACACACACACACATATGCCAACAAACATAATTAGGACACATTTATTTTGTGAGTAACTAGCATTTTCATACCTGGCCAAGTGGATTTTTTTAATTTTTTACATCCCAAAAGGTTACCATAGACAATTGTACTTTTTCAAATCATAAGATCTTTTAGATGATCATAAGATCCTTATCCTTCAGATAAGATGCCTTTACTTCAGCCTTTGTCACAGTCAAAATCAATAGAAACACAGCCTTCAGTCTCTGCTCCATTGCATTCTCTTATGGGCCAAAGCATAATAGTTTATGTTGGTGATAAAACTGTAATTTGTTGAATAAATGGCAGTGAAATTATAATGGGACAGGCTATGAATGATGAAATGACCCACAGAAAAAAAATAAATTCACCTACATTTTATTTTTTGTATCAATAGAACGTAATACTGAACAAAGTTGAATTTTTTTGAAGCAGATGTAAAAGGATTTTTTTTTGTTGTAACGGATACATTTGAAGTAATCTTCTATTGTGTGATGCTCACAATAACTTTTTAGGCCATTCAAAATTTTCTGAAAGGTTCAAATAGAGGCAGGTAGCTCATAATAACCAGAATCACAAAAATGATTACAGTTTATCTGCAGGTATCAATAGTTTCAGCTGAAAGCATTTTAATACAATTCTCAAGACCTTTCCAAAAAATGTTAAAACCTGCACATCACTTCTGTGTGAACAAAAGAAAACATCCTGTTCAAAATGAAAATTAGACACCTTTCACATTTCTGGGTTTAAATAAGTTTAAATAAACTTCCACCGAGGTATATAAGAGACTGGAGCAAGTTTTGCTTTACAATTTGCACCAATGCTTTTCATTGACAGTGAAAAAATATAGTCACATGGATGGTCAGAAGAAAGACTGATGGCAAATTTAACATTATTCCCTCAGTAGCTGTATGAAAAACACAGTAGTGTAAATACAATATTAAATATTCAAATACTGTCCCAAAAATTCCTGCAGTTCGGAAAGATATGGAGGTGAGTAAATGATGGCAAAACCTTTGGGTGAACTGGGCTATGCCTTTAATGCTTAAAACATTTTTTTAAAGATCAGACCGCTACTGTCAATGCTCTCCACGATGTCCCTGAGGCTAACAGAAATCCAATCACGGAAAGCACCTCCACTGAAGAAAAGTCTCAGATACATTGGAATACATCTGACTGCAAGAAGCATACATAAACGTCACTATTCCCACAGAGTGCAGATGTTTGAGAGCTTCACAACCGACACACGCATGAGCAAACATGGATAAGATACGTGGATGGCGAAACCGTGAAACTCAAACACTAATTACTGTGCATGGCGATGAGAGCAATTAACAGCGGTTAAAAAGTAGAGCGCAACACTGCCTGGTATTGGCACCATCCCAGAAATGAATGCTGCTATATTTACATATTTATATATTTACAGCAACAGTAAATTGGATTTATACCCATTTTGCAAAAACACAATTATGTGGCAAAGAGTAATTTAAATGCACATAGCCAACTGCTTAGCAATCCTATCGATAAAATGACTAAGTATAAATTGGCCCAAAAATTAATTCCCATAAATAAGAAAAAAATCTAGCACTTTGTTGTTGGCCCTTCTTTCCAATAATTTTCATCTCATTGCATCAATAGATACAATTAGCTAGTGTAATTGTGTCAGAGTGAAACTTCATAGCCATCTGTGCCTGTTATAGTGACTCACCTCATTCTGTTCCTCATGCTCCAGAATAGCCTGCAAGAAGGCTCTGCGCTCATGGCTGGAGGACTTCTGATCAAACATGCCGGCCTGAATGACTTTCTGATCAACATTCAGTTTATACTTGGCCGCTGCTAGAATCTTCTCCTCCACACTATTAACAGTACACAGACGCAGGACGCGTACTTCGTTCTGCTGGCCGATACGATGGGCTCGGTCCTGTGCCTGCAAATCCTGGTGATTTAAAATTGTGTGATAAACAATGCAGTTAAATCAATTACAATCAAAGTAGGAGAATGTTATTAAAAAGGGGCATAGTGCACTCGTTCTGACTTGTTCTTTAGAGAAGAAAAAGAAACATTTCAAATTGCGTCAAGATCACTATTGTGTGGAGGCGGATGGAGGGATAAATTTAGCTTTTTCAGGTGAAAATATGTGTGGCTCAAACTTCATGCTGCTGCATGTAATACAATTAATTCAACTCTACACAGAATAATGAATTAAGAAATGGGAAAAAAAATCTACATTTCGAGAAAAATTGCCTTTAAAGTTGTCCAAATGAAGTCCTTAGCTACGCATATTACCATTATTACTTAATGTACGTATATATTACACATTGCTCCAAGGTCATACATACTATGAGATGTTCTTGAAGTCTGAGCTAGAAATGACAATGATGCAACGGTCTCGTTTCTCTCTAATCACAGAAGTGATTCACACAAACCTGGTGGGGGTTCCAGTCGCTGTCAAAGATCACAACGGTGTCCGCAGCTTGCAAGTTGAGTCCCAGACCTCCTGCCCTTGTGCTCAGCAGGAAGATGAAATACTGTGAGCCTTCATCATTGAATTTCTTTAAAAGCGCTGCACGATCCTCAGCCTTCGTAGTTCCTGGAGGACACATTCAGCAGCAAACACATATTAATGAAAGAAAAAGGGCAGCCTATTTGTGTGATCACACTCATTAAAAAAGTGGTGGACCACAAATTGGAAATCCCTTGAATTGAGTTCCCAAAGAACAAGAAAACACTAAAGAAGCAATACACTGATTACTGACCATCCAGACGCAGATAAAGGAAGTTACGGTAGGCAAAATAATCCTCCATGATTGTCATGAGGGTGGTCATCTGACAGAAGAGAAGCACTCTGTGATTGGTGGCCTTTAGCTTGGGCAGGATGCGGTCCAGTAATTCGAACTTGCCAGAAGCACGGTACAGGTCAGGGCTAGGTGGACAAGAAAAAAAAGCATGTCTATAATGTCAATGCCTTCATCATCGTGCACCTCCATAGTCTGGGTCACCTAGTGCAGGAGGCCTGTGGTGCGTTTAATGATCCATATTTGACATCAGTGAACACATCATGGTAAGTCTTAAGGCTAAGTAACGGTTGATTTGATCCGTACTCACCCGTTGATAATGCCATTTGGATATCCCAAGTGCTCAGCAAAGGATTCCTAAATAGGTACAAAATAGAAACTTTCAGATACACCATGGCATTGCAGAAAGCTTCATTTGTAATGTTGATAGATCTGACAGTTGACAGGTCTGTCACATAGTATAAAGTAGTTCTAGATAATGTTAAAGAGGATAGTTTATATCCATATAATCCTTCTGTACCAAATATATTTTTTGACTCTAGTGATCAAATTCTTATTTGACACAGTAATTCCCAAATAAATTGTTAAAAACTTGCAAAATCACAGGGCAATCAAGTACTTATTGACATCACTGTATTTGAAAACCTAATTTTCCACTGTTCAGACTATGATGTGAAAATAAATTTAAAGGCACTCCACTTTTTTGAAAATAGGCTCTTTGTCCAACTACAGTTAAACTGTTAAATTTGACCATTTTTGAATCCATTTATCTGATCTCTGGTTCTGGTGATAGCACTTTTAGTGCAGCGTAGAATTGATGACTGAATCTGATTAGAACATTAACATCACTCGCTCAAAATGACCAAACAGTTTATATTTTTCCAATTTAAAACTTCACTTCTGTAGTTCCATCATGTATTTACACTGACAGAAAATAAAAAGGTGTGATTTTCTAGGCCGACATGGCTAGGAACTATGCTCTTATTCCAGCGTAATAATCAAGGAACTTTGCTGCAATTCCAAAAAAGTCAAGTGTTTCTTTAAAGCTCAGTGTCTGCAAGACTAAAATACTGTCCCAGTGTAGATAAAGTAATAAAAGTAAAGCAAAACATGCATATTAATGTAAATGCATTCTGTGTCAAGTGTCAAAGATTTTAACTCGTTGGAAATAAAAGTGCCCGTCCTGATGCACTTTACATATGGTTATACCTCTATATGCTGAAACATGTAGGGATGATTACAGATTTTCTTCAGCTGCATTATGGTGTTCATTAAGGTCTTGGCTCCTCCTTTACCCTGTGGTTTAAACAGATCAAGGTAAAAAAAAATCTTTAGATCTGCTAAATCAGCACAGACGCGTAACAGTGAGCTAGCATAAAGCTTCTCTCTTTACCTTCTTGTCTTTCTCTGATCCATCAGTGAGCAGGATCCCTTTGCCCTGCATGTGTCTGTACAGAACCTTCTGGATGGCTGACATGTCACATTTGATGACATACTCCACCTTTGACAAATGAAGAGCCAATGAAAAAACATTGACCATATTACAGATTTTTGAAAATGACCTTTGGTCTTTTCGCTTTGTTCTGAATGAAAATGCAAATTCATTCTTTGCCACTAGGTGCTGCTATTTTAACTGTAAAAGTAACACTGTACACAAAGCACTCACAAATGCTGCTTTAGAAAGCATTACGAAATGGAAATAAGACCAATCAACCAATCACCGCAGATTAGTGTCATGCAAAGGAAGGTTTTCGCAAAATGATATTATTTTATTAAATTATATATTGTCGCCTCTGGCTTGCTTGATTGGGGACACCTAATTTCTAATGATTATAGTCGTCTTGACTACAGAGACTGTCTCTGCATTTGATAATTGAACAGTTTAATAACGTCATTATACATTACCATTACTCGTTCTCCTATCTGATAATGTTCAGTAATTTGATACAATCTGTATTATTAAAAGCGCTATATAAATCAAAGTGATTGATTAATTGAAAGTAATATTGTAAGACAATGTAAGCGTTTTTGAACTTGGATATGCATGTCAACCTGTTGCTGGGAGCTCTCAAAACCCATAACCCACTTTAACAAGGCACTACTTGTTAATTTCAGTACATCTAATGCATACAAAGTCTAATTAAAACTGTTTAAAAAGACCTAAGTGGCTACTTACCTTCTCAGGTAACTGAGACTCCACCTCTTTTTTCAGTCTGCGCAGAAGGAAGGGGCGTAACACCTTATGCAAACGACGAATGATAAGGATGGTCTCCTCTTCATTTAGATCCACCTAACAAACACCAATGCAATCCATAATAGAGATAAACCTTATTGAGAGATAGCGTAACATGTAAAACATTTAACTCTACAAGGGTGAAATATAACAGTCTACCCTCTCTCCTGTCATTGCAAAAGGAGCATTGAACCACTGCTCAAAGGTGCTGCAGCTTTTGAAGATGGTGGGCAAAAGGAAGTTGAGCAGGGCCCAGAGCTCAGGTAATTTGTTCTGCAGAGGTGTACCAGTAAGTAACAGCCTCCTGGGAGCTACGTAGTGAGTGTTCAACACCTGTGTGAGCTTGCAATGATGGTTCTTCATGCGGTGACCCTCGTCCACTATCATATATTTCCAGCGAATCTGGGAATTGGAAAAGATTCAAGAATTAGAGTGTAAGGGCACTTTGTACAAACGTGCCTTGCATTGCCACAAGCCACTCCCAGGTCATGGACTTCAGTCCCAGGGAATGCATTAACATATAAAGAGTACACTACCATTCAGTTTCATTTAACTGATAGAAAGGGACAGGAAAGACTTCTTCAGTGTTGCAATATATTTTCATTTTAAATAAATGCTGCTCTTTTTAACTTCCTAGTGTGCAAAGGATACTGAAAAAATGTATCACTGTTTCCCTAAAAAGATTAAGCAGAAAAGAAATGCTTATCAGCACTGATACTAAGAAATATTTCTTGAGCACCAAACCAGCATTAGAATGATTTATGGAGGATCAAGTGACAAGAAGACTGGAGTAACGGATGCTATTTTTGAATATATTAAAATAGAAAACATGAATAGAAAATTTCACAATATTTCAGTTTTGCTGCATTTTTAAACTAATAAACACAGCCGACCCCTGTCTTTTGAACAGAAGTTTATATATAGAAGGCACTGCAAGTCATTTTGGAGATCAAAGTGTCTACAGATGCATAAATGATATGATACAATGATACAAAAAATATGTGGCATTTACCTTAGCGAGAATGTGCTTGTCTTTGATGATGTACTCGTATGTGGTTATAAGAACATTCAACTTTCCACTGCGGAGCTGCGGAACCAAAGACCTCCGCAATGATGGTGTGCCCTTAGACAAATTAAAACAGAACTGTTTTTACCTCTGATTTTATTACCTTTATGCTATACTACATCATAAAATTATATCATCCACAGGAACAAAACATAGTGATAATAAAAATCAATGGCCACCTTGTAGGCAATTTTCACAATACTTGGTGCCCATTTGTCCAGCTCATAAACCCAGTTGGACAAAGTCCTGTAAAAAAGAAGAACAAAAATCAATTTTGTCATTTTTATACCAGAAGCCATCAACACGGAATAAACGTTTTACCACTAAACGAAGTTACATCTCTAAATGATATGTGATGTTGTGATCGTGGAGAACAGAGTTATTGATGGATGTGAGGTGAGGCTGTTTGAGGACATTTCTGGTCCTTGCACAAATCAATCACAATAACTTAAGCTAAAACAGTGCTGATGGCCATTTTTACTGTGTCCCGTAGGGGCTTTTACAGACGGGAAGTCTCTGTGACATTAGTGGGAGCAGTCTAAATGCACGTCAATGAGAACATAAGACAAGATGCTCTGCCATCAGAGAATCCATTTAATTCAATCTCCAACCAACCACGCATGATCACTATGATGACTGTTCAGCGGCCTGTAGAGCTACCATATGTTACCTAAAATGCAACATCATGAATCACTATTGTGTTTTCAGTCATTAGAGGTCAACTGAACTATGTGGAACAGTGTTTTAGCTACTTAATGAAGCCATTACACCGCAAATCCTCTTAGGTAGCTCACATCATTACAACTCTTATCACGTTATTCACAGCTTGTTTGCTGGACTTACGAGAGTGGTACGATGATGAGGTATGGCCCGTTGAGCCTCTTGAGTTCCATCAGATAAGTGATGAGTGCGATAGTCTGAATGGTCTTGCCCAGTCCCATCTCATCAGCCAGAATACCATTCAGGTTGTTGTTGTACAGAGACACCATCCATTCCAGACCCTGGATCTGAACAAAAGACTTGTTATATGGCAATAATATCATATAAAATAATTTCAAACAGACAATTGAGCAGACGCATGATGCACTGATTCCACATTCCACAATAGTTCATTGAACAACATGGGACAACAGACACAATTGGTGTTTCACAGCCCCAGAGTGAAATCAATGCATGACTCCTCGAGTTCACTTAGTTCTTTTAAAGGATAAACAGTCTCCTTGAAGTTTTCTTTAAAACACCTCAGCAATCAGGTGGCGAAGAAAAAAAAGAGAAGAAAAAGGGCCTGTTTTCTTTTGAAATCCATTAGAAAGAGGATAACAGATTCAATATAAACCACTCAATTTTTGATAATTCCTCTCTGTGGGATTTCTTTCCAGCAGCCCCTTTCGTTTCTACAGTATTATCCCTTGAAATGTAATTTAAACCTACACAGCTCTTTTTAGAGATGATGGATTCTGAGTATAATGTATCTGTGGAGGTGTCTGTTTAGAGTTTGGTTTAACTGTTGCTTTACCTGGTAGTGTTTGAGGGTCCCATTGATCAGTAGGGTGGACTGTTTCTCTATCCTCTCTATGACCGCGTGGGCTACTCCATAGTAAGACTGGGAGCTGGTCTGTCCCGCCTGAACACTGTACTCATCATCCACATCCTGCTTAGCTGACCTGCAACACAGGATACATTAAAACGGACAGTTTATTCAAAAATGAAAAATCTGACTGTCATCATTTAGCCTACTCATTCTCATGTTGTTCCAAGCTCAAAAGACTTTCGTTCATCTGTATAACAGAAACAAAGCAAAATCTAAAGCAACTAAACTAAACTAAAGCAAACTAAAGCAAATCAAGTAATAAATAATGACCCACTGTATTACCACAGCTGGCATTTTCTTGCTTGTCAGCTAATTCCATTTTACACAATTTTATGAAAAACAATGGTTACACTTTAATTTGGCAAACAATTCTCACTTTTAACTATTAACAACCACTATTGCCTCATTAACTCCTAATTTGTTGCCTATTAATACTTAGTAAAGTTTAAGTTTAGGTATGTAGTAGGATTAAGAAATCTAAAATATGGTCTTGCAGAATAAAGTATTAACACAACCTTGATAAGTATTAATGAACAGCCAGTAAGCTATTAATACACATGCAACCAGTGAATAATAAGTATATAATAATAATAACTTGCTCCTAAACTAAAGTGCCTCCAAAATATTTAATTTGTCCATTATGATACTTGCAACAAGGTAAACCTGCACCTTTCACTAAAGCATTTTATTAATTTAAAAGGTCATTAATACTGGATTCAACTCTTTAGAAATACACAATACAGTCCATATGCAGTCTGTGGCTACCTCATTATTTTCTGTAAACACATTGTTCTATCATTGCAAACGACATGGCTCCAGTTCCCATGGAACGCATGTATAATGACGCTTTTCCACTGCGTGGTACGACTCAGCTCGGCACGGCTCAGTTCGGCTCGGTTTGCGCTTCCACTGCAGTTTAGTACTGCTTTAGAGTGGGCGGGATTATTCACGTGTCGTTATAGTTGCGCCTCCTCTACTGCCGTGACATCATCGGAAACGTGCCACAAACAAACACACGACAATGGAGCATATCGACGAAATGGTGTTCTTCATTCTCAGCATGTGGATGTTTTTAACAGCAAGATGAAGGAGTTTGTTTCAAAAACAAAAAAGGTGTGTTTCTTCAAACAAAACAGTTGCGTCCGATCCTTCGCTGGCTGTGCTGATTTAAATCTAGCGGGTATGTTGTGTCTTGTGTTGCAAGTTCAGTGACGCAGTAATGATGATTTTCTCCGGCCAATTAGTGACCAGCAGAGTTTACACGTCACGTTTTGGTAAAGGTTCGGCTCGCTTGGAACCTCGGCTGAGGTGGTACTAAAAAAAGTACCAGGTACTGTTCCCAGTGGAAAAGTGAGCTGTACTGAACCGTGCCGTACTATGCGGTGGAAAAGCGCCATATGATGCAATGTAACAATGGATATTATAAATGACTGAATTCTTCACTGCAAGAATTCAACAAGGTGCTGGAAACAATCTGTAGAGATTATGGTCAATGTTGAGAAGATCTACAACTCCATCTATGGTGCTCTCTTTTGTTGGAAGCTGGTGGACATGTTCATTGAACCAGCTAGAAATTGTAACAATCCTTGTGTCTTCACAAAAGTTCTACAGCAAACAATGTGTAGTCAGAGGCTGACAGCCGTAGACAAGTAACCTGTGCTATTAAAAACGATGCTCAGTTTCTGTTAAGATATTTCCATCAGCTTGATCCACCACCACAAAGCAAAATGGATCTATAGATTTATGTTGAAATCTGATGTGCCCTTCTGTTGCTGCAGCCCATCTATGTTGAATGTGACGTTCTCTCTTGCAAGGCACTGTTGTAACTAGTGGCTATTTCAGTTACTTTATCTTTCTGTGAGCTTGAATCCGTCTGCCCATTCTCCTCCAACCTCTCTTATTGACAAGGACTTTTCAGCCACAGAACTGCCCACTCTGGGGTGCTTTTCGGTTTTCACACCACTCTCTAGAAAGTCTAGAGACTTTTGTGTGTGAAAATCCCAGGAGACCAGCAGTTCCTAAGACACTATAAACCCATCTGGCACCTACGATAACTTCAAGGTCTGAGTGACATTTCTTGGCTATTCTGATGTTTGAACCTCTTAACCAAGTGTGCATGTTTTCATGCAGTTTACTGCCATTAATATTGACTAATTAGACATTTGTATTAAGAAGCAGTGTGAATGTGAAGCGAATGAAGTGGTCGCTGAGTATATTTATTCAGCTTATTGCAATTTAAGACTAAATTGTATTAACTACAAAACATCTACAGGTTAATTGAGGTTCAAAAGACGAAAAACAATTAAATGGAATTTAAATAAGTAAATAAGCAAAGATTAGACAAAGAACACAATGACAAAGAAATTAAACTGTTGAAACTAAACTTAATAACAAAGGGTTAAATTAAATGAAAATAAGAAATGCCACCTTGGAAACCAGCTGAAATAAAATAAAATTGAGTCATTTTTATTTTAATATAGTTTGCAAGGTGCAAAGTAGAAGCATTTTCAAAACTGGACTTTTGAACCCCACTCTACATATTTATATATACATATATATGTATTTATATATATTGTACAGCAAAGGGCAAACTCCAGCTGAGGCAGATGCTGAGAGAAATAAGAAGTAAAAGAAGAACACATAACAGCTATTGACACCCGAAGCGTGCCATCCTGCTTTTTTTGCACAGCACAAGAAGGCATGTTTTGCTTTGAAGTGAAAACAAGTAACATACTCTATGACGTGCTTGGCTGCCGTTTCAGATACTTCATCACTGTTGGGATCGATGACTTTCTTTTCTTCCGATTCGGCTCTGGAGACCACCTCTTCATCATCCTAAAAGGCAGTATTAGCAGATTAGGCTCACTTAGGTGATTGCGTTACTTACACAATATAGCAGCATAAGTATAAAAGAAAGGAGCTAATAAAGTAGATGCTCTATATGAATGCAGAGAAAAAGATAATGTGTGAGTATGTGTGCTTAAGTATGACTCACTCCACACCAAGGAGCTGTCAATGTTTAATGAGCACAAATAAGAGGACACTCACCTCCTCTTCAAATTCCGAACCACTCTCTTCACTGTCTGACCGTGGAGCAACTTCATAGCTGTTTTTAAAGGGCATAATGCACTAGTAAACACTCAAAGCCTTAGAATGGGTTACTAACAACACAAGCTGAAAAAAGGTCCTTGTTTCCCCCTCAAAGTTAAATTGAAAATACGCTACATAGGAGGCTAGTAAAAGCTGCAGTCTCTGTTGGATAGGTCTTTTTCTATCAATTTCATATAATGATGCATTCAAAAAAATATTCTTTGCCAAACCTAAAAAGTCTGGAGAAATGAAAATGCTAATTATAAATGAGCCTTTTAAACATTATTCTATATTATATTTTTTTAGTATTACATAAATAATTAAACAAGCCAAAATGGTGATTAGTTCAGTACTGAATTTTATTAACCGGCTTTATGGAATATATGTGTAATGCCCTTGTCGGTGTTTTGTTTACTTTTTCACTTCCTCATGTGCTCTGTCTCCATTTGACCTAGTTTCTGTCTATTGTCAATTATGTTCAGGTGTCTTACTCATTAGTGTTAAATACCTTGTCTATTTAAGTTCCGTTTAGTCCTGTCTCCATGTCCAGTTAGTAATGTTGAATTGAAATATTGTGTGGATTACCCTACCTGTCTGTCTACTCATCTGGAATTATTAAAAGGATTTTATATTATTACACTCCAGACTCTGCCTCCATGCAGAGCTCCGCCCACTGCACCAAGGCTGAGGGTGATCAGTCAGATCTGGGACTACGGACGTAGGACACTCCTCAAATGCACCCTCCTCTACCCGCCCCCCAGTGCTGATGCCTGGCAAATACCCTCCAGTTCCAGCTCCTCAGGTACGGCCTCCGATGCCTACACTTGGCATAGAAAATAAAGACCGGCCCTCCCACTCGATCTTGTCCACTCCACCGCTGTTGCCTGCCAGCACCGCTGCTCACCCTCAGCCCACCACCTGTGTGCTAGAGTCGCCACGGGTCTGCCAGTCCCTATCGGCGTCGTGGCTAGAGGATCCCTCTGCTACACCTCCAGCCGGACTCCGCCTGGGCGCTCCGACCCGTCGGCTCCACCATGGCACCTAGCTCCCTCCTCTCCTCCATGGTCCACCAGCTCCGCCAGGTTTCATCCACTCCTCCCTCCCTCCCTCCAGCTCCTCCTCAGTCTTCTGTTGCTCCGGCTCCACGGCGGCCTTCCGGATCCCCGTCTCCGCGTCAGTCGTCGGCGCCTTCTGCTCCAACTTGACCCTCTGGATCCTTGTCTTTGCTTCGGTCTCCGCAGTGGCTCCTCCCTCCATTGGCTCCTCTGTGGGTCTAAGCAATGGCTGGGCTCTGGGTCTCGCCGGACCTGTCATGTTTCCTCAATGGCTCCTCCCTCTTTGTCTCTACCCTGGACACTTTTCCTCGTCCTCCTCCAGGTTGCCCGACCACCTCCTGACCTTCCTCCAGACATTTCCTCACGCCCCTTTGTTCTTCTACGCCACGAGGACGTGGCTTCCGGGAGTACTTTAACACCCTTGTCTGTGTTTTGTTTACTTTTTCACTTCCCCATGTGCTCTGTCTCCATTTGACCTAGTTTCTGTCAATTATGTTCAGGTGTCTTACTCATTAGTGTTAATTACCTTGTCTATTTAAGTTCCGTTTAGTCCTGTCTCTATGTCCGGTTATTAATGTTGATTTGTATTGTGTGGATTACCCTACCTGTCTGTCTACGCGTCTGGAATTATTAAAAGGATTGTTTATTATTACACTCCTGACTCTGCCTCCGTGCTTCCATTCCAAGTGAACGTGACAATATGATTTTCAACAGTCGAATTAAATGACAAATCTTTACTTCTGTATTGTGATGACATCCGAATGTAACAGGTTATAGAAAAAGATAAATGGAGGAATTGGTTCTGTCCATCACAAAACAAAAGACCTTTACAAAATCAATTAAAAAAGAAACATAAGCATTCCTGTATTTAATTATTTGTTCTTGTTCCTTGAGAACACAATTTGACTGCATCCACTCACTTCTGCAAACACATGGCTCTGCACAGCTTCACAGCTCAATATAAGTGACGGGTCCTATTTTTATGGAAATGTTTTCAATTACCGGACATACAGAAGATGCAATGTAAGGACAGCTCACCCAGGGTTCATCTCGAGCCAGGCCTCTAACTGACTGGACTTGGGGGCATCTGTCCCCTGTAGCACTTTTCCCGTCTCTGTCTGAATGACTTTGACTGGCAGCTCACTCATCTGGCTGTTCTCATCTATGAGCTACACGAGAAAGTAAACATAAAAGCAGGTTTTCTGTGACAAGATGTGTTAGATTAGGTTTGACAGAGTGAGTTTACCAGAGGGACATACATCAGTTGGTTATTCACATCTGCTCTGCTTTCATTTTCATAGCAATTTACTTACCTCTCCATCAGGCCCGATGGCTCCCATTCCTTCAGCATCGCCAGCTTCCTTCTGAAGGTTAAACATGAAAGAAATAAACAAAGTGTTTAATGATCGTAGAAATTTCCTAAAGCTACTGACTGGAGCCGAGATTTACAAAACCACAGTGGGATAAACTGTAAGGAACTGAACCAAACGAAACATGTCTAAAGTAACAACATCAAACTTCATCATAAGTGATTTTGTGGCCTCAGACCTTCTTCTTCTTTCTCTTTTTCTTCTTCCCCTTGGCAGCTTGAGCAGCCTTGTGTTCATAGACAAGCTCAGTCAGGTTGGCTACATATTCATCTGTCTGTTGAAGAAGGTAAGCCAGACGCTTGTCCTTCTTCTGATCAATCAGCTTCCTGTAACCTTCTTCATCCTCAGCCTAGTGAAAACAGAAGGAGAGCCTGTGAGAAACTTTAAGAAAAGCCTCTTCCCTAAGAGCCTTAAAAGGATTTAGTTTTTTGCCCCTCCTTATATATTTTCTATATATAATTTAATAATACTTCAAACACTACATAGATGTGGGTTTTTTATACAAACTCAGCTGTACGTAAGTTATGAAGCATATACATAATTCAGTCTGATTACTCCATTAATTAAATTATTAAAACTATACTTAAAAATAATAAATTAATAATTAATAGAAGGAAAATCATCAATTAGGCCAATTACTCAAGACTGTATGATATGCTACAGTATGTGTTCATTTTGGATTGAAGTCAGCAAGACAATGTAAATAAAAATTCAGTACATGATGCTTAAAACAGTGTATCATACCATCAGCCTCCTCATCCTCTCTTTCTCGATTCTTTCCGTCTCCTTCTTCTGCTCTCTCTCTGTGTTGGTGTGCCATGTTGCGATGGCTTTCGACAACTTTTGGATTTTTCCAGAGATGGACCTGTGATATTCCTTAAAATCTTTTGCATGCTGCAGAATGCTGTTAAGATACTCCTACAACAAGAAGAGAAAAACACAGTATGAATCACAGGGCAAAATCTGGAGTCTGCTATTGGCAAGACGTTTACGTTTTTTGGCCAATGTTGCTTATGCTGGCTATAGTCATTTCATCAACAGTAATATAAAAAAAATATTATTATAAAGTAACTGTGATGGCAAAGTTAAATTTTTAGCACCAGTCCTCCTGTTTTTAGCATTACATGATACCTCACAAATCAGTATAATATGCTAAACTGTGGCTCATGAAAAATGTCTTATTATCAGCGTTTCAACAGTGCATTTACTCTTCTGAATTAATTGCCAAATAGAACGTTTAAAAGAACAGCATTTATTTAAAATAAAAAAAAATGTATGTCAACTTTTTTTTTAATGACTGACCC
Organism: Enteromius unitaeniatus; assembly: GCA_032359435.1. Classification (NCBI taxonomy): domain Eukaryota; kingdom Metazoa; phylum Chordata; class Actinopteri; order Cypriniformes; family Cyprinidae; genus Enteromius; species Enteromius unitaeniatus. The sequence goes on along the minus strand of JAUMHI010000040.1, from coordinate 12,106,086 downwards.
CACTTTAGAGTGTCCATGCTAATCAAGGTTTCTAATTATAATTTAGTTCATAGTTTCCAAACTCTGATGCTAAGAATAAAACTGATTGCTGCTTTTTGTTTGAACGCTACCTTCGTGTGTTAAATAAATCGAGAGAAAAAAAACATTCTGTGCTCAGAGTTTTAACTGCACAAACTGTTTTTCTCAAACTGAAATACTTAGGAACAGAAATGTTTAAAAAACTTCAGCCACTTGTTTCTTATTCTAGGCACACTCAGAAGGTCACACAAAGTGTCATCTATTACACACTGCCAGGAGGAACATTTTTCACTTTTTCTGGTGTTCAGGTATAAAATCATACTTCCTCATTATTGCCACACCGTGACTGTGCGGGGTCAAGGAAATTTGATTCCTCATGATACGCCCCCCTAAAAAGATCTTTATCACTTGAGTTTCATATTGAGTTCATTTAGTTCACTGAACTGATCACACTTGGTATAATGATGAGTCTCTGATCACCTGGTGTTTCTGGCGGCGCTTCCTCTCCTGCTCAATCTTTTGCTGCTTCTCTAGTTTCTCTGTCATGCGAGCTTCTCTAAGTGTCTGTCTCTTGCTGCGCTTGTAGGCTTTAGAGTTCAGTGCTGTCTCCAGAGTTGTGTCTCGGCGCATGCAGGCTACAACATCGAGCCTCAGCTGAGAAAGACAAAAAAAATGTATCATAGTCATCTGTGGCAAAATGCGCTAAATGATAATCATATTCTGGTGCGTTTCACACATTTTTGTCAAAATTGTTGCTAATTACAGCAGAACAAGGCTGTGAATTGTGAAGGGTCATATGCTACAAATACTACATGGGCGCCCTCTAATGGTGAGTTCTACTGTCTATAAATTAAATATTCGTAGCAGAACTTTAGACTGTGAATACGACTTATGATTTATTTGTCATTTAAATATTCCTGGATTAATTATAAAGCTCATCAAATGTTTTGAAATGCTATTATATCCTTTTCAATGAAAGTTTAAATTTAACGAATCAATATTGTATAGTGTAACCATAAATAAAAAAAGACATATTTATAAATAACATGTATAGATGTGGGTATAAACATCTGAATGTTTTTTTTAGAAAAGTTTTTAAATATATATTTTCAATGTAACACACAATTCTTAAAATTTCAAAAACATCATTAATATTAATACAGCATTTAAAAGCAATGGATGATTTTAAACATTATGCTAAACTATTTTGAAAAGTTTTCTTAATTAATTTTGTCTTCTTTATGATACCACGACAAAACTTTAATTTTTTTAAATTAAATATAAAATATATTTTTATATAAATGAAAAATATAATCACAGAACTTGTTGTATGAATTACTTTACTTTTTTAATAAGTTACTAAATACAACAAAAATATTAGTGCAGTGTCAATAACCCACCTGCCGCTGGAAGTTTAGCAGCCTTAAGGCCTTCAGCTCCACAGTAGCTTTAGTCCGCAGATCAGGTGGCAACGACCCGGGCAGGTTTTCCAGCTCCTGAATTCTGTGAGCAATCCTGGCCTGAAGACTTTGGACAGAAATGAAATGGACAGGTGTACTGAATCCCATCATAATCACATTTGTTTTCAAGAATAAAGAATTTATAATGATCATTACATCATTTATGAGAGCAAAAACTGTTAATCAAGCACAGATCATCAGATTTATTGTTGAATATATATTAAGTCTCTGAAGGTGAACTTTCTAGGCGTTTCCAATTTCTAGTTTCCATGTTGTCCAGCAAGATTCGAACCCTTCACTCCGTAAAAAATAGATAGCATCTTGGTGACCTCAAGGTACATCAAACAATCAACACATTTCTGTTGCTTCAGACAGTGCAAGACAGTGTAATTACCAAGTTATGAGGAACTTTCAGAAATCTCAGAGGTACCTCACCTTACTCTAACATTCATTACAGCTCACAAAACCCTCAAAAAGATCAACCATAATTCTGGTGATATTTTAGAGACAGATGAGCAATAAAAAAAGACAGGTTGTTTTACTTGAATCCACACCCACATTTTGCTGTGATCTGCAAACCACTTAGAGCATGTTTGGGAAATTAAACACCCACTGCCATAACCACGAGTTTCATCTGCTCAGCTGCTAATATTAACAATGGCATCAATTTTACCATACCAATTTGCAATACCAATGATGAACCTTTGCAAGTAGAGATTTTACAGTAGGTTTTAGAGTTGTATTTATTTTTATGATCTCTAGGGCAGCTCAACCAGACCTCGTCCTTTTTTGCATATTCCGTGGGTGAGAATAATTTAAATGAGTGACTTAGTTTGAATTTACAATATCTGGCGAAAGTATTATAGTCTGAATGAGCCTTATGTTTTGCTTCAGCAATGAAACGAAAAGAGCAAAATATTGCATCACAATAAATATAAAGCACTTAAAAGGATACTCCACCTCAAAATGAAAATGTTGTTATTTTGTCATGAATTGTTGAATAAAATTTTAATTTTTTTCATGACTGTGTTATTTACTTGGCAGTCAATGAGGCAGTCACAAGCCTCCCGGTATTCATCCAAAATATCTTAAATTGTGTTACGAAGACAAGCAAAACGAAGACAAAAACATTGCGGAAGAAGAGGAAACATCATGAAATAAAATTGCAATTCATGACCTCTTTGCCCCGTGTATATTGCTTAGTGTAGATTAAATTGAATGATGTACTCATTACCGGTATTCTCTCTCCTGCAAGAGTTCAACAGGGTCCAGACCCTGAGGCTTCTGAATCGGTGTGACGCGATTCTGTTTTTGCTGAAGCTGGATGATGAGCGAGGGCTGGCCTGGTCCCGCCGGTGGCTGAGGTTGGGGTTGGGGGGTGAGGGAGGTGCTGGGCACAGGTTGTGTGCCACCCGGGGCCAGCAGGGGAGCTGGAGAGGGTCTGCCACTGGGAGCTGGGATCGACAGCTTCTGTGGAGCATTTGGGGTCTCTGAGCCTTGACCTGATAATAAAAGAAATGCTCTTTATGAATGTCTTGTGAGATTGTGTCAAAATGTCATGCCTGTCACAGAAATGCTCCTGAATGCAAAAAAGCATTAAGCACCCAGTGATCCATTATGCTGTTGTCAGTACAATCAATATAATGCAGCATTATTTAAAGGCATAATTAATATCCTTTCTATTTCAGAAGCCCATTGTGGTTCGAATGTTTGATCATACTCAAAGAGTTCATCAAAGCTGTAGTTGAAGGTTTTAAGACAGTTCAAAGCACAGTGTGAACTGACGTCCACCTCTGAAACAAAAAATCTTTAAAAGGACTCAAATGACCTGTTCCAAGCCAAGTTTAATGCCTTTAAAGAAACTTTATAAAGGGCATGCAATCCCTAAATGAGAACATAAACACAAGAGATGATTCAAGAGCATGTTCACAAGAAAAAAGGTCTGGATCTATATTTCTGGCGGGGCACAATCAATCAGTTGCTGAACCTTCCATGAGGGCATGCAACGTCCATAGTCATTTCATATCGAGCAAAAATGTAGTGAAAATGTCAATTGACTAAGGTGATGCATATTATCTTCCTCAGTACAGCCATTTAGCAGCGGATTACAATTACACTGAGCTGACTCACCAATCAAGCTCACATGAAAAGATGAACAATGATCTTTAATTTTTGTGAACTTCAGTGACTTTTCTAACAATCCATGAATTAATTAACTGTCATTTGAAAGCATGTTAGTCAGGGAATTTAACCTCTGGAAGGTCTGCTCGGGGAATAAGAATATCATAGCCTTTTCTCCTATTTAAGCAGTATCTGGAGAGAATTCAAGACAACATTACATCACATACAAACATAAAAGAACTAAACAAATCGATATACAGATGGCTACACTAAAACCTCTATGACTGGAAGACAGGCCATATTTTCTCATTTTTCTTATGATTACAATTCTTATTTCTGTCTAAAATAAAATATAAATATCATATGAAAAATGTAAATTGGACATCTGATTGGACAACAACTAATTGAAATAAAAAGTTGAAGCACAAAAATTACTGAATTAAAAAAACTTTAAAAATAATCAAATGAAAACTAAAAATATAAAAATAAAACCTAACTCAATATACACTATTAAGTAATATTGTGATAAATTATACTTAACTTTAAAACATAAATACCCATCTAAAGGGATATTCGCTTCCGAAATTTAAGTGCTTCAAATTTGACACAGTGCACATTCGGGAACCTGCAGGAAAAGCAGTAGATTACCGATCCAAGAAGCGCTGTTAATCAAAATAATTTCTGCCCCCTCTCTATCTGTGTTTCACTCCTCCGTAAAAGCCAACTCTCACGTGTAAATTATTAAATTATTACGTGTGAATTAACAATAATAAAAGACTGAAAACAGTGTAACAGTGATCAGGTTTTTTTCAAGCAAAAGGATTTGTTTTTATTGTCAGTGCAGGCCTAAATAAAAATAAATCCAAGTGATCGCGCCTGAGCATTTTCTCGTTTCAGTTTCTATTTAATACATTGTTTTGGCTAGACTTTTATATAGTCTTTATAATGAATGCCATTAATTTGTGTTTTATTTTATGATTTGTATATACAAATTTGTACTATAGTTTTATAGCTGCTTATAGGCTCTATAGGTGCTTATATGTTTATACGATTTTACCATAAAAATAGACAACTTTTGTTTAGTCTAGCAGATTTTCTTTCATCATACAGCAAACGTTTTTTTTAATAGCCCCGAAAAAAACTTTATTCAGTGTCTATAATATAGGCTAGGACTATTATTGTTTTATTATTCGTGTGTTGTTGGAATTTGAAATTAAAATGTCTTTCACATGTCTTTTCAGTCTTTTATTATTAATTCACAAATAATAATTTAATAATAATTTACATGTGAGAGTTGGCTTTTACGGACGAGTGAAACACAGATAGAAAGGGGGCATAAATTATTTTGATTAACAGCGCAGACCTAAAATAATATCTTACAGCAAACACTTTGATGAAGACGTTCACGCTCAAAGCCGCTAGCACCACCTGCTGGTGAAGACGTCTAACAGCAGATGGCTTCTTGGATCGCTGATCTGCTGCTTTTCCTGCAGTTCCCAGATGTGTGCTGTGTCGAATTTGAAGCACTGAATTTTGTAAATTCAAATTTGTAAAGTAAAATAAAACTAACCGAAAGTTGCCTGACGAATATTATTGCTTGAATTATTAAACAAACTGAATATTTTGAAAATTAACTTTGTGAGGTGAATATTGATTACCGAATTTTAACAAAGAAAATGTTTGTGAAATGTTTCCGTTTGAAATATTCAACGTAATTATGCAACCATGTTAAAATGCAGCGCATAAAAATGCAAGCCATGAAAATACAATGCATAAAAATGTAAGCACTATTAATTGCAATGGGTTTTTTTCCGATTTGTGGAATTCAACAAGCTTTTTATTTCAAATACTTTAGGCAGGATTTTTGTTCCATACTCGCCTTGATATCATTTCAAACCAGTATGAGTTCCTTCATATCCTGAATACAAAAGAAGTTATTTTGAAGAATGCTGGTAATCAAAGACTGTATGGTCCCCATAGAGTTCTATAGTATTTATTTTCCTACTATGGAAGTCAATGGGGACAAACAACTGTTTGGTTCTTCAAAATTCTTCAACATAAGAAAGTAACTTACACAGGTTTGAAACAACATGAGGGTGAGTGAATAAAAACAGTGCCATCTGGTGAAATGCAAAGATGCAACTGTTAAAAAATACATCCCACACTCACCATCAGGCCACGGTTTTGGCCCAGAACTCTGGGTATGAGTCTGCATGGCTGGAGAGGGACATGGGCCCGTTGCAGGTCCTCCATGGGGCATTGGCATACCTAGCAAAACAGAAAAAAAAATTACAATATGCCAAAAAAATAGTTACACAAAAGTATAACTAACATAGCATGATGACATTCATACAGAATATCACTGGTCTCATTCAGGTTTTAAACCAGTGTAAAAATACAAATATAAGACAGCCGTAATTTACATAAAAGGAAAGGAGGTGACTTGTGGCCAAGTGTGGTGATCCATATTTGGAATTTGTGCTCTGCATTTCATCCATCCAAAGTGCAAACTGGTACAACGTAAAGTACAACTTTCTATCCATTAGGCCACAACTAATTTGGACCTAAGGGGTTGGACTACCACGAAAATGACCATAAGCACTTTCACCTGGAAGTCTGTTGTAGGGGCCGGTGTTGATGGGCTGCTGCTGCATGGTGGGGAGGCTCCTCTTGCCCTGTACAGCTAACTGCAGATTGTCAGGCAGAGGCTGACCACGACCCAGAATCTTGTATGCCAGGATCTGAGCCCTTAGTTGCTGTAGCTGAACTGGACTGAAGGCAGACTGACCCCTGGCCTGCTGTCCCATCCCCTGTGGATCCATGGGTATCATGGGTGACTGAACCTGGGACATCTGTGGTGGGGTTGGACCTCCTCCTGACATAGGGCTGGGCACATGCTCCTGCACCTGGCTCATTGGCGAGGGATGTGGGGACATGTAGCCTAAGTACCAAAAAAGGAAAGATTTCTGAAGTTTATTGCTATCAAAGTTGTCATTCAAAAGTGTACTTGGTAACTAACTGCTGTCATACAAAAGCGGTTTGTTTTTCTTTTGATTTCTTGTCTTTTTCTTTTTGTAGAATAAACCCATTTTTTCTAGAAGTCTGGTATAAATGGAGTCCTACAATGTGAGTGAGAAATTTAATTATATTTCCCAAAAGTACTGGTCATTTTTTTATAAGCGTTTAATAAACTGTGAAATGTTGCGAAATCAATTTCAGTTGGTATGTAAGTTGGTCAATAAACAAACTACAGATAATCCAAAATGCAGCTGCTAGAGTCCTTACCAGGACAAGAAAATATGATCATATCACCCCAATTTTAAATTCTCTGCACTGGCTGCCTATTAGATTCCGCATCAGCTATAAAATATTACTACTATAAAATATTACCTATAAGGCACTTAATGACGTACCTAACTAGTCTTCTAACATGCTACAATCCATCACGATCCCTAAGATTGCAAACTCTGGACTGTTGGTAGTATCAAGGATAGCAAAGTCCACTAAAGGAGGTAGAGCTTTTTCACATTTGGCTCCTAAACTCTGGAACAGCCTTCCTGAT
>JAUMHI010000040.1:12085779-12098825 GCA_032359435.1 Enteromius unitaeniatus | reverse complement strand
GTTCGATTACATTATTAATTAATCTTTATCTCACATCTATGCCATATGTACAAATAAATTTGAATTGAATTGAATTGGAGTTCTGCATAAAGGTGAAAAAGTTCCCCTCAAAGATTTTATTCACAGTCAAGTTGGTCACACACATTTACCACATTAACTAACAGAAAGCTGCTTGGTTTGAAAGAGACTTCTGTGTGAGCTGTGCTTCATGCATCGCTATATTATTGATGATAGACCTTTTTTGGCCACGAAATTGCACTGACTGCACTTTTAGGCTACAATCAACAATTATTAAAAAAATGTTATACTACATTTTCTTTCAACAGTCTATTACTGTTGAAGAATACGGAATTATAAACATTTAAAAATTCATTTTGGACTGTAAAAGGTAAGGATCAGACAAAAGCTCTGCATGAAGAAAACACAGTACAAAAGATCTTATGTATTGCCATATGAGGATAATTGGTGTAACATAAAGGCAGCCCCAAAGATAAGCACACAAAAAATAAATAATAAACACTGTCGGATAATTGCCCTAATTTTCTCTAAGGCCACTGTACACTTACCTCCTTTAATGGTGTAAGAACAAGAGCCCCTTGTTGTGAGCTATAATTACAGTTCAAATTATAACCGCGGTGTTCTTTGTTATTATTTTGTGGCCAATATGTAATTGTACCTTGACTGTGTTGATCCATAGGACTCTGTGGAGGACCCATGCCACTGTGAAGGGATCTCATTCCTACCCCTTTCATCTGGCCAAAGTGCATATCGTCTCCCATCCCCTTCTCATGCATTCCCTCCATAGGCTGAACAGACACAGAAGATTAGTCATACATGCTGCTGGCATACTGGCAACTTCAAACATACGGTTTAAAAATGAATAATAATTGATTTTAAATTTATTCATAGCATATTTGTGATTTTGTATTTACTGGACAACAGCTGATCTACTTTAATATTATCAATGCCTAAAGCCATCCTCTACCTTATGCATTGGGTGCATGTCCTGTGAATATTCTCCACCTCCTTGGCCCTGCATAGCATGCGGGACACTTGGGGGCCCTGGGCTGGGGCCCATCATACTGTGTACAGAGCCAGGAGAGGGGCCGGGTCCAGGGCTGGGCCCAAGGATGGGCCCCGGAGACAGGCCAGCACCTGGTGAGGGACCAGCATGGGATATCCCAACTGGTGTCTCGTTGGGGGTGGACATCTATTGGCTGAGAGTCTGTGGGAAGGAGCAAAAAAGGCTTGAACCTGCTGTAATAACAGATTCTGAGTGTTTTCTGTATTCTAAAGATTGTCTGACTCCCAAATTACAGCATTTTTTTTTTATTGTAAAAAAGTGAAATATATATAAGCAAAAAGATGGTTCAAAGCCACAATAGCATTGCTATTAAACTAAATGATGGCAGAATGTGGCAAGTTGTTCCTTGTTCGCCCATACTTCCTGTGACGCTACATTATGTTTTGTGAGCAAAGTTAGTGTGGCAAAGCTGCCGTTTTAGAGCATTTCTTTTCCCCAAAAAATAGGAACCAATGAGAAACGAGCTCCCCATCCCCCCGGCATGACTGAGGCGGGTGTAATGCAATGACAGATGACAGAAATTTTCATGACAGGTTTTCTTTGAAAACAGAGCAGAAGTAATTAAAGTAAGTAAAGAAATTGTCTTACTTCCTTTCCTTCCTATGAAGCTAGCTACAATTGATTATGGTGGCTTCAGGTTTTGTCGCTACGCATACGTCATCGGAATGAGTGGTCTGATTGGTTATAGATTCGTCCGGTAATATACAGAGGCATCTGATGGACCCAGGTTAAGCTCGCCTCCCAGGAGGAGGGTAGTAAGGTAGCTTGGCCAGACTAAGTTCGTATGAGCTTTAAAGTTGCGGAAGCCAGGCTAGCAAGTTGTTACATTATCAAAGCTAGTTAGGCTCATGAATTCAATTAAATTCTGAATAATTAATATATGAAACTATGCACAACATCTGTTGCTTTTTATTATGAAAAAGCAATAAGCCAAGAGAGGCCACACATTTCAGTCTCTTGTGGCTTATTGCATCATTTTATATGAATAACCTGAAACCAAGTTCTGTCATAATAAGGAAATATATGCAGTTATATGATGATATCAGGATCCACATTTTTGAGTAGACTAATGAATTGCAATGTCTTTTTCCTGGCCTGGAAAAAAGCATTTCAAATTTCCTTGAGTTTTCAATGATTGTGGAAAGCATGATATGCATTACATAAGGTATACCCTGATGGGGGAAAAATCCCTAAATCCTGTTTTAATAAATAATTTGCATTTATATTCTAGTATTGCATTATTTCTATGATAATAACGATGATGATAATTATTAATAACAATGAACACACAATTAAAATAAACAAATTATTAAACAAGTCATATTCTTTTTCTAATATTGCTTACTTATTATGGTTGGTATTGCGGTTACTAAAAAAAAGTGGGGGGAAAGTATAGATACGGCCTCCTGCTCATATAAAAGGAAAATACAAACAGAGGCCAGAAATAGAATTGTTTAAAATTTACGCAAACTCTCCCAATCTAATTTGCATAACAATGACCCGCGCTGATTTGACACGCCCCCTGAGCAGCGCTCCTAGAAAGTAACAGGATCACAGGACGCCAATAAAGACGGTAAGGGGTTTTAAAAATAAATAAATAATCAGGCGCAGGTTGAGATAATGGTACTCTTTTTTATCGTCCAACAACACGTTACGATGTAATTACACACTCTATTGGAAATATTTTTTACAGTAATTATTCGTGTATATATGGACGATTTAAGTGCATTCGCGCAAAACTGAACAAACGGAATAACTAGGAATAAACAATCACTCCGTTGTTTACTGCACAAGTGCGTTCATGCAGGCCTATGTTTACTCCTCAAAGCAGAATGACAAAAACTTTTTAAAGCAACAGCTAATTAGGAGTGGCCAGCGTCACCAGTAATATTCTAAGTTAAAAAAGGCTCACTTAAAACATAATAATTGCAATTCATTAGTAAGTGCACATCTAATGCGGCGCAGGGCTGTGAGTTGAAGAGAGTTGCTCTGATCAGATCATGGCTTCCTCGACCCGCTGTCATGACTGTCTCCCCTTCACGCCATTGCAGTTTCCTGAAATCTCAAACTTTCTGGGACCTTCCCACCACAGCGCACCATCAATGCACGTTTATTAACAACTCTTCTTTTCCCTGGCGTTATAAACAGCTTTGCATTCTTCGAGGAGCGGTTTATTCACCTGCTTTTATGTTGTCAAAGTTAAAAGCAAGCAAGCAAGCAGTAAAGCCCCCCTGCCTAATGTAATTGAGCAGCAGCTCGCTAACCGTCTGTACAGTTATGTTAGCATGCTAGCCCGCTACGTTTCATCAGCAAATGCCAAATGCCAAAAATGCTGCCCGCTGACATATATACATTAGTATAAATGTCCAAGCAAAGAGTATTTAAACTCAATTACCTTCTGCGAGGTAAACAACAGAATAAACGGTCTAGCACATTATTTCAGCGTCAAAAATATGACTGCCATACGTTGGTCCCCTCCCCCTCTGTTTTGCTGACAAGTTGAAGTTGGCGTTTTTTAGTGTTTTGTCATTTCTGATTCGTCGAGAGCACAGGAAATACAGTTGTCTCTCTGGCGTGATTGGCTGAGCGACAGATCGATCACCTCGTACAATATTTAGGGGCGGGCCTTTCAAGTGCACTTTCACTTCGCTGCAGCGAAAGTACTGGAAGTCTCTGTCGTCTGTTGGGGCGTTTGGGGACGCACGCTTCAAAAGGATCACGTTTTCACACAGTCACAGGGATTAAACGTGTTGAATTCATGCCTGCATGACTCCCTATGTATTGAGGCGGTTTGTTTTTGTCTGAAGAGAGGTTCTATGCGTTGCATATTAATAGGTTGCATAAGCATGTTTTGTTTGCTGAGCAATGTTATTTTATTTGCTGCATAAGAGTGATGAGTGAAAAGGTGTTTATTCCTTTGATTCGTGATAACAATAATGAAGTACTTGCTGTGTCAAACAGTTTATTAAAAATAATAACTCCTCTGCTAACGTACTGATAGTTCTTACACTTGGAGGGACATACACCTGATTGGCCATGAAGTCCATCCCCACCCTAGTAAATCCTAAATACAATTCCAGCATCACCATATATTTGCATATCTGTTGGGTAACAAGAATGTTAAAAAGTTTTCTCAGGACAAGGGTAACTATTGTTCGTGAATGTCCCCTTATTAGGCAAATTGTCACGTAGACTGCAGTTTATTAATTCATATTTGTTGGGCCAAATGTTTTCTTTTGGACGTTACGTTTTACAGTTAATTTGCATTTCCGTTTTCCAATTGAAATATGATCTAAAAAGCCTATAATAGGCTGTTAAATGGGTTAGATTTAATGGGCCGTTTAAGGTTTAACAACCGATTATTAGAGATTTTTGGTGTAAAAAGTGTGGTGAAACGTCAGTTTTCTAATGTTACCACACGAGGGAGGCAGTGCTCAAGCATTCAATGAAGTTCAAACGCATCTAAATGCGTCTGTCAGCAGTGTTCATGGTGTTAAGAGGGTGTTTTGACACTGAAAGCCTACATTTTAACTCATTTATATGATCAGTTAATTAATGATCTAATTAGCCAACCATGCACACAAATATGCACACATATAGTTATTGTTTGGTTATTGTTAATAGGTCTACAATAGATTTAATGACATCAGAAATAGCACCAGTGTTATAAAATTGGTGATTTTAATGTATGTGAAATTATAAATATTAATATAGCTACATTTATATTTGTGTTCTTGGTAAATGCTTGCATAGCATTATAAAGTAAGCACACTGTTTAGTATGTACTTAAGAGAAATCAGGAACTGAATAAACCTTAAATGTCTTTTAAAAGTACAGGTAGGGATACAAGTGGTGTTGAGTGCTTGAGAGATGAAGGTTAAACCACAAAGTTCAAAGTTTTAGACTGCTGTTTGGTAAAACAAAGGGTACTTTATAATAAAACGTATTAAAATAAATAATGAAAAAGAAATACTATTAGGCAAACTCTACTTATATACTGTTCCACAACAAACCAAACAATAAAGGAAAGCTAATGCAAAAATGTCTGATTGGCCCTCAGTTGTACCTGAGGGACTTATGCAAATCAGTTTGGATTCTATTGTTCTGAATGGAAATACTTTCAATCTTTAATGGAGGAATGTGACTATTGGTACAGTTAAAATGGCTTTGAAAAAGCTCCCTGTATTGTTGGGCTGTTTCTGTTGACGGTTAAATGAATAGAAAGTAGTTAGATGTTGATATCATTTATAACATAATTGACAATTGACACATTAATTGTTAAGCTAAAAGTGCAGACTGTATCATGTTTGCAGAGGAGCAGGTTTTAGTTATGATGACAGCAACATTGTAATCTGAAATCCATTACATTTATACACATCTATTGTCGGTTTTATTAAAAACAGAAATTGCATTTAAGTTGTAAGGAAATTCTTTGTTTTGATTTTTAATCAAAGTTCATTAAAATATCTAAAACACATTGAAATGATACATTTGTCTTTTGGATTGTAATCATGTATTTACAAATTGTAACAGCCCTAACAAAACGTAATTTGGGTTGCAGTGTAACCTTATCGCCCATCAGCTTTCTCTGACACCTGGCTGATGCTATCAGGTGAGATAGACATGTTGTTGAATTTGACCTCAGTGTTGGAATGACAGATTGTATTCTTGTGGTTTTCTCTTATTAAGTCAATTCCAACCGCACAGTAAAATAAATTACCTTTTGTCACACAGGTGGAGATTTTATGTGCACTGTTCAGAACACGATTCAGGGATTTTAACAAACAACAAAAAGAAGAAGAAAAAACATTAGTAACACTTTAGAATAGGTAACACGTGTTAACTATTAATTACGACTTTTCCCTCAATACATTTGCTGCTTATTAATTGTTAGTAAATTAGGATTAGGGATGTAGAATAAGTTCATGTAAAATAAGACATTAATATCTGTTTAATTGGCACTAATTAATAGCTAATATTCTAGTAATATGCATGCTAATAAGCAACTAATAGGTGTAACCAAACAATAAAGTGTTACCAAAACATTAAACGAGCAAAGGTACTTTTTTTTTCAGATGTTTTAAAACATGATATTCGCATTTTATATTAGATTTTTATTTATAACAGATAAATAACCAGTCCCAAGGAATATCAAATGTAAAGTCATTCTGAGCAAATCAAGTACTATGAACTGTCTGTGAATTTTGCGTTTTCTCAAATCTGATCAACAGATAGGCTGAAATAAAATCATAAGTGAAATAAATCAAATTAAAAGTTGCTGGACTGCAAGACACAAACTAAAGGTTGTATTTGAATAGCCTTTGAACAGGTAAACAAAGTATATGGTTTTGGCTCTGTCTCTGCTTCCTTTCCGCAGTAATCCTTTATTTTCTTGCCATTTTCAAAAAAGGATGTGTGCAAGGTTCCTGAATGTAAATTCATCCAAATAAAGCCTCCAAATAACCTGAATGGTTAGTGCCTCCACTTCAGAATCACTGGTCAGGAAAGACCAGACCAGCGTTCATTTGACATGGAAAATGACAGTGGACAGTGGTTTCAAAATCAATTTGCCTTAAAACCATTACCTCCTCAGGCTGCCCACCATGAAATTTGCCCACTGTCCAAATTAGGGCATGCGTAGTCGCCTAACCTGTACTCATCCTATAGTCAGGTGATCAGTCACTATACATATTTGAATTAGTCAAATGTGTTAAATGACACTTAGCAGCTTAATGCCAAGTAATTAAATCTAGAACATGCCTTCTAACTACCAGGTCAAATGAGCACAACAGTATAAACACATATAGGCTTTTTGCTTTATGGAAATATGCCTTATAATAACAATCCCATGCGCATTGCAATAGGCCCAAGTGTTTTAACAAATGTAATGTATTCAAGACAATTTTAGCTTGTGTGGGCGTCATATGAACACATGGGTTATTACAGTCTCTACAGCAGTATCGACATTCACCACGCTCTGTATTTGCACAGCGGCCGCAGCTAAATATATATGTCATGGATTGGAGCGGCTTTCATGGGCTGCTTTGGCTAATTGCCTGTGTTTTCCAGGTGTGACCCAACCAAAGGCACGTTATATTTAGTTTTACATGTGACATCTGCTTCGGGGGCTTGTTTGTTTTGTACGTGGTGCTGTTGGTATTCCGAGCGTCCCAGGTGGATAACTTTCCTTATTAAGCCTTTCGTATTTAAATGAAGCCATGCGGCAAAAGGGGTCTGTCCTGAGCCATTACACTTTTGAATTTGATGTTATTGATACCCAATAGTCCTAAAACAAATATCAGTTTGTGGAGGATACTTAAAAGTTTGAATATACTCGTGTCATGTTTCAATGCACGACACTCTCCTGTTCCAGGCTCTTATGTTTTCTGGGGAGAAGTTGTGGCCTAATGAACTGGAGTTATTTTTATCATCCTACAGACACTATATATGTCTGTTCTTGTGAAATAAAACATCCAGAGATTCAAATGAACCTTTCAAGCACCTCTTTATCTGACTTCTTAGAATCCAAGCGGTGTCTATTTTGTCCATCCACGGCAATAAACGGTTTCTTAAAGATCCCTCTTGGCCAGTTGGCTACATCCTTGTCTTTTTATCTCGCACGCTCTGGCCAATGTTTATTTGCTCCTCTGCCATTCCGTTGAAAGTGGATTTATCCGCAGGTGTGGGACACCTTCCATCACTTGACCCTTTAATTTCGCCGCTCTGGTACTCGATTTGCGAACCCTGGGGTTTTTAACAGGCACTTGGGACCAGCATCTGATAAAGAGCAATGCTGGAAATCTTTTTCCAAGATGGTGCAGGATTCCAGAGGGGTCAAGATATGGGCTGGGGGGGAGAAGGAAGCGCTGTCAGTGAGACCTCTTTGTAGTTGCCTTTGTTGCAGGTGTTCTGCCACTCACTATTATCCTCTCCTGTCTATTCATCATCTTTAAATGCGTGACATCTGCTAAACTAAGACACATTACTATCAGGAAAAAGAATCTTCACTAAAAAAATACAGACAATCAACAATCACAATAGTATCTTTGACTGGCAGTAAAAAGATAAGTTGGATTACATTTTGGGACCACAATATTTTTGAAAGCACACATATAGTCTTGTATATATCTATATATATATATATATATATATAAAGGACAAATATGATGAGGATCGCTACAATGGCAGCCTCAAATAAGAAGAAAATTGCCTCTGAAGATTTTATTTATTTATTTAATTATTATTGTTTTTAACAATTACCAATTAATTATACACCTAAATGCTTAGTTTTAGGAGTCAATGGCTTCCTAGATATTTTCTTTAGTCTGGAGCCCTGAAAATAGTGTGTTGGCTTTACCTTTCAGCTTCAAACCACGATGAGCTTGGCAATTCAGCTCACAATGTGTTTTTAACTTGTCACACTGAATATTTTCAACTCCTGAGGGATGATGTCAGCAAAATACCTGACTAACACCATCGACCAACTACCATCTGGGAGTAGTTAGAGCTACTTCATTCTTGCACCCTTAGTCTCAAGTGTGTGTGCGAGAGAGAGACAGTAAATGTTAAAATGTCAGCACATAAGCTATAGAAATTAAAACATAAAACTGTATAATATACTGATATCTTGAACATCTGCAGTGTCCACCCTAAGTTATATATTTAAAATACATTTATTTTATACTAAGCATAGTTCAAATCTATGAGCATAGTTGCTGTCATATCGCTCAAACTTACTAATATAAAAATTATAATTAAGCTTTATTTGAGTATACTTGTGCACAGTGCACTTTTCTTAACATTAAAACGTGTTTTAATGTCACTACTGTATAATATCAATATGTAAATGTAAGATATTTCAAGTATACCTGCAATAGTTCCACTTTAGCAAAGTATACTTCAGTATAAACAATAAACTTTTTAACAATTTGGCACACTAAGTATGCTTACTAAAGTTGCAGGGCATTTTAATTAATATGTAATTACTACAAAATGTATTTGTACTATACTCAGCATAAAATAAATACATTTCAAATACTATTTTAGTATATTTATTTTACGCTAGGGGCATGCATACACATGCATATGGAAAAAAATCAATTGCACATCCTGTCCGGCCCTCTCAGGACTTCTGCCGGATTAAGATATTGTTTTCAGAGAGTAAGACAGCACAGGACCGGTGTCTTTGGCCATTGACCAGTGTTTTTGGCCGTTCTGAAGCGTGTAATGAATATGGGCTGTAGAGGAGGAGTTTCGTACATTAGCTAGTCATGTCAGTGGAGATCTCGGGTTTTCAAAACACTTTAGCATGACATGAAGCTTGTGGTATGTGAGAAACTGTTTTGGCCTGACTTTCGATCTTAATTTGTCAGTCTCATATTCTCAGGGGCCAAACGCTGACGGCCATAAAGGAGCCTATTGAATCATCAAGGCACCAAATGGATGGCAGTAAAAGACAATTAATAAACGATGGTGCTCTGGTGACAAGTAAACCAAAACCACTCTGAAGAAGGCAGATCTGTCGTATCATTGACAGCTTGAGCTAATCGGCCTTTCGCATGCCACATACAGTAAACATTGACCTTTTCTCTCTTTCATGCTATGCCTGAGTACACAAGTGCTGTGCTCATTGGTATGCAACGAGCTTATCTGACAGGCATGCTTTGTCAGATGCATGTGACTTGATACAATGTCTCTGAGCTTAGTTCGTTTTAGCAGTAATGACAGATTAGTCCCACGTAATTGCCTCTCAATTGACTGTAGACATAACAGTGCTTCTCTTTTTCTGACAGAAGCTCAGATGCCATATGAAGGCGCAGTGAATAAGTTAAGTGTTTACTCCTCTAAACTCACGGTTCAGGTATTCCGCTCAGCTTTGTTGAGCTGCCACTGGCAGAATGACAGCTGCCCCATCTGTAATTAATTTCTGATTCCTATGTACATAGACATCATTTCGTACGTCCTTGCCCTCTCACGTTAGCATTCAGAAGGCAAATCTTTGTTTTCATTTTTCAGCATTGAAAACACAATGAAGGGGTTTTTGCTGTGCAGCACGGGTGTGTATGTAACTTTTTCACCTTGTTTTATGCCCGTGATGACTTGTTGCGGGAAGAGAAGTCATCAGATGAATGGCATTTGACATAAGGCCTTAGCAAACACTCACCTGCAACAACTAGTATATATGATACGGCCTCTATTTTCAGTAGATTAATTCAGGAGAAAGTTCAGTATAATCCTTCATAGTGCTTTACATTGAGTTATAAACATGTTGTGCATGTTTTTAATCAAAAATGGGTGTCATGCAGAACAAATATTTTCTAAGAACATTTTGCTGTGGTTTTCATTAAGTTATGAGAATGATCTTTCTGAATAATCCTCAAAATGTCAATGTTTAAAATGCACTGCAAAAACTGTTTTCTAACTTAGATTTTTAGTCTTATATAATATTTATAAAATATATTTGCTGTACACAAGACTAAAAATCTAAAAAAGTTATAAAACAGTTTTTTCTGACTTGTTTTTTTCAAACAGGAAAAAAACAAGTCAGAATTAAGCAAGTTTTTGCTAAGAACGGTAAAACCGTCAGTGTGACATCAGCACCTCAACTTCTGTTTTGTGATGAAAGGAGAATATTTTTTTGTGCAAAGAAAACAAAAAAATATTTTATTTACTCAACCATTCTACTCCCCTGACTTACGTCTTCCCCATTTTTGGGAGCATTACAACGCACTGCATATGCAAACTTTAATGTATTTGTAATAAACCTTGTTTACATCTGGGGGAATGCATGCTTTAGGATACTCTCTAAAATCTCTTAAATGATGTTACTTTTGTTTTCTTTGCGCAAAACTGAAGTTGATACACTGATGTCACATGTTTTATCTATGTTTTTACTATGTTTCTGGATCTGGGATCATTTCAGTTGTATTGCTGTCTATGGAGAGTCTGATGTCTCACTGATATCATCAGAAATATCTTAATTTGTGTTCTGAAGATGAACAAAGGTCTTCTGGGTTTGGAACAACATGAGGGTGTGTAATTAATGACAGAATTTATGAAAATAATGAAATATTAATGGAATTTGTTAATGAAAAAATAATTGGGGTGAACTAACCCTTTAACATTTCTATTCGTAAATTAGTGCTGTGAACTCTTTAAAATAAAAATGCTTAGTAGTTTATGCCATGTAGTCATACCTTTACTGTAGTTGGTTCACAATGTTATTTCCCATTGTCTGTCTTTTTTTTGTCAATAAATCACACACGTGAATGTTCTAAATCTGCAAGATGAACGGTATTTCCAGGGCAGCTGCCCCTCGATGGAAACTAGTGGTAAAATGTGACACCTGTTTTCAATGAAACAAGTGGTCCGGTCTCCAACTTGTGCAAAATAATAAAATCGTTCTGGCACAAAAGGTAATCATATACTCTTCATCATAAATGCATGGGAGATTCTGACAGAATTTAGGCTTGCTGAGCTATGGCTTGTTCTGTTTGAAAAATCCCCAGGTTTACTAAGGGCAAGTCAAACACAAATTCAGCTGACATACACTCTCATGTGACATACAATACAATCAAATTTATTTAATTAAGAAATGGAGAGTTTTTATTTACACAATCATGTCTGAGAACATGCAAGTAGGACTGGCTCAAGCAACCCGCACTGGGTTGGCAAGTTGTTTCTATTCAGGCTATATATAGTGCTAAGTGCTGTCATTCAGTTCATTGTGTGTTTTTTTTGTTGTTTTTTTTTTTTCCAAGACATAAAAAGATAAAAAGAGAATTATGTGCTATGTAGCTAGTGGGAACTTGTCCACCCTTCACAAGAGAGGAGTGTTTCTATACAGTTGAAACAACAACACCCACTTGAAACAAATTTGGCATATGAATGATTTGTGTTTCTCAGTGAAAGCTGTTGCAAAGTTAATACTTTATGCTGATTGAAAGACTTGAATATACTTCACATTCTGTGCTTCATTTGTTGACCTTAGTGTTTTATCTACTGAATCTAAAACATGTTTGTCTGTAGTTGATTGTTCAAAGATTACAATAATGGGTTATTTTGAATGCTTGAAATTCTTTGAGCCTTTGTTGCTGTTTTATGAAGTTACTCCGTACAATAAAAAGTCGCTAAATAAAACAAATAGAGAATAATAAATAGAGAAAATAGAGAAAAAAAAATTCAAGCGCTTTCAACAAATTATTATTTAGTAACAGGTTCCACAGAAATTTTACGTTGAGTCAATTTCTGACTTCAAAGTGTTATCTGAATTTTATCTATTATCTATTTTTTTGTTGGCTCAAGCTTTAGTGAACTATTCATCCAACTAAATTTTTTTCATTAGTCAAATATTTAGAAGAATACAGTAAGTTATGTCAATTAAAATTTGTCCATTTAATCGTGTTTTATGTTACCTTAACTGGGATTTACTACATAAATACATTTTTATAGTTGAAAAAATAATACATATGATTAACTGATGTTTATTAAATCACTAAAAAGAAACTTTACAACACATACTGAAATAACATTTATTTAATAACAATCTCATTTAAAACATTGATCATACACACTAAACATACAGGAATTTAAAAAAAAGTCACTTGAATCTTGGATGCAAATTATCATTTGTGGGTGAAATATCCTTTTAAACCTCCAGTTGACAAACATTACATCCCTAATACGACTGAAAAGTTCACTTTAAACTTTGTTCACAATTACATCTTCAAAATGTCCAAAGAAGTCCAAAAATAAATAAGTAAATAAATAAAATGAACCAGGCGTTACAGTCATAAAATTAGGTTTTAACATGTGCTTAGTTACTACTAATAATGGCTAATATTCTAGTTGTTAAGAATGAGGATGTGAAGCGTTCGGGTCAAATTCAAACAATGTTTATTATTACTCAGGGTCAGGCAGACACAGTCGAGAACCGGCAAACTGAATCCGTGGAGACATAGGC
>JAUMHI010000040.1:11980479-12079404 GCA_032359435.1 Enteromius unitaeniatus | reverse complement strand
CAGTTTGTTCAGAGAGAGGAGAAATTGCTACTATGATGTGCACAAATGACTAAATGTTGTGGAGGTTGAACTAATAGTTATGAGAATTTCAATTCTGATCTGAGAAATGCACCAAATCGACTGAGAAAAACTGTAATTCCATTATTTGAATGTTAGCAGTATTGTTTTAACCCACCTCAATTGTCTCAGGGTGTCAAGACATTGCAGAATCCTTCAGAGCCCAAGAGATCGATGGGCAGGCCTTGCTTCTGCTGACCGAAGACCATTTGATGAGTGCCATGAATGTCAAACTTGGCCCCGCTCTCAAAATATGCGCCCACATCAACTCCCTGAAGGAAGGTGGAAGATAAAGAGAATGAAACAGAGACACAAGAGAAGCTAGGTATATCCTTGTGGACCATAAGAGCACTTGCCAATAGAATAGAGCCATTTTGTGCACTTTAATCTTCAGAGATTTATGCGATAATTTCATTGTTATGAGAAAGCTTACATGTATTTGCTTGAACTAAACTAGCAAAACCTTACAGTTCTTGTAAACTTAGCCTCTGTCTGAAAGCATGGTAGCAATATAATGGTCTCAGTCTGTGAGCGTTTTACAGGATGTATATTTAATCGCAGTAGAAGGAAACTGTTAGCGTCTCCTTTTTTGTATGGGTAATCATGATCAGGGTCAATGATTTTATATTTTTGGCTGCGAGCAAAGGAGATCACTTCCTGTGTCAGCACGGAGAGGTTTGACAAGAACGGAAGTGCTGTTATTACGTGCATGTCCCATTGTATATATTTTCCTATCGTATTCCATATGTATACATGTATAACAATGCAGTGTTCTTTGTGTATAAATTAAAAAAAAAATGTTTTGTGAAGGATTTGTAATATTTAATATATTTGTCTTCTAAGGCTCTAGAAAGTACAAATGCGAATCATTTCAAGTTTATAAACATTTTTAAACGACGTTTGAGATACTGACATAAAATGAAATTTTGTGAAATCTCCATAGTGGTACTATGTAAAGCAGACTGTCAAAGAATAAGACAAGAAGAAGGTACCTGAAGGCAATCGTTTTAAATCAAGGCAGTGAAATGGTGCCTTTTTTATGAGACCTTATGAAACTACTGTAGGCATTTTGCTGAGGCAAGCTATGTACTAGATTGTGTCATCAAGTGTTGTTTCTCATTGTTACATTACCTTTCTTGTGCCACTTTTGATTATTTAATTAAACCAACTACATTTTGCTACGGAGCTTTGAATTGGTTCTTCATTGTATACGTTTCTTTGTCAATTTTTGTCCTTTTACAGGTGACCCTTCAACAGGTGGTAATGTTTTCAAACGTATATAATTGTATTTATTATTTTTCTTTAGAAATGAATCCTTTTGTTCACCATTTGTTGTTTCTTAAGCAGCAAATCAGCATGTCAGAAGGGATCATGTGACACTAAAGACTCAAAAACAAGCTTTGTCATCCAGGGAAAAAAAATACATTACAAAATAAATTGAATAAAATATTGTTTTAAAAAAATCTTACTGACACCCAAACATTTGAATGGTAGTGTATACATCTGTTTCCTGTCTTTTAGTAAGTGTGGTTTCTCTGAGCTTGGTGTGTGTCATCATAAAGCATCCAGATATGTTTATGATGTCAAAAATTTGCCTCGGACAGAATGGTATCATCTAACCCACTAGATGGCATTCACACCCAAAATAGTAATTTCATACTTCCTCAGAAAGCGTCTTTTTAAATTGTTATGGTTGATACAAAGTAGTTTGTGAAATATTATAATGATTATTTAATTTGGGAATAAGCCAAAAAAAATGACACTCAGAAAGATAAAAAAGCAGAGACTTGTTATTGCTATAACAAACCAAAGATGTTATTCTCCAAGCTTTGAGGGAAGGCGATTGTGACTGTGCTTTCTTCTGATTGGCTGAAAGTTCTGCTGGGCACGTCCACTATAAAAACTAAATTTACCAAATGCATGTGTTTTCACAGTTCGTTCTCAAATTGTATGCCAATCTTCTCCATAATTTAGTGAACTTTAAGTATTTTTTTGCATTCTTTTTTAGGCTACTTGAAACCCATAAACATCTCTGTATATATTTCTATACATTGAGTAAGAATGTCGCACAGCTGTCGTCTGCTTTGTGGTTTTTTGATAAGCTGCATCGGCTGGACTGGTATTATAATAGCGACCGCAACCAACGACTGGGTGGTGACCTGTAAATACGGCATGCACACCTGCAGGAAGATGGATGAGCTGGAGACCAAAGGCTTGTGGACAGAGTGCGTCATCTCTACTGCTCTCTATCACTGCATCTCACTCAACCAGATCCTAGATTTACCAGGTGAGAAATATATATATATATATATATATATATTGAAATCTTATTTACGAATTGCAAGCAAATCAGCATTTAGTTTAGTTGTTGTTTTTTTATCAATAATGTAAAAAGCGCCGGAATTATTATTAAATATTAAAAACGTTAAAGTGAGTATACGTGCCCTTTTTAGGAATCTGTATATTAGTTCTGATTGTGTTTGTGTGAAGCTTACATCCAGACGTCTCGCGCTCTGATGGTCTCCGCCTCTCTTCTCGGTCTGCCGGCTCTGGCGCTCGTGCTGCTGGCGATGCCATGCGTCAAACTGAGCCAAGAGACCGAAGACACCAAACACAGACGCGCAGTCCTGGGAGGACTTCTTATACTGTTCATATGTGAGTTATTACTGGGGCATTGATTATATATGTACATCATCATATTTTAGGGTCAGCTTCAGGAAAAGGTGTCATTCACATTTGAACAATATGGACATTTACTTACTAAAGGGATAGTTCACCCCAAAATTAAAGCACTTTTTATTCACTCAAAAGTTGTTTTATTTGCTATAGAACACAGCACAGAGTCAATAATATGTTTTTCGCAGTTTTCAATAAATGAAAGGTTAAATAGAATTATTAAAAAAAAAATGTATGCATTATATTGTAAGCTTTTTTGACGAATAGAGAAAAGATGGTTATACAGAATGCTGGATTAGTCATTTATGATTTGGATCAGTCGACTCATTTAAAAGACCTCACAAGAACAATTTGTATCAGTATTTGATGTTAAATTAATGTGTTATTTCACAATAACAATTTATTCAATCCTAAATTTGTGGTTTGTGGTGGATATGAAATATCTTCAGTATTCATAGAACATTTCCATTGCATACAGCTTTTTATACAGGTAAAGCATACTTCAGATAAAAAAAAAAAAAAACCCTTTGGAACCTTTGTTCATAAAGTGTTAAGTACTATTCAACCCCATCATATTAAACTTAGTATTTAACAAAACCTATTTAACCGATAACACATGAGCACCATTTTTACTGATATATTATTCATGAATATGACAATTTGTTAAATTGTTGAAAATGTACCAGTTCTAAGCAAAATGCTAAATGTTGACCTCTGGTTGTTCATATCCTCTCTAAAGTCAAGCTTTCAACATACAGGGCTGAACATGTCCTTGACTGAAGTAACTGTAAAGCATCCAGAGATTTCCTACATCCTGTTGGACTGGGAAGAGCCAGTTGTGGTCAATTGTCCGACCCGTTTGTGCAGGTGGTTGATGTGTGAGAATGAGAATCTACACTTTCTGGAATTTCGTGTGATTGGCAAATTTCAGATCAGGTTCAATTGGTCAAGCAAATTTGATAGACTGACCCACAGGTGACTTCTGTCAAGCATCGTTTCTCCACTGCAGTCAAGTCAGTTTGCTATTCTCCTTGATTCGGGTATTATAGTGGTCTTCCTCTTGTTTTCAGCTCTTTGCGGGATAGTGTCGACGGTGTGGTTCCCCATCGGAGTGCTTCACAAGGATGGCCTGATGGCGTTCGGATTCTCCCTGTATGCAGGCTGGGCTGGCTCAGCCCTTTGTTTTTTCGGCAGCTCGGTGATGATTTGTTGCTCAAGGAGCGACGACCTAAGTCAAAATCCTGAAAACCGCTACTACTACTCAAAACACAGCGGAGTAACCAACTCCGGCCCTCCTATTAACAGCCATGCCAAGAGCGCACATGTGTGAGAGCGAAGACACACTGGCTCCTTACCTCAAGTCTTAAACACACACCAATCAAATATGTGAAGAATTTGTTTTCTACTGCCACGGTTTGACTACAAACATGTGAAGATTTGGCGGGCGAGAGATTTCGGTGGAAACTGTTCTCTAAAACTCAGAGACATTAAAGGCTTTGTTTGAACAGACACTGAAAAGAATTCAAAGGGAAACAGTTTGATTCCCTGGGCATGTTTTGTTTTTCATGGACGTTTGTGAGTCAAAGTATTTACATAGTATTCATTTTGCTCCTATATTGTTTCAGTGACTTTATTTGAACTTTTTTTACTTGTGTAAAGTTGTGCATGTAAGCTTGTTAGTTCCAGCATTTAGGAAAGCATGCACACCCAGACAGACAGATACACAGACGAACAGGAAACCTGTGTGTTTAAATAGGCAGATGTCATCTGCACCGTTTTCCTGATCTCCTCGCAGCTTCCTCCACACAACCTCCTAGGAAACAAGCATTTGAAATTTGAGAAAAAAAATATGTGTAAGAGGATAACCGGTCATTTTTCTGGTCTCATATGGTTGGTGATTGATTTATTGTTGTGATGTATTACGTTATGTGCTGTTAGGGGGCTTAGTCATAAAAATATAAAAATACAGTCCAAAGTTATGCATATTGTTCAAATGGTCATGCCATCTCATGTCACGCAAATGTAATGTGTCTAAATGAACTCATGAAATATTGTTCCAGCTGACGACACAAAAAAATACACCATTTGTGCTTGTAAAATATATTAATTTTAATATTTCATTTTAAATATATTTGTATATTCTTTTCAAACATGTAACTCTTGATCTCTGTGTATGTGAATGTGTTCTGAATCCGAATGATTTTACGCACATAGCTGCAGGGAAGAAATGTAAATATCCTCGTGCAAACCTAAACAAGGGTGAAACCGCAAGAGTAAGACATTTCTACAAACCAACACAGAAAGAATTCCATATCAATGTCGCAAAATATTTTGAGAACTATTAAGCTTTCACAGGGAGCCAATCATAATATTTCCCCTTGAAATTCAAGGGAGAGCTTGAGATTTTTAGATCAAACACAGCTGTGGAGATGTAAGGTGAAAAGTCCACTCGACGCATCTACAGAGGGTTTCTGTCAACTTGCAGCAGTTTTTGCTTTAAAGAGTCATCCTGAGTGTATATATGGAAAAGACAAAAGCATTGCTTTTAGGATCTAAATGTAATGAAAAGGTGAACGTAAAATCAACACTGAAACAGCAGGTCACATGAGGAAAAAAATACTAATTCTGTTCAATATCTAAAGCATATCTTTGATTTTAACAACATTAAGGAGGGGCTATTTAAAGGCACTTATGAAGCCTCAATAAAAAACTCTAAATATCCCCTTCTAGATAAATCTGTCACGAGGTGCAAATGCATTTTAACAAGTACCTGTTTTAAGAACTATATTTTTAAGTTAACTAAGAAATACACTCAAATTGTTTTAATAATTAGAGAGACGTGATTATCAACAACTTCAAACCTAGAAAATCCATCAGTGACTATTTTTGTCAAGTACAATGTGTTCCCGGACTGATGTTTGTTCCTCACAAACAAGCATTAACAACCCAACCAGTCTCATGAGATCCTAATCAAAATAAAAGTATTTATTTTAATAACATATTTAATTAGTCATACAAATATAGGCAGAAATATTGTTTAAATTCATGTTATGATGTCACACTAATTTATTATAAATTAAAAAATAAATTACTTTAAAAAATAAATTACTTTAAAATTAAATGCATCAAATGCAAAATTTTTATTTTGGAGTGGAGTAATCCTAATGTTTTACTTTTTACTCAAATTTATTAACATTCTTACACTCAGAAAAAAAAGATCTGTTGCTTCTGTTATATTCTGACAACATAAGAAAATCAAATTTTAGTTGACAAAAAAAATTATTTGTAATGTTAATGTCAATGTTAATTTATATACAGTGTAGTTTGAAATTAATCTTAAATGTTTATAAATTATTTTTTATAAACTAAATTATTTTTTAATAATATACTTAAATTAAATAATTCATTCAATTTGTATTTTTACAATTTCAAATGATATTGCTATTAATTTTAGAAGAAAATAAAATTTTGATTGAGAAAAAAAAAAACATGCATTTTTAATGTTATATTTATATACAGTCTTGTTTTTTCTTTATGGTTATCCCATAAGTACAGAATGTGTTGGTAAGTTAACTAACCTGCTAGTTAAGTTTTTTATTTACATTATTTATAAAGGTCCTTACAAATATAAATGTGTCTATAAATCCTTGCAGTGGCTTTATTACGTTTAAACATATTACCAGCAGCATGTTATTATGAACTAAAATGGTCTAATTTATCATCATGATGCACATTTTCTGGTTGCCTTCATTACTTATCACGACATTGCGGTGTTGATCCAGGAACATATTCTATTTGCCAAAATCAAGGTCACCCATTCAAACATCCACTGAAACAGTAGAGTAGTGTATATATTGCTCACTCAGGTGAATACTCTTCATTGACCAGCTCCTCAAAGCCTTTATTGGTCCTGCCTTTGCTTCTGTAATTGTTGGACGGTGTCTCTTCCTCATAGTGCTGCTGGTAGTGTTTCTGGTACTGATACCCACGCTCCTCACCCGCCCAGCCTTGGTACTGTTCATCCTCTTCGTCCTCCTGAGGAGGGAGGTCTTCATCGACGTTGAAACTGTCGTCCACCTCAGTGTCGTACCTCTGGTAGGAGCTGGCGTGAGCTGCTTCCTCTCTAGCGCTGAGTTCCAGCGAGCTGTTCCACATCCCGTAACTAAAATAGATCAGCACACCTGTAGTATGAAGAGATGGGGTCAGTTAAGGCCAATTCGCACCAGGGACCATGACTGTGACTATAGTTCTAATAATCATTATCATTCTATGAGAACAAGTGCACACAACATGACTGTAACATTTACAATATTAAGGAATATCTTCTGATTCACTTTCTTAACTGTTTTCTAATTGATGAAACATTCATAGCCATATATTACAATAAAGGTAATACATGCCACCCAAAAAATCTACATTTATGAGGTTATGTATGGCTATAACAAATAAATATATTTTATTTCACAGTGAATATTTCTTTTTTTCTACTAATATTATAGTTATAAATATCAAATACCGAATACAGAAATAATATATGGAAATAAACGTAACAAAACATAAAAAAGGTACATAATATAAGGTGTTATATTATAATATAATACCTTATTTTACAGTGAAATATTACAGTGTTTTCTGTACTTTTTATTATTATAATAAACATATAATATATTGTATATATTTATACATAAATATATATTTGTTTATATTTTTAAATTTAATTTAAATAAATCAAATTAATTTAAAATAATATATAATCAAAAATATTAATATTTTCACTGTGAAAATAAATTATTTATTAGATTAATTTAAAAAACGTGAACTGATATTAGACAATATTTCATGCTTTAGTAATAATAATGATAATTGACTGATGATAATCATATGATAATGATAATGACTACTACTAATAATAATAAATCACCAAATTATATTTCACATTTCAAATGATTTAACTATAGCAATATTTCACTGGATAATGTGGAGTAGGAAAAAAAAAAAAGAAAATTAACTATTAATTTCTTCATTTTCAAATGTTAATAATGTTTTGGTGATAATGAGTAAATAATGAGCTGCTCATGTAAGAACATGCAATGCATATATTTATTTAATTGAATTGCAGCCTTTGCTTTAATCATTTTAATGCTTTAATTTAATAATCATATTAAGTTAAAATAGGTTTTATTCTAATTCATCATGTAGCCCTAATATCTAGCATACATAAGAGAAGCTCTGACTTACCTAGTGAGCACCACACCACAAAGCGCACCCAGGTTATGCTGGAAAGTTTGAGCATGAGGTAAATGTTCACCAGCATGGCAGCGGTGGGCACAAAGGGCACACAGGGGGCCATGTAGGGCAGCTTTTTAGGGTTCTCAGGCTGCCGAAGAATAATAATAACCAAAGCAACCATTAGGATAATCACAGTCATTATAAAAGGCAATATTGCCCAGCGAGCTCCTCCAGAGACCCGGTCGAAGCCATAGATGACAAGTGTCCAGAGAAAGAAGGTCAAGATGAAGAAAAGGAGGACACAAGAAGTAACAGTACGTCCTGTTGCAGGTGTGGGTCGATCGCCCAAGTTTGGCAGACCCAAACGCATCCGTACAGTGTGATAATGAGACCCCAAAATGCGTTTCAAGAGACTATTGGAGTCGTCCACTTCAGTGCTGTTATCTCCAACGCCGTAGCCAGAACTATCCGTCTGATAGCCTCCAGAGTCTGACTTTTCAATTAGTGTTTCGTGGTCTCCTTTGGAGGGGAGGTTTTTGGCCCCACAGGGATTGTCAGCGTACTCTTCTCCTCCATCAGGTGAATTCATGTCCTTCTCACTAGCTGCCATAATTTCCTCCTTCCTCTTGCGCTCCTCCTCCTCCTCCTCGGTGAGGAAACTGGTGAAGCCGTCTCTGTCAGGTTGATATCGCAGAAGCAGCACACACACCGACACCAGTGTGTAGGCCAGCAGTGTACCGATGGACATCATCTCGATCAGGTCCCTCAGACTCACCAGAAGAGCCAACAGAGCAGCCAGAGAGCCTGAGACAACACAGGCCACCACAGGAGTCTCTGTGTGTGGACTCACAAAAGACAGGACCCTGGTGTACACACAAACAAGCCACAGTTATTATAAATGACTAAAACCTTAAATTACATTTTTGTTACATAAAATAAATGTTTACTGAAATAAAAAAAATAAATTAAAAATCCAACATTTAATTTCAGCTATTGCCAAGACATTTTTCATCTTCCAGTTTGATTTAGTTTATCCTGAGGTACTTAAATTAAATAAACTAAAATTAGTAAATATAATTGATATAACATATATACAGACATTTGAAAAAAAATTGCCAATATATATATATATATATTTGCCAAAACTATAAATATACAATAAAATCACTAAAACTGTAACTAAAATACATAATTGCATTTTTTTTCTGATAAAATGTATTTATTTAAAACTTAAACTTTTAAAACTTACTTAAATTTTGGCTGTGGTTGTTTGTAGGGCTGGCTAAAATGTTGAAATTAAAACTATTTATACAAAAATAAATAAATAATTGAAAGATTATATAGGCTACATATAATTTGTGTGCATATTAAAATAAATAAATAAATAAATCCCATAGAAAAACGGTGGCACAAAAAAAACGTAAAAAAAAATAATAAAAATGAAGAATTACAAATAAAACTTTAACTAAAATAACATCTTTCAGATAAAAAAATATCTTATTGTGATTTTTAAATTGCTATTCAAAACATTCCAGTATTGCTGTGCTTTTGTTTGTATGGCTGGAAAATTTGGTTAAAGTTTTGAGATTATCTGGACGTAAAGTATAAAAGAAAATGTTTTTGTTTTTTGTTTGCTTCATTTGTAGGGCTGCATAATAAAAAATTTTTGATTAAGAACAAATTCACAGTAAAATAACAATCACAACTAAAACTAAACTGAAAACAGAAAATATCAAAACAAAATTTTATTCAAAATATCAGCAAAACCATTTCAATGGTACTAAACACTGAAACAAACGTAGGATAAAAAGCTTGTAAAACATGGATAGCATAACAAAAAAAAAAGCATATACACAATTACCTAAAAAGTAGCCCATCTCCTGCCATGGCATAGATGACTCTGGGCATAGGGAACAGAGATCCCAGCAGGCTGACAGTGAGTCCTGCTACAGCACCCACAGCTACAACATACTTCCCTGCCAGGAAACCATGAGCGGCAAACATCTCCATCAGCGGGGCATCTCCATCAATCAGGTTAAATGGCACCAGCAATGTCAGAATCACACTCACCTAAAACATATAAACAAGTCAAATGTTTATTATGTGGCAGTTTGTCACAATAAATTAAAATACAAGACATGAAATGTCCTTTAGGACAATCTCAGTCCATTTCTTATTCCAAGATATAGTGATGAATGGATGCCATAGGATGATTCATCCAGTTCCATTACACAATAAGAAACTTGTGATGCATTTAATCTGTCTCAGGAGAGTAAAAGCAAATTGCTTTCAGATTAATATTTGAAAAAGGATGAGCAGAGGTCTTCAGCTCTAGGGATCAGAATAGAGCTTAAATAAATTAAAAGTCAGCTCTGAAGTGCTTGAATGATTTATTGAATTGTTTGAATGTGCAATGTAGGCTGAAATACTTGCAAATATTGCACACCTATTTTTTTGCAGTGCTTGTCCTTTAATAAATCAGTCTTCAAATTTAGCAAAAAGTTTAATGTCTGAGTTGGGTTACAAAGTAGTCCATGTTTATTATATAAGTACCTTTAGGTTAAATATAAGCTAGTATGTTTTTTTTTAAATCCCTTTGAGAGGTAGATGCATATTAAAGGTATAATAAAAAAATTGCATAATTGACTTTGTATTGTGCCAGAGCAAATTATTAAAAGACCTTTTATTTTCTATTAAAATAGCACAGTAGAGTTTTTTTGCTTTCCACCAAATATTAAAGTTATTATCAGAATTCTTTTTGTTATTTAATGGCACTTCAACTGAACTGATTAAATTATATATACAGTGGGTACGGAAAGTATTCAGACCCCCTTAAATTTTTCACTGTTTGTTATATTGCAGTTATATTGTTATATTGCAGTTAAGTAAAAAGGAAATCCTCATTAATGTACACACAGCACCCCATATTGACAAAAAACACAGAATTGTTGACATTTTTGCAGATTTATTAAAAAAGAAAAACTGAAATATCACATGGTCCTAAGTATTCAAACTCTTTGCTCAGTAGATTTAGTAGAAGCACCCTTTTGATCTAATACAGCCATGAGTCTTTTTGGGAAAGATGCAACAAGTTTTTCACACCTGGATTTGGGGATCCTCTGCCATTCCTCCTTACAGATCCTCTCCAGTTCTGTCAGGTTGGATGGTAAACAATGGTGTACAGCTATTTTTAGGTCTCTCCAGAGATGCTCAATTGGGTTTAAGTCAGTGCTCTGGTTGGGCCATTCAATAACAGTCACAGAGTTGTTGTATAGCCACTCCTTCATTATTTTAGCTGTGTGCTTAGGTTCATTGTCTTGTTGGAAGGTAAACTTTCGGCCCAGTCTGAGGTCCTGAGCACGCTGGGGAAGGTTTTCATCCAGGATATCCTTGTACTTGGCCGCATTCATCTTTCCCTCAATTCCAACCAGTCGTCCTGTCCCTGGAGCTGAAATGTCATCCCAAATGTCTTCCATTTAAGGATTTTGGAGGGCACTGTGCTCTTAGGAACCTTAAGTGCAGCAGAATTTTTTTTTAGCCAGATCTGTACCTTGCCACAATTCTGTCTCTGGGCTCTTCAGGCAGTTCCCTTGACCTCATGATCCTCATTTGCTCTGACATGCATTGTGAGCCGTAAGGTCTTATATAGACACGTGTATGGCTTTCATAATCAAGTTCAATCAGTATAATCAAAAACAGCTGGACTCAAATAGGTGCTGTCCATTTCTTCTGATCATCCTTGAGATGGTTCTGAATTAAATATGAGTAACTATATCACAGCAAAGGGTCTGAATACTTAGAACCGTGTGATATTTCAGTTTTTCTAATAAATCTGCAAAAATGTCAACAATTCTGAGTGTACATTAATGAGATAAAAAATTATTTTTTTTTAGCAAATGGCTGCAATATAACAAAGAGTGAAAAATGTAAGGGGGTCTGAACACTTTCTGTACACACTGTATATTCTTTGTGTGAACTTAATTAAACAATCCTGAAAAGAAAAACTGTTTTCAACATTAATACAATTGTGTTTTGTTTAATATAAAACCAAATCAGTGTTTCAGAATATTTAAAAGGATACTCCCTCCAAAAATTACAATTGTCATTAATTACTTACAGATGTGCTTTTAGTGTTCAAATCACAGCGTAAATAGATGCTAACAGTGGATCTATTCGCCACGACTGACACAGAAATGCGTACACCATGTATGTCCAGCAGATGCTTTCCAAAATTGCACTAGGGTGATTGTTGAATTGAGTCATTATTTTTGCTTTATTTCCATACAAAACATATTCTCATTGCTTCATAAAGATACGGTTGAACCACTGATGGCAGATGGAGCATTCAGATCATGTCTTTCATACTTTTCTAGACTTTGACAGTGTATTTTACTTGGCAGTCAATGGGACAGTCACAAGCTTCCCGGTTTTAAACATCTTAAATTGTTTCAAGGATGAACAAAGGTTTTGCGGGTTTGGAACAACATGGGGGTAAAGTAATTAATGACAACACTTTCATTCTGGGGTGGAGT
This sequence comes from Enteromius unitaeniatus, assembly GCA_032359435.1. Classification (NCBI taxonomy): domain Eukaryota; kingdom Metazoa; phylum Chordata; class Actinopteri; order Cypriniformes; family Cyprinidae; genus Enteromius; species Enteromius unitaeniatus. The sequence goes on along the minus strand of JAUMHI010000040.1, from coordinate 12,066,910 downwards.
ATTCCTTTAATGAAAGATCATGTAACACTGAAGACTAGAGTTATGGCTGCTGAAAATTCAGCTAACATGTGAGTTCACCGGACACTTCAGTCCCCATTATTAGAGATCTGCATGAGTGGCCTGTAACGTCTGACAGGAGGCATCATGCCAGGGTCAGAGGCTAATTAAACATATAAGCACCTCCAGACCTGTATTGTTCCCCAATCTGTCCCCAGTCTCAAAGTGTCTCTGAGAAAATTGACAGGCCCTCCTCCCTGTTAAATCACTGGCACTGATACAGCGCTTTGCCATCCCTGCAAATGACCTGTCCGTCTCTCCTGGCTTGCACTCCATTCCGTCGAAACATTATGGATATACCATAATGACTTGAGACATGGGATCGATGATTTGAGGGATTCTGTGTCATTATCTTTAAAGGAGAGAAAATAATGACAAGTGCAGAATAAGCGTTGCAGGCATCAGTTAGCACGGCTCTGAGGGAGACTAAAGCCCCCCCTGGGTGAAATAAATGACTTAATAGATTCAGCTGAATTAACCATGTTACACTTGGTTAAGGCTGAATATGACCATACTTAGAAAACATTCTGCTTAACAATGAATGTCCAATTTCTATTAATAAACAAAAATTTAAATCCTATGTGTGCCATGGTCACACTTTATTTTATGTCCAATTCTTGCTATTAACAAACCATTAATTATGGTTTAGGTATTTTTACTTTCTAAGTACTAATAAACAGCCGAGATGCTAATAGGCATGATAATAAGCAACTAATTAATAGTGAGAATTGGTCCTTGTACCAAAGTGTTACTGAAACCAGTAGCAATTAAATGAAAGATTATCATAAAATAAAGCTCTCCTCAGCAACTATGAAAGCATGTTTTCATCAAGTGATGATAAAAACATCAAATAACTTCTAAAAGAACAAGAAAATAAGCCAGTAGTGAGTTCTTTCCAATTGTAAGCTATTTCTACAATTAAATAGTTTAAAAAGAATATTTTTGTGAAAACCATGTAGGACACGTTGGTAAAAAGAACACTTAAAAAAACTGAAATTTAAAAATTTTGCACTATACTCTCAACTGTCGATCTTAATCAAGCTAATGCATCTTTGCTGAATGTCATCCAAAAAGATTGTAGGTTTTCTTTCACACAGTCTCTTGAGGAGGACAGTGTGCTAAAGAGAGCAGAACCTTTAGCAGCAGTCATTACCCATTTTATCTCCTCAGTGCCTCAGGCAAGTGTTAATGAAAATGTTGTACAACACATTACAACAGTGCTTGAGCCTGAAGCAGCCAATTACACCGGTATTTAACCGATCCATAGAGAGAAAAGACTGAGCATTTAGTATCAGCACTGGAGAAGAGAAGACAGCATGACATGGAAGAGTTACTGACTGTGCGATTAAATAACACTCAGAGATTTTGCCTGCAGGCCACTGATTCACCCTATGATTTACTTGAATGACACATATCAGGCTTTACAGATTCCTTTCAAATAATTTTTTATGCATTATGTGGCGCATTAGCCATCTTTGTCAACTTTACCACTAACATACTGATCGTCAAGATTACAAAAGCTAGCAAGTGATTGCTTGCTTTTGTGTGTTAATAGGTAGTGAACTGGCAATAGAAAAATGGGCAATTGTCAGCAGATAAATATGGAGAGCACAACATCATAATCTAACATCATACAGCAATCAACCATCTTTCCTTAAAATCGGCAACAAATTTAGTGCATGCATCTTCTTATGAACTCTTGCCCTTCCTATAACCCTATATCCAGGTTAGTGAAACTGTGTAACAAACCAAATAAAGGGACACATGTAACAGCACTTAACCCCAGAGGGAACAGATTGTGCTGGAGTTTTGTGCATGTTCTAAAGTGGAATAATGTGAACAGGACGGATTAAATGTTAAAAAAAGCTCCACGGCTTCTGTCAGATGAGACGTTACACCTCTTCCTGCTCAAGCTCTACTTCTCAATTGTGCTTGAAACTCACAGAGAATCATTATTGCCCTTTGTTATTCTGCACTGAAAGAGAATGAATGGGCTCTTTGATGGCTTCAGTGAGATTTTGTTTTCCTGGAACTTTTTATGAGGGGTCTGCCACCTCTGAAAACACTATCACATTCTGACTGAGAAGAATTACATGCATTCAATTTGTGGTTTGTAAACAGCATCAGACTGATCAATATGTGTCACAAGCACATTAAATATGATTTCCACAAGTATCGATGCGACCTGAGTGTGTAATTAGTTACCGGCAAATAAATATTTGTTTTCAAATGAAAGCGTTACTGACTGACAGCAACAAAAAAAAGAGTTCTTCTAATAAAAAAAGGTCTGATGTAATGCCATGGCACTATTTAAAATGTGCAATGGATTCTATAAGGTATTTCAAAGAATAGCAAAGCCTTAGCTTTGTACAAGCAAAATAAAACACAATATTGCCCATAGTACCATATCCAAAAAAAAGAAAACTTAGATGTAGTTACATATGCTAAATGTATTCACTGTCGTAATAACACTAACACTTTTTGCATAAATATAAGTAACTAATCCTAAACTTAACCCTATTACTATTTGTGTAATTAGATTGTAACAAAGTCAACTTAAAAGTGGGTTACGCTTTCTTTCAGGGTGCTCTTGTTACAGTGTAATTATTAATTAACTGAGGAATATTAACTTACTACATGCGCTTACTGTGTTTAGGATTTGGATTAGGGTTTTGTTTAGGGTTACTTGCATTATGCATCTTATTATAGCATATAGTAAGTGTAAATGCATGTAATGTGTAGCAGCCTAAAATAAAGTGTTACATAAAAGCGTAATTAAAGCATGCAATAATATGTTACTTTTGGATAAATCTTTGCACTACAAAACAATGTTTTTACAACTTATTCTGAAAGCCACATACTATCTTTAAATATGGTTTGCTTGCAAACGAAAACCCTTTCCCTTTCCCTTCCCTTTCTACAGTTGTAAACTTTGCCCAGTCTGCAAACAAAACTAACTTTGAATCCTCCAACAATAAACAACGGCAAAAAGAAAAAAACAGAGCATGAGAGAAAATGGTAAAACCCATAGACTGTCTCGTATAACACTGAAATTCCTACATAACTCACAGCGGGCACATCATATCACGGGCTAGGGCGGCTGCCGCGGGTGGGGGCGGATGCAGGCTGAGGTAAGGCTGCCCTGGCGGGTGATGGAGTGCAGTGTCACCTCCGGCCCAGGCAATTTATGGCGGAGCGCTGCTGACGAGCTCCCAGCAGTAAAGAGCGCACAGGGGCGTATTTCACAGCGAGCTGAGCTTTATGAAGAACACTTCGACGCCCGGCAGGCCGCCGCTCGTGACGGATGGAGAAAGACGCATGACAAGCTTCATCATTGTTTGTAAATCTTAACTTGTTCCCGCTCACTAACCCCAGAGGCAATTTTCCAGAGACAGCTGTGGGGGCCGCTCGGAAAGGACAGCGTCGCACTCCTGAAGGTTATTTGGCCTCATATTTGGCCAACTGATTACCCCAGCGCTAGGGAAAATAAATACATGCAGCACAAGCTCTGGAGGCACAGATAGAGTAAAGAGGACTCTAGAGGCAAGCTATCTAAAAACAACACTGTATCTCACTGCAATGTTACTTCAAAAAGAATGAAACTTAAATGATCGTCATTTACCGAGCTGCTACTTTTTACATATCTCCAACAGTATGATGGTTACTAGAACACAATAATCATGGGAACGAAATCCTGAGTGTGGCAGCTGATCAGGTCTGACTATAAAAGTTGTTAATGGCACAAAAAAAAAAAAAAAAAAAAAAATACCACGAGATGTAAAGTATCAAACTGTCCCATCCGGCCATCTTCACTAACCAAAGACTGGACCAGGATGTTAAAAATGATTAGCCCAGTTTCATTGACTAAAATAAATAAATAAATAAGTGTCCGTTTATGCGGACTAAAGATTCATTAAGGTTTCCAAATATATAAGATGATCCTATTCTGGGAGTCTCACTTTAAGAAATATAAAGACATCTAGCGACACACACTATACATGTTTATTTACTGTGTGAAAAAATCAAAGTGTGATGAAGACAATAGATGTTGCTTGCGCAATGACATAAGTGGCTTTTATGATATCATTTTACTTAATGCAAAGTAATTATATTCCAGATAATATTTTAAGTAAACAAATCGTTTATTAGAGTTATTAAAAACCTGAAAAGACTAAATTTCCTTTAATTCAAATTGCATAATTCAGTATATACATTTGTATACGCAGATTAGCTAACTGGATAGAAAGTAGAATGAAAAAAACATTGTTAAAATTACAGGATATGCATTTTAATTACGATCCTAATGAAAATATTGCATACATGCCACATGAGCAGTTTTTGATTTAAGTGGTTAGCTCACTCAAAAATTTAAGTTCTGTCATGAATTACTCACTCTTATGAACCTTTGTTCGTCAGAATGCAAATTAAGATATTTTTGATGAAATAAGAGCTTTCTGGCCCTGCATGGACAGCAACGGGCAAGACCCAGAAAGTAAGTAGACCGTAAAAATAATCCATGTGACATCAGTTGTTCAACCATAATTTTACTTAATAATAAGTATATGAGAATACTTTTTGTGTGCAATAAAAAAAAAATCTTTATTCACAAATTTCTTCTCTCCCAACAGAGTCATTGGCCATTATCGACGTACACACGCGCCAATAATGAACTGTCCAGGGAGAGATGAAATCGTGTTCTTGTTTGCCGCTGTAAACAAAGCAGTTGTGCTTTTAAACACTTCTTTAATATTCATGATGAAAAGGAAATACTACATAAACTTTTCTTAAGACTGAACACATACATTTATGTAAACTACGACCCCAATTGTGTCACGGCTCATTTAACATCTTTTTTTTCTATTTACATTTTTTACACCACTGCATACTGTACATATTTAATTATTTTTTTTTTTATATATCATAAAACACAAACTTAGACATAACTAAAACTCATAACTCCCTAGTGGATCCCCAAAACCTAAAAACCCTACATTAGGGTTCTGTTTAAAATTACAGAAAACAAATAATAGACCACAAACTCCTCACTGGGCTCACAGTAAATTTGTGTTGTAGATGGGACCACCCAGCTTGGAGTCTTTTGCGTGTAATGGAACATAACACCCCCTGCAGTGATAGTGGGGGTGACAGACACCCTCATGTTGAAACCACTGGAAATCAGCATTTAAAAACCGTTAACAGCCAAGGCAGGTGGCAAGATTGGAGTTATACGGGAATGGTGGATCACAGAAAGACAATAATCATACTAAAATGTCCTTCAACACTCCAAATTTGTTCAAAAAGGTGCACACCAAGCCATATACGGTTTCTAAAATCTATAAATAATTTTAGAATGTGTCAGTTCAAACTGTATAGCTTTACAAAATGAAAGGCACAGGAAAAATCTGAAAATACAATTTATGATTTCTGTGTTCTAAGACTGGAGCGCTAAGCACATGGTCTTTGTCTCTTTAAATCTGAAGCCACCAGAACAAATCACTCTCATAAAAGTTTTACCTTTGAATTTATTTATTTTTATAAATTTTACAGCGCCCTTGACTCAGAGTATGAACCTCCCTCAGATGTACTTGTTCACACTGTTGATAATCTCTGGATAAAAGTTTATGGCCCTAAGAGTGTGTGTGTGTGTGTGTGTATGTGTGTGTGTGTGTGTGTGGGACTGACCTGCTGCTTTGGGTTCAGGGCAGGTGCTGGGTGGCATACATGCATTTGAGCCAAGCCCCTGACTGAGGTAAGAGGAATAGTAGGAGTGTGTTCGGTACTGGGGGGACATGCTATGACGACCATTTCCACTGGGCATCTGATTCAAAGTGATATGATTTTGGAAAAATGGATAAAAAAAAAAAAGTCAAGTTAACTCAACACAAAGAACCAACAGTCAAGAATCAAAAAAAAGAAAGACATTTTGATAGTTGCAGACATTCGCACATTCATTTTCAAATTTGTAAAACGTGTCAATATGCAAAGCTCAGCATACCGCAAGTTTTAATACAGCTCATCTATTTTGTACTCTTCTATAAAATAGTAAAAAACTATTTAGATTAAGTAGCAAAAATCAATGAAGCGATGAATGCTGAGCAATATAAACGCAACAAGGATTTTTTTCTTTGCTTCTTTAGATAAAAATTAAAGTACACTACTGAAGTCAAAGGTCTGGGGTTAGTGTTTTTTTTTTTTTTTTTTAATTATGCAAGGATGCACTGACTCTTTCTGTTTTTAAAATGTTGGTCCAGTTAATGTTCGAATGGCTGAAGATTCTTTATGACAGATGCTATATTTCTTTCTAAATGATATTCATTTATATATAACTGGACACAAGGTGCATGGTACCTCAACAGTGACATTCCTTAAGCGGGACTTGAGTTCTATCTGCACACTGCATGAAGCATTTATTAACTGTTTCAGAGCTTCAGTAAAAAAATCTATACATTCTCTATGTGATGAATAAATCTCTAGTCCAAGAAAGAGAAAAAATGGCCAGTGTGTGCTATGGTTGACCTGCTGCCTAGATTGTTTTTTTCTCTCTTTCTTTTTCAAAATAAACTGCAACAAACTGCTCTGGCAAGTTTTCTTCCCTCTTGCGAGAACTTTAAAATAAGCTGTCTACTTGACAGCACAGAGGCCTTAGGGTGTTTTCAATTTCACTTTTATGGAATTTGATTTCTGTCAGCCAGTAATACATCACCATTTACTGTCCAGCCCATCAACTCTTGACAGGTTTATAAACTGTTATTTAAACAATGTCAGCCTCTTGTATTGCCTATGACAAATATAATACAAATTGAACTGATTTTTTTTTTCAACAGTACCCCCAACCAATGCGTACATGAAATAAAACGAGGTGGGAAAAAAGCATGTGTCACAACAAGCAAGAGACAAACTGAATATGTGCCCAAATGTTTGCTATGCTACTCAACTATTTCCTGCCTTTTCTATGCCACTCGTAACCTACCATATCACTTATATCAAAATAAGTCCACGAGGAATAAAATTCATGCATCATTCAACGTCATTCCCTGTGATTCCAATCTTTATCTCAGGTATGAACAAATCTAGGCAAAATCTGGCAACACTGCATAGAGCTCGCTTAGCACAGCTTCCGCTTAAAAGTGCATTGTGATTTCCAATTGGTGTAATAAAAAACTGCCCACAGAAATGACCAGGCCAGCTAGCCCTGTGCTACCTCTGCTGTGTTGGATCCAGAGCTGCCTCATTAAAAAGGGCTGGCTGGAGTCCTTTACCTCCCTGAGTGAGCTCTTATCTGGCACCATCAGCTGTCTGGATCCTCTACGCAACCCTCATATTTTCATTCTCCACCTGCAGTGCAGCGGAGCCCCACTCGCTGGAGGTGGGAGAGGGCGGGAGATGGACACACTAAGATAAAAGCCAGATGAGCTCTTCACATTATTACTTCCTTATCAAATGAACCCTAATAAAGAAAAGAAGCTGTGATGGACAGTTTCATGGAACAAGTTATGATTTCGTAAACATAAGATTGAATACAACATAATGTACGGTGACCCAGTAGTGCACAACACAATTTAAAAAGCAAACATGAGCTCACAACACAACTAAATTAAAATACAAACATAAACTCACAACGCACACCATTTAAAAAGCAAGCATAAGCTCACAACACAACAACATTAAGCGACCACACAAACCAAATGCTACCAACAACAAGGGGGGCACTAGTTTTAACACTGACATTAAAACCACTGCTTGACATTATTTCAGTTTGCGATCTGTTTGTCAATTTTGTGGGTCCTAAAAACTTTTTTTTACTACCAACAGGTACCTCACACAAAAAGCTTTTCTGCAGACCAACTGCCCCCTAGTGGTCGGGAGCATTTCCGTTGTGCTGTGAGCTTATGTTTGCGTTTTAAATTGCGTTGTGTTGTGCACTACTGGGCCACCGTAATAATGTCCTACAAACAACTGCATTACCAACTACTGTAAAGTTTCTGCAGTAAAAAACATCCTGATGAAAATATAAAATAGAAATGACGCAACCTAAATCACAATAATGCTGCCTTCTTACAAGTTCATCGTTCCTGCAGAAATCTTGTCTTTGTTACAATGTAATGATACATTTAAGAATTTATGAATATTAATGAACTACATATACTTAGTATATGATTAGAGTTTGGCTTAGAGTAACTTGCATGTAATTACGCATAATTAATGTTATTATAATTCTAAGTACACGTAACATATAACGTTATTATAATAGTAAATACGTGTAAAATAAACTAGCTGAAGTTTAATTCAGAAATGAGAAATATTTAGAAAATAAAAGCTGTGTTCAACTCTGTATCTGTACAAACTTTAGGTATTTTTAATAAACTATAACAATAGTAATAAACTAACAATAAACTAAGACAACCCTTTACTACAAAACACCAAAACAAAAAAAACAAAAAAAATCATAGCTTATTTCCTACATTCATCTTCCAAATAGTGAAATTCTGACAATGGGAGAGCAGAATTAAACTTACTCCCCCTCTACAGAGCTGTATCTTCATAGAAGCAATATCATTAACCTTTGCAATTCAAACCCCGGGACACACTAAAAAGATGGAGGCGGTGACCCTGGAGCAGTATGTAGCCATCAGGGACCCAACTGCACAAATATGCTAAAATATGGCCCCATCACTGACTTTACACTCAGGAACAACTCCCAGGAGAAATATAGATTTAATGTACGTTACACTTGAGTAGATCAGATTTGATACAATAAGGATACTCTGCCATATAAATCAGAGTCCATATACACAGGATGATCTCCATATGAAAATCATGTTATGTCATGGTATGAAGACTCTTTCAATCGTCAGTGGGTGATGGCTGATTAATAAAGGCTTGTAAAACTGTTGCAATGTGCTGATGGTATATCAAAGTTGAACGGGCCATGACTTTGAGGATGCCCTCAATTTCATGCTGTCCAGTTTGATATCTTCTAACAGTCATCTTCAAACTTGTGCAGCACGGTCTGATGCAGACAACATCCACACCGGAGAGCTGCTGCCAGGACAGATTCATGTGCCTGGACTCAGAATTGCATGGTTTGCGTCTGACAGAAACTGATTATTACTTTGCAGTACAGTACATCTGATTGTAAATATGTTTACAAACTGAAACCCCCACCCACTACACACTTATTCTTACACTGACCACATACATGTTTGCCACAAAAGACCAGATTTCCTTTAACAGTACAACATTTCACTGTATATGCTCACAAAGGATGGATGTATTTAATCAAAACTGTAATAATTAGAAATACTACTATCATTTAAAATAAACATTTTCCATTTTTAAATGTATTGTAATTGTGTAATTAGTTGGCTGCCTGCAATGGCAAAGCAAGATTTTCACCAGTCATTAATGCAGTCTTCATTGTAAACGTGCTGACATTTCATATTATTATCATATCATATTATTTTTATGAATAAAAAGCTCTAAAGAACTGCATTCATTTTAAACACAAACCTTCTGTAACATTAGCTGTCTTAACTGCCCCTTTTGATAAACGATACATCCTTGCTAAATAAATTCTTTTTCGTTTTCAAATTCTTACTGACCCCAAGCTTTTGAATGGTAATAGCAAAATATTAAATTACACACTACTTAAACACTACTACTGTAAGCTACTTTTAAAATAATATTTTACCCCCAAAAGTGTGAGTGACAATGCCTGAGCAGTAAGATTTTATATCATTTTAAACCAACAAAAACATATATAGCTGATATTATAAAGCAATCACAGTCAAGCTAATAAAAAAAACTATTTAGTGTTTAATATACAAGTCTTCTTATGATATTTAGCTAGCTATACAACAAGAATAAGGGTTTAAAAAACCTCTAATGACAGAATTAGTTGCGGCTCCAGCTGGGGGGAGCGGAGAAATGTAAACAGTGTGTAAGAGGTGTAGCGTGCATGAAAGCCCCACACCTTCCTGCTGTGTTTGGCCAGTGGCTTGGAACGATGGCACAGGTATTATCACTGTACACCGAGGACAGAAGCTCACTAAGGCCTGCCAACTTCAACAAGCCAGACGGGTCCAATGACAGCGGCCCCTATCAACACGGCTGCAACACACTTAATCACCTTATTACCGTGGCCTGGGCTACATGGGATGCAGACTGGGTGAGTGTGGAGGTGTGTGCACCATGCTGGCGTTCACACGGATGTTTGCTGGAGTGCTAGTGTGAGGTACTGTATGTCTGAAAGGTTGGTTTGAAGATACTATATAGAACGGGGCTGAGTTTGGGGTCAGTAGATTAATCCAAAATAAATGTAAAAGTTTAAATCTTTGTTTTGAACAGTTCCTGCTACTTTTACGATTACTATTACACAGCTCTTTTACAGCTAACGTGTAAGAAATAATATAAACATTGTATAATTATAAAACATAATGAACCACATGTTTTACCAAACGTAAAGCCAGAACTATAAGATCAATGTGATATTTAACAGGAGAGAAAAAATGCTATTTTTAGTGCATAATTATGCTACTAAAAATTATTTATTGAAGTAATGCAACACATTACGACATTTCTGGTTACATATTTACCTGCACAGTAAAGGAAGTTATGCATTCATAAGAGACTGGGTATCAAATATCAGGTTTATTACTATTATTATTATAGTAGTAGTAATAATAATAACAATTTGTATTATTATAATTATTATTTAGTGCTGTTAATCACACATTACAAAATATGTGTATAATGAGTTTATTTAGTATGAATAACAAACATTTAAGAAAAATGTTACGTTTATATATACTAAATTGATTTATATATGATAAAATTTAATATTTAATAAATATATACATGTAAATGTTTTCTAAATATATGCTGTATGTGTATATATATACATAACTATATATAACTTTTAATTTGACTGTACTTAATCACAATTAATTTAGCACTATTAGCACTATTATTAAATGGGCTGCTTAACTTGTCAACGGAACTTGACACAAAGAGCAGGTCCGTTCACCTGATATTGCTGGTAGTTGTACAGGTTGCTATAGTAGGATGAGTATGGTGTGGGCTGGTAGAGGTTATAATAGGAGGCATCCACCATCAGGTCAGACGTGCCCTCAGTGTGCCCTCTGCTGGTCGCTGCAGGACTTACAGCCAGCATGGAGCGGCTCCCTGAAACAGCAGACAATTGGTCAAAATGAGGCCTCTTCTCTGGCAAGCTCATCTGCCTTATACAAATGAATACACACAACTTCTCTAGAAATATGAGACAAAAAAATAAACCCACACACTAGAATATGAAAACAACTTTTGCTGTACTCTGATCACGCTGCAAAAAAAGCCCAGACGTTCTTCATCAGCATTTCTGTCTTTTCAATGCAACACATTTAAGCATCAACTAAAAGCATTCACTTTGTTCAGTTTCTCATTTACTATCAACAAACCTCATCTACTGTATGTTTGAAAGATCTAAAAAAATGTGTACTGCATATTGCCAACAAACGCAAAATGCTTTAATGCTTTAAGTGAATGTGATGGCAGATTCACAGTAATATAAGAAGTTGGCTCAGCATGTATGTTATGCCATGTGTCACTTTATTTCTGACGACAATCACTGAAAGCCTCCAGTAACTCCTGTTTAATCTGTCAGCAGCCAAGAACAATTACAGAGCATATGTAGCCTTGACCTGTCTGATATCCAAACTCCTTCCTCTGTGCTATCGGAGCACTAGGAACATGATGTCTCTCGTGTTCATTGAACAACAGCACTCTGTGGGTATTGTCTGGCATGACACAATGGCCATCTATGCTGAGAGCCTCTCCTCCCCTCATATGAGACTGGAGGTGCACCTCACTGACTGTACTGTGTTCTGAGTAGGGCGGCAGAATGGAAAATCATGGGACGGGTACAAGATGTCCATGGTCACAGATGCTTTAGTTTTTTTTGCCTCTGCCACACACACAGTCACGGACAGTTCAGGGGGTCAAGAAGAGGTGCTTATCTCCTAATTTTCTCATGGTCAAGCAACAAAGACCTTATTCACAGAAAATTTCCACAATGAGTTGAACCTAGGCTTTATTTTAATAAAAGAGAGTGTAAATTGATGGACAAATAATGAAGGCCACAGAAACATCTTCTGCACACAGTAAAACAAGAGCTTATTCATTCCACAATAAGCTGGAGTGCTTTTTTATTTTTATTGTAAGGCATTTACGATAACCTAATTTTAAACTTTATTCAAAATAAATTCAAAATAAAAAATATGCTCACATTAGATTAGGGAAGACTGGGTCTAGCTTTCACATTTTTTGCTTCAGTTAAAAAAAAAAAAAAAAAAGTTTTATCTACAAAAATATACTAAATATTTATATTATTTACAAAAGGAAATAAAATACCATTCACTTAACACTGTATATGTGAATTGTCACAGTGAGTGGTAACCTGCTGTAATAAAGCCAGTAATATCTTTTCATTCTAAAGCAGATAAAAGCCATATTACACAACATGTCTGTAATAAAATTTATTGGCTTTTTGGATTTTAAGTTAAACTAAATTATTGAACAATGTATGAAAACAATTATTCTGCAAATAGATATTGAACAAGTGAAAAATGAAATCATTTACCTTCCATAAAATAACAACTTGAGCTCTGGTCAAAAGTTTACATACACCTTGAGGAATCTGTAAAATGTGCATGTTAAAAAAAAAAAATTGCATGTTTTTTTTGTCCTCAAAAAGACAGGCTAATAGATATTCACATAGCCCACAGCCCCAAATAATTGAATTCATAAAAATGTAACCAGCTGAATGGAGCGAAATTGTTTTGTTGAAATAATTAGAATTTTACAGATTCCGCAAGTCGTGTGCAAAACTGTGCCGGCTGTAACATGTGACAACTGCCCCAAAGCTGACATCCATGAAAGATTACAGTTAAAACCTCAATCTATCTTGAAAATTGATTGACTTTGCCAAAAAATATCTCAGTCATGTTTTACTGACCCGACTTTTTACCCAACAGCTATGACAAAAACTGCTGTGGGAAATTTCTGCATACATTAAATCCCAAAATAAAGTTTTAGCCATTTATTTGAAACAAACATACTATACACATGAAGTTCTGGGGAAAATACACATATTTGTATAACTGTATTTTTGAGTCAGTTTTGTTTTATAATCAGTTGAGGGCGGTTTACTTACCTAGGTTGGTGGGAGAGGCGGTAGCACTGCTGGCGGTGGGTGATGGCGGCTCTGAGATGATAGTAAACAAGTTATCACCGGCGGCCTCGTTTTTCACAAGAGTGTCTGAACCGGACAGGTTAACCGGACTGCAAATACCCAGCTCTTCCTCCTGGGCCTGCTGCCTCCGTAACGCCACCTACCACGACAAACACTTCACTCTCTACATAACAGAAGTACCACGAGGCATTTGCATTAAAATGCGATTACACCCAAATTAAAGTAAATAAAACGGAGGCTTTTCTACCGTCCGCTTTATTTCTTAAAAATAAGCAAATAAAATCTCGTTAAGGCGCCAAACTGCAGCTAACGTTAGCTGAAAAAACAATGTAACTAGCTACAAAACGTTGCTGTGATCGTAAACTGTTTATCATTATTACTGTAGCAAACAAATCTAATTATATGTAAACTCGACTGTCTTCTGAGTGACGTTAGCAGTGAATTGAAAAACCGTAGGGAAGGCGAGACATATCCCGTGGAGTGTGTTCACCTTTATATTTATAAACAACTAAGCTAAACAGTTCAATTAAAGCACAAGAGCGTGGGAGATCCAACGAACGCTGAATAAATAAATAAACAAAATAACTAGTTGAACTAGCATCCCGTCGTGGACGGCTAGCGTAACGTCAGCGTTACCTGGGCTGCCATGACCCGCTGGCGCTCAGCGATCAGCCTGCACTTCTGACACTGGCAGTCTCTCCAGTTGCAGAAGCGTTTGTGGCCCTTCAGAGGAGACACGAAGCCGTGGTTCCTACAGCGAGAGCACTTCGGCATACGAGACGGTTTTCTGACAGACAGCGAGCCATTATTCTGCTCTTCCTCGCTCATGCCGGCAGGTGATGAAGATGATGGTGCTGGTGATGGTTCTTAAAATAAGTCAGGGCCAGCCGATCGTTTAGCGCTTATAAAGGGAGGACAGAGGTCTGGGGTTTGATACTTAAGTTTGGCGCGAGAAACCTGTGCATTCCAGCGCGCGGGGGAGATGATGTTCAGTTTCTTCCACTGAGGCCAAGTGACTGCCAAGCTGTCTCGTGAAATCATGCTTCATAAAGCACAAAACAAACTGCGAGCATAAAGGGTGTTTACATTTTGAAATAAGGTTGTGTCAAATATTGAAAAAAAATGTAATTTTTTTTATTTATATAATAGTTATTATCTCTATTGCACAAGCCAGTTTAGTTTAATAGTAATTAAGCTTTTGTTTTAAATTAATATAAACATACAGGTATTATGCAGTATAAATAAGTAAAATTGACGGTAACACTTCAGCATATAGGGGGCCAAAATAATGCATTAGTTAAGCGTTAATTAATGGGAAATTTGTTCACAATTAAGCACTGGTTTAGCAAAAACACACTAGTAATTAATGATTAACCTTACATTTTAAGGGCCCGAATTATTCATTAGTTAAAGGTACCGTATGTAAGAAATTTATTGTAATAATCATATATTGTCTCTGTTATGTTCAACAGGCATTAAGAAAACATGTTAATTAAAAATACTCATATACTGGTAGTACAGCCTGGATATTCTCGTTTAAAAAGCGCAGTTTTGTTTTGGTCTGAAGCTCCACCCTCCATCTATCTCCCAATCATGAAGGCAGTAGTGTTTCGGCATCCAGGTTGCCTGCTTGGCAGAAAATACAGTGCATTTCATTTCATTCATTGTCATGTGCGTCCGTTCCTGTTGGTGTCAAGTCTGAGAAGGAGAGGCCGGGTGAAAAACCCCTCTCCAGTATTTTGAATTTGGACCGCAATACCTAGTTCAACCACTCGGTGTCAATCCTACATACAGTACCTTTAAGCACAAAACTAGTAATTTATGAGTAACAATTATGCATTAACACAGATATAACTAATGGTTATCTATATAGTAAGGGTATATTATCCATAATTTACAATTCATTAGTCATTTTAAAGACTACAAAAAAAAACTAAACATTTTTTTCTATAAACAAAATAAGCTAGTAATAAATAAATAACTGAATGTACAGTAACCACATTTTAAGCATTATTAACAACTTATGACACACATACACACACACACACACACACATATATATATATATATATATATATACACACATACATACATACATATATATAAATATATACATATACACACACACACACATACACACACACATATATATATATATATATATATATGGGACATTGAACTTATTTTTCGCACAAATATCCTTATCCTGGTCTAGGAGGAATACAAAGGAGTAGTGGTCATTTTAAGAACCTGACGGTCGTAATTTTGAAAATGGTGCCTTTCTTGAAGTCAAACTTTGGTAAATTTTTAGTATGTTTTTAAGTACACCTGATGCTACTGTAAACCACTGAGAATCCTTTTGTTAGATTTTTTTTGGAGTTAATCCATATTTGCAGCTGACTAAAAGAGCATGTCAAAAAAATAAAACCAAACTCCTCGTAAACGCCGTTGACTTGGCTTACATGATGAAATATATCATACATCTCACAAATATTTTGCAAACAAATGACATGTAACTAAATTCAAGATTATTTGGTCTAGAAGTCGGTTACAAATAGTCGGACTATATCTTGTCTATAGTTAAACCAGGCGTTGAAATCACGACTATTGCTTGCTGGAGAAAAAGGCAGTCTGCAAAAAAACTGATTTTTTACACATCTATAAAATTTTAAGTAATATTTTCTTGAAAATTTGATTAAATTAACTGCAGTAATGAATGCTTTCCGCAGAAGCACAAGGCTAATTATCACAATGCTAATAGTCAATAACGACAGCCAGTGACTTTTTGTAGCATAATGGTGCAAATACGGCGTCGAGCAGCAGGAGCTAACGGGCCATGCATCTAAAATACAGCTTTATTACAACTGAACAGCTGCTCATCACATTTTCACGCAGAACTGCTGATCTCCACCTGCAAGGACTCGCAGTAACTTATTACAACAATATTAATCAGTTTAAAAGTTAAATTAAGATAGCAAAACACATATACATTTAATGTAACAATTACAATTTCAACTGAATATTTTCTGAATATCAATGCCCAATAAGAGAGTTAAAGCCATCATCTCAAAATATATTAAATTAGAATGAGGCCTAAATTACCAGTAGAGGGAGACATTGTACTTATTGACCTGAAGAGAAAGTAGAAGAAGTTCAGAAGAGAAAAGGGCACAAGCCATGTCATTTTAGTACTTTATTATCAAGTTACTGGCTACTAGTTATGTGTTATTCTGTTGTGACTACATGACACATATTAGACCTATGACAAAGTTTATTACATGAAGGCCAAGCTATACGTCCAGTTATCGCAAACATACAATATATACAAAGTACAATTATTTTCGATAAAAACTTTTAATAGGTACATATATAACTTCATGTTACAAAGTAAATCTGAAATTTCCTAAATACTGTGATTCTTTAAATAGATAAAATGGCAAGTATAAAAGTAAGGACCTAATCCAAACCTAGAAATATGTTTAAAATAACGTGTTGAAATTTTATTTCAACCTCTAATAACCACTGGACATCTCTGCTGGGGATTTAATGGTGGAGAAAAGTTTTAAATCAAAAAGACTGAACATATTGGGCAGCATATACATGGTTCAAATATAAAGCTCATTGTCAGGCAACATTGGCCACATCTTGGAATTATAAATTATTGATTATTATAAAAAAAAAAAAAAAAACAGAGGGAAATATTGTTGACTTAAGCTTTAGACCACTCAAAGGAGGAAGGATACAAAGATAGATCCATATATTATAAAATTAAACATTTATATGAGAATTACAATATTCTGAAGGCAACTCCGTAGCCGCTTTCCAGTTGACGTCTAGCTCTGACAATACGCTGGTGATTTCAGGCAGAAGAATACTTTCTGAATACATTCAGGGTGAGTACACATTTGAGGTCTTTTTTGAGGGGCTGACTCTTAGCTAGCAAGTCCATTTGTATTATAATCTAAAAGCCTAGGAGAAAGACATAAACCAGGAGAAGTTTGAAGAAAGTGCTCAGTATAATTGCCTACTATCCATTATTTGAGGTTTGAAGGAAGTTTTCAGTCTTTTAGCTGGAGATTTGGTGTCTAGCTGATGAAAATGGGGTAGGCATGGCAAAACCTGAAAAATAGCAGCTCAAGCGGGGCGGGGTAGAAGCTCTACGATCAAACATGCCCTTTCCTTGTAGGACTGGGTGAAGTCTTCCTGCCGAGTCTAGGCGTACCCTGTGAACAAATGACAGACAAAAGATATGATTAACAGGAAACGGAGCCAAACATGAGTCCGTTGCAAAATCCATAACTAGTAATAAGCCTCCTTCTGACTCTAAACTCTACTTTTTACAAAATAAATTGTGATTATCCACTGAAAAAGTCCAACTTATTTTAAAAAATACAATCAACACTACGCAATGTACAAATAGTTCAAATGAACCGTGTATGTGACTTGCGATCACTCACTGGTGATTGAGCTTTGGAGAAGTTCATATGGGCATACAGCAGCACTGCTATGTCCTTATGACCAGCTTCCAGAGCAATAGACAAGGCATTGCTCTCATCCTAGAGACAAGACAACAAACAAACAATTGGCAAACACCTTGTTAGCCATACTTGCTTTCTGATACCAACAGCATTATCCGCTATGAGAAATGAGTATGAGAAAACACATTGCATAAATATATGTCATGTTTGTTAAATCGAGACAACGCTCACTCACATTATCACTGAGTGTGGCATCGCAGCCCGGCTGAGCCAGCAGCAACTTGACTATCTCAACGTGGCCGTGTTCACTAGCGCACATCAGCGCGGTTGAGCCCTCATCATCCTGGATGTTGACGTCTGCACCGCAAGCGAGCAGAGCCTTCACCATGTCCATTCTGCCATGACTGACAGCCAGCATCAGCCCTGTCTGACCAGCCTGGACTCACAGGGTCAATGAAATCAGTTTAGGGACTTACAGACTACTGCCTAAAAAAGCCAATAATCTAGTTTAATGCTAATTTATAGCAAGTATACTATTGCTAATTGCCTATTGTTCTTGTTTAATCTGTGAAAAGAAGCAAAATGTATTAAAATTAATCGAAAGTGACAGTAAACACATTTATAAACTACAAATAAATGCTGTCCTTTTGAACGTTATATTTACCAAAGAATCTGAAAAAAATAAATAAATTAAAACAGCATACAAGAATGATTTATTATTAAGGATGATGCGACACTGCAGACTGGAGTAATTGATGATGGAAATTATTTTTTGCCATTAACATACTGTAAAATGTTATTTATTCTAGTAAAGTACACCGTTTCTTTTACTTTATATTACATTTAGTTTTTTTTCTGTATTTTTAATTAAACAATTACACACGTATTTCTAAAGGTAGTGTAAGCAGAAATTAACCTATTTATATTTATGTAATTTTAACATTTATTTATTTTTGTTAACTGTAAGCTTATGATATGTAAATAATGTTAATGAAATAGAAATAGAGAAAAATAAAGGTTATTTACTGGCATCGATGGTTGACCATCCATGACACCTTTAAAATCTGGAAAAGGTCCTTTATAGTCAAAAAAGCTTCTTAAGAATTCAAAATGTTCTTCAAAATTGAAGAACTATTCTCTCAAAAGGTTCTTTGGGGAACCAAAAATGCTATAGCATCACTGCAAAAACACCCTTTTATAAGAGTGTTTATTACTTAATTTTATATTCAATCTATGCAAAAAATTACTAATAATAAATTGCTTTATTAGTTTATTAATATGCTTAGTTTAGTTTAAAGCAATGTTTAAGTGCAACAGTAGAATTACACTAACCTGGCTGGCTTTAGCATTGACATCGCCTTTGCCAAACAGCTCTTCAACCACCCTCATGTCCTTCTGTGCCTCCACAGCGGCGAGCGCAGCTAGCATGATGGGAGTGTAGCCCGCCTTATTCTGCTGATTGACATTGCAGACATCTATAACAAAACAGAGAGAACAAGGGAATCAGAGAGACCGTTGTGCCCACCCTTGTAGTAAATGCATTTGGAAGGAGGCCGTCTGTTCTTTGAACTTAAGAGAGGGGACATGCAAGGCTATTCATGGGAGTCATGGGTTGTGGAAGAAGAGAAGGACCAAAGCAGGGATTCACTGACTGGCAACGGGGCAAAGATGGCTAGAGTGTCTGAGAATGGAAGCAGACAATTGAGACAATAGGGGCTGCACCAAAAGAGTCAGATAGTAGAGGAGCACAAAGGCATTGGGATAATGGCCTTTTATTTTCAGGAGTCAAGGCACCTCATCATGTGGTATTCTCAGAGCTCTTTGCAGGATGAACAGTGGGAAACTGAGTCTGGATGTGGCTGAAGGATTAGCTATTAAATTATATACACTGCAGTACAAATGTTTGGGAACCCTTAGATTATTCATGTTTTTGAAAGTAAGTTTTTGCTTATTGTTTTCTGGCTTTTTTATTATCATCAATGTTGAAAACAGTTGTGACGCTTGGTATTAGCATTTATCTCTGGTGATCCAATCACAAATGGACAGCACTAACTACAGGTTTAAATATGCCCAAAGTATTTTGTGATCTGATTACATATGATAACATAGATTTTTAATTTTCCAATGCAACATGCTGCCTTCACACTTGTCAAATCACCACTGTGCTAAAAAGATGGTTGTGAGAAAAATGTTGAATGCGAGTCAAATACTTACCAGCATCCAGCAGCTTTTTCACAATGTGGAAGTTGGAATGGGATACACTGTAATGGAGGGCAGTGTTGCCGTTGCCATCGGCCAAGTTTACGATGTGTTGAAGCAGGGCAGGGGAGATGCCTCTGAAAGCATTCAGGTAGTCTTCCACCATCTCTGGGACGGCCGTCTTCTGACTGGACACTCGGAACCACTCATGCTGAACTGTGTTCACATATGGCCTCTGAAATGACCCAAAATGATAAATATGAGGAAGATAAGTTTGTATTATAGGACATTTACTGGACATAGATTGTGCACTTTGTATAGTAACAGCTCAGAAACCTCATAAAAACCTCATAATCAAAGTAAAAAAATAAAACGCATAAACTGAAGCAAAACAAAGAGAAAGATCCAGGATCTTGTTACAAAATGATCCTAATTAATCTAAATTACATTCACTTATCAGGTTCAGGTTTTCCGAAAATTCAGGACAAATACAGCTTTGATTTGACAGAAGCCCAGTCAGCACAACTGCTGGGCGTGTCACAGACCCTCTGTTCAGGGGGTCAGCAGAAATAAGAGTTGTTCCAACATTCTTTTACACCACGTTAACCACAAAGGAGCCAATATCCTTCCTGTTTCAGGTGCAGTGAAGCAGAACTTGAAGAAACATCTAAAACTCTAATTTGCTTTGAGTTGCTTGTTTGACAAGATTGCTGACTAAGGAAAACAGTCAAAGGCATTAAGAAAATAGAGGATTTCACCAAATAATTGTACTAATCTGGAAACACAGATATTATTTTTGTGCACTCAGGGTTTAGACACAGCTAACACTTACCAAATCTTTACTAGATAAAGCCTTGGGGTCGTTGAGGTGGGATTTTAGCATGTTGCATGCAGAAAGCATCTTCTCATTCAACTCATACCTGAGAAAAAAAAAAAGAAATCAATGAATGGTACTTCTGAGTGATGACCAACATTGGATAAAGATATTGGATCAAACGTGGAAACCAAAGTTAGAAGTGGTCAGAGGATTCTAGACTGACCACAATGCTAATGCATTTTCATTATCTGCATTCTAATCTGTAACTTTATCTGTAATCTGTAACAATTCACAAGTTTCCCGTAATGCTCTATTTTTACTAATTGAAAAACAAATCTGCTTGGTATTTGTTGTAGTCTGTGGCTAGAGCTCTTTTTGTCTTGTATGTTGCATTGTGGCTTCTTAGCTTTCACAATGTGAAAAAGACAACAGACACTCCAGTCTTGTGATCTGGTTTGCAACTTAATGAACAATATCCCATGAATTATTCTACTGGACTACACTAGGAGTCTCTTATTTCTCCCCAAAACCTTACATCTCTCTCCTAGTGCTTTAAACTCTTATTTTTCTCCCTTTCACTTTTACATTTTGTTAGCTTTTATTGTTGGAAGGCTTGTAAAGTAGGGAAAGGAAATAGACCAGATACATTCTTTTTTGATCTTTTGAAATTAATACATTTAGAACTTTTAAATTAGTAAATGGTTGAAAAGGCAACGAATGGCATTTTTCTTTTTGCGTGTCCAGTGTAATGGACTGGAATCAAACTCCAAACTAGTTACACAAGCATTCAGGTGTAGTTAAAGAAGCATTCTAGCTAAAGAATATCCAGATAATATTCAGATATGAAATATTATTTCCAGGTGGAAAGAGGACTTCTGAGATTATGAAGGGTAGTACTTTAGTACTCTTTCTCATAACTCATGTCAGGTCTGGTATGCAGGATTCTATAATGATATGATAATTCAGATCTGATGTTTCATTTGTGCCTGCAAACAGTCTATTTTCCTTTAAAAACATTTTTTTTAAATCAATTAAAATATTTGCAGACATAACATCCAAAATACCTTGAATTCTTCTGACGCAAGAGACTCTTGAATTGGTCTACAGTCAAACACTGAGTTACTGGAAATACTTGCCTCTGCCTTTTGTCCTGGCCTAAATCTTCAGTGTCTCTGTCTTCATCCACTGCTTCATTATTCCTGAATTCTTCTTTCCTCCTCTCTCTCACATTCACCATCTTGTCTTTTTCCTCCTCTTCATCCTCTGACGCATCCTCTGAGGAGCTGCTCTCTTCTGAGCTGGAGTCATCACTTGATGTTGTCTCATAGCTAGACATAGAAAGCGCAGATATGCGCATAATTTAATCTCTGTATATTTAGATGATGCTCTAAAATGCTTGATTCTGATTGTTAAAGTGCAGCACTGATTTTGTAAAATGACTGTTAAACAATAAAGCAAGAATATTTAAATCAATATTTCATGCTATTTAGTAAATATGCTACAAGTTTTTTTTTAAACGCTTCTTTCTTATATTGTTAAAGAGAACCTACCCTCCATTTACACCAACAAACTGCAGATTCTTTTTTGTGCCATTAGGCCCCTGATGACCATCTTTCTTCATGATAGACTTCAGGGTGCTATGACTGCCTGGTGGAAAAGAGAAATACAGGCAATCAATTATTTTTAAGTGGAGCCAAAATGTTTAAATTTTAAATTAAATATTAATCCAGGTATAAATAGTGGTAAGGTATATTTAAGCCTACCTACATATTGTTAGTGCATAAATAAAAAAAATAAATAAACCAAAACAGTTTTAATATAGACCTGCACGCAATTTTTTGTCTCCTCAAAAAATGCTGACAACAATCTACACACCCTATTAAAACAGAAAGAAATGCATGACACTGAAATCACTGAAATCGTGATTTATTACGTTATGCAGTGTTATTGCTGTTATGGGAAATGAACAAGCTCAATCTACATTAGCCAGCAACAGCTAATCAAGACCATAAGCTAGAGCTGGCTACATTTCTGAATCTGGAAGAAAAGTACAACATCCAATGCTTGTTGTCCTTTTCAACAGAAGAAAAATAATCAAGAAAAAATATATATATATAAAATCAAAAAAGTTGCATATCAAACACGAGTTTTAAAAAAAAAAAATTCTGTGAAGCAAAAGAAACAACCCACAGCCTAAAGCTATGGCAAACATGTTAAGTACAGGCTTCGCACAGCCAAATACCAAAGAGGATCGCCGCCCCTCTCCACAGAGACTGAAAAAAGAACAGTTCTGAGAACTGCCAGAACATGCCCTACAGATGGACACACTCCCTCTAACAGTCTGAATCTCTAACATTGTATGCGGTGAAGGCCCTCATTATTACAGTTTTTTTTTTGACAGGTGAGAGCAGATGTACTGTATGCTGAGAAGTGTGTCTTAAAGCTGTTAATCTGTTACATGCTCTCCTAAAAGGGTCATACAAGGGTATGGATAAAAAAAGGACATCCAGCAAGGGGAGTTCAATATGAATAAGTGACTTCTTTTATGATGGTTAACAACAATCTTATAACATATTAAACAATCATATCAACACAACACAAGTCAACTACATTACAACACATAATCAGAATAGTGTACTTGCTGACTCTTTCTCAGTTTGTGATATGCATCTAAATCTCTAAATATTCTTCATATCAGATGGTCTTTTTATTGCAACGAGCCAAAGGAGGCAGTGTAAGAATATACGATATGGAGAATATCTGAGCACATCTTCTGCTTTTTCTAAAGCTACTGTAAATCAGTTGATGGCACACATGAAAACACAGCAGCAAAAACTTCATATTAACACACTGACTGTCAACTGAAATGAACTGGTACTGCAAAAATATCCATACAGATGTCTCTTGCTTGTTTAGTGACATTGGGCATACCATGCAATGCTGTGGACATTTGCTGGTCCATGCGGCTTTTCTGTGTTGCTGTACCATGTGCATCATCAATACACACATTTTCTATCCTTGTGACCTCTGTCCTCGAACTACTTGAGTGGGAACTGACCATCTGTGTTTCTGGATTAACAGGATGGAATAAGACAGAGAAAGATATTTATGAGGTAAAACAATGCATTTAAAAAAAACAAAAAAACAAGCCAAAAACAAAACATACATTAGTTAATATCTCGGGACAATCAACCCTTAAAATAAAGGTAAAATTGGAGGAACACATGGAAAGGTAAAGGAAAGGTTGTTTTGGTATTGAGTGCAATAAGAAACAAAAATATCAGGAAACTGTTTTGCTGTTTGCATCTTGAAAATCTGAAATTAATCCTTGCAGAGCTTAAAATAACTATTTTTTTTACATAAATGGCAAAAAAAGAATGTACAGAATTTCAGCTGTATAAAAGCAAACTTGGCAATAAAGCTAAAAGCCTTCAGAATTACATAGCAGTGGAAAAATAACACCATATTTTGGTATATGTCAGGAGCTGCTTATATTTAGACTTGTCAATAAATCAACCAATAAGGTAAGTATTTTCTAGGTGCAGCTGAAACCAACGTATGATAGTGTACATAATAACTATTGTCAAATTTTACCTCTAAGACAACATAATACAGCTGCTGCCAAAACAAAGCTGCATGTAAAAAAAAAAATAAATAAATAAAATAAAAAGACTACTTTGGACTACACTCAACCAGAATAGAGTGCTTACGGATTCTCTCAGTGTAAGATAATATGTGCAATGATTATGGTATTCTTCACATCAGATGGTCTTTCTTCGCCATGAACCAAATGTAGTAATGTAATAAAAATATTTCTGCAAATGAATGTCCAATATGGAGAATACCTGTGCACATCTCCTGCTTTATCTAGAGTCAAATCAGTTCATAGCAGACATGGAAACACTAAAACCTTGGCAGCAGTTTTGACTGACCATTGGCCATAATCCTCTGATGTGCATGTCTAAAAAATTCTCTCTCTCTCGATTCCCTGCAGAGTAGAAGCAACTGTTATTTATATCTTCAGAGCATTCCATAAAAACTCAGGGTAAAAGCCTGTTGATGATAGAGAAATATATGACCACTGATCTAAACATTTTTTAGGTTCTTGTGACTTTTAAGGCTTTCTAGAAAAACACAAAAAAATGAGTAAGGGCTACTTGTGCACATACTAAAAGACACTTTGGATATCTTCTCAGAGTTAGGTCTTATAGAGAGAATGTCTTTAGACAAAGCTTTTCGCCATTACATAATGCTGAGGACTTATGAATCAGCATCAGCAAAGACAACAACAACTAGCCATTTACCACAAGCTGCTGCCTTCCAAAAGAGATGAGATCATTGTTGGATTATATCCAAAGCCCCTATGTATTTTTCAGGGTCAGAGAAAACTTTGCCCTGTCAGATTGTGTCAGGCATCATTACAGACACAAATGCACCGTGTACCCTTTTGTCTCATCCCTCTTCCTCACCATACTCAGCAGGAAAAGGGGACCTGAGTGTAAATAAAGTAACTTGGAGTACAGCCATGCTTTATATTAAACATGCAGTGATAGTCTTCTTCAGCATGCATGTTCTTTGGTTCATATAAGATCAAATAAACTGCAACTTACCTTTCACAGTGTGGTCTGAGTTCTCTGTCTGTCTCGGAAGATCCATATTGGAGAGCTCCTCAACACTTCCATACTTCATTACAGAATTGATGGATGATAGAGTAGTAACCAGCTCACTATTGATGGAGCTAAACTGGGATTGTTGAGGTGGGCCAAATGCATCTGCCAGCTCACTGTAGTTCTGAGCAAGCAACATCTGCTGTTCCTGCAAGAGCTTCTGCACTCTCTCTATGTAGTGATCGAGTCCAACACCTGCCCCAGGCTGCGAGTGGATGGGTCCTGCCGATGACACTGATCCCACAGGAACACTCTCAAGTTGGATCAAGGTGGGAGACTGAGAAGGTCCACATGCAATGTTCCTTGTCTTGTGACCGACTAAAAAGTTTTCATTTATGTTTGTGAGGCCAACCCCAGTCTCTTTGGTTTTGTAAGATGGCAACCTGTCATGAATACCTTCTTCAGATGCTGTTGTACCTACTGAAACTGAGCGTGTTTTTAATGTGGCCGGCATATCTTTCACAAGTCCATCACCAATGGCAACTGTACGGGTCTCCACTGGTATGGTGTTAACTTGTTTGTCTTTTGAGTATGGTAGCGTGGTGGTGCTGGAATCAGTAAGAACCACCTTGTCTGTATTGGTTAACTTGCCTATTGTCTCAATTTCTGTATTTGTGTACTGTGAGGCACACATGGGTAAGACCATAACTCCAAAGTCAGTTCTTTGAACTTCATCTGTTGCTGTGCTCTGGGTTTCCATATCCTTGATAGGGCTGACCATTACATCGACTGAACAATCTCCACATCCAATAGACCTGAACTCCTTGGCTTGTTCAGCCTCTGTTTTGCATAGTCCTAAACCTCCTTCCATTAATTCTGTGTTGATCCCCATTTCACATACACTTATTTCCACTCCAACACTCTGGTTGCACATCACAACCTGCCTGCCAACACACTGTTCCTTAACTTCTGCACTTTCTCGTATAAGCCACCGCTCCATTGGCAACTCCGGACCCACCGAAACATGCCTTCCCTCTGGTTTACAAATAATGCCTACTGAATTCACTTGCTGGACATGATTTGTGCTTGCATTGCTAAACTCAACGTGGTTGCCTACACCTTGGCTCTGTGTGGACACTCTGGCCTCCACTGAAGTGCTGTACATCTCTGGCCTTGCCAACATTCCTTTGTCTGCCTTTTTTCTCGATCCAGCCTCTTGAAGCTGAAGCTTTAGCTTTCCCATTTCCATTTGGTGGGTGGTCTCCTTAAGTTGAACCTCCAACCTGTAGATCTTCTCTTTCAGGGCTTCGATGGTCTGGTGCTGCATCTCAATTTCAGCTTCTACTTCACTGCTAATACCTAGCATGGCTTCAGTCACACCAACTCCTGTGCTTCTCAACTCCTGCTCTGTTCCCACAGCCACATCTCTGTTTTGCCCAAGTGACCTCCGATACACAACCACATTGTTCATGTTCTCATCAGCTCCGACACCAATGGACTTGCTTTCACACCTCCGCCGCTGGATGTTTTGGTTTGTTTTTTCCTCCATTTGGTGTAAGCTGTGCTTCCTTTCCTCACCATTATCCTGCAGGTTTCTTTCCAAAGCCTCCACGTCAGCCGTCAGTTGCCTGAACTCTTGTAGCCTTTGAGTGTTGTGCTCAGGGTTCTCCATCTCCTCAATGTGAAGTTCAGAGCCTGTCCTGATCTGGGTCAAGGGCTCATACTGATCAGCACTTCCCACACTATAGGAGCGCTTCCTGAATCCTCCACCTGGACTCTGCCCCGCTACCTTGGAGTTCTTCATCTGGGACACTAGTTGCCTTTTTTCTTCTTGCAAGACTGAGATCTTGACCTGAAGGATTGGGATGGTCTTTACCTGCTCCTCCAGTTCTTTTAGTCTCTTTAGAGCTACTACCATCTGTTCTCGAATGTGCTGGAGGTGCAGTGGGCTAACATTGGTCACTGGTGTGGTCATGCCTGAGCTGAGGGGACTGTGGCGGATCGAACTGCCCATAGAGGATGTGAAGTAGGGGTTGTACTCGCCATTGCCTAGATGTCCATTATGTTGAAAAGAATGCGAGTTGGGTGAAATCTGGCTCGGCCCATAGGAGCCACTGTAAGAGGACAGGGAACTGGAAGAGCCCATTCCTCCAAAACTGGCTAGTCGCCGACGAGGCGGCTCATTGACCGGTGGCTGCATCAGGAGGCGCTCCTGTTCCAGGCGCCTTCGGGTCTCCATGAGTGTTTTCTCCACCTGGGGGTTATGGCGAAGAAGGCGGGGAGAAGGTGGAGGCAGCAGCTGCTTGGTCTCTGGGATGTTTACAAAGGCTTGGGGAGCTTCATGGATTTGGGCAGTATGGCCAGGGGGGGCTACCTGGTTCTGAGGTGTAAAGTAGACTGGCGATGGTTTGCTTTCATCGCTGTTGGAAGAGGATAAGGAGTCTGTTGAAGTCCACTCAGCCTGGCCACTGCAACTACCCTGAGGAGGCGGCGCAGACCTGACCACTTTTGGCTTTCTTTGGATGTTTAGCTTCTTGATGGTGTTGCCCCTCTCAATGTCATCCACATACTTGAGGAAGTCCAGATCTAGCTGATAACCATACGGGGTTTCCAAACAGTAAGGGTCCTTCTCATCATCATCTTTTTCTGAAAAAAAAAAAAAAGAAGTGAAATGAATTGAGTAAGTTATCTAATTACTGTACAGTTATTCTATTATTTATAGAATAATGACAGAAAAGAGAAATGTGCAATCAGTCCTTGAAATCTGTTACACCTTTTTTCAAAGCTTTATAACACCATATAATTTTGTTCCCCAAATATGATGATTTCCTTTCAGTATCTTCCAAATACAATACATCAAGACATGTTATTGAACCAAAAGCAATACAGCAACAACAAATTAATTCATCAATCCCCAAAAAGACTAAAACAGAAAACTAATAAAACAAAAATATATTAAAGTTTTGACAGCGTTTCTCCAATCTGACTGCCTGGTATATTAAGACGTACAGTACATAACTCTTTTTCCAAAAGCTGTCACTCCTATGGTTGCAAGCCTAAAGGGTGACAACGGTTATACCCAGTAATCATAAAAGTGTCATCCAAACACTACTTCACAATTACGCAATACTTTCTAAGAATTTTCCACCAAGAGTTAAACCATTAACTAACAACAATTACATTTTCCATCTATCGATTTCCAACACCAGATTGTAAAGATGTTTTCTACTCAATTTCATGGCAAAACAAACTCCATGTGTTTGCTGAGCATTTGCACGGGGAGAGTAACTGGGGGTGGGGTTAAGGGGAAAACAAGGAGAGCAAATATTTCTTTTTACCCAAAGATCTTTTTGGTCTAATGCAACTGGCAATATCTTAAGCATTTTCCCCACTCACTACCTAGCAGACAAGAAATGCATTGACACAGAGGCAAAAACTTAAATGTTTTTTTTCAGCTAGAAGCCAAGGAATATCCATCAACAGAGCTTATATCACAGTCCAAATTCCACACCAGACAGAGAATTCCTCCCGTCAGTCAGACAGATTAACTCTCTGGAAGCCAACACACTTTTAGATGACTTAGAGAGCAGACACAGTGCAGAACAAACAACAAACCATTAAACAAATTTCTTAGTAAATTTTAACTAAATATGTAAAAAGCTAGAATGTTTACTTGGCCATGTAACACTACCTCCCGTGTCCCTTATATAGACATAACTGAAAGGGGTTTTGAGAAGGTTAAGGCAACCTAATCCCTCATTGTTCAAGCGTCACTTACCCAAAGTCAAACAGCAGTCCTCATGCAGCGACGCCTGTTCGCTTACAAGCCGTAATAGAGCTTTATAACTAGAACAAGCTGCAGGCTGCCTCCACTCACTCACTCACTGAGCACTTTCTCAACCTTCACTCCATAAGGGGAAAAAAATTCCACTATTGGTGTAAACTTAGCCTAGCTCAGCGCAGCCTGTGATAGGCTAAATGCCTCCACCAATCATGCAGCACTTACACTGTTTCTTCTGTCTTGCCTCTCTCAAAGTGCTCTTTAAACACTTCGTAACCCCTTCAAACAGTGGTCCCTTCTTAAGCACTCTTTCCAGGCATGCCTTTGCCGTATTAATCAGCCTAAACTCACCAGACACATAATACAAGGTTCATTTAAGCATCTTCTTAATGTTCAGGACTACAGATAAAAACACTAGCATATTGTGAAATGAACATGGCTTTTTAAAATTACGATAAAAGTTTAAAACGTTTTCTAAACGCTCCAACTAAACTAAAAAGCTTCATCCTTTATTTACCCATGTAACACTCATTCAACACAAATGACAAAACCTCTTTTACTGTATTTGCACTGCAACAATTCCTAGCTTGTTCAACACACCAGCTAGCTTTGCTGACTATAGCAAGAGCACAACAGCAATGTCATGGAGAGCGAGACAGGCTTGTCTGGTACGAGGAACAGACACTTGGGCAGCTGAATGCTGACCTCACTGGCTGGGGGGGGGGTGTTGGGGTGGGGGGGGGGGTGTAAACCTGCGACACTAAAGGGGCAAGCAAGAAGCGAGGGAAACGAATGAAAGCAGTGTTAGAAGCGACTCCAAGAATAATCCACCCACTCTCCCACTCTCTTTTAGCAGTATAGAATTACACTACCCACCATCAGACACAAAAACAGACTTGAGGATGTTCAGATCAAAATAGTTTATGCTACAACCAATGTACTGAATCAAACTTATTTTATGTTGAAAAGCACTTTGAATGGAATGAGTTAGTCTGGTTTAAAGTTTAGCAACCAGCTAACAGCAAGTTAAAGATTCAAAAATGTGACAGAATATATCCTTAAGGCAAATATTCACACTCCTTTAGGCAAATATTCACAGTCCGTTCCTATTTTGGTAGTAGGTTTCCTACTCCTAGGTTGCTTTAGACTGCAAGTTATAGTCCTTGACAGAAGTGGAAAAAAATTTAAAATTGCAGGTGACGCATTTATTTATTTATTTTAAGAAAAAAATGTGATTGGCTAAAATAAAATGTAACAGTATGGCTGTGGCCAATAAGAGAGCAGAAAAAGGAAGTGTTCTGACAGGTGGACAAACAAACATGACACATGATCGTTTGGAATGTCTGTTGTCATAAAGTTATTTGTGGACAAAATGAGCAGAAAGAGACAGCATGTAAATGTTTTAAAAAAAAAAAAAACTTATGAAATAGCCTCCATTAGGAGTGATTTAAATGACCGTCCAATCTTTCTAGACCATTCAAAAAGGTCAAAAAATGTGTCTGTTTTGGCAGAGGGGAAATGGTTTGAAAAAAAAACCATGGGAATATTTCTAAAATATGCAACAAGGGGTGCTTGCTTTCTTTCTTCTTTCCTTTTTTTAAAAGAAAAAAAAAAAATCACTTGCATTTGCCAACAGACAGGATGGTGTGATTTCTCTCAGTTTGACCAAATGTAACATTAGTGTCATGTAAACAGCTGAAAATAGACGTCCACAGACAACCCTGTTCTTTTTCCTGCTTGATCTGTGCACTGCTTTTTCCTAAAGAGGTGGACAGAAAGGGATAAGTGTGTCTCACAATCTTTAAGTTTAAAAGGTCATGGCTTATCTACTGTGTCTAACAAAAAGTGTCTGACTAAACGTCTGAAGACATTTCAGCAAGTAGCTGCTAAATATTTGAGAGATCAGCATTACATTGGACCCAGACAACATTATGCCTTGCGAAAGTTAAAACATTTTAACTAGTCTGTTATCTAAAATCTTTAGTTCGAATTAGCGTTTTGGCCTCTTTTAGGTTCTGCGGTCTATTCCAATTCAAGACTCATGAGAATATTCATTACCAACTACAAACCCCCGAGGACAATGTTTTCAGTTCTCATGTAACAATGAAATCTCAGCGGATCTCTCACAGAGTCCAGATCACCTTGGGCACGGATCTGCTGAATGTTAGCAATGAAAATAAACGTGCATTTGAATGTCTCGCCTTTGATGCCCCAAATCCATGATGTGGCAGGAAAAGCAAACTTCATAAATCAGCTTGTTTTGCTAACCACAAAACATATGGAAATTTAAGAGTTTAGCATGTCAGAAATGACAGCAGGAAAATGGTGGTTCAAATAAGCATGAAAGGTTTGTGATCCAGTGTGTTAACTTTATGTTTAACTTTAAAATTCTACAGTGAAGATCCACACTCAAAGAATATCGATTTAACAACCACTGAACCCTAAACATTCAATTACCTGCAATATTACCTGACCAATTACAATTCAGTATGCAAATACTATCATAAAAGAAGCATGTGAACATGGATATTTTGTCATTTTTGAAACATGCACCTGGAACATGTCAGTTTCTTTCAAAAGGCATTTCAGACATGCACACTAGAAAAACTAAAACCCACATCAATGGCCTCCAGATTTGTACAGCAGTTTTCTTCAGTCTAAAACATTACCAATGAAAGTTATAACACTACCTACTGTAATGCTGCTATAGAATAACACAAGTGGCATGATATTGCTGACTGGATAACATGCTTCCAAGTAAAATAGAATTAAAAATAGAAACTTAAATAGATGCCCCCCCCAATACAATACAATACAAATGTAACTTCTTTAACTTTCTCTTCTATTAACAAAGCAGCAAAACACAGTTGCCATTTAGTAATTCAGTATCTACAACACTTCATCAGTTTTACTTCGAGGCTATTCATTCAGTCTACCTTTAAATGCCTACACTACAGCACTGAATAGATTACATTTGTGTGACTTACTGGTCAGGAGTTTGACAAGTAGTACTGTAGCAGGCTAGCACTACTGGTCTGAGCATATCAGTCTTCTCTCAAACACCACACACACACACACACACACACACATAAGAGAAAACAGAGGCCCTTTTTCTCACTCTGGCCTGGTATTTCCTGACCCGACCCATGGAAACCACGTCACCCTCGCAGTTTAATTATCCCAGAAATCCACATCATTTTCAAGACCACACTAACAAACGCACACAGAGCCATTAAACAAGCAAAACAACAATGCTGGAACAGACACAGAAGCTTCTCTAAGAATAGTCCTGCCATGAAAGAACAAAGTGAAACCCAGGCAAAACAGTGAACAGATTCAGTATTAAGCATTCATATTAACTAAACCTGGAGTACATGCCAGACTAAAACTAATTCAGCCAACATTAACAGTAACTAAACCAAGAATAGCAGAAGGAATGGCAGCAAATTACATGCAGAGTATGTTGTTGTTGTAGACAATAAACTTCAAGTTAATTACAATTGGTAAGGCTGAATCATAGTCCTGTTTGACTTATTTCTTCTAAGTTCTAGAACTTATTTCATAATAGATTCCATAAGTTTTCAGACAAGCTCTGATAAGAATTTAAATAGTCCATGAAATGGCTTGAGGAGTGCAGTTCTTTTTTGTGTTCATGTAAGGTTTGGAAAACCAGTATCTTTTTCAGTACCAGTACATTTATCCAAAGCGACTTACAAATCAGCACAATGGTAGCAGCTAAAGTATCCTTTAAAGCTATTGTGATTTGCTATATACACCCCAGCATGCATTTGGTCTATTTTCCCAGGATAACAACACATTTTAAATTTCTAATACTATTTACAAAACTAAACTTGTGCTGTGCCTAATATTTCATTCATCTACTCAAATTTGCTCTAGCACAAAATATACAAGCAGTCGCACAACTGCTTTGAAGGTTTGCACATTGTAGATAAGAATGAAAACTTGACTTTGTTGAGAGTCAACACACAAAGAAACTAAAAAGATGTTTAAATCTTAATGAGATACCAGATCACTTGTATAGAGACAATTATCGTACCTCAACAGTAATCAAGTACCACCAATTTAGCACATCCATTAGCCCTTCAATGTTGACATGTTAATCAACTAGAACTCTAGACTTCATAATGGCACAGCTTGGCAGCCTTGTTTAACATCAAGTGCTCTGGGCTTAGTTTGCTGTGGAGCCGCCATATGGAAAGGGTCCAAGACAACACAAAATCTCCTTTAGGGTGTTACTGACCTGAATTTCGTTGCGTAAACATCAAAGGTGAAGATTCAGTGACACAGACAACCAAAACGCCCCATATCTTAAAGAAGGAATCTAGCAACTGACAATTGATTTCCCTAATCTACAACAAAAGCATGCCTGTCTGACATTTAAAATGACCTTGTGTCAACATAAACTGGCCCAAAAAAAGGAGCAATACCTATTAATTAAATTCATTTCCACTGAATTGGTCAATATAAAGCGGCTGGCATAACACTTCTTATTACTCAAGCTGTTGCTCTATTGTCAGGAGGAACGCGCAGTGGAATGTGTTGATGTTGTGGTTGAGTGTTCAGAGCACGGCAAGGCTGACAAGCAATATTTCACAGCACGCTGCAAAAGTCACGCTTCAATACTGGGTTAGGTTTGCAGGACTGTGCAGATCCTAAAAAGAAGCATGAACAATGTAGCCTAAAACAGCACTTAATCAGTAAAGTCTTTATATGTACAGATCATTCTGTTTGAAATTAACATGAAAACGGAACACACAGATGAAAAAAAAAGAATGACAGAAAATATAACATACCACCAGTGTTGGGGGTAACTAGTAACATGTAGCAGAATTACAATTTAATTACAAAACAATTGTAACTGCACGTTTTTATCACTAACTGCAACCAATTACAATTAAATTACAGGTACTTAAACTCCTGGTTTTACAGACTAAGCAAGGATTAGGCCATAGTTCAATTAAATATAAACATGCTTAGAAAAAAAAACATTACTGGGGTGCATCTTGAGACAAAACAAAGTCACTGATATATTTTAAGATCAGTCAATGCAGCTTAAAACCGAGGGAAAATAACATTGTCATTAAAATGTTAACAAATACAGTCTGGTTACATCTGAATATTCATCATCTCAAAACACAAAACCATCTGTTGTTCTTACTGTACATCCATGTTCTATAAATATGTTCAAAAGCTCACCTGGGTCTTCACATGGCAAAGTTAAAGCTGAAGTGTATACATTTTGTGACGCTAAACAATTTCCGTCTTAGTTGTTTTTTTTAACGTTTTTTTAAACATCGCAAGTAGCCAAAAAAACAGCAAAGCCTAACTGGTTCAATCAGTACTGTGAGTTTGAAATGGAACCTTTTGGAAGAGAGTGTTTGGGAAACCAGTTTGACAACAATTATTATGTTTGCAATTCCATTTGGTGATTTTATTGGTGCCAAAATTACACACTTCAGTTTTCACTGAGAATAATTGCAGGCATAAACACTGATGATTCATTAGAGAACAGATTTGACAATTGCGCTAATTAAAAGGGAGGGGTGTTACCTGAGGCATTGCCGTTAACGTGCATGGTTTGGGCCATTGCTGCAGACACTCACTCGATATCCCACAGAGAGCCTGAATGCACTCATGCAAATGTCATGCATCAAATCAGCTTGCCATGCAACCTGCAAACTGGACAAAACACAAAACGTCAGACAATGCCACATGCATGATTCACAAAAACAAAAAATGCAATGAAGTGAAGTTTGTGAAACAAATCATGGGCTCTGATATGATATAGGTTTGCCTAAGCTTAGTGACGCACCTTAGTGTTGCAATTTCCGTACTTGTTTAACCAAAAACATGAACTTTTTATTAAGGTCATTTAATATTTAACAACAAATAGAACCTTAACCTTCAAATGGTGAGGATACAGAAATAACCTTGTGACAAATCCTACTTAAGGTGTTAGAATTCACCCAAAGTCTTTTTACAACTCATTAAATTTATACTAATCTATAGTATCTTCGAAACACTTGGTACATGAGTACTGTAACTATTATGATGCTTCTGATGATGTTTTTTTTCATTTTTGTGCTTGACAGTGCAAGTCCTTATTCACTTTCATTAAATGTAAAGTTTAAAATTCACCATTTAATGATAGAAAGTCATCCTAGGTGTGGAACAACATGAGGGTAAGTTACGTATGACAGAATTTTATAACTTTTGGATGAACTTTTAAATTTTAGAATTTGTTTTCCCATTTGAGATGCCATGTACTGAAAGGCCCAGAAAAAGGCAGCCTTACATAGCTGAACAAAGTTGCACACTTCTACACCTTATAAGAACTCTAGAATGAAACTGCACTCATTCTAAATTAGCACAGGAACTGGAAGGAACAAACAAACCTCAAAAGCAATAATGCCAAATACTGATGTGGGGCAACCAGCACAACGTCTGTAATGGTCTCTAACTTTATATTGAGAAAAGCTGTGCATTTTTACATGTTATATGTTTGCATCAGTAATATCAAGAATTTAGCATTCAGCATGATCCTCAAACCAACAACCATTTAGATATTAAAGGCAGCAGATTAGGGCTGTGTAAGCAGAGCAGCAGACATGCATGTGTGCAGCAGATACAGTGGTGGGTCTCATAAACCCATAGTGGAAGAACGGCAGGAAGAAGGACCAGTGGGAGGTCTTCTATATTCTTTAAAGAACACAGACTTGGGAAACTAGTAAAAACAATGATTGGACCTGTCTTGAGTATTATGAAACACAGGACATGCTATGGAATTTCCTCCAACTTGCACAAACACAAACTCACATATTAAAACAACAATAACAGCAACATGTCGTCCTTTTTTTTTTTTTTTTTTTTGGAAGGCACATACAGCATGGCCAAAGTTCACATCCAAACTGATGTTACCGCTCAGAAATGTTGTGCAATGCCTTTTCAACCGACACCAATGCAAAATGTAGCTCATGTTTGTTAAGTTTCGATATTTGTTTGAATAGAAGAGAGAGGACAAACTTTTCCTTTTCACCATTAACAAGCAGAGCAAAAGAGCTAGTCAATAAATCACTTCAGTCTGCAAACAGCGCGGCATGTTCAACACTTTGTACATAGTTGTTTAGTTTTAACAATTCAACTCCGTCTCTAACACACACAAATGTACTAAGCTAATTTGATGAAAATATGCACGTATGGGTGAAAGTCAATTCGGAGCTTGTCAAAACATGCTAAAAAGCCGCTATTTAATGTGTGGCTTGACTTGGTAGATATTTTAACCCCCAAATGCTTGACCACTTGAACATATCACACAGATTAGCTTGCATCACAAACGCTACAGACAAAAATTGCACGCGTACTGTACATCAGATGCACATGTGACAGACTAAATGGTGCACCTACCTTGCTCAGTCATTCTTAAACTTCTTCAGCACGTAGTCACAGAGAACAGTGTTACTACGGCCTTGCAGTAACCTGTAAGTCAAAACATCTATGCACCATGGAGTGTGTATTACAGCTAAGATTAGCTAACTTGCTCAAATTTCAGGGATCCTATAAGAGGAAAGTACGCATCCATCCACTGGTCACCAGAACATTAACAGGACACTGTGTAAAAAAAAAAAAAAATCCGTCTAATCAAACAATGTTATGTCCTCTACTGGCACAAAGGCATCAGCAAGGTTGCTTGTTAATAGCAAACAGGGTCAGCCCAGCACTGACTGACATGTAACTGCAGGTAGATCATTCAGATAGCGTGAAGAATTAGAAAGGTGTGTTTTATCATTTTTACTCATTCAGTGTCACACCCTATTCTCAACATTCTGTTAAGCAAAGTCTGTATTTAAATTCTACAATATAACTGACTCTTTTCATAAAGAAAAATCAAGAAGAGATGCACAGTAAATGCCATTTCTAACAATCCACTGCTTAAAGCAAGGACCTCCAGGTATGTCAGAGGGCTATAGGCGAAAGATCACGAAAACACTCATAAAAACTCACAATTCCTGAAAAACAAATGATTGATACATTAAGACATCTGTGATGAAATAAGTCAAATAACGCCTTGCTAACAGGTATATACAGAGCTTTAAAAAACGCTGATGAGAAAAGAAAGCACTGTCACACAGTCTTGTTGCAATCTTTATTTTCTATTTGACATCTTCATAAATAGAGAGAACTTGTTAGCTAAACACGGCATGCAAGTGGGAGGTATTGCACACCTCCAGAGGTGAAGGCAGGTTAGCATGACGAAGCAGTCACCTGACACAACACCATAGCTAGAAGCAGCATTTAAACAGAGCGCAGGTCCATACAAAGCTCTAAATTCAAACACACACACACACAAACAAAACTGCTGGAGACAGGTCTGAAATGGGAGTGGTAAGGTGTACTGCTATAGAAAAATGAACAAACACACCTAGTTTCTGTCACTTGTCATTAATTTAACTGCTCTTTCTATCACACCTTCTACAGAATTCATTGTAAATGGTTAATTTTTGCAAAAAAATGTTGTGTTGTTTCTGTACACATATGACTTCTATGACTAACACATAATGAGAGGTTTAGAGGAATGCAGAGGAATCTTGCTCTATATTGTGGTGAAAGTTGCTAGTGTAATGAGAGAATCCATTAGTAAAGGCACACACAAAACCCAACAAGTTCAAATATTTCCTTCTTCCAGAGCTCTAAAATCTTGTTTAAAAATGAAATGTGAAGAGTTATTTCATGTTAATGTAAACGCTAATTTATTTAGATACATATCCATTATAAAGTTAGGTATTAGTACAAAAAAATAAATAAATAAATAAATCACCATAGTTAAAATGAGAAGACATTTTTATTGGAGCACCAAATTAACAGATTAGAATGATTTCTGATAGATCATGTGACACTGAAGGCTGAAATAATGAATCAATTTTATCATTACATCTAAAAACAATGTTATGGATTTTACAGTATTTTTATTAAATGCAGCCTTGGTGAGCAAAACGGACTTCTTATTAATAAACATATAAGCTCAAAATCAACCAACCCTACCCTAAAGCTTTGGACAATATATGTGACAGATATATGACAGCCACATCAGAGGGGAAGATGCAGTTTCTCATACAAAGCTATCATGGCGTCAGAAGTCTTGAACTACAGTGAAATCATATGGTCTATACTTGTATGCTGCTTTTCATCCATTGAGGACTTTGAAAGGCTGACTTTTCACCCCCCAAGGAGCACAAGAGATACAAGATAAGTAAACGGCAGATTTTTAGTTTCCTTTAACACCATCCAAGAAGCTTTTCAAACTAACCACAGTCTAAACCTGAGACCACCTATAGAGCCTCATGCTGCTCTCACAAAAATTCAAATAATGGGTCAAAGTAACATGAACTTCATGTCCTCAGGGGAGGAGGTGCATCTGAGAGGCCACAAGGCCATTTCGGATATTGCTGTTGTAGTTTGAGGAGGAGCTGCAGGTGTGTCCATTGACCATTTTCAACGAGGGGCTCCTGAAATTCATAATGTCACACATAACCTGAAGCCAAGAAAATGAAGAGCGCAGGAGTAAATGCTTAAGCGAAACAATTCAGATGACCAAATCATTCTACTTTCCTCTGAAACTTACAAACTATATCCCAGAAACACACTTACAGGCCTAACTCCTGTTTGATCTTCCACACCAATGATTAAGAAAGTTGAAAAACAACCTAATACAACACCACTTAACAGCAGCCACAGTCAATTATGAAGACTAGAGTTGGAGGAAAAGGAGGATTTGTCAGCGGCAACTTGACCATGAAAGCAGCCAGCTGAATTTCATTACAGCGCTGAGCTTTTAAATAAACCAGAACTAAAGAACTTCAGAAAAGCGAGGGGCTGAACACACCTGTGCATTCGTGTTAGCTTCTGGCAGGGGGGCCAAAGGTCTGACCCGGGCTCAAATACCCCCAACCATTACTTACGACAACCATGCTGATCCCCCTTCTTCCAAATCCAGCTTCAAAGCTTATAATTATCTTGACGGGTACAGGGGGGTTTGAAACCACAGACCATTTTTTATTCTGTCTTTGGGTTTTTTTAGCCTAAGAAATGTGAAACTCAAAGAAACCATCTTTGCATGCAAAGGCAGACAAACAATGCAGCTTTTAAGAGTGCTGCATTGGTTTATTAAAAAAAATTATTGACAAATAATAACATAACACAACCATTTCGACATTACCCAGTTCATCTGAATCAAATGTATCCAGGATATTCCAAGAACCCGACATTAACTTGCTGTAAAAGTCAACCTTCAAACAGCGAGTGCAAACTCCTGCCAGCGACTGATGCACTAGATGGCCAGTTTAAAATGAAGATCAGACTGAAAGGTCCTAAACCTGATCTAGTTCGGCTAAATATAAAGAATCATTTGAACCCTGGAGAGAAAGTGACTTAATCATAACCTCAGGCCCGTTAAGAGAAACGCATGGGCCGTAGAGCCTATTTTTGTCATTATCACCCTCTTGTCTGGTCTGTTTGCCTTAAACGGCGTCCTGTGATAAGTCTCTAGATTCACTGTTAAGTGCAGGCAAAGTGTTAGCTTATCAGTAACAAGAACATCTCTCTAAGCTACTACAGTCTCCTACTGTTCGTATG
Organism: Enteromius unitaeniatus; assembly: GCA_032359435.1. Classification (NCBI taxonomy): domain Eukaryota; kingdom Metazoa; phylum Chordata; class Actinopteri; order Cypriniformes; family Cyprinidae; genus Enteromius; species Enteromius unitaeniatus. Next base: position 12,027,072 of record JAUMHI010000040.1, on the reverse strand, counting down.
CTCTCTGAAACATAAATGTAATATATTTAACATAATGGGAATCCAGGAAATACACAAATACAGTGTTATTGTTTTTGGAAACAAACAACTTCTAATTTAAAACAAGACGATAAACAGAATTGAATGGATACTATTTAGAACAAATCAGTCTGACTCCAACGCAAGCCCATATGAAGAGTCCATTTGTGCCTTTCCCAAACATCTTATCTAGTGCTGTCAAAGGTTACAGAGAATTTTAGGATGGTAGGAAATAGGTTGTTGTGGAATGCCTTAAAGAAAGACTTTAGATAAACTATACTGTTCAAACGTTTGGGTATAGTGAACCTTATTTGTAGTCTTTTATGCTTACCGTGGCTGCATTTGTTTGGTCAAAAATATAGTACTCTCTGAAAATGAAGTTACACAGTAAAATGTATTAAAAAATTTAAAAGCAATTATTTAAAATTGTAATAATAATTCACAATATTACAATAGAATTCTGAGCTCAAATTATTATTATTGTTTCTGTCGTCATCAATTTTGAAAACGATTATGCTACTTATATTTTTTGTGGAAACATTTTTCATCATACATTTTTTCCCAAGACTCTTTACTAAACGGAAAGTAAATGTATTTAAAGTTAAATACACAGCATTATTATAAATATCTGTATTGTACAATCCTGCTAAATAAAAGTATTTACTAATTTTAAAACCGCAATGTACTGTATACAGCAAGACAAGTTGTGTTTCTGTATTTGATAAATGTAAAATAATAATAGTACATTTTTATTTTAATGAATGATCAAAAACACCACCTCTGTTCTATTGAACAGTCTAATTTCAAGAGGTCTGGTAGAGCAGGATATTGACTTGCACTCAGTGTATTCCTGTGTAATAGTGATAGCCGCTTTGAAGAAGAGCTGAGATCTTTTCTTTATAATCAAAAAATCAATTGTCAAATTGCTAAGTACAAACTTAATCACACCGCCAATATAAACAGAGGAACATGTTACAAAGACAAAAAAATCTTTCCAAAAAAAACCACTAAACTAAAAATAACTGTTTTTTGTTTATGTAATTTATACTTATTTGCTAATGGTTGGTGTCTATTCATAAACTGAGGACAGATTTAGGAGGCTGGTTTGGAATGCACCTCTGATTCGAGTTCTTCTCTATTTTTGGAATATGTTTCATCTGTTAAAACTGGACTCTATCACAACAGGACCAAATCCACAAAGCGCAAACAAATCCACACACATACACACACACTAAAAAAATAACATGCATTTAGAAATGCTATAACATAAATAAAATCTAAATTACAAATGTGGACATCCCCAAATTAAGGTTTTATCGTTTTATCAGGTTACCCAAAATATGGCTAAGAATGACAAAGACCCTGAAGACAAGCTGATATTTGTTTCTTTGGCACTTTCAGAAGTCAAATTTCAATTCTTTTCCTAAACTGAATCACAAGTGCCTGGCCTTGTCTGACTTTAGTCAAGTCAAGTCACTTTTATTTATATAGCGCTTGTAACAATACAGATTGTAGCAACCACTGAACATTATTTGGCTTAATTGGGGCCAGTTCTCCTCTGGCCGGACTCCCAGCACCTAATTTCCAGTTCCAGTGTAGAGGACTTATAGTGTGTGACAGTCTGCTTTTCAAAGAGATATGAACATGCACTCATACACCCACAAAAGCCAACGTGTCTTCAAAAGTGCCTGTAGCAGAGTATTCTTTGAACCAAATAGCTTCAGGAGCATCAACATCATGCACTTATTATTCATCTTCTACCTCTTCTCTTTAGCGGAAATGTAGTGAAGTGAATAAACTTCCACTTTTGTCTGCTCGCAGCCGGAGAACATAAAAGACACCAACAGACACTGTAACTGTATTAACTTCTCTACCAGACTACCAAAGACTAAAAGGTTTTGCGCCAGTCCAAGTGCAGTCCAACTTTCCAACTTTGACAACACTGCCATCTACAGGCTTACAACATACACAGATTCTGGGAACAAGTGCATAAGCACACAAATGCAATAAACTTGATTTCTAAACAAATCAGCTTTTTTCCCCAATGAGCACAAATACAATTAAATGAAAGTTCTTCCACGTCAATCAAACCACCAACAGTCAAAACAGAAAGATACACGCACATACCCCCCCAAAAAATCCATTAAAGTCCAATTATCTCACTGTTTCTATCAGTGGAAAAAGGTCATGTAAAGCATGCACGAAAGCATTCGAGAGGAAACGGTTCACTCTAAGTAGAGCTGCAGAGCAAAGTCACCGCTTCATTTAACAATGATCCAGCCCTTTTACTCCACAGGGGAGTATAGAGGGGACAGACACAGAGCCGGTAGTCCCTATCGACAACACACCCCTCATTTCTCGGACAAATCGAGGTCTTTTTCTACTCACCTCATTCTATTCGTTTTTTAACTAAATGAAACAATGTGCATTTTTTCATTCTATCCTTCGTTCCCATCCTATCTCCTCACCTCTGTCCAACCGTGCATTTGACCAAGGACAGACTGGAGCCAGTTATTTGTTTTGCTCTCCAGTGGAGCCAAAGAGACTGAGAGGCCCAGCGGCCGTTCTTCTCATGATAAAGAGCCTTGAGAGGGCTGGAGGCCAAGGAAGCCTCCCAGAGTTACAGCCATTGAGTGCTGCAATACCATGCTTTATCAAAACGCATTTCAAAATTATATTGCCATTTATGGAAATTAAATATTTCTGATGACAGTATATTAACCTTCTGTGTTATTGATTCGTTTTTTTATTTATTATATATTAATTATTTTAATATATTATTAATTATTACTTATTATATAATATGAACAATTTATATTTTAAATGTCTTTACCATCACATAATATATTTTTAATACTTCATACACATTTAAAATATTTATTTTCTTCTAAAAAAAAGAAAAGAGACTATATTAAAATGCCCCTATTATGGATTTTTGAAAATTACCTTTCACGCCGTGACTAGTCTTGTGCAGCTAGACCGATGATTGAAAGTCTGGAATACACTGCAGCACTGGCCAGGGCCCACTCATGAGACCATTTGACCAACAACCAATCACATTTGTTACCTTTTAGGGTCACTTTTTTAGGCCACAATAACAGACCGGTGTGTAAAACTCTGACATGTTTTAAAGATTCTATACTGCCATCTTTAAATATTGCATACTTTTGAAAATCCAGCGTTTAGTTGATCCTGATAATTGCTCGTCATCACAGTTGTAAACATGACAGCTTTCTTCTTTAGTGAGGGGTAGGTTCGTGTTACAGCATCTTTGTTTCCAGCACATGACACACACGTCTTACGGAAATTCTGTATAATTCAACCAATGATAACTACTTCCAAACTCCATATGCATCATGAGACATTTTGCCAATGTTCCGTGGGCATGACATCCTGCAAAGTTTTAAATCTGAAAGTGCACCATGTATAAAGTTTTGTTAACATGAAACATTAGCAAGGTCCACTTGGTGCTCTCTTCACGTTGGTCTTGATGAAAATGCAAATTCATTCTTTGCCGTTAGGTGTCCTTTTGAAGAAGTAAAAATTAATTCCGGTAATGCTGTACACATGCAGCAGGGCACTGCTTTATCAGGTATTACAGGCATGATTAAATGAAAATGAGACCAATCACTGCAAATGAGTATTTTAATAAAAATTAAATATATCATGCAAAGGAGGAGTTTGGAAAATGTAATCGTTAAACAAATTGTGTAGGTGTCACTGAGCAAATAAGGTAAAAATAAATGTATGTTATAACACAATTGATGTGTTTTGTCACCTCATAACTTGTTATTGGGGACTCACAAAACCAAAATATGAACCTTTTATTAACCATAATAGGGGAACTTTAATATATTTTAGTTAATTAAATAATTAGTAATTTCATTAATATACTATATTAAAATAATATAATTGATTATAACTTTTTAAAATGATTATATACATTGACACATTCAGCTAAAGCTACACAATTTTTTAGTATAGTTTAAATAGTTAAAAGTATAGTTAAAAAAGTTTAAAAGAACAATATAAAAAAAATAAAACAAATATAAATGTAAAATTCATTCCATTTTAGTCTTTAATATCAATGCTTTTACTTATTGTTTTATACACACACTTCATATTATATTTGCGTATATTTAATTTCTTTTTAAAAGATTAAAATAAAAATAAAATTCATTCAAAGGATGCTTACAAGTCCCACCTACTTGCTACATTCAAATGAAGATGTACTGTTTACAAGACAAATAATAATTAAAAAAAAAAAAAAAGAAAAAAGAAAGAAAGAAAGAAAAAAATTCATTGGAAACCCAAAGGGTGCTTCTTGTTGACAGACACAGGAATGTTTTAGACAGCAGTTACAAAGAAGCAGGAGAAATTCCAACGCTAAACACACCTTGCCAGCCTTAATTAGAGCTGCGTTTAAAGGCTAAAGGGTTTTGTTTGGCTTAACCACTTGAGCTGGCTAGGCTATAATGGTGCTAATGAGAAAGGGCCCATTCCGGGGAGCTGGGAAGGGAGGGGGTGGATTAGGCTGGGAAATGTATGGAATGGGCAATCCTTGGCATCCAACAGACACAAACCCTCTAAAAAAGCAATTAGCAGCAGAATGAACTGGTACAACATACACAAACTCACAGGCACATTTCATCAGAAGTGCCATCCATCACCAGAGCATCACACAATGATTTCTGATCTCTAAGGAATTACCCACATCAGAACCGTTGGCTTTAGAACAAGCATCCCACCAGGTTTTGTCAGAAAACGCATAGAAAATCAATTTTCCCTCTGCCACCAACCCTATGGGTCCCTACATCCACAGCTGTTGCCCTGCCCGAAATCAACACAACAAAGACCCAGAGCATCCCCCTGTGAAAGTTTGGGAAATCATTCATCCGCTATGCTTTCAATCGACTGAGCAACCGTAAAGCAGGCAACAATACGTTTCAGGGAGGTACTCAGATACGCTTTGTAAAACTCACTCTAATAGATGCCAATGGCAGACACAGGTGAAGGAAAGCAACAACTGGCTCAATCTCAGCATCCAGATCGAAAGAGAGATGTAATAACAACATGAACCTTAATATGGCAATCTTGTCAGTGACCTAATGTATGAATTAATTTTCTAACCCTTATGAACCGTTTATGCATGGCCATCTGTTGAGCGTTGACTGGACCAGCTGTCCAACACCAACATGTGAGTCTCCAAATAAGATAGAATCACCACTAGCCGGTCACTATCGTGGTAGCCTTTTGTCTCAAGTTGTAGAGATGGTCCAGAGGGACTACTGAGGTGACGTCATGGCCATTAAAATGGCTTTCTTTAGCCATTCACGCTGATATTAAGTGGACCAATATGGCTCGAGCTTATCTGCGGGAACTGAGAGATGCTCTCTAAGGTCCACTGATAAGCAAAGAGGACATGTTCCCATAGCTAAACGATAAGCAGTATAAAGTTATCCAAGAATGAAAGCGCTGAGGAGAGCTTGGTGGGAACCGAAATTTGATTAAGTCGGAACCTTGACAATTTAGACTACAACGATTCTGCCAAAATCAAGTCTTAGTTAAAAAATAAGAAAACAAAACGAGACACCCAATCCATGGCTATTTGTGGTCTAAAACTTTTCGGATGTTTACTGGCAGCAAGTGTGGGAGAGAGGTAGATAATGGTGTTGTCACAGTGAAGTGATTTGTCTCACCACACAGACAAGGAAGAGAAACTGTGAGGATCCCATCTGGGTTAGACACTGGTAGACGAAGCCAGTTTGAGGAATCCCCCCCACATTTACACCCTGTAACTGCCATTCAACACACACACGCACACACTTTTCCACCCATCCCAAGGGATCTGTCAGAGTGTCAGAGCACTAAAGCATGCTCTGTAAAACTTCCCATGACTAGAACGAATGCAGCAGACACAATCAGGCAGTAGAAATTTTAATTGCTTCCTGTATAACAACCGAGGCAGGAATAGGCTGAACAATAGTGCGAGGGGGATGCATGAATACTTAGCAATTTGACATGAAACCTTTCATTAAAAAATATAGTGTCTTATGCTCATCAAGGATGTATTTATTTGATTAAAAGACTTAAAAAATTAATATTGTGAAATGTTGTTCCAATTTCTTATATTGTTTTAATATAATACACCTTAAAACAATTTATTTCTGTGATGCAAGCATTGAGTTTTCATCAGTAATTCTTCAGTGTCACATCTATCAGAAAATTGAATAAACACTCTTCTTTATTAAAGAATCTTGAAAAAATTTATCACAGGTTGCAAAAAACATTAAGCAGCAACACTGACTATATATGAAAACTTAATTTAAAATTGTCACAAAATGTCAAGGGTTTTTTTTCTGTATTTTTTTTAATCAAATAGATACAGCCTTGATGAGCATATAAAAAACATGAAAAAAATCTAACTTATTCTAAACGTTTGAACAGCAGTGTATATCATCATTCTGGTTCATGAGAAAGTATATTTTTGATGATATACATACCCCAAGTTTCACAGACAAGGCTTAAGCTAGTCCCAGACTAAATAGCATGTTTGAGCGGTCTCAAATGAAAATATCTTGCTCTGACATATCTTAAAACATGTCAGTGTCGTTGTTCTGTGTTAAGATGCACATCTGTAATAGTATCTTATAAGGCATTTTTGTAAAAGGTGCTTAAATATCTTAGTTTAACTAATTCCTAGTCCTGGCTTAAGCTAAGCCCTGTTTGTGAAACCAGGCCTTAATGTTTTAAAGTTTAAGGTCATTAACATTTGAAGAACTCAATCTATTTAAAGAAATCTGCAAACCATTTCACCATTTCCACAAAAAAATGCTGAAAAACATGATTGTTTTCAACATTACAAATAAGAATCAGTATTTCAGAATAATTTCTGAAGGATCAACACTGAACACCAGATGAACACCAGTGTGCGGTACTTTCCTTAGCTCTTTTGAAAGAGACATTATAGTCTGTAAACGGACCCTTCTGTCTGCTTAAACTGAAAGGTATAATGAGTGGTTGACGATGTGTCAGCAGCATCTACAGAACCAATGACAAATCCAGCATGTTCACAAAGGGCCTCTGTCTGAGGGCTCACACACAAGCAACCAAACTAAATCACAAACTCTAATTCAACACTGTGGAAAGGAAATATTCCATAGGTTGAGGTCAAAAGGTCCCTTCATCATAAAGCAACAGTGGATGGAATGTGTTAAAATGGCACTTGTTTACAACTAAAAGGCATTTATGTATACACCATGACAAAAAAAAAAAAAAATCACTAGCTCATTCAGAGAAAAAAAAAAAAAAAAAAAATTAAAAAGAATCTAAATAGTTGCCTCAAGCTGTTCCAAACCTGACTTTCTTGACTCTATGACCTTTCTTCTGTGTAACATAAGACGATATTGTGAAGAATGTTGGGAACCATTTTCATTGTAAAAAAATAAATGAATTATACAATGGAAGTCAATGAGAACCAAAACCGTTTGGTTCCCAACTTTCTTTGCAATACCTTCTTTTGTGTTCCACAGCAGAAAGCTATACAGGATGAAAAATGACATGATAGCATTTCAGCTAAACAGTCCCTTTAAACAAAACATGGATGACAGTGAGAAAAATCAAACAAGACATCACCTGCAGTCGAGTGGTGAGAAAACCCAAGTTTCAGAGCTTACGTTCTCCAAATAATACGTGCAGCAGGAAACCCTTTAACAGATGACAAGCCCTGTCTGAAAAACGAGAAAGAAACTGATGTCAATAGGATGATGTCAGCTTATACAGAACTAAAAAACAACAACAACGACAACAAAAAAACACAGCCATAAGGAATGTATAATCATACATGGATGAAGCAGCAGCTGCTGCTTTGCTGTAGTCACTATCCATGACTTCTGACAACCTATGAATTTAACCATCCCCTAGAGCTAAAACTGATTTTGCACATGGACAAGATGATGCCTGTTTAATGTATTTAATGTTCAGACATGTTATTAGAGCTGAACATTGCTGACAGCTGTGACCCGCTTTTCAAACATTTCATCAGCAGCTGATCAAAAATAAACATGCACACAAAAAGCATTTAATTTAATGAAAGACATGAGAGCAAACAAACCTTCAACTTGTGGAACAAATCTTTAAGCATCTGTAAATGAAAAGTCTCCATTAAATATTGACTTTTGCCATTACATGAGATACGAAATTTAGGACAATTGCTTCAGATTTCTTAAAAGCATCACTAGAAACAGTTGGAGAACTTCAGTTGAGCTCCGTGGGACCATTAGCTCGTCATGACTGATATTGTGTTTTTGTTTATGGTGTGAGGGGTTAAGAGGTCATAAGGTTATGACAATACCAGCGCACCCTCTTGCAGATAATGCGCTGTATTGTGTGGAGATCACTGGAGCTCTGCTCTCCGCAGGAAGTTGAGAGCTGTGATAAGTGAGCTCTGGAGGAGAACAGACAGTGGCATTGTGACCCTTTAGGTCACTGTACACTCGCATCAAAGCAGGAATCCCACATCCAACCCATCCCTGTAATTACAAGGGCTCTGAGAACAGGAGGAACTCGAGGAAAATTATAACATGAGAACATGCGCCCTGATGAAGATGTGCTGAAACGTACTATTAGATACATTCTGATGCATTAATTAAAGGGAAAGTTAAAGGGTTAGTTCACCCAAAAACTAAAATTCTGTGATTATTTAATCACCCTCATGTTATTTCAATCCCATAAGGCCTTTGTTCATTTTCGGAACACAAATTAGGATATCAGATATTTAAGATATTTTGATGATGTCAGAGAGTCATCTGACCCTCCATAGACAGCAACACTGAAATGAGCCAAGATCCAGAAACGTAGTAAAAACATCAGTAAAACAGTCCATGTGACATGAGTGGCTCAAGTTTTGCGACCATATGAGAATATTTTTTTGTGTTTGAAGAAAACAAAAATAACAATTTATTCAACCATTCTTTTCCCCTGACTTGCGTCTTCACCACTTTGGAGAGTATCACAATGCAGGGGTACGTGTGTTTCTTCATAGGGATTTCAGTACACGCATCGGTACCGTTCAGGACTTAGGACACGTGCATGTCATAATGCAGTTGTTTACAATGCACTTGGCGAAGGGGGCGATGTAACTTCCTAATTATATTCAGCTGGGGTGTTGACATGACAACAACACCGTCTCTGTCAGCAGATGTCGCTGTTTAAATTGTAAAGGCATCATCACCGATACACGTACCGAACCATCACTATTTCTTCATGCAAAAACGTACTCTCCTAGTGTGGCTATGGAGGGTCAGAAAGCTTTCAGGTTTCAAAAAGATAAAAAATATCTTAATTTGTGTTCCGATGACAAACAAAGGTCTTACAGGTAAACATAAATAAATAACCTATTAAAATGTTTTGGAAAACATGCAGTTCCACATACATAATTGAGAACACATGCAAAAAAATTTTTCTTGAATAAGGCTTTGATGCAACCTTATGTATCATAACTTGTTCCTCACAATGTGATACACATGTTATTTTGTTTTTTGAATTGTTTCATATTTCATGCAGAGATGTGGTCAGAAATTCTAACAAGTTTTGCTCCAAAGTAATCTGCATTAGGAAACCGTCTGAGAGCAGTCAGTCAGATGCTCTTTCTGGTCTAGAAGCTTCTTGTGTCTATTATACATGACACCCCAAGTGGACTGATCTTACAGAACACGGCTTGGTTCATGACCCTGACACCAGAGGAATTCCTGGGAATGAGCTCAGTAATTGCGAGCATGGCTTAACGAATCAATGAGCACTGATCAAATTAGGAGAAGCATTGTCTATCGACCACAAAGCTGACTCCAGGGATCCTCCTCTCGCTGTGGACATGCAGGGAAGCCTGTAAATAGAGCCCAGGAGTTCTGTCACGTAGCCACACAACCACGTAATGTTTGGGCTTGGAGCAGCAGTCAGAGGGACTTGCACGTAATCTGCCATTACTAAGAGAGAGAATGAGCGGTATTTAGAAATACATAATGATCAGAATTGAAGAATCCCTAAGGCTGTTTTAACAGGGCTTACAGCGGATTATTAAACTATTCAAAAGAAGAATGGAGATTTGTGAATCTTATAAAGAAGAATTCAAAAATAACTAAAGGTAAGAAACACTTGAAAGTAAAATGTATGCATTTACAGCTATTGAATCCTTTTAAACATGACCGGTTCTCTGTTGCTTAGAGGCTCTGCCAGATCAAGACAGTATTAATCTTCCTTTCAGGGAGAGATCTGTCACTGTACAGCAGACTTGTCTGCCAAGGCCTGAGGTTAAGGAATTTTTAATCAAGTCATCACACCACAAGCCCCTGGAAGAGTTTTGCAAAGTCCAAGCACTCTCACACAAGACCTTTACACACAACAGTGCATAGCGATGGGTATCGTTAAGGTTTTAACGGTATTACTACTTTTATCGAGACCACTTATCGATTCGGTACTTTAACGGTACTCTTATCAGTACTTTTTGTTGTATTTTTAATAGGTAAAAAAATTGTAATTAAAAAAAACAAAAAACTGAGAACAGAATTAACAACACAATTATGTAATTATGTGTGCAATTAGCTCTGTGCAAAGCAGAACCTATGTGCGGAACCGACGGACATTTCGTGCATGAGATTACCAATAACAAGCGCGGGGAAAAGTCTTTAATGTTATGGCAAATTAGAAAAACGTTAAAATATGCTAGGTAACAATTATTTAGCAATACATAGGAAAAAAAAATTTCTGCAGTAACGATAGCAGAACCTTTAACACCTGAGCTTATCGAAATTTCTCTCTTTTATAATTTAGCACCGAGTTTTGGTACCCATCCCTAACAGTGCATGTGATGCCCCAAAATAAGCAAAAAACATTCAGCTTGCCTCAAAAAACCAAAGCGGTGATTGTCATAAATATGCTAAAAGTGTTTTCTAATGTGTCTTTTGCATTTTATTTTTACACTTACTAATTAAAGCACCAATACAAAAGTATACTTGATAAATGTGTGAAACGTTAGAGAGAATACATTACATCATGTATATTCTAGTCTCAAGTTATCCTTTGAGATTACTGTATGAAAGCAATGTCCTTATTTGCATTCACTTACATTTGTGCACAAACTTTCTCTGCAAAGTCACGATTCAAGTCTTGGTTGGAAACAGCATTTTATTATATTATCACGCACTTAGAGCTAAACTACAAAAAACTAATCAGCTCCAGGTGCCCCCCTAGCATGAGTGGATATTAGCAAGCAAGTCAATTTAACTAATATAAAAATGTTTGTATTAAAAATGTAATGCTATCATGTCATGTCACTAATATAAAAATGTGCAGTATTGATTATGTTATGTGTATTCTTGTATTCTGAATTTACAAGAGGCATGTATGACATCCCTTAATGTAGTTGAGGTTGAGAGCTGTGATCTACAACATTCACCTGTAACATCACCTGCAACACACTCATTGCAGTATTAGTAGCAATTTCATATGAATTTGTATGGAACCATGTTTTTTTAATGGACCTTCATATTTCAGAAATACTAAAATTCACACAAATAAACAACCAATTCATCAAGAGTCACATGAGATCCGACTGGTAACTTGACTGCCAACTACTCCCAAGTTTTATTTACATGCACTTTCACATTCACAACCCTAAACTCTCTCAATATAAATGTCAATGGATCATCAGTGACAGCAATTTATCCATAGAATTTCATTACCACAAACAATGTTTACTGATATCGTAATACTATGTTTCACAGATAAATCAATATGTCAAGCATTTCTATTTAATAAGCTAAAAAGGTAAAGTTGACGTGCAGGTGGCCTGTTCATTTTAATAAACAAAGCAGGTGGTGAGATCCTCCTCTGTTTAAACAACTGCACCAGAATTCTGCTGTGATTTTTCAGTCAGAAAACTAACTTGTTTGATTTTTCTTAAAAGCATGAAGGGTGGACGAAAAGACACATTAGAAGGTTGAATGCAGATGGAAATTTGGTTACCTAGGTGAACCTGCTCCCATTAGTGAAAACAGAAACCTGAGACGACTATTATGAACTGGGCTTTGCTTTAGCTTAGCATTGAGCTCAGAGAAGCCAAGAACTGAATCTCACACAGAAACAGACAGCCTGCTTGCTACTGATTAACATTAAGCCGAAACACTGAGTTAGTAAATTCGGTTTGGAGAGGTGAGAGAGTCAGGTGAGGTTGATGTCAGATATGGTGTTTAATCACACTTTAGAGTATTTATACATGTGTTATCAACAGAAGCATGACTGAACATAAAGAGCAAGCCTGTTGCTGCAGGCTTGTACTGGTTAGGATAAGATCATTGAGAAATCAAGTCAATTGCTTAATGTTTAGCAATTAACAAGATGTTCACAAGCATTTGCGGAAATTCAACAGGAAGAAAATGAACACTAAAGGGATTTTTAACGACATGAGGTAAATAAATAATTTATTTGGGGCTGAAATGTCCCTTGCTATACTGTTTCAGATTTAAACTTAAACATCTAAATTTAAATTTAAACATCTTCTGACTACATATAGAGAAAAAGAAAGACAATAAGGCCAAAGAAGCCGAAAAAACCTTGGTACAGATTTGTGTAAGATTTAATGACAGACAAAATCCTGAAATGTGACGCCTAAGTTGTTCATTTTTTTGTTGGAATGGTAAAGTAAATAATTATTGTATAGACTGCTTTCTAAAACTTCATATACATCTATTATGGTGATTCATGTAGACAGATGATATATATCTAATAACACTGCAGTATTGGCACTTACACCACACAAAGACAGTGATGCTAATGCAAATTCAATAATTAATAATAGAAAATTGTGAAAGGAAAGCATGACTTATTGTGGTTTTCTACATTCTACACTTCAATCATTAAAAATAGGTTACTCAAACCTACCCGTCCTTTAATATTCTCCATTTCTTACAGGCTTAAAAAGAGTTTTACTGCTTTCAGACAAGCCAGGCAGTATGTGAGCCCTGGACAACTACAGGTAGAGTGTAGGAGGACATCTGCCTAGCTTACACTGACTCAAGGAGTAACTGAAGCAGTCGGACAGTCAGCGGAAGACACCTTCATCTGAAACCTGAGGAGATCAGAGGTCAGTCAACCAAGCTCTCTGTAGACTGTCATATTGCCACAACACATACAGTCAAATGTGGGAGGTTAAATAAATTAGAGCTTACATATATACACACAGTGCCTAAATAATGGCTTATTTGTTACTTTTTAAGCAAGGAGGTCAATAATACTTGCGAAAAAAACTTTCTCATTCATATAAACAGCTCAGTTGCTCAATGTCATCAAGTACTGCTATAATAAATAAAAATCAGGGACTGGGCCCAACCAGGTTAACCTTGACCTCTTGTTTGCAACCAAACAGGTCTTGCTAGCAATGAAATGTAGATGTTCTTTGGAGTTTTTGGCTTCTAGCTGACATGAGTGCCAATTGCTGATTGGATATCCATTCATAGCAAACACACATTTCAACAGGGAAAGAATAGCTACTTCATGGCTAGCCTTAAATGTGTGCCACAAGATCTCAAAAAGAGCTGGCTTCCATAAGTGAAGGGCACTCACTAGAACAGTGCCTGCACATACAATTTTTTAGGATTTTTCACAACCAGAATTATTTGACATTTGTCTTCCCTTAGTAAAGACCTGCATTCCTCAGACCTGCCTGTTCCTGCCCCAAACTTTCACTTCAGTATTAATCAACACTACCCTTCACTGCATTCCACTGAGTGCTGAACTTTAGAAGGCAGAGCAGGGGAGATCAGGGGAGGGTTTGTTCCCTGATCATCTTTTACCCACTTCAATCAGAACTGTAGTGAGAGACAAGAATCCAATTATAAAACATCTATGGCTAATGAACCACTCGGTGTCTTTCTCGCTCAAGTCAATATACGATCCATGATGAACAGCCATCAAAACAACCAAAAGTTTAGTGTCCTACTACTGGTTCAAAATATTGAATGCATTTTATATCCACAGGCTGAAACTAAAGAATATATTTGTATCTGTCTGTTAACTCACACCACTGCTGTGAAGTCAGTTTACTTGTGTAAAATGTTTTGTGATGCATGTTTTACATTCATTGAGTCTGCTCTCTGCATTGTTTATGTATATTATACCATATAATGTATATTGTTTCTCTGTATATCATATCATGTTGTGTTTCCTAATTTATATGTACAGTCAGCTGCCTGTGTCTAGACCACGCACCAAGTTTTTCATACATCAAGTATAGAGCTGACTAGCATGGACTCAACCAAGCTGTAAATCTGGGCAAAAGTTGTGCAGTGGATTTCAATTGTTTTAATTGTACTATAATTGGCCTTGAAATGCTCCTAAAGACAGTCCCTGGTCCAAATGGCACACTTTGCATGCACTTGTGGTCTTGTGGAATCATGTCTGTTGCATTCTGTCATCAGTCAATCAATCAATCACCTTTATTTATATAGTGCTTTTAATAGATACAGTTTTATAGTTCTTAACAGATTTTAATACATATTGTGTCAAAGAACTGAACATTATCAAATTTGGAGAATAGTGTGTCAGTAATGTATAATGACAGAATTAAACACTCAGTTGTCAGCTAAAGGCATTTCATTATTGAATGGAGATACATTGTTGTCTAGATCGTTTCAATAGGATCTTCGTAATCAAATCAACGATAATCTATTGAAATTAAGTGTCCCCACCTAAGCAAGCCAAAGGTGACAGTGGCGAGGAACCAAAACTCCATGTGTGACAGAATAGAGAAAAAACAAACTTGGGAGAAACCAGGCTTAGTTCTCGTCTGGCCGGACAAAATCAGCACTTAATTTCCTGTTTGATTTTAAACGCAGCTATGTCAGATTGTGAAAAGGTCATGAAAGTGTGGACTTAGCATAACTGCAAGGAATGTGATACTTAACATGTTGTCCTTCAAATATTCTATTAACACAAGTCGTGTACACAACTATACCTCAATTATAATTGTGCAATTCTGAACATAATGAATGTAGGGGACACAAGTATGGAACGTTCTAGTATAAAACAGTGTACTATCTGACTTTTGATTTTTCAAGTCAAATAACACAGTTTACAAAAAAAAAAAAAAAAAAGAAGGATCTAAAGAGTTAACTATGCTTACAAAAATTAATGTCACTTGCAAATGTTGGTATGTCTCACGTCAAGACAAACAACTAGCACATTGAGAAAGTAGGAGTTTTTCCTCTGCACCCACTAATCCCAGCTGGATCGCTGCTCAGAGTTTGTTTGAGAGATCCTTGTCACCAGCAGAGATTACATTGCTATTTGTGAGTTTATCTACCTTATTTTACATTATGAAAAATAAAGAAAAGATGCATTGAAGAGCTGTACAAAGAAATTGCTTGGATATACCTAATAAGTTTGAACATCTCTGTGATGTTGACAGCAGTTTTTTACTGAGGGTGACCTCTTAAATGGATGAAAAAAATAGTAAGTGCCACCATTTGTCTTAATCTGTCAGTTTTTAAAATGACTTTCAATTATAGCATCCGAATGCGTTCTGTCTGCAAAGTTAAAGACACCAACACAGTCAGGTCTCTAAAATGAAATGACATGGCATTTAGAGAAAAGCCTGTTTCTTTATTCCAGCAGATGTTCCTGCAAGAGCTTCACTCTTTGACTGAAACCTCAAAGCCAAACGCGATCAGCAGGCTGCTGTCCGCCTGACAAAAGAAACTTAGCTCAAAAAAATAGACCATAGCCGGCCAAGGTCTGAAATGATAAAAAAGGGTATATATTTTTGTTTTAAACTGAATATACAAATCCTCTATAAGAAGAAAATGGGAAACAATAAATTGTGCCCAAGTTGAGAACGAAAATGGAAAACAGTCACCTTATTTTGTTTATAGTTACATTCATATTTATCCACGTTCAATATGCATGAGCCAATGGATGGATGGTTAACAGGTTTCTCGACTTCCTACTCATTCTAAAACTTCAAAACAGACTACAATAAAGTCACTGTGTTAGGCAGCCACATATTCTCAGGAGAATGACCTTAAAGTGCTGAGAGCTCTCTGGGATGAAGTAAACCTGATCCTTTGTTTCTCTATTTTACTGGAATGCTTCAATCGTCAAATGACCAGGTGTTTTTCTTAATCACATTTTCGTCATTTATTCTACACATTCTGGCGAACAAAAGAAAGGACAAATTTTACAAAGCATTGGGAGTCTGTGAACTGATTCTAATCATATTGTGACCAACCAAACAAGCAATTTGTGTTACACAGCTTTGAAACATCACCACTGATTTGATAATTTTACTCTTCTAAATGTCTTTGCGATTTGTTTCTTTTAAACAAGAAATTCTTTTTTTTACTCTATTATTTTATAATCCCTTTCTCAGGTTCTCAAGGCAAAGCTGCAAGGAAAGTTTCTGTAATTAAATCAAATAAAGAAACCACAGAAACCAAAGCAGCATTCCATTAAAAATCCATTTGATTTGGTTATTGTAAACATTCCAAGTATTAAATTAATAACAGGAAGCTCCCACAGAACTTGTCTAGATAATGAATTCCTAATTAATATGTAAACACGAATGTCTAGACAGCATCCTAAACAAAAAGTCATTCTGGAGTCTGTCTTGATTCTAGTCAGCATGAGTGTCTTGAATACGGTCCAAAGAGCCAGTGCGGTGGTCCCTGATTGGATACGACCAGTTAACAACCACAAAAGACCAGGAACTCCTGTCTCTTGACATTAATTGCCCTCTACCCTAGTCTCTTTCTCAAATTTACCCCTCCTTCAGGGTAGTGGGACAAAAACGGCTGCATTATTACAAGAAAAAGCTTTAACTGAAGGCACACTTACTGCGACTAATGGAAAAAGACGGATTTGATTTAAAAACGCACATGCTGTTCCAAAAAAAGAAAGAGTTAATGAGGCATCAAATGCAGGTGACTAAAACACTGCATGGAAAAGAAAGCAATTAGCATTTTAGATGCAAACATCTCATATTTTCCACCAGGAAGTCATAAGGAATCATGTGCTCTACTTTGAAGAGATTGAAAGCAGCATTTACTCTCACAGAGGACAAGTACTAGGTACTAATATAAAGTTATTAATCTTATTTACTGCATTTAATTGAGCAATTAAATGCAGTCTCCAAAACTTTTAAAGTTGGATAACAGTAAATGTTTCTTGAGCCCCAAATCAATATATTAGAATGACATTAGACCAGAAATACGTAATAAAACTAAAAATCAACTAAAATCTATCAAAAACAATTTAGAAACTAACTTAAAAGGTCACAGCAACCCATCTCCAATACAGTGTCTATGCTAGAGATGTTTGGAAGGCTTGGAGCAATGGTAAAGGGGGTAGATTAGATTTGCAAACAGTTCTAACCAAGCAGCAAAGTGGAAGTAATTTCCTCTGTACAAACAGCCGGCGGTGGCAGTGTGGATTTTACAGCCTGAGGGAGAGAGATGTAGGTGACAGTTCCCTTCACTACAAACTGAGCTTTGATCCCCATGTGCAAAGCTTTCTCAGCAAGGTGCAAATTGAGGAGGCTTTTGCCACATGTCCACAAAGGCCTGAACGTACACATCTAAATGTTTTCACGTTGGAAAATGTTGTTTCAAGCCTGTATGCATTTCCTTTTTTCTGTGAAAAACAAAAGATGATATTATGAAGAATGCCTAAACAATCTGGACCTGATGGATATTCATTGTTTGGACAGGTTTTATAGAAGAAATTCATACAGGTTTGGAATGACAATAAGGTCAGTAAATTATTTTTAAGGTTTATCCCTTTTAACAGTTGATTTTTTTAATTGGAAACCAAGCCAGATGTTGCTAATGTTGGTACAAAACAAATCGAACAGGGTAAATATTTTATGGGGGACACAATATGTATAGCCCCTTCCTATTGTTTATTAAATTGAAAGTAGCATGTGTTCTGTGCACATGGACAGGAAGTGAAATTTGCATACAGTTGCACACTATATGCACATCTAAACCTCTTCTCGTTTAAAATGGTCAAATTGCCACCCATGAACAGCACTCTTCAAAGAAATGTTTTAACCATCTCGCTTTTAACAATAAGCATCCATTTGCAAAGCAAACATAAAGACAGACAGGCATCTGACATTCTTTAATATGGTCTTTCATTATGTCACTGGTGAAAGGAGGCTTAAGAAGACTTTCATCTTGAAACAGTTCTGTCTTTAAACAACTGGGACTACCTCCAAAAGAAGTCTCAGCATCACAAAGCCTCAGTCTCAGAGCAGAACCGCACACATTTGACACCCTGTGGATATGCCAATTTTCCTCTGGATTAGCCCCGTACAAAATAAACTATCAGAGGTTTATTGTGGTCTAAGAGGACACAGACTTTTTGAGGAGCGCAACTGGAATATTAGAGGAAGCCAACAAAGAAGAACTTAAAAATTGTCTGTTGTTGAAATGATGGGTGAGCGCATAAATGATGTTTGGAAAGGGAAAGGGCTCCCTTGTTTCAGATACGCCAAACAGAGGTTTCATTTCTGACAGTGATATTTGTAGGTCACTGACAGTCCTTTTCACAAGAGCATAATACTGTCTTTGTACAGACTGTACATGGCAATGATGCCAACCTGGAAGAATGAGCATGCCAACACAGCATACACAATGCAGTGTTTCTGACTAAAAGCCTTCTGTTAGAGCTTGATTGAAAATCTGCATTTAAAAAATGATAACAATTAACCGATTAACCAAACTGCAAGTATTTAATACATGTAACATTACAGTAAACTACATGGGGTCACCTTGTAACTTACACTGAAAATAAATGACAGGACATTTTGAAGTCACATCTGATCAATTTAAAGTATTTTCTTTCTTATTTACATTAAGGTATGGTAAATTTGATGTTGTTTGGTGAATGTTTATGTAATTAATTCAGCGTCATGTGATGTGAGTTTTGCACTGTACTTTGTCTTTGTCAAGGTTTATTGCAAGGTCATTTTGATTGAATTAACTTATGTGGCCTTTAATTTTATCTGTATTATTATGATGGTTTTCAGTATAATCTAGGGTACAACGTCAGATTTTGGTACTACAACTCTGCATGTGCCTGGATAATAACTAGATGGTATATTTGGTAGTAAGAATGACTCAAACCACCAGTTTAGGATATCAGTCATTTACACTGACGTTATCATGAAAATCAGTTTATACTTCCTCAAATCTGCGCAGGAAGGGCGACCATCATAATTACGTCCTGTCAAGTGACCTTGCAGCTATATCTGAAGAGGTTCGAAATGTTCTCGGCTTTATGTATATGAAACAATCATTAGTTGTTTTTTTTAGCAAGCAATAGTAGGGAGTGTTGCAACATTCATTTTAACCTGACAGAAATTAGCTAAAGGTTTTTATTTTTAATATATGTGTCCTATACACTTTTATATGATCACTGTATCAAACATGACTGATCTTGCAGTCTTAACACCAGCTAATTATGAGTTGTATTATTTAGACTACTTTAATTTGTAACAAACACATATTCTAACAAACAGTATATCAAAGTTTGTGACACAAAACACCCAGCTAGACCTTGAAACAATCGTGTTAGAGAATAGTTCTCCCTTACAGGTAGGCTACTCTGCTATGAAAACCTACCTTAACCATGCTGCTAACAACTTACATGCAAACGGATACAACTATAAAACGTTAAACGCACTGTGTAAAGGGAAAATGTAAGAACGTATACTTCAAGACGCAACTATCTTTGCAAAAAAAAATTATAAAATAAATGTTTACATCAAGTTTATCAAACAGGTGTGACAAAGCGCGGGATCACAAAACATTGGAATACTGAGCAGTCTTGACACACAACATGAAAAGAAAAAACTATTTTGCCAAGAAATGTGTGACCCTGTTAAAGATTAAAAAGAAGGTTATACTGTAAGTTAGCTAATCCCTTATCTCGCAACAAGTAACAAGAGTCGCGCGACCAACGCACGCGTTATCCTCCGCAGCTATTAGTCAGACATTACTTCTGCAGCTCAGTGTTTCCTATATCATTATTTTCTCACTGATTCAACCTGATAGAAAAGTACACCACTTATACCACATATACCACAGAAAGACAAGTGTTTGCTGACCTGTTGTAGGTGGATCAGGTTTCGCACGCGCCCTGAAGTGAGCGATAAAGTCTAGTTTCTAAGCATGCGGCCGGCGGTTTATAAAAAAGCAACAATGAATTACCTTTTTTTCCAAAGAAGTTTGTTTATACGTCGCTCTCCCGTCCCTGTGCTCCCTTTGTAAAAGTCCCAGTGAAGTGTCCTCTTCGCTCATGCGCACAAGAGCAGCACGAATCGCCGAACTCGACCCGAAGCACAATACATGTTCCCTGACGTGAGACGAGTGCGTGACGTACAAATAACCGAGTACACAAAGGCAGGTGCTTCTCTTACTGCTTACTATATCAGCAGAGCCACTGAACCTCACCCACGTGTTATGTTTCAATTAAAGGATTATAATGCGTTCGAATTTAAGTTCAATTGTTTATGCACTAATTCTGAGGCTTTTTCACTTTTTCCTTAAGTCTCGCATTGCTATATACTTTACAAAGTCGTGGCTTTAATGCTGGTTTTTATGTTGGTTTTGCTCAATCTTAAGCTTTTAATGAGATCCGAGACTTTAACTTCAATGTTCCCACTAATAGGTTACTAATACTGTTTGGATACTTAATATTGAATGATAATGTGTTGCTGAACAAGGGGAACCTTGCTTGTAGAGATAGAGTCATGATCAAAAGTTGACATGCACCTTGCAGGATCGGTAAAATATTAATATTTTGTATTAATAATTAACAAAATAAACAAGGGATCATAACATTGCCTTTTGTTGTTGTTTCTTATCTAGACCAGACTGCTGTCCTGAATTAGCACTTTCACATAAGACATTTGAAATTACAGAAAAACAAAATGCCCTTTCCAATATTTACATATGGAATTGGTTGTGAATGTTATATGTCATTTGCCTGGGACATTATCTTTTTATTTTTATTTATTTTTTATTTTTTTATTGGCTAATCTTGGATGTATGAGACGGAATGTGTGGCTTCGTGTAGTAGGCGATTAGCATTTTATACATTATGAGAGAATTTATGAAAATATGAAAAAGTCTGATAGCAGCATTTCGGATGCTTGCCAGTAGCCATACGTCCTGTATCTTGCTCTTTACCAGCACATAAGCAAAT
The DNA here is from genome assembly GCA_032359435.1 of Enteromius unitaeniatus. Classification (NCBI taxonomy): domain Eukaryota; kingdom Metazoa; phylum Chordata; class Actinopteri; order Cypriniformes; family Cyprinidae; genus Enteromius; species Enteromius unitaeniatus. The sequence continues at coordinate 12,005,796 of JAUMHI010000040.1, read as the reverse complement.
TGCATATGCTCTTAATAATTACGCCTATGTTTTTAACTATTTAAAGTTTACAAGAATAAAGTTTATGCTGAAACTGGATCATCACGCTTCTCTGCGATGAAAGATGGGCCAGTTGAATTCACAACAATTAATCAGGGCTGGCCTCTAGTGGTTACTTTAGGTAGTTCAGTATTGAGTCAAAATGAAAAAGAAGCATAAATTCATGAAGTACAAGACCGAGTATCTGAAATATCTGTTTTAAAAAAACATAATCATTGCATCTTTCTCATTATGAGATAAAAGCTGATTATTCACTGCTTAAATGTTTTTGCAAGGATAATTCCCTATAGCCATGTAGATTATAAAACCTAACCTTATGCACGCAAATGTTTCACGTCTTGAGAAGAATCCACTCTGTGTGTTGACCTTTATTTTAAGTTTATGATGAGAACTGAAAAGAGGTAAAAGTGCCTAAAGCCTTTCTAAAAAGTCAAAAAAGAGTCAGCAAACCAGCCTGACTAGTATGCAAGATAAACTAAACCCAACAAACTAAACTGCTTCCACTCGTGGTGTCACAGTAACCTCATCATCATGATGACACAGCACCCCCAGGCCCGAGGGGGGCTTTCATCCGCATCCCTGTTTCTACAATGCATCATTGTTTTGAAACTTGCACGCAGTCAGTCAGTCACACCTCTAAGCCTCTGGCTCTGCACTTCTCATTGGTTTAGCTCTTCATACACCCCTTTCCGCAACGTTTCCGCCGTCATATTTTTGTTTCCGCGAGAGAATGAGTCGCGCGAATTAAACATATTGTTGAACAGCGTGATTTTTTTTATATCAGCAAGAAAGTTGAAATCTGCAGTCATGTCCGACCGAGGGTCTTTCGACACTAATGTTGTGACTTTGACGAGATTTCTGCTTGAAGAGGGCAGAAAAGCCAAGGGGACTGGCGAGCTGACGACCCTGCTGAACGCGATGTGCACGGCTGTGAAAGCCATCTCCAGCGCGGTCAGGAAAGCAGGTATCGCGCACCTGTGAGTATTTTAGAGCCTACACACAGTCGACTGGGACTCCAGAAAGTTTGGGATAAAAACATCTATTTGCATCTTTATATATATATATAATTATTAAAAATTATATATATATATATATATATATATATATATAAAACATAAGAAGCATGCAAGAACATTTTCACGTAAAAAATAAATAGATAATTGTTTATATATTTTTTTATTTTTATAATAATTACATTTACTGTCATTTTGTTTTATATTTTTGTTATTGCAAATAATATATACGTGTTTTATTGTTTTACTATAACAAAATATGCTAAACTGTCCTGTAATGTTACAATCCATCATGTGGGTTCTTAGTGTAAATGTCTTTTCTTTCTGCAAAATCTCTTTTTTTTCTTTCTTTTATTTTTGAGTGAAATAATTCATGTAAACCTTGACAGGTTTAACAAGTTTTACACATTTTCTTGCACAATTGCCAACTTTTCTTCTTCTTTTTTTTTCCTTCACAAATTTGTATTTAGCTTTGGTGTGGAAACTGAACCATGTTGACATTGTAGTGTTGGGAGATGCCAGCAATAAAAAAGGAGGGGGGGGGTGTTATTTATTTTTTAATTATTTATTATGACCATTACAAAATTTAATGATTTTTTTTTTATTACAAGTTTGAATGAATGAACGAATGAATGAAAGTTTGAAAATCTTTCAGTATTTTCCTAGGTTATTTATGCAGACAGTTGTACAGTGCTGTTGTACAATGTGATGTTGCTTTCTATTACGCTATATAGCATTTTTATAAACAAGCATTGAGAAACAATAGCCTACCTAAAAGTCCTTTCAGTCCCTCTGACCTGATTCAACTCGTGACTTTGAAAATGTCTGACAGGTATGGCATTGCTGGAAGTACCAATGTGACAGGTGACCAGGTCAAGAAACTGGACATCCTTTCCAATGACCTCGTCATAAACATGATCAAATCTTCATTCACCTCCTGTGTGCTGGTCACTGAGGAACATGAAACCGCGATCATTGTGGAACCAGATAGACGGGTAAGAGTAAGATATTATGCATGCTGTCTGTGGAATAACTACACTTTAATTGTTCAATCACTCCAAACCATTTAATCAAGATATGTGTTAATTCTTGCCGGTGAGTTTACATAAAAGTGTGTGTTTCCTGTGCAGAGCTAGTCCAGCTACTCCAGCTGATTTGTAGTTGTAGTGACATTCTTTGCCAGAAACCCATCCTGAATCTGATGTCTAAAAGTACATTGAGACATGTGCTGTGATGCATTATGAATATTACAAAATCTTTGTCAAGTACCGGTAAAGAAAAATTATTAGCCATAAGCCAGTCATAAATGTATCTTGTTTTAAGGATTAAGGAGTAATGATTGAATAAGGAGTGGAATGTAGTACGGTTATAGAAAGGTCAAATATCCTCATATAATTGAGAAACATCATCTTTAATCATTAGATAACTATGTACGGTGATGTCAAAATGCACCACTACCTCAGTAATATTAATTTAACCAAAGTTTCTTCTGTGTGTTCAAGGGTAAATACGTGGTTTGCTTTGACCCTCTCGATGGTTCATCCAATATTGACTGTCTTGCTTCAATTGGGACCATCTTTGCCATCTACAGGAAGGTATAACTGCATAAATTGAATAGACCCGCAGAAATACATTGCTGAAATGATTGCTGTGTTCACAGGCCACAGACAGCGAGCCATCTGAGAAGGACGCCCTGCAACCTGGAAGAAACATAGTGGCTGCTGGATACGCACTATATGGCAGTGCCACCATGATAGTCCTCTCCACTGGTCAGGGGGTCAACTGCTTCATGTTAGATCCAGTGAGTCAGTTTTACTCTACATGAGTTACAGGATCAGTTGGTTATGAATCAGTCAGTACAGTTATGATTCATAAAGCTGGGAGACATTGTTTGGTAACACTTTATTTTATGGTTACACCTATTAGTTACTAGAATGTTGTGTTATTTATTGTAACATCAGGCTATTGGCGAGTTCATTCTGGTTGACAGAGATGTGAAGATTAAGAAGAAAGGCAAGATCTACAGTCTGAATGAAGGATATGCCCTTTACTTTGATCCTGCTGTCACAGAGTACCTGCAGAAGAAGAAGTTTCCAGAGGTTCAGTATGCAATTAAATAAACCTTTACGTTTATTACAAATCAAATCCTTATAAAAGCTGAACAAACGTAGACATTTCAAATACACCGCAATCACATTTGCATATTCAAAACCATGGTCTATCAGAAAAATAAATATGAACATTATTATAATATCCAGCTACTAGAAGACACATTTATAGAATGTTTATTAACATTTATTCAGGATAGCAGTGCACCGTATGGAGCCCGTTATGTAGGCTCAATGGTGGCAGATGTGCATCGAACACTTGTTTACGGAGGAATCTTCCTTTACCCTGCCAATGTGAAGAGCCCCAAAGGAAAGGTACTTCATCTGAACATTGTTTACATTTACAGAATGCACAGAATTATTACTGAGGTCTTGATAAAAATCTTAATTAGCAGCCCAAAAAATAAAAAGTTGCTGTTTGTTTTAACTAGTAAGTTAAAACTCTGAAATTCATACAGAGTAACCGCAACAGTTTGTCACATGATCCACTCTGGTAATCGATATGTACTCTTCATACATTCCGTTAAAAGTGTCTACATCGTTTCAGTGAAGTACATGAATGAAGTAAAGACATGAGAAGTGTATGACCTTTGCTCCAGTTCTTTTGTTTGGTGTCACATCTACAGGTGTGTCAGTGTTTGCTCTCTCTTACCAACACAACCTGAGCTGAAAATGGATCAGTTACAGTTACACTGTAGATTCTTGTGTAAATTCCATTGTGCCATGCTATCATTACATAATATCATAATTCAAATACCATGGTGGGAAAACTTGATAGTCACATCTGAGTCTTGATCGTCACAAAATGAGGCCTGTAGAGGGAGCTGTAGCACCCAGTTGCAATATTTTCTTGAGTAAATATGGGAGGAGGCTGACAGAGACATTGTTTGTGTTCCATCCTCTTCAGCTCCGGCTGCTCTATGAGTGCAACCCCATGGCCTTCATCATGGAGCAGGCCGGAGGGATGGCCACCACAGGGACCACCAACATCCTGGACATCCAGCCCGAGAGCCTCCATCAGCGGGTACCGGTGGTCATGGGTTCCCCTGATGATGTCCAAGAGTACATCTCCATCTTTCAGAAACATCATAAATGAAAAGAAATAGTCAGAATGAGAAATTATAAAGATGATGTGTATACTTGACACTCCAAAAATAAGATGCCAAAGTGTATATCAAATCACTACCCCCCCAAAAGCAAATGTTTTTATACACTTTATACCTCCATGAAGAAATATAATAATAAAGAATTTTTGAGTAAAGTGATTTTTTTGTAATGTGAACTTTACAGCAGTGAAGTAGATTTACTTTGAGGCTGTTTTTAAGAAAGCAGTGTTTTCAGCAGCTGAAATTGTTGATGACCAAAAAGACAAGAAGCAAGTTCATGGCAGCAATGAAGATGATTTGAATTATGGTTGCTTTTGTTTCTGTCTGTACAGAACAAATAATCACTTTATTACTTATTGCCTTATTGCACCCTATTGAGGGAAGCTGTGAATAAAGTTGTTGGTGAAACCAGATTTTGTGCAGATATGTGCTGTGTTAACTCGCACCTGATTTTTTTTTTTTTACACTAAACATTACAACTACTGAAATTCTGTACTATTCTCAAATTTCGGTAAGCCTCTGAGGATACAGTACCACCTTTGAATAAAAAATGCTACTTTTCCTTCATCATACCTAATGTATTCCTATATAAACAGATATTTTAATACCAGACATGCTGTACAAGAAGTTCAAGCAACCAAATGAAGAGCAGATGACCTTTTCTGTAAAGGCCAGTAGGCGCAAAGAGCCCTGCTGACATTTGAGACACATTTTGGGGTGTTGCTCTACGAGACCTTGGTCAAAATATGTGCATGCATATCTGTTTATAAATTCTACTCTCATTTAAAGTAAAAAAAAAAAAAAAAGCTAATCATGATTGGTATTTGTAGCATACTTAGTTCAGTGATCTCTTGTCAGTTTTCTTCTGTGAGCAAAATGTTGTCTGGAAGGTTCTGATACTAATGAGTTTATTATTTTGGGCTCTGTAGAAGAGGAGGCACTCAAAGTTTAGGGCAAGAAGAGCAGACGGCAATAGATTGAGTGCTTGTTTGGAAATATGTCAGCCAACCTGTTGAATCTAAAGAGCGACATCTATACCAATTCTGAAATGTATTGCATAAACAGCACTTGCAATTTAAATTATGCTTTTTAGAAAGCATGTTAATTGCACTTTTCAGTGCTGTGAATCAAATATAATGCACGAGCCACATGCTGTATATCTATTTCCTTAAAACATGTTTGGTCACGGTTACAGGTTTGATTTTGAGTTATAGAGGACACATTTACATATAAATAAATATATAGTAGTATTAATGCGATCCATTGCTGTGTTCATCGGGACATGATTGTTATAAACAATCGTGAGTTTTGCTTCATGATCCATGACCTTCTAACCTCTGAGTATATGCTATGTGTCAAGAGTGGACATAAATAATGAGCTGAGAGCCAAGGAACGTGCTTTATAAGTTGGGCCCTTTGAGCTCTGGCTCTGCTAGCATTCAGACTACACTACTGTCACTTGATCTGCTTCACCAATATAACCTTGGCCTTCATCCACTCACTGTCTATGCAAAAGACTGCCTAGCAGCTCTACAGTTAGTTAGTCTCTGCTTGTCCAACTGCTTGTACCCTCGGACACTGTAAGGATGTCGGATCAGTCGGTCTTTGATGTGGACGTATGGACCCTCACACGCTTTGTGATGGAGATGGGGCGACAGGCGAAGGGGGCCACCGGAGAACTCACACAGCTTATAAACTCCCTGTTAACAGCTATTAAAGCTATTTCATCTGCTGTCAGGAAAGCTGGACTCGTTCATCTGTAAGTTTCATTGAATTATTTTGCATTATGTGAATGAATATATTTACTGTAAAGCATGCTCTGAATGCATGAAATAAAAGCGGGCAGAGGTTCATTTAGCTCAGTCAGTGATCAAATAGAAATGTGAGATATAACAGACAGACATAGTTATGGTTTCTGAGGAAGTCATAGTTACAGTTCTCACGTGGTTAGTTAAGCAATAACCTCTTTTAGTGAAGATTGCAGTTTTTTTTTAAAGAAAAGGGATCAATATAAGATCATTAGAATTATCATAATAATGCAAAATGTGTATGATTTATTAGATTTGAGGCTAAATTCTAATTCACTATAATCTGTGATTATCATTGTAGCATTACATAAAATCATGCACCGTTTTTTCCCAGTTTAACAATTTAGCACTGTTTTGGCATTTGAACCTCAAATGCCTGCTTTTTAATAATACTTGTATGTTCTGGTTTCACTGAACACAGTCAAGGCATTGCGGGACAGGTGAATGTCACAGGCGATGAGCAGAAAAAGCTGGATGTGCTTTCCAATGATCTGGTCATCAATATGCTGCAGGCCTCTTATGGCACCTGTTTGATGGTTTCTGAGGAGAACAAGGATGCCATCTACACACCTGCTGAGAAAAGAGTATGATCATTTTCAATAGGCTTGCTTATGAATACTTTTTTGAATATTCGTTGGAAAAGCTTATCTAAAAATGAATATTCTGTCATTATTGACTCACCTGTTCTGTCTAAAAAATAGAAAGGTTTATTAGAACATGTTTATGTTAGCCTTCTTTATTTCTTTAGCACATGATGTTTTTACATATGCGTTATAAATGAACTTTATAAATAAAATATATATATGAATTTTAGTTATTATTTGAGTTATTAATATTAAGCATATGACAATGGGTGCTTTTGATTAAATGGAACTAAAAGACATTTAAAAATATATATATAAGTAAAAGAGAGAATGATGTCTGCTTAAAAGAAAACAATATATACAAAGATAACTAAATCCAAGACTTAATATTTGGAATACAGTCTTAAAATTCCTGGTTTCCATAACACATCAGTCCAAATTACAATGTACTTAGAGGAAACCTTAAGAGTCAAGTATGTCACATAAAATGTCAAGCCTGGAATAAATAAATACACCCTAAAAACGTTTAGCTGTAAATAATGGCAGCTGCGTATTTGTATCAGGGCAGGCTAATGTACCTCTTTGCTAATGCAAAGTTCATTCAGATAGCTACCACATGAGGTCGCTGTAGTTCTTATGTGTTATTTCAGCTGCACACTAACTCCAGTCTGGTTTTTTTTCGTGTCACAGGGGAAGTATGTGGTCTGTTTTGATCCTCTGGATGGCTCCTCCAATATCGACTGTTTGGCCCCCATAGGCACCATATTTGCCATTTACAAAAGAGTGAGTGTTTGGGCCACATTTGATGTTTGAAGATGCATGTGCATTTTGTGTGCTTTTTGATGCACGTGCAAAAAACCCTAAACAAACAAATAAAACAAAAAAAACACTAACAATATAGCACAACTGTATTTTCATGTAAGCATATATTGTGTGAAAATGACTGGTTTGATGTTTGGTGTTCTTGTCCTGCTTTCCCATGCAGATTGACGAGGTAGCTGACTGCATTTGACCCTGCCTGATGACAAATATTGGCTAAGCAATACATTTAATTTAACATTTAATTTTATTTTATTAAGTGCGCTTGAGGGTAACTAACTGCAACATCTTATTAGTTTATTGCTTCACTTTTATTGTGTTTATTATAAATATGCTGCAGTACCAAAAATGTACTCTGGGTTGAACAGAAATCTTAATTTGCATTTAATCACGATAAGCCTGAATTCATTCATTCATTCATTCATTCATCCATCCATTCTTTTTTTAGTTACATAATAGTAATTAAAAAAATATACAATCAAGAAGTGGCACAATTTACATTTGACTAGTTTTGGAGGTGTGTGTTTATATGAGGCTTCAATAGCTGATGGCTGATTCTGTTTCAGACCTCTGAAGGAGAACCGACTGCCAAGGACGCCCTGCAGCCGGGCAAGCAGATCGTGTGTGCGGGCTACGCTCTTTACGGCAGCGCCACGCTGGTGGCTCTCAGCACAGGAGCTGGAGTTAACTTCTTCATGCTGGATCCAGTAAGCACAAACAGTTAAATCTGCGGAAACGAATGCTTTACAAACTGAATGCCAGAGAATAAACGCTGCTTTAAGATCAGAGTTTTACGGTCACAAAAATCTTACGAAGCGCTAGGAATCAGTAGAGTTAGTTTACACGCGCGCAACGATTCAAGTGAATCATTTACAGCGTGTTCACAACTACACGAACAAAGTGCACAGACGCTAAACATAATATTGTCCTCAAAACAAAAATAGCTACGTTATAGTAAACTGTGAAACTTATACACTTATATAACGGTGCATATTTCACTTCTTTTTATGGTTACTTTTAACCAGCTTCGAGGGGGTCACTTCTTTTTTCGATTTCAGATGAAAGTCGTGAATATTTGTGGCTGTAGTGAACTAGTTTTGATTCCTCAACTTCTGCCCTTTTATAATTAATGACGCTGTACAGTTGTGAGAATGTTTTCTTTTTATGTTCCTCTTTAGGCAATTGGAGAATTCATTCTAACAGACAGAAATGTGAAGATCAAGAAAAAGGGAAAGACTTACAGTATCAACGAGGGCTATGCTAAGTACTTTGAGCCAGCAGTCAATGAGTACTTAAAGCACAAGAAATACCCAGAGGTGGGTTCTGAACAGAAAAAGTATTAGATCGAGCCAGATTAAATCTCTTCATGATCTGTCGTTATTATTTTAGGAAAGTCTTTTCCATTTCTTTTCCCAAGATCACAGCACTTAGCACAAATCAAACCACCGAGTTCACAATTGTGATTTGTTGTGTACCACATCATGATCAAGCAAACACACTCACAAGTTCATGACATGTTGTGACAGAACAAGCAATGTTGCCTAGCTTGGCCTGAAAAAACACAGTCTCAAACAAAATGTGATTCTGAATAATGCTTGCTGACAGCTCATGAGTGCATGGCTGTGCTCAGCATCAGCTGACGTTTACACACGTATTCTGGAAAGTGAAGAGCGACTTCCTCTGCAGGAAATTAGGTTCTGTTTTCTGAACCACATATGTTAGCTCAGCATACGTAACTGATTCATGTTACTTTGCTAATCACAAGCCTCGGTTGCAGTGTCATAAAAAAGGCTGAGTATGAGCTTTCCGTGGGTCAGGAGGTAATTTTTTTTAAGTTAATTGTTTTCTAATTGTGAGTACCTGTGAGATCTTGTCTTTCCAGGAATACATGCTCTTGTTTGTTCGGTTTTTTTTTTTGAAGATGGTCGTAATCAGTCTGATGGTGATAAGAAGGAAAAGGCAAACAAGAATAAAGACTAAAGAGCTCGTCTTAGATTACGAAATGGGAAACTTGCTAGTCAAGTACATTATGTTATCAGTCATATGTTTTATGTGGATATCATGCTGTTTTTGTAGAAGTGTTATCAGAAGCTTGCTATCTCTGACCTTATGATGCATTGATTTGTTTGCGTGTTGTGTCTGTCATTGCTAGAGGTGGGGTTAGCTAAGTTACTAGTTAATCTACTTTTTAAAAGATTTTTGGAGTTCCTTTTGGCCGTTTTTACTGCTCACGTCTTTCTAAAGGAAAAGGCGTAATATGAAATGACAGATGTTTGACTTTAGCTGTCCAGATGGGTTTTGATGGCCTAGAACTTTGTACACTGCTTCCTGTTTTCCTGTCCTCTTCTGTTGATGTATTTGTAACCTTTACTCAGACAGTCTTTGTTTTTTGATTGTTTGCCAACTGCTGTAGAAACAAGTTTTGGGATTCAGAGATCCAAGCTCGGGAAGATCGTGCATACACAAAGTGTCTTACTCAAACTCAAATAAATGAAGAATGGTTGATGTTTTGTTTATATGAATCCTGATATGATACATGACTAGATGTGATTGTCTCATAGGATGGCAGTGCCCCATATGGTGCCAGGTATGTTGGGTCGATGGTGTCTGATATACACCGTACCATTGCCTATGGTGGCATATTCATGTACCCAGCCAATGAGAAGAGTCCAGAAGGAAAGGTGAGTCATCGAAGGTTTCACAACATGAACATTTTAGCTCACGTGTTTTGAGAAATTCATGATTTGAGAAATTTTGAGACTTTTATCATAATTACAGTAAAATGTTCCATGCAGTCAATCTGTCAATATTATTGTTATTTTATTATTATATATATATATATAAGATTTTAATAGCTTTATTTCTTTATTTTTTCATTTTCAATTTTAATAATTTGTCTACTTCAGGTAAACGTGTTTATATAAGTTATTTTGGCTAGTTTTTAAGTTGAAGTTTTTATTTTAATTAACAGTCAAGTGGTCACTCATCACAAAAGGGCTTTTCACACTGTGCTTAACCCCGGGTTATCTGCACTCTAAACATCGCTTTTAACCCCGGGTAAAGACGCGTTTCACACCTGTAATTTGAAAGCGAGTAATTTGAAATTAGCTGAGGCTGGGTATCAACGAACTATTGTTTGCATGCACCTTGCCGTACGTCCAATCAGGTACAGTAGCACCGCAAATATGCAAATTATAACGTAAACCCGGGAAACGTCTGTTAATAAATACCCAGGATTAACCGCTAACCCCAGGTTTAATATAAGCAGTGTGAAACATGATTACAGATAACCCAGGATTCCATTTATCCGGGGTTTAGGTTAACCCTGGGTTAACAATTTCAAGTGTGAAAAGCCCTAATGAGGTTCATTAGTTAACAAACTCAGAATGAACAACACATATCACCATTTATTAATCTTAGTTTACGTTAATTTCAGCATTTACTAATGCATTATAAAAATCACAAGTTGTGTTTATTAACATTAGTGGATTCACTTAAAGCTAGCATGAACTAAAAATGAACGATTGTATTTAACTTAAAAAAACCAAACAAATACTGTAATAAAGGTATTCTTCATTGTTTGTTCATGTTAGTTAATACATTAACTAATGTTAACAAATGACACCTTATTGTAAAGTGTTACCCGTTAAGTTTTGGCTTTAATTATTGATGATAATAATAATGCTGCAGGAAACTAGGTCACTATGTCATAACACATAAGAACATTTCCATACTCCATACGCCTTTAGATTGTTTTATACTGTAGAATACTGTAATGGTACTGTACTGTAGAATAACGTATGGTTTAGAGCAGGTACAGGCAGGTCATATTCTGATAAGAGGTAACCGCCTATTTCACGTCTGAGGGCTGTGTTGTTCCTGATAATGGGTAGTGACGAAGCACATGAGCATAGAAGGGAGCAAATACACATTATAGCATGAAAGCAGTGGGCCAGATATTATATCTGCAGTTCATGCTGCTTCTCAAGAAATGCCAGCATACAAGCGTCATTATTCATTGCCACAGTCCAGTTTCTACATAGATAAGAATAAAATGAATCCATTCTGAATGAACAAACTCAATGCTTTTAGTTGACCCAAATCCACAACTGATAAGAGAAACTGAAACATATAGGTTTGAAACTATGATAACTGCTTATGGTTTAGCATAAAAACAAACTTGAAATGTGCAAATCAGCATTATGTAACTTGTAAGATTGTCACATGTTTGATTCTCTCCAGCTGAGGCTGTTGTACGAGTGTAACCCCATAGCCTTCCTGATCGAGCAGGCCGGAGGCATCGCCACGTCAGGCACCCAGCGCGTCCTGGATGTCATTCCCGAGTCGCTTCACCAGAGGCTGCCCTTTGTTGTGGGATCCCCAGACGATGTGGAGGAGTACTTGACCTTTGTCAAGAAACATAAAAAGTAAAGATTTCGGTTGCGATATGATCCACTGAAAGCCCACATGACACCGAGATACAAAACTTCACTGTAGCTTTTTTTAATAGTAGAAGCACTGCTTTTGTATTCAGAATCACATTAAACTTCCAGTATTTAAAATCATTTTTTCCTTTTTTATTTCACAAATCACTCACTCAAACATCTTTTAGTTCAGATTTGTTCTTGTATCCCTTTCGCAATCTGTCTTTCTTCTTCAGTTATTTTATGTGAACACAATGTGCCTTTAGCAGTGTGTTGCATGTTGGTTGGTAAAGTGTTTACACCCTCTCATTCGAACAGAGCCCTCCCTATTACCACAAGAGCCAAAACCCCAATAATCTCCACTCCGCAAGTCTTGATGGCGGCCCATGTAATGGCAGCATGCCAGGAGATAAACAAATAGGACACGTTGTTTTTGCTGGAGCAAGAGAACAGCCCTACGTGTTCATTTTCACCTCACTGAGTTACAACAGACATAGGGCTCTTCCAGAAACCTTTTTTCCCTATTAATACAATTATTAAAGTAATACTTATCTTGCACAAGCTGTTAAAGCTTTAGAAAGCAAATACAGAACCATTCAATCATAACCAACTTCCTGTTTATTTAGGCAGATACACTGGTTTTGATTTCTGTTGTCTTATCTATGTTAACAAAACATCATGATGAAAACAGTAATATTGTTAAATATTATAAGGGTTTTTGTTATATATATATATATATATATATATATATATATATTTTTTTTTTTTTTTCTGTGTTGGCAATCATCATTCAGTCTTAAATAATCATTCTAATATACTGATTTTGAAGACGTGTTATACAAACATTTCTTATCCATGTTTTTGTTCTGAATACTTTAAAGAAAAAGGTTTATTTAAAAGAACATTTATTTAAAATAGAAACCTTTTGTAACATTATAAATGTTTTGCTGGCACTTTTGATCCATTTAATGTAGCCTTGCTGAATAAAAAAAATCCTGAACAGTAGTGTATGTCACTAATTATGAAATGTTTCAAACACAAGATACAAAACTAACTGAAAGCCAAAAACACAACAGTTAAATTTTAAAAGTTTTATTGATCATACAGAATGTAGAAATAAAAAAAAAACAAAAAAACATTTGTACATTTAGACACTGAAGAATATGTATTTACATTGAGGCAAAAATCAACTAGATCAGTGGCATTAAAATGACCAGAAACAATTGCATAAATTCCCTACAACAGTGTCACACAATACCTAGAGCTTGAGGTTTCTCTCTCACGGTCTCAGTCAGGCTGTGAGTCTCAGTCACCTGTGTCAGGTGTCTCATTCACTACACTTGTGGATTTCGGTGAACCGCTCAGGCACTGAGACACTAATGTGACCTTCTGCTACTATGTCTTGATACTGGAGGCATTTTCCTTAGACGAGAGGGTAGCTAGCAGCTGTAGCAATACCACAGTGGTTGTGTCTGTCCTTGGCCATGTAGATGTATCCTTTATCGCCCCAGTTCTCACTCCAGCTAGAATAAAGAAAACACACACTGGGTTAAAAACACTGGATTTAAACATTGGCCATTCAGAATTGTAGTGTATAAATGATATTCTTACCTGTTCTTGACAATCCAATACTTCTTTCCATCAACATCTTCACCCTGAAAACCATAACCAACAGCAAGAACGCCATGATCTAGCTCCTCGCTGCTGCAGTCTTTCTCAAAGTAGATGCCTAACAAGAAATATACATCCATTAGAGAAAAATCGATTGGCATCTATTTCTCATCAATGAGTCTTTTAGTTGGCTTGAAAGGAAAGGATATGATGTGTAACCATAGTCAGAATTTCCTGGAGCAGTGGGATTTAACAACTAGCAATAAAGTAATAGTTCACCAAAAAATTACAATCCTGTCATCCTTTACCCTCAAGTAGTTCTAAACCTGTATGAATTTCTTTGTTCTGCCGAACACAAAAGGAGATTTTGCAGAAAGTTTGTAAACCAGGCTGTTTGGGATCACCTGGTATTTTTTCTACTACAATGGAAGCCAATTTCCATTTTTCAAACTTTTTTTCTAAATATCTTCCCCTTGTGTTCGGCAGAACAAAGAAATTCACACAGGTCTGGAACTACCTAAGGGTGAGTAAACAGTATCATACACATACCTGACTGGTAGAACTGGAAAGACTCGTGTCCTGCATCAATAGCCACAGACACTGGCCCCACAGCGGCTATAGCCTTCATCAGAGCATGTTCCTTTCCACTGGGAATGTCAACGAATCCAGTGTCATTAGCTGCACTGTATTTGGGATCATAATGGCAGGGCTGATCATCCTGAAAATGATAAGAAACGTGTATGTTATGATAATCATACATATAATTATTTAGAAATAATGTCAGGAATAAAGGGTAATGTAACTTACAGTTCCCAAATAGGGGTAGGACTCCTCTGAGTCAAGACCGCTCTGGTCCTTGATGTACTGGAAAGCCTGGTCCATGAGACCTCCGTTGCAGCCCTCATTGCCTTCAGGACGGGAGCAGTCCACCAGGTTCTGCTCACTCAGAGACACCAGTGTTCCTGTCTTCCTGAACATCTGACCCTCCATGGCTCCAGTAGTGCTGAAGGCCCAGCAAGAACCACACTCACCCTGGAAATACCACATTTGAAACCAGTTGTTATCAACCAATTAGCTTCAAGATGGTTTAAATTTGTTTTTACTTTTTTTTTACTCTACTGTTACAAGAAACTACAAAGCATATTTCAAAGGAATTGTGTTTTTTTTTTTTTTCACCTGATCTTTCACTGGAGTTACATATCCCTTTTCTCTCCAGTCCAACTTGTTTGGGACCTCCAAGAAGTTGGGCTCCATGAAGAGAGATCCTCTGAATCGTCTCTCCTTCTTGTGATTGTAGCCATTCATCACCTGCCTGAACTCCTCATGAGTCTATAGATAACAGAACAGATTGATGAAAGCTAAAGGAATTTCATAATCAGTACGCAAACACCTCAAATAAAGTTCTTCTTGCAGTCTTACCATATCACCAAAGTGGTTCATTCCAAGTCTGTAAGTGTGTTTGCCTATAGAGTGCTCAAGATTGTGCAGTTCGATCTTGTTCAAGTTTTTCTCCCAGATCATTCGCCTCCACCCCTCCTCCTTCTGTTTTGACAGAGATAACACTAAGTTCCACTTCTTGCTCCTTTTTCAAATTGTTAATGTCAATTTTAAAACTTACTTCGTGGTATTTTTTACTGTGCCAGCTCTTCCACTGCTCCCAGTGGTCATCTAACTGCTTGTCCAACATTGGAGCAGCAAATACTGCACTGAGGCACAACGTGAATACTGCCAAATACACCCTCATGATGAAAACACTGAAGGGGAACAAACAACAACAGGTCAGACAAGTGACCATACACCTGAAGACAACAGATCAAAACATGTATACAAGGGAATGCATACATTTTAGTTTAAATGGTGGCCTTATTTTTAGTACAAATATTATACGTAAACTGATATCTATCCAAGTGAAAATTAAAAATTTAATTTAAAGTTAGGCCGATTCCTGAGAACTTTTTTTTTTTAAATAATAATAGATGACTAACTTTTTAAGACTAGTCTAAACAGTTTATGCAGCTGGCCCAAGTCATGAGTCATAATTACAATTCAATTGCTCATAATTTCGTCAGAAATTTCCAGAGCAGAAATTGTCTTCCATATGTTTTATATTGATAATGGGTATTTTCAATGGTATTCCTTCACAGCCGCTTTACTTCTGTATAATTAAACGTATATGTTTAAAAATGTACTTGTTTGCGTGACGTTATGTTTCAGCAGCGTCATGAGATCAGATTACTGCACCCACATCTTTGTTTACTCCGTGTAACGTTACACAACCACCGGCAGGAATAGTAATAAAGTAGTAATATAAACCAAGGACGTTTTATTCATAAAAGATTAACGTCAACTGAAAACAGACGCTGACCTACAGAGCCAAACAGAGCCTCTATTCTATATCACTGTCTGTTTATCTATCAAAAATATAAGGTTGTTTGTTAGCACTGTGCTCCGGACAGATCCGGGAATACGGTGTTCCTTTGCGGCAGTCACGGGATCTGGGTGGCTCCAGCCCAGTTTCCCAGGAAAAGAAAACAAAGAGCGAAACCAGGCCGCGGAAACCGAAAAGGAAACAACTGGAACTACTTGAGATGGATATAAAAAACCCGTTATGCTTTACTTTTATCCATTAAAATATAGTAAAACCGAGATTCACTAGAGAAAATACACACGCAGTTCATAAGAAAGTATTGTGTACAAACCACAGCAAAAGAGCGACCTAACAAGCTCCGTTTTGTTCTGCATGAGGCTAAACATCTTAATCAGAGATGCATAATGCAATATTACCGACGTTTTTTTTTTTAACAAAATATATGTGAAAACAACTCAAGACTCCTAAAAGCTTTAAAAACGCCTGACTCACCCAGCGCTCCTGAATCCCGAAGAAAATACTCAGTTTCGCAGAGGGGTCCCAGGTTTATAGCGCATCTGAAGGCGAATTCCTCAATTTCTCATTGGTCGAGATCTGTTGCCTATAGATTTGTCGGCCCCGCCCCTATCAACACGTCAGAGCATGTGACCCTCCAGCACGTGATGACTTTCCGGCAGATGGCTTTAGTCAGAAAAACACGGCATAATCCACATAAAATGTTGCATTTAAATCGATAAATGTATATCATTTGTTATTTTAAAAAGCACAGACTAGCACCCAGTACTATAACACATATGAGTTACTATTTGTAACTGCGTTATAAATGAGAATGTACACAGACCTACAGATTGATTCGGTTTTCTTTGCAACGCTATTTTTTTTTAGATAATAATCCATTCGACAGCGTCCTCAAACGGGAATCACAAGCATTTTAGTTATTGGACCTGTTATTAACCAGCCAGTGATGCTTATAACAAGGGCACCTATAACCTTTAGGTTTAATCACATTGTTTGGCAAAAATGAACCATTCAAACAACCAACTAGAGCAGCTGCAAGTAAATGCATTTAAAACGTTAATATAGTGCATCACAAGATTTTAAAACAATATTGTCTGCATCACGTATTCACAAGGAACACAAGTAATAAACAATGTGATCCTGCTTACACATCACCACCACACCAAAATCAGCTTAAGGCCTATATTGAATTTATTATCAGTAGGTCTATGTGAGGACGTCAGTGCAGGTTATCTAGTTCTATTACTGTGTAACAACATTCCACATTGTTTACGTTGACTGTTTGAGATTTGTGGCAGGCCAGAATTAGAGTGTTGTTGATCTACATACAAACAAAGGGGAAAACAGACTGATTAACGGGCTCGTCTGTCACAAAAAGCACACAGAGCCATAGATGGGAAGATTGGTCAATTATCACTTTAGCGAGCCCAGCGCTTTAAGCAGTGATCAAAAAGCAGGAGGTAAAAGAAGAACAATTGATCAAGCGTTCAAGAGAGCATTCATGACTCTAAAATCCTGAAAAATCTGATTAGCATACATTCATTCAGTATTAAATGGTAACTAAAGGTGTTTTTAAAACCATTAGAGTATAAAAAGAATGGAACAGGAAATATGTCATGTTGAAATACATGCATGTGCAGTTATTCCAGTTGCTGAATAATGCATGTTCAGTCATGCCACACACCGACTCGTCACAAAAACAGCACATGACTAATTTATTCATCAGCAGCAATGTCATCATTGTCATTTTTGATTAGTTTCAGTGTGCTCTGCTTCTCACAGTTGAATTGGTGGCCACTTTACCCAGAATTCAATGGAGGGCACTTTGAAGTATGTCCGAAAACGTTAAAATATAGTAAACTTTTTTTTTTTTTTTTAAAACTAACTGCTCCCTAGTGTTTATGTAGTTTATTATTTTCTGTTGTTTGTTTGTACATTTGCGAATATTTGTGACTAATGTTGTTCCATAGGCTAATACTTTCTTTTTACAGCAACGCCGATCTTGGAAAATGAACTTTATTAATTATTATTATTTGCTACAAATGTAAATGTATGAAATAGGAACATGTAAATGTCAAAATATTGCATGAGAGAGAGAGTATAGTATATATATATATATATATATATAATATATAAAATTCAAAAGAGAATCATTGAGTAAACAATTTATTATATATAAAAAAAAATGTAGTACACTGTAAAGTTTGAGGAAGTATTAAGGACATGGCATTCAAAGACATGCGGACATAATATAAATAGAGCAATAATGTGAAGGTCTTGTGCAAAGAGATGACTGTACAAGTCTTAAATACACCAGGATAAATTCCCCTCTGATGTACCCTGTTAAAGTCTTAAAGAGGGGAGATTGTGAACCTTGACCACAGCTAAACAGCGAAAGAGCTCCATAAATACATAGACTTAATCACAATATAAAAATGTGCCTTTTGGAATGAGAGAACAATACACCCAATTCCCTTTTAGAAAAGTTTGTGATTTGAAGCCTGCAAGGGAAACGATGATAAGTTGGAGGATAGACCTGTCCCAAAATATAATATGGAACAGTTGTCTGAACTGTCAGACATTAAAAAGACGATGATGAAACTGCAACTGAAGAGAGCAGAAGGAGTTATAGCATGTGTTAGATGTAACAGAGTCTTTGCTGCCATCTACAGTCTTTAAGTTGTCACTTCATTTGTATCCAATATACCACATTCATTACAATAGTTTTCCTGTAACTGAGGAATGGCATTGCTTTTAGTGGTTTCAATGCAAAATGTCAATTAATTTTATCCCTTAGAATAGCATCTTATGATTAATCTCCAGTGTAAAGGATACATGAAACGGAATATATTAAAATAAGCTGAACGATTGTAACAAAGATCATGCTTATTAGGACACTGCAGCAGACATCATTTATATGAAGAAAAACTAAATCGTCATGTAAGTGCCTGGAATATTTCAACATTTCCATTTAACAGGTAGTCAGAACTGAATGACAAGTAAGCTACACGTGTGAATAAGACAAATGTGACGGATTACGAAACCGGAAAATGTACCATGCATTTTGATTTTTCAAAGGAATGTTTAGTATGTATGTTTGTGCTTCGTCATTTGAATAAACTCCTGTCTGAAAAATGGCGCGTATTAGTTGCAATAAGGAACAATCAGGTAGTAAATGCAAATGGCCCAATTTTGGACCAATTTTTATATGTTTAAAAATTGGAAATCTAATAGATATGTTCATTAAAAGCTTCATAAGACAGGTAAACACCCAAACACTTAAAGACGTGCACATCCAATTTTGAAATCTATAGCAATGGCTCTTTGTGAATAGCTTACCATCTTCAAGGCACTCAATAGCTTGAGTCGTTTTTCAAACAATGCTGCCAAGCACTTAGTGATCTATCATCCGGTCATCAAATTTAGCGCAAATAACAGCTGTCCAAATTTATAAAAGTGATTTGCTTTCAGTAAGGACTTTTGAAAAAAGGCCGTCTGCAGTTTCACCTTGGGAATGTGAGACAGTCAATAAAAGGTTTGCAGAAAAAAAGCACATAGGCACCTTTTCAAAGACACCAAGAATGCACATTCAGAAATCGCGAAGGGCAACAAAATGGACATGAGCAGGGTATCTGATTCAAATACTTCAGTCTCAGAACACCAGGGAGCTGGAGATTTATCAGCTCTCCAGGGGTCAATTGCACGCTTCTCTATAGACACACAAGTGACGTCCTAACGAGAGACCACGGAACTGATGGAGTTGAAGGATGTGCCGCCACCGTTACACACCGGGCTGTAGGGCTCCGGCGGGGTGCCTAGTGTCTCCAAGTTGACCCGGAAGACCGGTGCAGCTTTAAGGAGGAAATCTGCTGCATCCCGGCGACCGAGTTCTCGCAACTTAGCGACTAAAACGCCTATGGTTGAATCAGGTCGCTGGCTCCACTCCTGCAGGAGCGTGGCTGTGGGACTGGGAAGGGAAAGGGGGTCTGCGGGCGGAGTCCCGTTGGTGCCAGAACTGTATTTAGCAGCGAGCTCGCTAAGGCCCAAGTTCATGGCAAGCAGGCACCAGTCTTTTCCGAGGGCATCGGGAGGGTCCAGCAGACGGCAGAGCTTGCGTCGAGCCAGGTGACTGACCTCCGCCACAGCCACTTCCCCACCAAGACTGCCCTGTTTGTAGACCTGGGTGCAACCTAATGCTACGATACTGACAAAACTCTCACGATAGCCTCCCATGGTGTTCGAAAGCGCGTTTTCGCCTCGCGCCTGAGAGCGGAAAAAGTCTCTCGGTTGATAGAGCATGACGGGGCCGTGGTGTTCCCGCAGCTGCTGAGGGCTAAGATAATGCCGGGCGGTGAGCAAACCGGGCAGTGTAGCAGCTAACAGACCCTCTGCCATGCCGCACAAAGTGTCCAATAAAGCATAGCAACGTCCAGGATCCGAATCAGGTCCTCGTAACTGTACCTCCATGCCCTGGCCGTGGTTCACAAGCAGAACCAGTGCCTCAGCGCCGCCGAGTCCAACCCGAGCTCCGCCGCTCCACAACCTCACATCCTCAGGCTCCACCTCCGGCTTCTGCTGCCGGCTCCACCTGCACAAGTTCACTTGTAACTTATGAAAAAGTCCACAAGGGAACGGCGCCAAGTGCTCTGCAGGGACAACTCGCACGCCACCGTAAAGCAAAGTGTCCTCGCCTTCGATGTCTTCCTCGTCCGTCCAGGTGTGCTGCAGGCCACTCGTGCGTATGAGGGAGGGAATGTCCACCATTCCTGGGTTGGCTAAGTCACGGGCACATACATCCATAGCGTCGAGCACCTGGAGAAGTTCATCGATGTCACCTTCGGAGACGAGGTTTTGGAGTTCTTCTATGCGGTAGCGGCCACGGTAGTGGTGGATTGCTTTGGGGGTTTCGATCGAGAGAAGCTTGCCAAGTACGTTCCCGCAAAGCCAGCGAGGATCTAACAGGACAACGTCTTGGACAGTCTCACTCTGCATGATGTTGATCTAGAAGAAAGAGGAGTGAGTAGTGATTAACGCAAGATGAAATTTTGATTTGAGTGAACAGATGCTATGCTGTAGTCATGGAAATACTGAAATGTTTTCCATCGTACTAACAAGAAAATTCATGAAGAAGATTCATGCTTTTGGTCACATCCATAGAGCTGCTGTTGTAAACAGATTTCTGTAATGTATAAATTATAGATACATGATTTTCTGTCATTTCGCACGTATTTGAATGCACTCTTTGTACCTTCCTCAATATTTTTCATTTTGATTGACACAAGTCAGTCATGTAGGCTTACGTGACTTCTCCTTTGAAGAGACATGACATAACAGATTTTTAAAAGGACACAGGGGAGCCGAAGCCCCTTAAACAGAGTATCTTATGTAAGTAAATGTTAATAAAGCTGAATCACAGCTTGGCATTTCAGTCCATCAACATCAAAACATTCCCTAAAATGTGTTTAAGTGTTGCTGCTGAAAACACAAATGACTAATATTGATGAGAATGACTCATTCACCTGCCCTCTCTTATCGGTGAAGCTGTTGATGTAATGGTTGTGGGTGGTCAATAGACTTCATGGGCTATTTAGTTGCTGACACCCACCGACTCATTTGAATCCACATAAAAACATGCCGGTAGAGGTTCTGCATTGTGGTTTTGAAGTAATGGATGTGGTACTAATAGCGGGAGCGTATACGATAGTATAGCATAATATAAGAAAACAATCATTTTAATTAATGATACAGTGCATCTACTTCAAACACACTTATGCTATACCCACAGCAATATAACCAGAATTCAAACATTCATGCATATTTTTTCATCTTCTCATCGTCACACACACACTCTCACACATTCCCTGGGCCGCCCACACGCGCACACACCTCTCCCATGCTGTGAAGTTGTGAAGCCAGTTCCCGCAGATCCTCTTCACTGGCTAGAGGGTTGATTTGTTCTTGCACATCCACAACAAACTGTTGCCATGACATCAGCTGGTTTGGCCCGTTCAGTTTCCTCCAGGAAGGCAGAGTGGACACCAGCTTCTCTGCCAGCTGAGTCATCGGCCTGCAGGTCTGTGAAAACGACAGAGAGAGAAAAGCAATTTTACATCTCTGAAAAATGCCAGTGGGGTTACTAAGTTGTTTTGAGTGGTTGCTAGGTAATTCTTTTTTTTTTTTATCCCAAGTCAAAAGAATAGACCCCCAGGTGTCTATGATAGTCTCATGCTGAAACATGGTCAAAAATTCCCCCCATTAACTGAAAGTATGAGCAATAGAAATCACCACTGATACATGTAAATCTTTTTCAACACATCAAAGACAATCCGAACACATTTTTAATAACTATAGTAATTGTTTTTTTTGTACCTCATAATATACACAAAAATCCAAACCCAATATAACGGTGGATGAGAAAGTAATCTGTACAGGTATGTGTGGGAGTGTGAGAGATTGAAAGAGAAATGTAGGAGGAGAACAAGCAGAATGTATTAGCAAGGGATCTGAGTGTCAGTGTTTGATATTGTGCATTTCTGAGATAGAGAATGTGTGTGTGTGCGTGCATGGTAAAGAAAATAACTTTATATAGCTTTATTATAGAGAATATCAGACCCAGATCATAATAAAAAAGAGGGTTTCCAGGCTTTTAAAGGGATAGTTCACCTACAAATTTTAATTCTGTTATTCATTACTCACCCCGTAAGACCTTTTATTCATTTTCAGAACATCAAAAATATCTTAGTTTGTGTTCCAACAGTGAATGTAGGGCATATGAATGAACCTTTAATGCCAATGCTACATTTAGGTAACTGAAACGATAAAGTGTTGGGAGGTATAGTAGAATGTAGATTGATCTTACAGAGATGATGGTGTTGCGAAGCTCTAACAGAAGGTTTCTCAGCAGCTTCATGTCTTTGGAGTTAGATGCTCCTGCATCCATGACAAGGAGCTTCTCCGCAATATGCAGATCATTCCCAAACCTGAGAGGAAAAAAAAAAATTGTTTAATAGTTTGGCTCATCCATCAAATTAGTCTTTCAAAAATGATCACTTAATGTATTTCCAAGTCTCAGAGCTTCAAACGGACATCTTATATTGCATTAATCACCTGTTTTTCACTTCTTTAAGTAGAGACCTCTCCTTGTCATAGCTGAACTCTCCTCCAAACAATCGGGGCAGATTGACAATGTCAGCATGTGTGGCCACCAGGACCACACGCAGAGGATTCCTGATCTTCCCTCCAAAGGCTGCGGATACAACAGAGAGGCACTTTTATTGTCCATTTCTAATATCTTCAATCATTATGCATAATCTTAACTCTCGACTATTTGAGAATTACAGAACAAAAGCTAGATTCCTAGATTAAGACTGATGCCAGACTCTAACGAAGTCTCTTTTGGCATTATCCATAGCACTATGGATGTGCCTGCTACAGTACTTACACAAATTCATCAACCATCACTACAGTGAAAGCAAAGGCAAGCCAGGCTGAAATTACTGAGAGGGTTTAAGAGAGACAAGAATGAGAAAACTACAAACAGCATTAATGAAGCACACAGAATGGAGAGAGAGAACAAAACATGAGCTAATTTCTATCATATGACTGTTTAATAACTTGTACATTCAATACACCTGTTCATTTTAAAAATGATGTGTTAAAAATAACTTGAAATTTGTCAGAGAACAAACATGGTGCTCGTGGTGTGAAAACAGCAGGACATGATGCAGTGGCCAAAACCTCCATCTAGTGTATATGTACACAGAAACACCAAGCAGAAATAGCACACATGGAATGGTTGAATGCATTCTGTGTGAACGGGCCTCGGATAGATCGATAAACTCAAGGGTAAAAAAATGTTTGACAGTTATAGAACTTTGTTGAAAATATCTAGAAATCATATAGAAATAAAACAAATAGTATATTGACTTCTAAAGCCAGACTTTATGTCATGTCAATTTAATGCTTTACTCATAATAACACAATATCATGTAATTAATGCATGCAAAAAAATGTAAATCAATTGATAGCCCTACATTTATAGCAACAGGGCTTATGGGTAACTTCATTGTACAGTTGGTTATTGGTTAAAAATACTAACAGAATATAAATATGGATAATATTATTGCTATGCAAAATAACTATACATTAACCAAGTAAAAGATATTAATTTCGGCACAGAAAAACTGAATAACAGCTCTTTAAGACCTCTTAATCACAGACTTCACAGCTTCGGCTGATCCCTGTAATTACTGTAATGGAAAGTCCTCAGCAAAGGACAAGAAGAAATCCATACATTGTACACCGTAGTCTCAGGAGACACACACATGCACATACCGATATTGTCCTCTGGAAGCGTGAGGGCCTTCAGGCAGTTGAGCCAAAATGTGACCTGGTTCAATTGAGTCTCGTAAGGCTCCTCCAGGCTGAATAAGACCAGATGAACGGCTGTGGTGTCATTCGCAGCAAAGTAGTCATATGAGCAGTAGTAGACGGGATTACCAGAGAACTCCCATATACTGAGGTCTCCAACACCTAAACAATATTGCATAACACAATACACAAAATACACAATATCATTCAAAAGTGTGCGAAAGAAATATTTTTTAATAAGCAAAGATGCATTAAATAGCTCAAAAGTGACAGTAAGGGTATTTATAATTTTACTAAACATTTCAAAACAATGCTGATCTTTATATACATTCAAAATATCACAGTCTCCACAAAAATATAAAAATATTATTATATATAAATATTATTATTAATATTTCACAGTGTTATTTTGATCAAATAAATGTAGTTTTGGTGAGACTTATTTATGATAAATGACTTTTACCATTGACATTGGCGTTCTGGATGTCGATGGCTTTGGTGGCAGTGTCGTCAGCCGTGGAGAGAGCGTTATGAACAGGACTGAAGACCTCCAGCACTCCTTTAGTCAAACTGGGCTCAAACATCATACTGCGGCTACGCACACTGACGTTCTCACAGCCCGGGTACAGGTTAGAGATGCTGACAGACACTACAGGCACACAGACAGGGAAGCAAAAAGAAAGAAAGACTGTAAACTAGATGGAGTTGACTTCTTATAATAGATAACAATAAATGCAATAAGGATATGCTTGGAGCTAAATGATAAATTATGTATATTATCTAAGGGTTTATAAGATGCAATGAAATAAGCTGTTCAAAATCAATTCTTAAAATGTGGAAACCCACCACATGGGGGAGCTCTTTCATAATGCCTGATTCCAGCTTTCCCAGCGTTGAAAGAAAAATAAATATTTAGTAAAAGTTCTAATTTTGAGATGACCAAAAACAAACAAAAAAATATTTTCTTGTAGATGTTACACCCGGCTCAAAGATGTAACATAAAGGGAGACGACACGGCAGAATAAATTAGACATAATATTTATTACAAC
>JAUMHI010000040.1:11945033-11980379 GCA_032359435.1 Enteromius unitaeniatus | reverse complement strand
TAGAATGACTTACATCAATGAAGAATACCTCATTGGAGACTACATCCAATTACTCGGTCACAGGGGCACGTGACAAGGTGTCTGCTAAGACATTCTCAACTCCTTTAATGTGTTTTATCGTCAAGTTATATGGCTGCAAAAACAGTATCCATCGCATCAAACGTTGACTTGGACTTTGTAACGAGTGAAGGAAAGTCAAGGGATTATGATCCGAATAGATGACGACTGAAGAACCTCCTCCCACATACACATCAAAGTGTTGTAGTGCCCAAATAAGTGCTAGTGTTTCCTTCTCGATTACAGAATAGTTTAGTTGAAAAGAATTAAACTTGCGTGAAAAATAGCTAATTGGATGATTAACCCCATCAGAACCAATCTGGAGCAAAACTGCTCCTGCTCCCACTTGACTTGCGTCTACCTGTATCTCAAAAGGAAGACCACTTTGGGGCGCTGATAATACAGGAGCAGCCGTCAACAACAACTTCACATTCTCAAACGCTTTTTGACAATCCGAAGTCCACTCAAACTTAACAGAGTTCTTTAAGAGGTTAGTCAATGGACAGATAACTGATGAAAAGTTCGGACAGAAATTACGATAATAGCTAGCCATCCCAATGAACCTCATGAGCTCTTTTTTAGTACAGGGCGTGGGAAAATTCTCAATTGCTCTCACCTTAGCACGCAAAGATTTGAACTGGTAATGGACAAAGTTTGTATGTAAAAAAAAAAAAACTCCAAGAGACGAGCCAGTATCACCACATGCACAAAATTAAAATAGTTTCTATTCTATTCTAGTAGCTGGGAAAAACTAAATTCCCGAAAAAACCACAGAAGTGCTAACAGCCATTTCAGTTATAACAGAAATAACATGAGAGAGTCAGATGACTCAAACTATTTTTTTTATACCTTGCAAATGTGTTAGTCACAATGTGCTGCATATGTCTCGCACAATCAACGCTTTCCACTGAACTTTGGTTCTTTCTAAAAACTTTTCTCACAGAAACCTAGAAACAACTTCCTCAATTTGGCTGTGCCAGTAATTGTGAGAAGAAAAAAGTTAGCTTTATGTGTAACAGAAAAAACCCTATACTGCAAGAAAAAGGAAATAGATCACCAAAAAAGGAAAGTTGCTGAAAACCCTCAGGTCATCCGTGATTTGTTTCTTCATCATCATAACACATTTCGAGAAACTTTGAATTACATCACTTGCTCACCAGATCAAGGACTATTTATTTTGTCAATGACAATTTAAGTTAAAGCACCTTGATGTATTTGTTTCTAACAAATATGCAGCTTTTTACTTTAGAAGATTTTATTTGATGGACTGGAAATCATGTTTTTATCAGCAGTCAGGACTCCGATGGTATTCCGATGGTAGCCATTCACCGCAAAGGATTCATTTGTGAGCAATACAATTCTAAATTTCTCTTGATGAAGAAACAAGCTCATCTACATCTTGAAAAGACATTTTCCTTTCATTTTCAGAGTTTCTATGGATAAAGGAAAACACATCACCCTACCTGCTGGTTTGGAGGTGACAGGTGAGGCTGGGTGCCGGACAGGGTTGGTCAACCTGGTCCTCCTCCTTCTGAAGAAACTCCGCAAGATGCCACACTTCAAAGACTCCACCAGAGTGCTCTTCCCTGCTCCCGAGTGTCCGAACAGCTTGAGTTTGATGCGAGGTTGGAGGGTCTGTGTAGGCCGCAGCTGCTGGATGTAAATGCTCTTATGGTTGTCCTGTAAGACCAGTCACAAAGGGTATGTAAATGAACACAATCCAGTGGCATTACAATATGACATATGGACCGATGACATAATGTTAATGTGTCTGAGAATGTTCAGTGCATCCAAATGAGTGGAAATAATAGGCTCTTAATAGCTGTATTCAGAGTCCTCCAGCTGAGCATAATCCACTTTTCAAAGCAAAATGCAATATATTAAATCATGTATGTGACTGTCAAATTAAAAGATTTACAAAATCTAAAGTCGAGTAGGTGGTTAATAGATAAACCATACTTCTGAACATTAGATCAAATCTCAGTGACTGATGCATTAAAAAGAAAAAATATTTAAGATATTTAATATCTTAGAATATGGAAAATCTATTTTAAGTAACCTTAAAAATGTTTTTGCCACATTAAGGACTACACAAGAGCTTCAAACGCCATCTGGGATTTTCAGTGGGATTAATCGGCAGATAAGGATGCCATGTTTGAGAAGCACTATCCACTTTTAGTTCTGAAAGTATTTTCCTATTCATTTTCTCATATGGATTCCATAACACCTTACAAACTTCACATGAAGTTGCTTTTGGACCAGTGGGGGTAACCTAGAAGAACTAATGGCAGACTGATTGGTTAAAATAGGTTCTGAAAGTCAAATATTTATTTAGAAAAATATAAGCACACATTCCAAAGAGCCATTATTGAGTAAAACTGACATCTCCTGCAGGTGTCATATAAAATACAACAAGGACCTCATAAGCCTTCGCAAAGCATTCATGTAATGCAAATGAATGTCTCTTGAGTCTCAGTGAGATGAATAATAAACAAAGACTCACACCTTTTTCAGCTTGGCCAGCAGCACTGCTACATGCTCCTGCTGCTCTGCAATCGCCAGATCCTCCGCTGTCTTCCCATCCTGTGAGAGACAATGACAGTGATGGATAAAATGCAGCTTACTGAACATTACAGGCAATGCAGGGCCAGTCAGCGTCCAGTGACACAGCTGAATGAGTAAAGCTAGATAAATAAAAGATTGTCAGCCTTCCATCTGCACAGTATTACCAGGCCACCACAGCACTGATAAAGCTCTGATAGATACAGAGATACACAGAAAGAGAGAGAGAGTGTTTGCAGGGTAACAAGAAAAAGTGAGAAAGAAAGAAGAGAGAATATCACCTAACAGCTCAACAGCGTGACTCTCACAGAACATTACTACAGTGGGTACAGTGATGATTATGGCTGACACATGTAACGCTGCCTTCAAGACATATCAGATGATTGTATATATGAAATGGGTGTATATAAAAGATACCCACGAAAAAAAGTAATTACCAGTCCAAAAAATGATAAACCAGAACAAGTGGAGTTTCCTGGGATTGCATGTGATTCTGTCCTGCCTGACTGTGGCTCTTACTGAAAATGAGTTGTGATATAGTGGGTAATATTTTCCTTTAACTGTTCACCCACCACCTCTCACTTCTGCTGCGATCTGTCTGTCCGCCCATGGAAAAAGTCTCTTCAGCTGCTAGAAGCCTATTTAGAGGCATACAGTTCAGGTGATGTCAATTACACCACAAAATAAAATATGGCCTGGCTCTTTATATTTATCCACTGACCCACAATTGTTGTTTTTTCTAACATTACAATACAACTGATGTGTCAACTATCACCTCATATTATACTACTATATATATTAGTGCTCTCAAGCTATTCATCACAACAAATCGCATTCAAAATAAGTTTTTGTTTACATAACGTGTGCTGCGTTTATTTATTATGTTTATATATTTATATTATATATTTTATTTTATATTATATACAAATTTAATATGTAAACATAGTATATTTTTCTTAAATATAGACATGCATGTGTTTGTATTTATATATGATTAATAAATATACACAGTACACACTGTGGATATGATAAATCGTGATTAACTGTTTAACAGCACTAATATATATATATATATATATATATAGCATCAGTTTATCAGTATTACTCATCAAATTAAAAATCCTAATAAGTTGAAACCTGGAAGCACTGCCTTCATATTATAGCACTAATGGACTAAACCCCAGGTGTCATTTTTATCTGGGAACCCCCCTGGAAAATGGCACTCATTTAAGGCAGTTAATGAGAACAGACTAATCTACATTTCCAATCATTTTACTTGGTAGCACCGGAATGCTAAAATACATAAATGAAAGGATCAATTACACAACTAATGTTGTCTTGTTACACAAGCTAAAAGCTTTCTGTTTTTGTCTGGAAGAGAAAATCTTCCCAGGAGGCTGTGACGGCAGCACATGTGTGATTGTGAAATCAGCATTAGGAAACACCAGCTGTGGAGGGGGAATAACTATCAGAGAGTATATTCCATGAAAAAGCCATATGTAAAAATGCTTTAAAAACATACAAACTTAAATAAAGCATTAGGAATGTACACAAACCTCAGGGCAGTCTTGGTTATCAGAAAAAACTAAACAAAATCTGTTAACCCCAAACTCACCACAGTTACAGCCCTAAACCAAAACCATTAATGATTTAACACCTCAGAATACATGTACACAATCTCACACACAGCAACGCGAACCCACACCTAACACCTGGGACCGCGAGCACAAGCAAACCACACAACCAGAAACAGCTGTGTTCCTCCTCAAACCGACGGGGACAAATTAACCAGCCTCCCTCTGAAAGAAAACCCCCGCACACCCCACGCAGACGACAGCGAAAGAGGATGTGGTGAACAGGGCAGAGGTGTAAAAGCACAGATGAATAGGATAGCAATGAGAAAAGATTTGCTGCAACGTAATTATCTTATCTAACGTGGCTTGATTAAACACAAGCTTTCCTGCCAATTAGACTTCGTGAGATATGACCGCAAAATCTTCTGCACAAAACAGCCCGTTTTCTCATTCACAAGCTCTTTTTGTGTCTGTCTGCTCCTCTCCAGCTCTTACCATGTGTCCCCACGAGAATGCGCTTCAATTCATTTTATTGATTTACGGTTGTCTCCCAAAAGATGCCTAAAAATCTCAAGGATGAATGGAGTATCCTGTCATCAACCAAATCTAGTTTTCGCATGCTAATTCTTTTATTCAGCAGTAATACATTAAATTGATTTAAAGGGTCAGTTAAGCCTATTCTATAAAATGTTGTTACTTTATTTCCATCAAATAATAATAATTTAAAAAAATGTATGACAGTTTCCACATTCATAATAAAAGATGATGTTTCTTGAGAATTAAATCAGCATATTAGAATGAATTTTGAAGGATCATGTGGAAAATGGCTACTGAAAATTCTGCTTTGCCGTAACAAGAAATAATTGACTTAAATATACTTAAATATATTTCAAATAGTATAAAATACTTTTAACTTTTTACTGTATTTTGATCAAATAAATGCAGCCTTTGTATAAAAAAAAGAAAAGAAAAAAAGCTTAAATTGTATAATAAAGTCCCATTACTTAGCTATAGTTAATGAACATTAATGAGCAATAGATTTATTACAGTCTTTATAAATCTCAAAAATATCAACTGTACATTGCTAGTTCATGTTAGCTTGGGTGCCATAATTAACATTACATTTAAAAAACCTTGAAATGCTTCAGAAGTATTTTTCATTGTTAGCTTGTGTAATCTTACCAACCTCACACATTTGAAGGGTAATGTACAGCATGACAAAACAGTGAGAAAAGGAGCAAAATCTAAGCATGAAGGCCACATTAATCAACGGCGTCCTATATGTGGAAGCCATTTTTCCTTTCTTAAGCCACTGACCCATAAGCCTCTGGCAATGAATTATGGATTCTCAAAACTCCTGTGTGCTGTAACATGCATTGTGCATCAGCCACTATACAATATTAACACTGAGGAGGAGCGCTTTGAGACAGTATGAAGTCAAGGGGTGTGAGAGAGGGGAGGGATGTAGGGGTTATTGATTGAAAACATACATTGTTTGGGATGAGTAGGTTGGGGGTACATTGGGGCACTCTGTCCTTCACCGCTGTTGAAATTTAAACAATGATTCTGCACTGCCACAGTTTCATTAAAAACCTTCACTCAGGCTAATAACATTCCTGGGGAAGGCACACCCTTATATTACAGACCTGCATAAATATCAGACAGCTATAACCGGACAAACACATATTAAGACTCAGAACGAGTGAGACTGAAAATCAGTCATTCAAAGGAGAGACAACCACACAATCAAATAAGATCACGCAAACCCACAGGAACCAACGCACGTTCTATGGGAGAGGCACTATATGAGGCAAGACACAGCTGACTGAAAGATTGAGGATTAAGGACAGAATGGTAATCTAGGCTGTCGTGAATGATAAATGAACGCTTATTTAAAGAGATAAAGAGACTGCGATTTGATTAATGTGCTCAGAGGGAAGGATGCCGGCTCAGTGTTACATCTCAATATCTAACACTGCAAGAAGATAGCAGCCAAACTAAAAAACAAAAGCTTTTGAGAGTATATAAAACCTATGTTACTATTCTATATATATATATATATATATATATATTAAAGTGCGGATCGGGCCACATTTTTCTGTCCGAGCCCGGCCCGCATCCGACAGAGCAGTAACCGAACCCGACCAGAGCCCTAAAGGCATTAAGATATTTATGTCCGAGCCCAATCCCAGCCCGATCTATTTTTTTTCTGATACTAATGACACATGCACTTTTTTGTGTGGAAAGCCCGCTTTTATTAAGCAACTGTAGGAAGGCGTTCGGAAATGTCAACAGATCAGAGCATTAGTGCACACGGGCCAAAAATTTATGCTGATTTCCTTATTATTATCAATATTGAAAACAGCATGAGGTTGTATTTATTCTTTAATGTGCAACAAATGTGGAAGAAAATTTCTGACTGCGTGCAAAAACCTTAATAGTTTTTAACTTTTTTTTAGAATTATTTGATTAATGGAAAGTTCAAAAGAGCAGCATTTATTTGAAACATGACTTTTAACATGTATCTTTGTAACAAATCTTTCACTTACATTAGTGATGGCTTCAATGTTGGCTCCTGTAACACAGAGATGACGTACTACCTCCAGACCACCGTTACTAGCTGCCAGGTGAAGAGGTGTTCTCCCAAACTGCAGAAATATTCAATGCAAACATCTATAAACACTTTTTCTGAGAATAATTTATCATAAATGATGACTAGAAAACAATTGGTGAAAAAAAGATTTTGTCAAAAAATTGTTCAAGTGTATAACACTGAGGAATGCTAATGATTTAACTTCAAATTAATATAATTCTGTTCCTCTTGACCTGTTAAGCCCTCAGTTAGAAGGAACTGTACTTCCAGCTGTAATGGAAGTGCCATTTAAACATTTCACACAGAATTAACAAGCATGCGTAACTGGTATGCAAAAATTCAAGAAAACTGCCACCAAGTAAATGCTGTCAGTAGAGGAGATAATAAAATGCCCCTACTATGCCTTTTCAAATATGATCTTTCCTGCAGTGTGTCATATAGCTGAATGTGAACATAAAGTTGTGACGCAGACAGTGCACAATAGGGCTGAACGATATTCTGTTTTGACATTGACATCGCGATGTGCGCATGAGCGATAGTCACATCGCCGGAACATACGATGTGAAGGGTAGAAGCCCATGGTGTATTAAGAGAACGGTAGCACACAGTAAACACGAGTTTGTTGTATGGCTTGTTGCTGGGGTGACATGCACGTTGCTCACCGCTCACAGCCAACATTCACTGCTAAAAATGCATGACGAAGAGGATCCGTTGCAAAAAAAATTATTTTGTACCAAAAAGAAAGTTGAAATCATCCATTTGGTACTATTTCGGCTACAAAAAGGAGGATGTTGACCAAAAAGAGGTACTTTGAATGAAGTGTCAAAATCACACTGATAATGAACCTGAATTTGCACAGCTCGTCACTGCACAACGGCTCCGCCTGCGGCTCAGTGTAAGATCACGCACCTGATGGAATTTAATGCTTATAGTAAACTGACTTTACTGACAAGATACGCAATACATATTGCGCAATGATTATCATGCAGCCCTTATTTTGGATACAAAAAGGATGATGCTGATGATAAATTTGTACACATCGCAATATATATCGCAGGAAAAAAATATATTGCAATGTAATTTTTTCCCAATTTCGTGCAGCTCTAGTGCACGATAAATAAAGTTATTGTCTATCAAAAAAAACAGTCGGCTCACATTCGCCTAAACGAGTCGTCAGCAATTCAAATCTTTTTCTGTTACGGATCCACGTCACTAAGTAACATATTTGCATCATGTCCGCCCATGTTCTATGTCACAAACAACTTGCCCCTCCCACAAACAGTACAATTTCCACAAAGATTACATCTTGTGAAGAAGACACTGTATCCTGTGAGAGTAAATTTGTTTTATATGCCCTTCTGAAAGATGAATCTACAAAGAATGAGTGGTTAACGTTCATTTTTTCAGCAACACATCAGCAGTACAATCTTCTGTTGTGTTCGCCTCATTTTACTGATGACTGCTTTTCCAATCTTGGAGTACAACACGACATTCAACGCTTGGTCTTAAAAGATAAATCAGTGCCCAGTTTATTTGGACGTACGTTATGTTGTGTAACAACCCTGCACTTGTCTTGGTAACCGGCTAACTTACGTTTCTGTAGTTCTGTTGTTCAGCTGTGGGCCTAATGTAGTCTAATACTGTGATTGATGCAGCTTGAATGTCTCTCTGTCTCTTTAGTTTAAGTAATGATAAACAATGTTTAACACCATGTTATGCATTAAAAAATGCTGAAGTTCACAACATAGAGATGTGATCGATTCACTTACAAAAGCAAACTTTCCACGGTAGTCTTTGCTTTATGAATCATTTAGAAATGGGGTAAAATTAAATCTATTTTGGAGAAACCTAAAGTGTTTTTTGACCTTGCATACATGTAAACCTGTTTTAAGAGACTCATAAAGCAATATTAGCAACCTTTAAAATGGCATAGTAGGGGCACTTTAAGAATTGAAAAAGGAGTGAGCGGATGGTGATTCAAGACATTTAGAGTTCAAACAAAAGAATATCATACCCATTCTGTTTGAAACTCACTTTGTTAGGAATATCCAGATTGGCTTTAGCCGCACAGATATTCATGACCACAGGTAAGTTGCTGTCCTTGCAAGCGATGTGAAGGGGTGTGTTTCCGTGGCGGTCTTGGTGGTCCACATAACAGTGATGGCTGAGCAGACACTTGACCACTTCAATCTGACATCTCCTCACTGCCAAATGCAGAGCAATGTGACCGTCCTGAAACATACAGATGCAAACACATCATGACAAGAGTATTCAATAGTTATTTAGAATGGCAAGCTATCAGTGTATAAAACAAAAACTGCATGCATGAGAAGAAACAGAAGAAAGTGTTCCGATATTAAAAGAATGACACAGTTCACCATTACAGAACAATAAAGCTCCCTACCTGATTAATATTTAATGTGTGTCTGTCCTCACCTTATCAACAGAGTCCAAGTCCGCCCCATGCTCCAGCAGACACTCCACAATGTCCTTGAAGCCGCGAGCAGAAGCGGTGAGTAACGGACTCTCACCCTCACGATTCCGGGCGTTCACATCACAGCCAGCCTCGCACAAGGCTCTGGCAACCGCCGAGTAACCGTGCCACGCTGCACAGTGGAGAGGTGTCTCCTGCTCCTGTGGAGGCATGAAAACAGTCTTTGGCATTCAGACCAAGAGCTCATAAATAACCTTGAACACATGGAAATAACAAAACAACATTAGTCTGTGTCAAGGCCGTTTCACGTGACGAATTGCTCTTAATTAGCCTGTGACCCCGACACCTCAGATGAATGTCACAATTTTAAACATGCACAATACGTGGCTGTGTATACCAGGTATGAGAATATTGGTTTTCTTTTGCAATATTGTCTGTCAGAGCAGGATATTATAATAAATGCAAAAGTAGGATGGTAACCTAATATTGTGATAACAGCAAAAGCAACTACTATAAAATGAATGTGTAATACTATTAAATAATAATTTGGCTAAAATGAATGTGTAATACTATTAAATAATAATTTGGCTGTACACAATATTGATTGTTTTTGTAATAATTTAACTCACACACATTATCCGAAAATTATTTTCTTTATTGCATTTCTCTGAAGTGGTGCTTCAGGCTCATTAATTTAAATTACAGCTTCTTATTATGTTTTTAATAGTGACTACTTCCTGAAATCCATCTACTAGGACATTTTTGCTTGTAAGTCAATGGATGCTCCCGTAAGCAATATTTCTAAAAGCACAGGAAACTATCTGCCTATGAACACTACTGCTGTGAGCTCATAGTGCTGAATAAATAAAGTGAGGCACAAACATGATTAATTCTCAGCACTTATGTCACTTCAGCACTTGCAAAAACAAATATTATTTATATTTTCCACTGGTGCCAAAGACATCTGAGATCAAGCATTTTCTTTTATAAAAGAACATTTCATTTTCTTCAAGTTGAAACTTACTAATATAAATAAACTAGCATTCAAAGTTTGAGGTTGGTGGGATTTTCTAAAAAAAGTCTCATGCTCACCAATACTACATTTTCTCTTAATGTTATTACAGTTTTAAATGTTTATTTATTTCTGGGATGGCAAATCAGTGTCACATGACCCTTCAGGAATCATTCTAATATGCTGATTTGCTGCATAAGAAACATGTCTTATTATCATCAGTGTTGAAGACACATATGAGAAATCTCATATCACTATAAATGTCTTTACTGTCACTTTTAAACAATTTAATACATGCTTGGAAAAATTATCTTGCTGGCTTTTGAACTGTAGAGTACGTTATAAAAAAGGTGTAATAATGAGTAATACTTCAAACTCAATTTCTTAATCTTTAAAAGTAGTACTTTTAAAAAATCATGGGAACTCACATGAGATAAAGATTCTAGTCATAACAGAAGGCTAATAAGAGTAGCAACCAAGAAATATGATTAGACAGATTTTTTTGGTTCTACGCATTTTGATATAAATACTTTTTTTTTTATTTAGACCATTCATTTAGATCTTGTATGGTATGTAAAAAAATAAAATAAAATAAAATAAATAAAAAACATATATATATATATATAATTATATATATTTATAATAATTAATTATTTTTTTTTTTTAAAAACTATGTCACCTGCCCTGCCTTTAATCAACTTCTATGTGATGCTACATCCACACCACTATGTGTCATATTAGTCCACAATGGCTTGGACTGTTCAGTGTGGTGTATATCAGTCAGTGTGTGTGCGTGTGTGTGTGCATGTTTGATACCTACCCGGTCCACTAGGTCAGGGTTGGCATGGATGCTGCAAAGGTATTGGACTACATCCACATTACCATAGCGAGCAGCCACATGCAGAGCCGTTTCTCCAGACTAGAAGAGAAAATGTCAAACGTTACTCAAATTATGAATAGCATGCTGACGTCTGCACATAATTCAGTGATGAGAAGGCATTTTATTAATGTGATAACACTTTGATGATCTGAACAAAAAATTGCAATGACCATGTTTGTGTGTACATAAGGGAAACTATCAAAACTGCTGAACAAGGAACAGCTAGGAACTCCATTAAAGGATTTCCCTGCTGCCAAAGTAGGGTAATAGCAACTGGAAAATCTGTATAAACAGAATGTGACCGGTTCAAGGGGGAGATCTTTGTGTGCTGAGAACTGCCAAAACCCTTCCCAAATCAGCTTTGCGCTGGACTTCCTCCTGGAAACCTCAGGCTGAGGCAGATGTTTCAAGAACTCATTTTACACCCGTAATGAAGCTGCAGACATGCCAAGTGTGATTCTGTATGGTACTCCTGACAAACTCAACAACACTTTACCCCGCGAATTCGCTTGACTGAGGGCACTTCACCGACTAGTGAGGCAGTCAACAAACAGTCAACAATTATTTCATACAACGGCAAACCTCAGGCCAGCGAGTAACCATAGCAACTGCAAATTTCCAATGGGAAGTAGAGAGGCGTGTGAACTCCGTAGGAAAGGTTTTCTGGAGAAAAGGTGCCGGATAGGGAAAGACTTTGAAAAATCGAATCTGTCCTCTCCCTGGGGTTGTGATTTTGAGTGTGTGTGTGAGACTGAGAGAGATAGAAGAAGATGGAGGCACCTTATCTTGGATGTCCAGAGGGCACTTCTTTTCATGCAAGAATCTCAAGGTCCCCACATGACCATGTCGGGCGGCGTAGTAGATAGCGTTGGCTCCAGTCTGAGGAAAAGAATGGCATGTTGTGTGTTGTACGTATTTTCTGTTGTTTTGACTGGTAAAACATGTATTCAGGTTCTTCCTCCAAGTTTGGTGTTGCTACAATATTTTTAAATCAAATTAATGCTTATATTAAGAAAAGACAAATTAAAATGATAAAAAAGTATGAAGATCAGTAACTGCAGTTAAAAATTCACCTTTGCCATCACAGGAGGAACAAACATATACTAATTTAAAAAAACAAACAATTTTTTATATATGATATACTATATTACATATTTATATGTTATATAATATTAATATAGAAATGAAAATATATTTTCACAAATTATTGTTTTTTATGTATTATTTTTTTATACTTTATATCTAATAAATATAGTCTCGTGAGCATAAATAAAATCATACCAACCACAAACTTTTTAAATAGTACACCGTTTTCTTGTACATTAATTATCTGAGAGAATGGAGTACAACACCTTATCAAAGGCTTGAATCTCCGCTCCTTTTTTCATTAGCACATCAATGATCTGGACGTTTCCACAGCCCGCAGCAATCAGAAGCGGAGGGGTTCCATGCTGAAATATGTACACACACACACACACGCACGCACAAACAGGAATCCCTTTACTGAATATAACAAGGCACTAATAGCTCCTTGTAGCATTCAAAAGCAGCTTTAATTAAGCCTATAATTCAGAGTCTGTATGAACATGCCGAATCAAATTAGCCTGATTCATTTTTCATTGTTTGCACAGCAGTTTTAATTGGCGAAGAGCAATCACAGTGGTTGGTAAAAAATTCTTGCAGGCACTGGAATTGTTTCTCAAGACTGCCGATAAACTTCTCTAAATGAATAAATGCATGAGAGTCATGGGAATAGTGCTCACTGTGCATACATAAACAGAGACAGCACTGGACAGCTGTGAGCAATACAATTAAAAGCACGCTTGTCTCCTCACATCAGTGAGCAGATTACAGTTTCATCAACCTCAGCCTTCTTCCCTCCTTCTAAACAAAACACTTTTCCTGTGTCACACGTGCCATACACACAAGACATTCCAACATATACAGTCACACTGACCGAAAAAGACATAACAGGAACGTCTTGTTTTGTAGTAAAACATCGAAAACCCTGTTTACAATAAAATGTGTCAGATCTATACGTAACAATGCAAAAACCATAACCGTAACTCAACTCTCTCTAAAAACGTTTTGTTAATTGAACAAAATGTGTAATTGTTCACTTGCTGCACATCTCAGTGTCATTGCTGAAAATGTAAACTCAGACGTCACTGGCATACAGTGATACTGATACACTTATCAGCCGAATCGAGCTCAGGTTGGCTACGGATCACTTGGACAGAGACCAAGTCAAGCAGAGACCATAAGCATGACTATCACTTACTCTATTTTTTGCAATCCCCACATCACCTCCATGAAGACTCTCGCTTTGCCTCCTTACCTTGTTAGGTTGATTAATATCATAGCTGGTCAAAGATCCAAGCAGGTGTTTTAGACCTGGAACATTGTCGTCGTTGATTGCGTGGATTATAGCCTTCATGACAAATGAGTCCTCCTCATCCTGACAAAAAAACAAAAACAATGAAGTATTGAATATAAACAATAACTTTACAATAACAGACCCAAACACATACTGCAGGCACACATTACATTGGTCAGTGTGATACACTACCATTCAAAAGTTTGAGATCAGTAAGCTTTGTATTCAAAAAATTTATTCAGCAAAGATGCATTAAATTTAAATTGTTATTAAATTTAAATTAAACTTGTATTTCCTTACAAAATATATATTTGAATAGAACATTCATTAAAGTATTTAGACAAAAAAAATATTTTTTTAATATTTAGTTTTTACAAAAAATCTTAATATTAAGAATTTAAAAATATTGCATACTGCGTATTGCATACAATTTTTAATCTAATAAATGCAGCCTTGATGAATCTAAGAAACGTCTTTTAAAATCCCCTTACTGACTCCAAACTTTTGATCAGGTTTTGAGTTTGAGTTTTCAGGTCAAATTCATTAATAAATGACTTTAATGATTCATTGCTGTGTCGATTTGGGCTTTTAGTGGCCAGATTTACTTCGACATGAATACACTTTCATAGATGTCACAAGTAAGAATTAAACCTATATTAACCAATTGAGTTACACGGTTCCAACATGACTCTTGCACAGCTCTGATTTGAAATTCTTACAAATAAAAAATAATTAACAAGCTCAACTGTGATATAAATCAGATAAAAACTGCCAACATGACAGTATTTAGGATACTATACAACAAGATTTAGAAGGAAAAACAACAGTAAGCATCCTTTGACAGTCACACTTTGAGCAAATCCTTTTATGCTCAGTAGTACTACAGTTGGTCTTATCAGCAAATACACAGCGTGAAGTCCTAATCCTATTGAATAATGCAGACGAGGGGCGGAGCACAGACCGCGCTTTCTCTTCACCGCTCAACCGCTGCTTTGTGTGCTGTGTGACCCAATCACCTCCAAACAGCATCTGACAGCTCAGACGTGTTGGACAAAACACTCTAATACACAGCTAAAGAGGGAAACTGGACTGGCCGTAAAGGAAGAAAAGAGAAAAAGAGAGCATATGTGCTTGTGTTTAATGAAGGAGTGTACTGGAATAACACCCACATACACGTCTCGTACTAGACGTGTGTATCCAATTACACAAAATGCACACTTGAACACACTCTACAAACAGCCAAAGGCTTCTAAAGAAGCGATGCCGCAGTCACACATGGAGCGTAAAACATGACTTCTATGTGACTTTGTGTCATTTTATGTGACCTTTAGGTGTAAATTAGTTCTGTCACTGGAAAAAAAATAAAAAAATAAATATATATATATATATATATAGTGCTGGTATCAGATAAAATCATGCACTTTACAATATATATTATATGGTAATGAAAGCCATATTAATTTAATATTTGATTTCAAGGTATTTTCTCAATTTTCAAGTGCCCCTACTATGCATTTTTGAAAATGATCTTTCATGCAGTGTGTATGAATACAGTATAAGTATAGTATATACTTATATATGTAGAGTATAATACAGCTCTGATTGAATGAAAACATCCTGCCAAGTTTTAAATCTGAAAGTGCACCATTTATAAAATTATTGTCTCTCAAAATGAAGGGCCGTCCTTGAGTTTTTGAAATGAGACGTTTTTAATAAGGTAAAAATAAATGCATATTACAATAAAATGAAGGTATTTTTTGACCTTGCAAAATCAAAATAATAGAGGCCCTTTAAATAAAAACTGTGGCACTGCTTAAAATCATTCACTATCTTCCAAGAAATGTTTTTTGAAAGAATAAACAAAATAAAATAGAAATATTGTGAATTATTATTTCGTTCAAATAAATGTATTTAATAGCAGCCATTACTCCAGTCTTCATTGTCACATGATTCTTTAGAAAAATAAATATTATCATCAATGATTATCAAAACGATTCTTTAATAAACAGCAAGTTCTAAATTAACAGAACAGCATTTATTTAAAACAGATTTTTTTTGTAACATTATAAACGCATTTTCTGCCACTTTTTATAAATTTAATGCATTGTTACTGAATAAAAAGTATTCATTTATTCCAAAACAAACAAAAGAAATTGAAGGGTAATGTATAGAATGATAAAGGATCTCACATATGAATTACTGTTACTGACACCCTTCCTGTATGAAACGCACCCATTTCCTGTTCACACAGAAACCCCAAATGTCTCATAGATTTAAGTGCATTATGAAGATTGAAATATTTCTTAAGGTTCCAGTATTATCCTAATGCAGGTAATATTAAAATATATATTTTAGGTTATATGACCACTTTAGGGGAAGAAAAACATTTATATTATGGCAATGTGTGACGTGTAAGAAGCTGGTGAAAAAAGAGATAGTAAGCTGTAAAGTTTAGATAACAGTTTATGCAGCACAACGGCAATAACACTTCACTCTTTAGGCTTATCACACATCACTAAGCAAATATCCGGCCCGTATAAAGACCATGCAAAACCCCACCTGGCTGTACGAGTGTCAGTGAATGTGTTCATAATAGGATCTGACTTCATGGCAAGCTTCAATATAAACTTTCACTGCAATTAGCAATCGCGCATATTAATGTGTTAAACAGTTATCATTCCAAAACAAGAGTATTTTATTACTGTGCAAGTACATTTTGTGTGTGTGTGTCTGCCTCGATTCTCAGGTGTGTGGGAAGCTCATTAGATCTGCTCGTCCCATAAATATAGACCACGGCACAGCTCTGGGATACGGGGGTTCCTCTGCTGTTGCCAGGCTAATCACATGTCTTTTAGGTTTTGTTGTTCTTTTTGCCAGTTTCTGCTGCCTTTTTTGTACATATATATATAAAAAAAGTGTTTTGGACGTCTACCTCATCTTCGCAAATCCTTAATACAAGCTTTCTAAAAAGTGTAACACATGAATGCAATCCTAAACGATGACTTCAACTGTGAACTCTTACCAGTGTGTCATCACTGCGGGCCACACTCATATTGCTCCTAGACAGGAAGGAGCGGGAGAGCCGGTTACACAGAGAGATGAGACGCACCGATTGCTAAGGAAGTCAGACAAAAACAAACAAACAATATTAAAGGAGAGACGATATACGTGACACATTCAATAGAATTTGTATCCAAAGCATCAAACAGCGATTAAAACCCTTCTCAACTGATTAAATGATATTTCAACTATTCATATGACATGTTAACCGACTATTATTTGTTTTTTAACACAATAATCCTGCGCTTGAGGGCACTGTAACTTTATGCATGCTTCTTTATTGTTTCATAGCTCCAAGTGTTTGTTTTGCTTGCATTTAACAGTGTGTGTGTGTGTGTGTGTGTGTGTGTGTGTGGAAATATCGTGACATGTTGGCGTG
This sequence comes from Enteromius unitaeniatus, assembly GCA_032359435.1. NCBI lineage: Eukaryota > Metazoa > Chordata > Actinopteri > Cypriniformes > Cyprinidae > Enteromius > Enteromius unitaeniatus. The sequence continues at coordinate 11,963,451 of JAUMHI010000040.1, read as the reverse complement.
GCACATGATGCTGATTCCTCAGAAAGCACTACTGAGGGCACAACACTTTGTCAAATAGCAAAAAATTTCACAGCAGAACATGATGTTTGCTATCTGAAATGTGGAACTGGCATTTAAACAATACATAGACAAAAGTCAAATAAAAAAGTACCTTCCACTTTCTTCTGGCAGCAAACTTCTTAAATTTCTCCATATTCACTGCTGATTCCTTACGACTAAGTGCCTGCTGTGTGTCCTTTGGCTTAAAAGAAGACATTCACACTTTTAAGCAAGTGTTAAGACAAGCATGCTCGGTAATGGATTTCTAAGCAGTGGTGGTTGGACAAACCTTGATCCAGGGGTGTTGAAGACTGTCCAAGATTGTCATTCTTTTTCTGTAAACATGAAAACATTATTTGTGATATTTTTTTAACATACAGAATGTAATGAATATAGGCAGGCAGTTTGTGAAACTTAAGGTCCCACATATAAGCACCTAAAAATAACCTTCGGAGTTAACAAAAAGGCATTCAGTTTACAAATCGAAAGATATTTATCACATTGTGCATTGCGGAAAACACAGAATGAATTGTGGGACTGGGCTCTGGAATGTTGCATATCAGCTTTCGTGACTATGTTTAGACTTAAACAGCATTTATGCTGAAGTAACGACTGGACTTCTGCAGAACTAGTTTTAGTTCTCTTTTAAATATCATCAGAAGTAAATGAGGTCAGTGTGGATAAAGACTAAATGAGAGCAGAGAAGCAATTTGGCAGACCAATATGGAACTAAAACAGAAATGATTAAATGTCTCCACATTCATGTGCAAAGTGCCTGTTTTTGTTTGTTGACACAACCCACTTCCTCAGTTACTTTTGATTAGTGACACGATTTGTGATGAAGGTTCTTCACAGGATTCCCTGATTCAGTATAACTACAGATAATCAACATAAATTATAAAAAGACAACAAGTATTACTCAAGCCGGCTAGTTTCTAAAAAGGAACTGCTCAATAAAAGAAACAACTAGTGGCTAAGGTGAACCATACTAAACCACCTCAAGCCATAACAAGCTTCTTTAGTGGCTCTTACTTTGGATCTTTGAGCAGTAACCGTGTAATGAAGTCTTTGGCCAAAGCACTGGTGTTGCTGAAGTACTCCTCATCAAACTCGTAGTCCACGGCTGACACATTGGCAAGTGTCTCCTGCTTATTTTCACCCAGGAAAGGTGAGGCACCACTAAGCCTAAAGATAGAGAGAAAAAGACCATTTTATCACCTATTTGGTGGATGTGAAGGTCTTCAGTATAGCAATCAATACAAATCAATATAAAAATAAGCTGCAGTCCAGTTTTTTTTCTCTTAGAATGTTTTTTTTTTTTTTTTTTGGTCAGGAGATTTTATTTTTTATTTGTAAAGTTACAACTGTTCTAAATTCACAGTGCAAATTCATGCTATGGGTGAGAAAAAGAAAATAATGGTGGAATAGGAATGCAAAAAGAGCGTCAGGATTAGACATGACAACGCGATATCTTCCTGATGTGAAGCTCTATTTTTTTATTTGCCTATGATGAAAGGGGAGTGTAAAGAACCGCCCTGAGATAGACATTGAACTTTCCTAGCTCTGTTTGGACTGCTAATATTAGCACATGTTGATGGACAGATAGTGATGGGCAGATAGGATAGAGAAGCAGAGAGAGAAAAGGTACGGACATTTTTTTTTAGATCAAACGTGGCTCTAAAAGTAGGCTTAATGTTCTTTTCATTCTTTTTTTTTGCCCCTCTTTTGAGCATAGGGTTGAATATGAGCTGATCATTTCCAGTTTTCCTGAGATTCCCCCTTTCACTGTTTACGTCAGAGACGCATGGATTCAGTTCCCATCAAAAAGGAGGGTCCCCTCAGGTCTTATCACAAACAACAGGCAAGTTCCATTGTTTATGTTGCTCTGTGATACCCTTAGTTTCCTCTCACATAAAAACAAACACACAAATATAGAGTGAGCAACCTCAGTGTTTCCGCAGGAAGACCAACACAAGCTTTACAATTAGACACTGCACCCAGAGGTTGTGCTAATAATCATTATCCATCACATTGATGGACTGGGTTATAAATTCCATGTCTTGCTCTATTTTAATACAACAGTAAAACACTAAAGTGCTTGGTGTTTTTAATGTGATACTGGCATCACAAGAACTTCTGTGGAAAGAGGCCTTTAGTCTTATTCAAGTGCTTGACTTAATCTTTTTTTTTTCTCCTTGGAAACAGTCTGAATTCTCTCCCCAAATCTTCCCTCTGCTCCCCTTTAAATCTTTGCCCGTTCTTCAATTCTAATCCTATTAGATCATTGTATTGTAGAAATGCTTCTAAAGTAGGGTAAAGCAATTGACCAGAACTCGATGCAATCTCTATGCAGAAACATCAATATGTAATGTAGCATTTGGCATTTCACAAGACTTTACGAAGCATCCTTTCACTGCAAACATCATTTCTTATGACAGTTGTTGCACAGTGGGAGTTTATTCTATGACACTAGATGACTGGAAACACTTAATTTGCTTCATAATCAGCTATATCTGTTCGCCATGCCTTTGTTTTACTGCAGAATGTGATTACAGCTATGCTTTGAGAAAAATAATGCAATTACGAAAATGGATGCTATTTACAGCCTAAGTGAAAATCCATTTAGATTTCATTTGTAGTGATATTAACTATATTTACAACATCACAACAACACTGATGATTATGAATACTCACAGAATATAAGTGATCACCCCAATGCTCCTAGAGTTAGGCAGAAATAAAACCACATGATTAGTACAGGAAGTGAGGTAACAGGGAGGCCAGGTAATGGTATAATGCTCATTCTCACCACATGTCTGCCTCCAGACCAAGCGGCTCGTAGTTTACCACTTCTGGAGCTGCAAAGCACAAAACAAAACCACTTGCAATACAGAAGAGTTTGAGGTGAGCCATGACAGATTTAACCTCATTTTTTATATAATTCTTAATGCACCTAATTATTAAAAAAATAACGTAAGACTGCAACATATCAGATTTCAGATAAACCAATATCTTAAAAAAAAAAAACCTCACACATCATACTCAATAGTGTTATTTTGCCTAACATTATTTACATTTTTGTAAACCAAGCAAGACAATTTTAATATTTGACTGCAATGAAAAAAAATTATATTATTTAATAAATAATTTAATAAATAATATTTGATATTGTATTTCAGACTCTCTGAGGTAAAGCTTACTAGCATTTTTCCTGTCTGCATTCAGATGAAATACTTTAGCCATCTTTAACCAAGTACATTACATGGTTTTACCTGCCATACAGAATATATATATTGAGACGGATTAAAAATGCTTTATGCATGCACACTTCTCTCAAACAGTTATATATGGCAGCTATCTGATAAACTCTTTCTAAAATTAATGCACAGTTTGCAAGAGGAAGGGAGCAAAAACCTACCGCACTCTCCCTAACATTAGAAAATGCCTGCAAAAACGTCTAGAAACGCTTAGCCGATGTGTATATTTTGGTGGTTTCTCACCGTATGAGCTGTGAAATGAGTCACTGTTTTCAGAGGATCTCAATCTTAGATGTGTTAATTAGGAAATAAGTCTGAGGCGGGAGAGATGCTGCTGCTCTCTGTGCCTGAGAATTGACTTACTACTGAATTACTACTTATATTATTATGCACTAGATCTAGGGTTGGGAGGAAGCAAGCTACTGCTTAACCTCAAGGTTAAAAAAAAAATCAATGAAGCCATGCCTCAGTAATGGGCTAATACTATTCTGGGATTGGATTAGTATCTTTAAAACTAGGTGTCTAGCTTGAGCGGATTCTCCTCCATGAAGCCTGATCGTAACTTTGAGCACTGTGGAGTAGCTGATGCTTGACCATGGCCTTTAGCATTGTGCCTCTATTAAGACTGCTATATCATCACTGCTTGCAGCCACTCTGGCTGCCATTCAGGTAGGACATGGTGTGATGCCAATGTTATGGAGGGAAGGGGGTGGTGTGGATGTGCATGTCTGTGTGCTTTCTGAGATGGCTGGGGGCTTGTTCAAGTAAAATGTGACTGAAAACAGCAGAGCTGACACATATTGTATAAGTAAAAGCAGTAATATTTAAGGAAGGTTGTAGTTTTGTGCAAAATACCAACCCAAACATATTTACATACGGCTAGAACCACTTGACTGAAATAATTTTAAATAATGTTAAATTTAATAGCCTGTGCTTAAACAAGACAATGCATATCTATGCAATGGATGTCTTTACCCAAGCGTACATGTGAATTTCTTCATACTTCTTCAAGTCAGGATTTGCTTAACATTTTTAGTTTCTATTTGATTCTAATTATTGTTTTTTTAATAGTTAAGGAAACAATAGTTAAGGAAAAAACTGATCTTTCAAAATATGTAAAAGAACGTAACAAAGATTTTAAAAAATATACAAATACTCAATAATATAAAAACAAAAACAAATTACAAACAAAAACTATAAAAATATAATTTACCATACTATTAAAATATATTAATATTTTTACTATACAATTCACTAATCCATAATTATTATATTAGGCTTTTATTTAAAATAATAAAATAAATATAAACATTTATTTATGAACACATAAACATATATATATATAATTAGTGCTGTGAAACAAATCGTAATTATGTTTACATACCATGTATAAATAAATACACACAAATACAGTATATATTTATATGATATTATATATAAATATATATACATACATATATTTATATTTATATATATATATATATATATACATATATATTATATATGTATATATATATACACACACTACACACACACAATAAATCTGCACACAAAAACCTTTATTTTTTTATGCGATTAATCATTAGACAACACTAAATATTTACGCTTGAACTATTGCAGGATTCACTGGGTCACAAAGCAGTGATCCATGGGGTTTCTTTACAGTTATGTCAGGCAGGCTTGTGGCTCAGATTACACATGAAAGAAGAAAAGAGAGGATTGGACGGAGAACCATAACAATAAGAGCGGGTGTAATTACAACACATCTCTATAGACTGACCAGCGGATGATACTGACCTACAAACTCTGGGGTACCAAAGATGTTTTTGAAATTGTTGCCAAAATCGATCTTGTGGGCCAGGCCAAAGTCAATGAGCTTAATGCGCGGGTGAGGCACACTCTGGTTCAACAGCATGATGTTCTCCGGCTGAGAGAGATGAGAACAGAGAAAGAATTGGAGGGACAATGCAAAAGAGAGAATCAGAGAAACTAATGATAGGTGCAGAACAAAGACAGCAGGAGTGAGAGAAGGAGAGCAGGAAATCTGCCATAACACATGAAAATCACATGCAAAGCTAGAGAAACGTTCACTAGAAAGCACAGGCATACTCAAGCCTGGCAGTAACAGATCCCCGCCTGGACATTCCATTAGAAACAATCCTTTCTTCAGTGGGCTTTATTCATGCACAGACTAATCTCTTAAAAGCTCCAATGACTTCAAAATATTTAACAGAAATGTTAGGGAAAGCTGCATGGATGACTGCTCTGAAAGCAGTGGATCCAATTACATAAACACCTGTTGCTGGAGTAACACGAAGGATTAGACATAAAAAGCTAATAATGAGCAACTCCGTGACAGTTTGACTTAGGGATGCACGATAACAGAAAAAATGATTATCACGATTATTCTGCTAAAAATTTTTATCACGACTAATAATTAAGACGATTACTCCTTTGGTAATGAAATCAGCGGTAAACTCCATCAGGTGCGTGATGTTACATTGAGCCGCATTCACTACGCAGAGCCGTTATTCACTGATGAGCTGTGCAAATCCAGGTTCTTATCAGCGTGGTTTTGCACAGCTCGTCGGAGAATAACGGCTCTGTGTAGTGAATGCGGCTGAATGTAACCTGATGGAATTTTCCTACGATAACCGTTTTACTGACAAGATGCGCATTACATACCGTGCAATGATTATCTTGCAGCCCTCTGCTATTCTTCTACTGCTTCAGAAAGCGCTTGCAATCTAGATGCAGTAACGTCATAGTGACGCGGTCCAATCCGTAAACTCCGCCCATAAAAACTGTTTGGTCTTTATACTGTTTAATCGTGGCGACATTTAATAACTGATCGTGGGTCATAAATATCGCTATCGTGATAAAAAATACGATTAATCGTGCAGCCCTTGTTTGACTATTTTATTTTATTCTTTCAGTTAAGTTGGTTAATGTGAATGTTGGCTGCTTTCAAGTTCGTCTTTCAGTTAGACTGGTTATTCAGGTTAAGTGGTTTTCAGTGGGAGGTAAAAACGCAATCTACATCTGAAACATTCAAAACAGAGACTGCTAGAATATTAATGCAATTCTGCAATAAAACCTGTTCAAGATTAGTGGGACTGATTTTATGACCATCCCAGCTCTGGGATGCCCAGCAATTATGTAAAGGGTGGAAATAAGTGGATAACCAGCAGGGAGGATAAAAGCAACTAAATTGATTTGTTGTGGCTGGTCCACAGGGATGCTAATCACCACAGTCAGACATTGGGGGGAAACTCAAACATGTCTCAGTACCTTCAGGTCAAAGTGGGCAATTTGTTTGGAGTGTAGGTAACTGACTCCATCCAAGATCTGCTTGAGGAACTCGGTGGCCTCCTCTTCGCTCAATGACTCTTTCTCAGCTAGAAAGTCAAAGAGCTCCCCACCTGCCACACTGTGTAGAGAGAGGAAAGATGTTGACACTTGAAACAGAGCTGGTTAGTTGATAATCTTCATTTAACCAGGACAAAACTAATTAAGAATTAAGGGAATAGTTCACCCAAAAATGTACGAGTTTCTTATGTTGAACATAAAAGAAGGTAATCAATTACTACAGTGCAACAAAAGGTAAATAAACTGAAAAAAACAAACAAAAAACAATCACACAGAGTGAGTCTAGCTAATTAAACAGAAGAATCAAATCTCTCTAATGTTTCTGAGTGATTCACTCTGGCAGAAATGGATGTTCTCGGTGCTATTATCATGGCTTCTGGGAGAGGACCAACAGGATCTGGGCATATATTTATTTAACAGAAGGAAGCTGCAAACCAGCTGCAAGCTGATGACATGATAACGCTTGCTGCTAATGGTGAGGTTGAGCTAGTGCAGCGATGAGCCACCCAGCTGCAAAAACACCGGCAGCAGATATGTCTCTGTTTCTTTCACAGAAAAAGAAAGAAAAACACCAGCCCCCACCCTGAACAACACAAGTCTCGTTGCCAGATTCCTGACTCGTCTAGTCCTCATTACAGCTTGCTCTGGCAAAGGACCAGCCACTTAATCAAGAAAAGACCATCTGAACGACATTTAGAGCGGATCTTAGTTATTCCTCAAAAGCGATCGTTGTATCAACCTGCAACCTTGTAATTGCGAATTCGCTTTCAAGCAAACTGATAAAAAAAAAAAAAAGAAGCCATGTTTTAATTTTCGGAAGTTGTATAACGCTAGCCAATCAGATTTCAGCCAGCACTTGCCATTTTTGTATGCCTCAGACGGTCAGAGAAAGGACTGTGGGCGGTCCATGAGTATGCCATCAGAGACTTTAAAACAAAAACAACACGCGCTATAGCTTTTAACATCTCACTTCACAGTATTAGTTGGCAGCGCTAAGGTTGTGAGAGGATGCCAAATGACCTGAAAATGAAACTTGACCTTCAGTGTCGAGGTCAGGATTGTGTGGTTATCTCCTTAAGCAAGGTACTTAACTCCAGATGCCTCAGTTAGTAAACAAAATAGCTTCACTCATGTGTAATGTGTAACAAATATGAGCTCACAACATAGCTGCAGGGACGCCCTTTGTCACATGGTATGAAGAAGCAAAGAAAACCAGTTGGGTGAGGAGACAATTCAAGAGGTTCTGGGGAAAGACACTTCCTTCAGATAATCTATGTGTAACTAAACATTTCTGCTGAAAAGGTAAAGGTTTAACATTCCAGACACTGATTCCGTTAACACAGCTGACTTGTGTACTTGTTGTATTTATGAAATTGCAAAATATCAAATTACAAGCCTTCTTTAAATAAAAGCATATTTCAAAACCTGTTTTGCTCAGAAACAGATAATGAGGAATTACACACAAAAATGATGTGTAATAATGATGAGTGACTCAATGACTGCTATTTTTTTTTCCTCTCCTTTGGGTCACAATTTAATGTTAGACTCCCTGTTGGTTTTCAAGTTAAACTGTTTACTCTAGGAAGTGATTCAATATGGCACTACTAGATCCTAACACTCCACAGCACTAATAGAGTGCAGATTTTTTCATTTATATGGAATGTATATATGCATATATACATGCACACACACGTGTATAATGATGTTCGAGAAAACAAATCAAACAAATGTAATGTCAGTTCTATTAGAAACAAGTCTAGTCGGGATGTAACCTTCAGCAAGTGGTTATGTAAAATGGCTTTTATATCTACATTTGTATACATTTAAAGCACATATTACCTAAAATAAACTTTTCTTTAGCAGTCCATCAAAAGTCTTTGTCTTTGAGTACCAGTATTGTTAAGGCAGTACAGACATCAATGCATATCTTTTCTCTTTGAACACATTGGCAGAAGTGTGCGCAGTACAACAGGCAAAACTGGTTCACATACTCAATGGACTGGTTCTCCTCATCCCCCCACTGTTGACCTTGTCAAGTATTTGCTTTGGAAGTAAAGGTTGGTGCTACTGAATTCAGCAAGAAGCCCTTGAAAATTTCTTCTATACATTCATTTATACTATCATGTTCCAGATCTCTCCAAGAGCCAGTTGTTCACGTACTATAGTGCCTATTACCAGTCTGAGTTCTTAGCTTTTAGAAATGAATGATTTCATGATTCAGTAAATGCAAGGAAAAACAATGACTCACAGCTCCAGGATGAGAATGACCTCATTCTTGTTTTCAAACACATCGTGTAGGGTGATGACATTGGGGTGCTGGATTTCCTTCAAGATGCTGACCTCCCTCTCAATGTCGTCTTTGGAGACCCCTCGTCGACTGGATTTGCTGCGCCTTTTCTTGATAAACTTGGCTGCATACTCCACTCCAGTCGCCCTATGCCGGCATTTCTTCACCACAGCAAACTGACCACTGAAAGCATAAAAAATTTAACATTTATTATGTTATATTTAAGCAAATATTACTAGTCGATCAATATATATCGTCATGGCCAATATATCTGCCGATATTTGGAATTTTTCAAATATCGGCATTGGCTGATAAGTTTTTCACCTATTGTCCAATACGTTTAAGGTGTGATTATTAGTATGACGGTAGTGAGAACAGCAGCGACTAAGCACACAGCTCTTTCTTGCTCACTGTCGTTGTGAACAGTTTTGTCTAAAAAACAAGTATAATAATGATTGCTTTTATATTCTTAGTAATAGAAAGGCAAACATTATAAACTTTCTTTCTGTTCTCTGCATGATTGGTCCTGGCGAACTGCATATGGACAGGAGAAGAGTATAAAAGTGTCATATTCAGATATTTTCAACATTCATATTTCTAATTCATTCATTAAAATATTCAATAATATATTCAAATAATAATTCAAATAAAAGTCTATCAGTTTTAAATTGTCTCTCAGTCACCCTACTTTCTAATATATCGGTTATCAAAAAATAAATAAATAAATAAAAATCGGTCGACGACTACCAAATATTCAAGAGCTTTGTCATTCAAAGCACATAAAAAATATTTTTTAAGGCAGGACTACTTAGACTACACATCTCAAAAAGTCCTAACATTAAGCGGTATATCATTTCAGAATACTGTAATAATAGTAATATTCAAGAAATGACATTCCCTAAAGTTCTAAAATTAGAAGAGAAGATGAATATTTAATGTGATCATTCAGTTTTGCTCATCTATAACATATTGCCAACAGGCAGGACTCCATATTCCCCTTTGACATGTTCTGTAAGTCACGACATGCATTCTGATTCACTGCCAGAAACCAACAGTCACCCAAGCTGAACGGTCGCAAATCGCCAACAAGATCAAGTCAGTCTGAACATCACAACCACATTCAATCACTAATACCAAGCTGTTTATGAATTCTTTTGAATGACATAAATAAGGCCTATTACTTCAGCAGATTAAACACAAAACAGCATGATAGCTATGTTTTCCCACATGTAGATATTCAGTACTGTTCTGTGGATAATATTATCAGGGTGGATAACAATGACTCCCACGCCATGTCATTCAAAAGCATCACAACAAACACACCAGTATAATACACTGACAAGCACATTCGAGCCCCTGAAGCTTATAACTCTGCCAAACAAGCGGCATATATTGTGAGAAATGTCCCAAAAGCATCCTCTTAAAATGTCACAGCTCTGAAACGTTCTCTTTTTAATGTGGCTGTTATACAGCTGTTGAGAGGTTTCTTTCTACATAAATAACAATCGCTTTTGGGCTAAGAAACAAAAAGCTAAACAAAACGGGCAAAAAAAAAAAAGGGGGGTCCTTGGGATAGGGCTTTCTGATGCAAATACAAAACGCAGGGCCTATATTCTTGCCTGCTCCACCTTTTGTCACCCAGACAGCAATCAGGCCCCACAGCAATGAGAGACAGTACATTTGAATTTTATCTGGGACCTGAAAGGTTCAGAGAAAGCAGACATCCTCCTGGAGAAATCTTAAAGAAGTAGTTCACCCAAGAATGAAAACAACGTTGTCATTTACTTGCCTTCATGCAAGTTTTAAAATGCATCTGACTGATATTAAAATGATATCAAAAGTGACTGGGGCTGACAAAGTCGATAAGTTGGCAACACTGCTTCTTCCGTTGTCGAAGTGAAAGTGTATTGCGTGGTTACGTAACGTGCAAAGTCAGGTGATCTCAATCGCGATTACGACGATAGACCAAAATCTTTAGCAGTTGACAAATTTCTACCCGTTAATCGTGTCTACCGGTATATCACCCACCCCAGTACGGTTCACACAAAAAGGAAAGAAGTCTGTCATCACTTAGGCCTGCTCAACCTTTTATGTTCCAAACAAGACTTTTGTACGTCTTAAACACACACAAAAAAAGATAACTTTAATGAAACCTGACAGGTTGTTATCTTTTCAGTGAAAGTCCATTCCACCAAATCTATGACACTTCAAAATGTTCATAAAGACAAACAGAAGACCAGCTCCAGCATCAGCAGCATCTCACACATGCGGCTCTCATAGTAACTGAAAACTAACACAGAAGAGTAGAATTAGAGTAGAATTAACCAGTTCATTGAAAACATCTGACTAAAAAAGATGCACAATGATGTTGTATGGCTTCAATAGAAATAACAAGGATCACTTATATTATATTTTTTGAGGTTTTGGAGCTTGAATGTACTTATTTTCATTTACTTCTATTATAAAAGAAAGTCATACTGGTTTGAAGCACTTCCATATTCAAGTACTTCAGCAATTAGGGACAGCACTGCCCCAAAATCTCTTCGTTAAAATAACAGTACAACTTATTATAAGCAATCTGTTATTCTAAATAATAAACAAATAATAGTACACAGGCTTGGGCAAATTTTACATTTCAAGAACTACTGTACATCAAAAAATCTGGAAAATCAGAAAGTCATGCTTCGTGGTTCTGACAGCGTGGCTTTTGGCATTCAGGCATGTCTAAACGCTTTTGTCAGTGACACTCCTCAGTGAGAGCAGGGCATGGGTCTTCAGCTGTGCCAGTTTCCATAGCAGTGCTGGGGGCAGGGCAGCGGGAGAGGAGGGGGTCGTGTCAGCAAGAAAGAGGCCTGCGGAGCACAAGCGCTCCACAGCAAACATCGTCACACATAGCCCAGCAACCAGCCGACAATAGACACGGCATCTTTTTTCTCTTATGCGAGTCAGGCAGTTCCCAAAGTCCTTTTCAGTGCTGTTTCTGTCCGCTCTGAATGGAAGATGGGGCAAATGTGCGTATCAAGATGTCAGGATGGCAGAGCTCCTGTGCTCCTTGAATCTGGAGTGCCATAGTGATGAAGAGCCACTGCAATCACAGCAGATATTAAAGAGCCTGCCCGGAGGAAGCGTTCTTCAGAGTGGGAACAAGAAACACATGCAAGATGGGCACAAGATGCAAAATCTGGACAAGATACAGCCCCCATTATTAAGGCTGAACTGACACGGCATCCATCTAGTGTAAGCCACTCAGGCTTTGTTGTGAAGTAATGTGAGATTGGTTTTGGTATTTTGGTATTTTTTAGGTTTATTTTTTTTTCCCAGATTCAGTTTTATTTTCCATTTCATTTTTTCTGGATTCTGTTTTTTTCTGGACCCTGCTTTAATGGTTAAATACAATTTTAAGAATCAAAATAAATCAATCTATCAATCACAATTTAACAACAATTTGTTAAAAGTTTAACAAACATGTACATTTTTGTTCCAGTTTTATTCCAATATTAAAAGAAATATGTTCTGTATGATTAATTGCAACAGTTTGACAGCTTTGCATATTATAACATTTTTACACAATTCAACATCGTTTATTAATACAATGTGACATACAGTACATTAAAAAAATCAAAACTTGTAAATAAAATGCACATTTTTAGAACATGTATTACAAGCAAATACTGCTTCAGTCTCAAAATATACTAACCATTTAGGAATAAAAAAATGTTTCAAGGTCAATCTTATATTAACATTTATTCAATGCATATAAATGAAACTGCACATGGTAAAAATACGGGGGGTGGGGTGAGGGGGGGTTCTTCTGAGAGCAGCATTAAGCATCAGAAGATCGAGATCAAGAATAGTGTAGCTTTTGAGTAATTATGTTTAATAGATCTAATCATCACGTTTGAATCCACATCAGCATTAATTGCAGTCACTGAACTTTACCCTTTTTAGCCTTCAAGGTTTAAAACACTCTCCACAGTCATGTTAAATGCAACTACAGTACATCACATGACACTTTTTACATTTCTTAGAGGGCTGATTACTACCTTACAAGATAAAAATAAAGAAGGCTTTGTTAAATTAAAATCTCTGATAAGGTTTTCCAGATTTATAATCAGGATTACAACCTGGGACTTGCATCACATATGAAACAGAGCAAAGCAGAAAAAATTAGGTCAGTAAAACTATGATGGATTATAAAGCTGATCCTTAATAATTAGCATTTGCTTACAGTTTGGTAACAAACTATTTTGAGAGAGTTTGAAATAAATCAGAATATGAGTTATTAACACCATCTCTTTACAATTCAGCCAGATACATTTATTTTTTCATCACAAGATGGATATTATACATATGTCGAAGGCAGAGCAAAGACATATGTCTATGGAGACTATGTCTAATGGAGATATGTTAGATCCACTGACAATCGGTCAAAATACATTTTTAACAATAAAAACTAAAGGGGGAAAAAATGCTCTTTAATGCAACTGGCTGCTCTTAAGCAACGCTCCATGCCGCTCCAGGTTATGAACGAGCCTAAATGTCAACAAACCATTCAGCAGAAAATCCCGCTCTGTAATTATTCCCATAGGATACTAAAAAGAAACCCCACATGCTTTAAATGCAAGTTATACTCCCGCTCAACCTCAATGAGGCAAAATAGCCTATCATTAATAATTACTTAATTTGCATGTTTATAACTAAAGGAACACATCAAACATAATGTAAACAAAGAGGGCCAGCAACTCAGTTTTTACTCCCAGACACTCTGCAAGGGATCATGTTGTTCTTTGTTATTTCTTTGCAAAAAGCCTTCCAACTTTTGCAGTGAAACTTGAGCCAGGTTGTGGAGGAGGGCTGGAGGGAGGGATGTGAACAGCCTCTGTTTCCCTTTTGCGTCCTGTTTTCTGTGTACCTATTGCAGTCCAGGCCCGACTGAATAGATCTTTAGGCCAAAGGAAAGCCAAAAGAGAGATTTGCATTACTCAACCAACACGGGGTTGGTATGCTGATCTGGAAAACCGCATTTGCAGAGTGTGTGTTTGATTCAGCACATTTATGATTTCAGGAACCTATTTCGTGCATGCCTTTATAAGGAGGCTTAATTATTGACGTGCTCTTTTACCTGTTAAAGTCCAACTGGCATTCAAGTGGAGAAGCATGCAAATTCTCATAGCATCATTACACTATGTTCAATCCAATGCTTACATTATACTATTTTCTCCTGCGATAGTAATAACAAAAAAAGACTAAATCATAGGCATGTACACCTAAATATATTGCGCATCAAATAAATATAATGCATCATTTTATATTTAAAATACTTTTGTAGGTGCTATCTTCTGGATACTGAATACTTCTCTACAAAAGTGTGTGTCAAAAGCAATTCGGGGTTGGGATGAATTCACATTTTGTATAAAATTAAGCTTTAGATAGGGAGTTCTTGTTAGATAGGAAGCCTTTATTGGGTCACAATAGGTTGAGGATAAGCATGAAAGAGCAAATGTAAAAGGATGGCAGGTAAGAAACTGTCAAAAAATGAGAGATTCTTCACTAAGTGGTTGGTTCCTAATGAAAACACAATGCCAAGTGCACTCAGTACCATTAATGTAACACACACGGACAGTCTTAACCAGCCAGCACTGCTCTGGATGAATATTTAAGTGGGTTAGCGCGATCTGAATACAGATTCCCTGTGCCTGAGCAAGCTTTTCCCAGGCAAGATTTGAATGTCATTGTCAAAATCCTCAGCATTAGCCTGACCTTGTGTCATGGCAAAATCACCTATATTACTGCCAAGAAGTAATGAACATAGGCGACTGATGAACAGGGGGCTTAATCAAATGCCACTATCTTCAGGGCTTGTTCTTTTTTTTCTTGGTTTCACTATTGTACATTTTGTCTTTTCTTCTATTTAATGCATTTTCTTCCAAATGACCCTCCCTTCCTGTGCAGCTGTACACCAATCCAGGTTGGCATTAGGATTCAGAGCACCTTTGCTGTGCTGCACAGCCATTATGCAGCACTTCATCCACAAAGAGACACACAGATGTCTCATCTCTTGCTGACCAAGGGAATACTTGTAAATTATATGTAAAGTAGATGCAGCATATATTATTGCTCTATTGCATATTTATACATAAGTCACAAGCCATAAAAGACTGTTAATGTTTGATATTTCCGTCTTTAGATTTATAGACACATTCAGAGGATACCTCCACACTGCGGAAGAAAAATGTTTAGAAACATTTAATGGAATGAAAAAATTTGTCATTAATCACTTAGCCTCATATCATTCCAAACCCATAAAAGCTTAGTTCATCCTTGGAACACAATTGATTTCTTTTGGATGAAAACCGGGAGGCTTGTGACTGCCAAATAATGAGTGATTCCATCAGTATTTAATGAAGTAACTAGAATACTTTTTGTATGCAAAGAAAATAAAAACAACAGCCTTTATTTAACATTTTGTCTCCTCCATGTCCTTCTGCATTACCATAGCTCCATATCGGAGAATAGCCACTGCACGCAAATAGCATACGCAATTCTGTGTCAGCCGTAACACACGGATACGCTTTCTACGTGCATTTACGTTTAGAACAAAAACAGTGTGTCTTTGTGGTACAGCTGACACAGAACCACGTAAACTATGAGCGTGCAGTGGATATTCTCCAAAATGGTGCTATGGTGATGCAGACAGACAAAGAGGAGACTAATTTTTGAATTAATGCTGTTATTTTCATTTTCTTTGCATACAGTTACTTAGCAGTCAGTGGGACAGTAACAAGTCTCCTGGTAGTCATCCAAAATATCTTAAATTGTGTTCTGAGGATAAACAATAAGCTATTATGGGTTTGGAACAACATGGCGGTGATTAATGACAAAATGTTAATTTTGGGGTGGAGTAACCCTTTAAAGAGACATTTAGTCATTCAGTCATTATGTATTCCACTTCTTCAAATCCAAACTTCTATTACATTCTTCTGCGCAATAAAAAAAATGATATAATGTCCAAATTAAAATGAATGTCGCCCAATATCAAGCAAGATTTTCAGTGCATAATAATTCTGGCTTAATAGGATTTGAAATTTAGTGTCAGTATTATTTCATAAGCTTTTATATATATATATATATATATATATATATAAACATAAACATTCTGCTAAATATCTTTTATTAGGAAAAAAGAAGAAAGTCACTTAGCTTTGGAACGATATGAGGGTAAGTAAATTATTTCATTTTTGAAAGAATTGTCCATTTAATAAAGGCTAGTTCTATTCATACATAGTTTAGTTATGCATGTAATAAGCCAGCCGGTCAGTGACTTCATCATTTTTGCATGCTACCTTGTAAATAAACTTCTGAAAAGGCTTCCAAGGCATCATGATGTCAAATCAAATGATTTAAAACTAAGTCAAGTGAGCGTTCACTGATAACTGAGCAAATATTTAAAGACTAGGTTATTTGATTATTATAATGGTTATTTCTTGGTGGGGAACATTTATAAATCAAATTTTTACTTTCTTTCAGATGTCATTGTTGGATGTCAAACAAAAATAGAAATCTAAACTGCCTTCCAGAAATCCAGACAAAGGTGTAATACTGAACAAGATGTCACAAAAAAAATATTTCATACCCGCCATGTTGTATTCCTACCTGTACATATAGCTTACAAAAGGCAGTACTTCATCGCTTTCGCTCATATGTGTCGAGTGATTCTACTGTCACTGATTGAGGACCTCAGATGAGCCGCCCTCCTGCTGTTCTTAGACCAGGCTCAGTGAAGCAATATGAGAAAAACGCAGCTGGAGGGCAGAAGATAGCCATCCTTCTAATCTTTGTTCCCAATCCTGCTGTAATCCACATCAAAAAGAGTGATGGGCCCATCAAAACACTTTAATACCAGAGAAAATGTCAGCTTGCCGCGAACAGTGACCTTCGAACCCATTACTCAGCCTCATCGCTGACTGCTGACTCCTCTACATGTGCCCAAGAGGAAATACTAAACCAAGTCACTTAACACTGGGGCCGACAATTAATTGTCCATCTTATTTGAAGCCATGGGAAATGCCAGTGCACAACAATAAATCCTAAACACTGCATACAATGAATTTGATACTGAATGACTGCAGATTATGGCTCAGAAAAGTGCACAGTGAGACAGCTGTCAACACTTTTTAAAATGCAGAGTGTACACATTGTCGATTGCGAAGAAGGACACCTACCAATTTTGCACGCTAGCTTGCTCATTTAAGCGGGAAATTGAAAAAGCCAAAGGAGAACAAGGAAGCAGAAAAAAAGACACAATTTAAAAGAAACAGTTCCTCTTTTCATGTTCAGAGTACAAACCACACATCGGTATATTACAGACGCTGAGTATTGTACTCCTCTAAAAAAGACGGCAGACAACCAACCTTGGAACGAAACAAAGATTGTACAATTCACAAGAGAGATCCGTGATGCCTATCGGAAAGAAAAAGATAATGAACCTTGAGGGTAAAGAATTTTTCACGAGCAAATTCAAGACACAAAGTGGGCTGTTGGATTTTTCCAGCTCTGGCTTCATTCCCTATGGTCTCACCTCAAGGAGTCATTGTCGGGTTGCTCAGGGAATGTGTGCACTCCCATTTTGCTCCCATCAGTATGTTTACACTGATGCATTTCACCTGGTGCCAAACCAACGTCATGCAAGCTTAGAATAGCAGCAGTGAGATGATCACGGTCTCAAAGGCCTCCATCCACATCTGTGAGAGGAAAAATCCAACCAAGGGTTTCAACTCAACTGGGATCCAACAACCAAAGCTGAAATTTTAATTAACCCATTTAAAATAACATAGAACTTCTTAACAGTAAACAGAATTAATAAAACAATTAATCAAATCAAATCCCATTTCTACAAGTCTACAATAAAAAAAGGAAACTAGCATATTATCTGAAAAATTTATTTTAAGAAATATTTGTTTTTGGCTTATAAATAATTTATTCTATTGTTTTTATTTATTTATTTACCGTAAATCATTTTCAATAAAAGTTTGGTTTGGAATGCAATCACTCAAAAAAAAAATGTTGTGTATTCATTAAGAAAAAAAAAATCAAATACACGTTATACCAAGGTAAAAAGGAATTTAGTAACTCATAAATAGAATTAAAAAACATTACTTAAATACACATTTACATATAAATTAATTAATAAAGATGGCGTTTAAAAAATGGATTACTAGGTTAACAAATACGTGACAATGAATTTTGATACAGGAACTAAAAACCTGCTCATCGTTGTAATCAAGTCAAAGTATGTACACATTTATTTTTTTTAAGTATATCTGGAAAAAGGAATAGATAAAACACAGGTCACTGACCCATAAACAAAAGACTCACATAAACACTATAGCGTACATTTCAGATTGGCCTTTGACTTGGTCTGATAATAACTACTCTGTATAATCATGCCGGCTGGGTTTCGACCCCT
>JAUMHI010000040.1:11926676-11944933 GCA_032359435.1 Enteromius unitaeniatus | reverse complement strand
GTACATTTCAGATTGGCCTTTGACTTGGTCTGATAATAACTACTCTGTATAATCATGCCGGCTGGGTTTCGACCCCTGCTAGCTTTATGACAAAGCAGCTTTTGTGCTGGCCCCCCATTGGCTCGTCAGGCTGTTCAGTGGGGTGCCTGACTGGTTAGCACAACACCGGCCCTGAGATTGGGTGTAATAATATGGAGGTTGTTGAAAGCAAAGGGTGCCGCGATAAGAGCTCCTCATAACTTAAGCCGGCCTGATCCATAAACAATTTTCGATTCTGAAAGCACCACATCGGAAAACATCGGGCATCAGGATTACCATACATTTTATCCCCACAGTTTATTGAAAGACCTGAACTTTTTCAGCTTACACTCATTTCCTCTCACTTCCTCGTGTCTCCAGTCCAAGCAGTTCTTTTGCAAGAAAAAGTTGCCTCCTGGCAGCAGATGCTAGAGCAGCCAGCGTTCCTGCCAAACTACTTCTTGAACCATCATAAAAGAATGGAGTGTAACTTGGTGTGCTTTAGATGGTGGGGCACAACATGAGCTGCGCTGGCTGGCTGGGGCTTAATTAATTACAAAAGCTGTACAGAGAGTAGATTGAGCATGAGTTGACTACTGAGGTGAAAACAGCATGAAAGTAACAAATGATGAAGGCACTGAGCCATTAAAGGATGCCAGTGATTTGCCAATATCATAGAAGGCCAATCAACTCAAACCTGACACTCATGTGCACAACACAAAACTAGAGCAGTGAATTATTGATTCCAATAGAGTTTTCCATTAGCATATTGCTAAGTTGCCTCATTACTCCAGTCTTCGGTGTTACTAGAATGGTTTTGATAGGATCCTGATTTGGTGAACAGTTCTTATCACTATCAGTGATTTTTGTGGAAGCCGTGATACATTCACAACATTTCAGGATCGTCTGGCAAAGGTTGAAAAAAATATTTTTTTTTTTAACAGGAGCATTTCTACCCCACAATTTCACGTTATATTTGTTTTCACAAATATCTAAACATTTTTAGAAACAAGAAAGACGAATCTCTTCCAATTTTTTTTTTTATCAATCAATCAAATCAATCAATCAACCAACCAATCACCTTTATTTATATAGCGCTTTTAACAAAACAGAGCACTGAAACATTATCAAATTGGGGAATAGAGTGACAGTAATGAATAATGTCATGATTAAACACTCAATTTTCTGCCATTTCAGGCATTTCATTTTTGAAGAGAAAAGAGGAAGATATAAAATTCCTTGCTAAAAAATAAAATGCTATTTACCACCAACTGGCTCATATCACTAGTGATGGATCAGCTTACGTGTGATTGTGCTGTTCAAAAACAAATTATTTTATAACATGTTAACAAATGCATGGAAATTCCTACAGCAATAATCGACAGGTAGTAAAACAACAATCTGCATTATGTGGCTTTTAACAGTACATTCTTCCTCTAAATAACTTCAGTTTTCAATGATTAATTGCATTGTTCTCCAACAACAACAAGATTTTAGAAATGCTGACTATGCGTGTGCAAACTGGTTGGTAGCAATGCGAATGCTGTCAGATCAATACTGTAAAACAGCATGAAGATCACAGGTTGTAGGCCGGGCAATCTGCCAGTTTTCCAGGAAGCAAAAGAACACTTTCATCGATAAGTTACATTTAGCAAATCCCTTTTATCTCTGTAGCCTCAATGTTTCGATCTCCATTTAAGAGTCGAGACCCAAACTTGGATTAGGACAAAATCTGACTACATTTTCTGACTAAATTTTAAAGGATCGATTCACCCCAAAATTAAAATGAATTAGGCCTACTGATTACCCTTATGTAATTCTAAACCCATAGGACTTTCTTTTTTTTTTCTCTTTGCGCACAAAAGGCGTTCTTGTAGCTTCATAAAATTATGATTGCACCACGGATGTCACATGTACCATTTTATCAGTGTCCTTATAAAGGGCCTTAAATGTGTTAGTTGTGTTGCTGTCTTTGCAGGGTCAAAAAAACGGACTGATTTAATCTCAGATAAAAATGTAAAAAATGTATCCTAATTTATTTGTTCTGAAGATTAATGAAAGTCTTACAGTTTTCATTTTTGGCCGAATTATCCCTTTAAATACAGCATAATCAGTTCTAGCTGGTGTAACAAATTTGATTTTAAAATTTAAAACGTTATATATTAAATTCATCAAAAAGTATTAAGCATAAGCTTTGTAACCCAATGCCTTTTCAGTTAATAAGTTAGCTTTATTCTCAAAATAAAGCGATCCACTTTTCCGCTGGTGAACTTTTGTTTGGGTCAGAGAATAGTCTGCTGGAAGGAGTCTGATCTGACTTTTCTAGTCTGCTGAACCAGTCCAAGTGTAATTAAAAAAACCTTGTTTGTGTCATCCCACGCAATCAAATGTGAACTGGGATTTGGATAGTTTTTAGACTGCAACACATACACACTGCACAAAATCCAACCTACTTTCTGAATATTTCTTAGCACTTCAGCAGAGTGAAGTGACCAGAAGTATCAACTATCAATGCGTGTCTGCAATGTGCTGGGTTACTCATATATTCTAAATGGCAATGGATCTATATATCCTAACACAAGAAATAAGCTTGTTCAGATGTGCATAATTCGAAATGATAATGTGTGTATGTGAGTCAGTCATATAGTGGTTCATTAGTGAAAAATGAATGTGGGTGGACAGTTCAGAAAGAACAGAGCCCACTAATCTTTAGCGCCCAAACTGCACACGTTATGCAATATCTCTTAGTGCCATAGTGCCTCACAGGAGTAACCAAGGAAACAGAGCTGTGTTTGGAGTAGAGCTGACACACTCTGAGGTTTGAGCGGAAGATATTAGGGCTTTAGAGGAACATTGTCTGGGTTTGTGTGTATACAATCTGCAGGAGCTCATAAGCAATCCTTCTCAGAGACAGGTAAGACTTAGATTAATGTTTGCTTGTCAGTGCACACTGCATGTACTGCTAAACATCCAGTCTAAGAGGAACACAAAAGCCACATAACATCTTTTTTTTTTTTTTTTTAAGTTCTTCAACAACAAAAAAAAATTGCCTACACTGGTCTACACTTCAGCGACAGGAAAGCTAAACTTCATTATTAATAGTTTATTTTAAACTGAAAAAAAATAAATAAAATATATATATATACTTTCATATAAATGATATTGAAAAATAGCTAAATAATTTTACATTATTACTATAAATTCAACTCTGTACACAGACTAATATTACATATGTATATTATTTCACGAGTTCGCTCTCAGAGACTCCTGAGCTCTAGGGTTTTTAACCCTTTTTGTATATGAAAAACGGTCGAAGCTCAGCGTCCTGCCCGATCCCTAAGCGCTCCCCCCGGAGGAAGGAAAGTATGAACAGGTGGAGTCAGGGTGGAGAAGGGATGCTATGAAGGAGATATTGAGGTAATGGGGCTTGTACTATTTGTAGGAGGCTTCTCTTGCCCTGATAGGATGATGGGATGATTTGAGAAATGAGAAGCCAGCCTTGTTAATTAATTGTTTGTGCTCCTCCCGAAATTAGTTTGAAAACATCATATAAATACTGAAGTATTTTTCAAGAGTCTGTCAACTTAAGGACCATTACTACCCGTGTAGACATAGTGTAAGCTTTACCGTTCTGTTATTTAATGCAACAAAACTTCTCAGAGGAAGTGAAACAAATTCATTCCTGCACAAGGAGAAAAAAGGTCAACAGCATGCAAAAACACTTTTTGTTTTTTTTTTAGGTATATGACTAATATGTTTTTTTTTTTATTATTATTGTTTATTACTACACTTTGAAGAGAAGCATTCACTCCTCTTCTGAAGATATTTTAACCAGCTCCAGGCTCAAAAAATCCCTAAACGTTTGAACCGGGCTCTGGGTTATAGGTTTACTCAGGGGTAATGGAAGCCTGACAGGGTTTGCATGGCTTTTGTGGTGTAAACTCTGCACTGCAGTGCCAAACTTACACATTGTGAAACAATGTTATGGCTAGACACACAGTTATGTGCCTCATATTCATGTGTATGATGTCAGATTGTGAAGGAAACATGAAGTGGAATGGATACAAACTAGTAATTTTATAAAAAAAAAAACAATTGCTACAAAATATTTTTTCCAGAAATCCTTTGCTTTTCCCTAAATCGAGAAATTCATTACATCTTAAAATAAATATTTAAATATTTAAAGAGAAAACACTATTAAAACTTTATATTAAATTACAAAAAAATATTTCATTATGCTACTGTAGCCACTTCCATCCACCTTTATTATTATTTACATTTTGGGATACTGCATAATTTTTTCTTTTTTCGGTAAAGTTGGATGGAAATGCCAGAATATTCATGAATTCTAAAAATGTGCATAAAAAACCTTTTATGATAATTTCTTATTCAGACGAAATCATGCGCATGAACTACGATGGATACACTTTTGCTTAATAGGCATCAAAAAAGACCAACCAGACTAAAACTAATGCTAGTTTTGTCATTTTATAATGCAGTCTCATCAAAGTGCTTTGTTATAATTAACTCTAAGAACTGCTTTCCCAAGCAGCAGGCTCAGAAAATAAGATAACATAACCATATTTTGTCTGTGCGCTCTGAAGCTCGTAATTTATTATATACAAAAATGATTATGTGCCTTCTCCTACTGCAGCGAATGCAATATTTCTTTGTGATATTTAGCGCAAGTTAATCAGGAAGTGACGATTTTGTTCTCTTCAACACCCAGAATGGAAATGTTTTATGAAAACTCACAGAACCCTCGCGACTGTCATGAAAGGCATTTGACGTGTCAGTGGAATGCAATTTTGTCCTTTCCAGAGGATTTAAAGACACAAAGCACACATTGTGTGAGGAGACACCGGAGGCAAACGTGTACGATCGGGTCTGAAGTAGCCATTACTCCCCTTGAGTACTCAAAATCCAGCTCAAACACAAGCTTGCATTTATAATTCAATCAAAACGGTGTAACCAATCAGAAAATCAGCATTGTCCGATTAATTGGCCTTCTCTCATGAGCATGAAGGACTTCTTCTCTTTGTGTCACGCATTCAGTCAATCAGAACTTGTCTGGAGAAGCGTTGCTAATGGAGGAAGCCCTACAGATGACCGAGCCTAACTGATAGCTACGCCTGGAAAGAACCGGAGAAATGGGTGGTTCCCATAGCAACCCAGGGGAGGAGACTTGAAGTCTGCTGTAGGCCTTATCTTCCAAATGCCCTAATGTGGACAGAAACTGACATTCACCTGGTTTCGACGAGTACTGCTCACTGTCAAAACTTTGAGTGTTGAAAGCGAGTGTTGAGGCTCTTAACAGAGGATACTATGGATACAGAAGCTCAGCCCCTTCCATAAAAGTAAAATTAAGATGAAAATAAGAACGTTTTAGGAATTCGATTAGCCAGTATTAACTACTCTGGACTCGCTTCAAGGAGCAATATTACAAAACTGTGACAAAGTATCTGTTGCCATTTTAAATAGGATCAAATACTTTGTGTAAAGTAAAAACAAAGAATAAATAGACACGGGCAAAATGAACAACAAGGCAATGACAAAGGCTCACAAGATATGAAGAAAAGCACTTGATAGCCAGCACAGGGAGTCTGAATTCCTTCCACGACATCACTTCGCCAGTAGCTTAGCAACAGCATTAACAGGGCTGCTGCTTTGAGATCTGTGAGAAGAATTCATAACATGTTCACACAAATTTATTGCTGAATATTAACAAATGTGCCTGAGGAAATGCTGTTTCACAGCTCTCGGTCAAGCCACCTTTTAACTACCAAGATGCAGCAGTAGTTTGCTATTAAGAATCATGATTCAGGAGGGGAATTCCCATTATTCATATTCATATGCTAACACTTGACATTAAATAGCCCCATCATGGCTGAAGCGTGCCACCATTATGGCGACTGCATCATAAAAGCGGGCTGTGATGAATGAAAAAGTGTTCGCTGTGCAAATGAAGTCGATTAATCGACTTTGGATTACTGTAGCAACACTTCCTGGACTCCGCAAGGGGTCTCTTGTGTGTTCGACTACACCGTGGGACATTAACTTTTGCAATAAAACAGCATTTAATGGTGAAACATAATTATACCCAGAGTGGCAACAACTCTAGCAGGTGGTTAGAACATAAGAAAGGCATGAGGAATGTTTCAAAATGTAAATAAGCTTAAATAAGACTATGTCATGCTCATTATGATAAAACCGTTAAACTAGGACATATACACATATATAAAAACTAAACACTCATGGCCTTACAGGATTAAATGAATAAAATTCAAATGTAATTAAAAGGAATATTATAATCTCACAGTCCACGCAAGTCAGCTGTCAAAGGAGTGGCACAAAAAGTAGCCAGGTTACTATGTACACATATTTAATTGTGTATAAACACTTGTCAATGCAGGCCACCAGCTGCATGACGCATTAACTGTCCTCTGTTCTCCTGTTGACCAGGTTTCTGTTAATCACAGGAAACAAGAACCAGACACAAGCAAGGAGGTCTATAATGCCTGGAGAAATCTATTCGTTAGCATTAGCGTTCATCTGTGATAGCTGCTCAGCTGTCACAGGAAGCAAATTTGTAAATGCTATGGAACTTTTCACACAAGCCACAAAATAAAGCAAACTGTTGTCGACTGGTTAATGGTACTGGAAAAAATGCGTCGTTACAAATTTGTTTACTAGTAAATCAAACTATCCCGAGCTGTGATGTGAAAGTCTATTTTAACATTAAGAAAAGGCAAAAACAATCTCTTACAAGTAATGTCAACTAGGGTTGTGTCAATAGAAGATAGTATCATGTATCAACGATGACCAGAGATATCGACTGTGGCTGATGTTTTTGACAGTATCAAGAGGATGAGGATTATTCTTATTACTTTTCATTACTATCATCAACAATGGACTAGTATTATTATCTAATTATTATTAGGGCTTATTTGTTCCATCATTTACAGTGATGCACATAATAACCATTATAATCATTCTGGGAAACTTATGAATGCAATGGCCAATCAGAGGCGATTGCTGTTTTCGTTTATTGAGTCGTAATACCATTGCAACATTAGTGAGATCGCTGATAAAAGACATCATTGTGTTTATTTATTCAAATTTTAAATGCTACAATGGAATTTTGACTTTGAAAAACAAAAATAAAAAAGGCAAAGATAATCTATCTAACGTAATATGCAGCTGCCTTTAAACGGTTAGCATTTGAGTCTTTGACATACCCAAGTCTTTTAGTTTAAATACTAATTTACCTCTACAGCAGAAATAAAAACATACTAATAATAACTAATAATAATAATAATTTGCCACATTTTTGTCAATGACTAACAATGGTTCTTTATGGCACTGATTAACATGCTGTGGTCAGATGTGGCCAGTTTAACCTTTGTACCATCCAGGAAGTCCAGTTAAAAGGGTTAGTTTTGGATGCTGGGGGGAGAATACATTTCGTATCCTCAAAAGCTGCATTCACCATGCCAAACAGAACATGACAGACAGAGGGAAAAAACCTTTCACTCTTGTCTTACACATGCTTCACTGGTCAAGACTAATACTTCACAGCAGGATTGTCTTACAGTGTACCATGACCCTCCCGGCACGCTCGCTCACAAATGCTCTTGATCTCATACACATTCTCACACTCTCACCCCCACAGATCTCATTAGGCTTCACAAGAGACACCCAAACTTCACCCACTGAACACACAGACGGATGGGTAGCTACGTTTACGCACTAGAACACTCAGAATGATGCTCTGTGTGCTTAGCCACTCATTCCAGCAGACATCCTCAGCATGATATACAGGTCTAACTGTATATATTTAATGTAATATTATTACATTTTATAACACTTTTACACATAACGCACACAAATGATAGGGCTGATTAATTGTGATTAAATCACATTCAAAATTAAAGTTTGCTCGCATACTACGTGCTTACTCTGTCTGGCACAGTTGCTGGCAATGTTGCATGTCTGGAAGCACAGTTGCTCAGCAAAAAAACTTAATATCCCATACTGGCCAAATCTCAGCACCAGCACCCTCTGACACATTTCACTGGGGCAGAAATATAGGTCAACAACAAACAACTTGCATATTTTGCATATCATTACACGGGGAGGGGAAATTGCTAAAGTGGTGCTCCTAAAAAATTGCTTGGGATTTTTGCTTTTTGGAGGAGTCTCATTAGCATCAGGGTCCGGGTAATAAGTTCTCTGGAGCACATTCTTCAAAACTACACCATCAGAAGCGGTACCTCTTGAAGTGATAGTAAGATCCAGCATAAAGCTGCTCCTCCCCTTTCACACACACAGCCAGAGCAAACAGACACAAAGGGGAACCAATTAGTGGCAGGACAGACCGGGAGCAGCCAAGCTTATAGTCGGTCTAAGAGACTTAATGCAATAGAGGAACACAGATATCAGTGAACTGAAAAATGAGATGAGATCCACTTTTTGGTTGGGAATTCATCTTCTATTTTAGCATTATTGCTATAGCTGATGCTCATCTTCTGAAAGTGAAAAAATGATTCATACTGCATGAAACAGACAAGCAGACTCCTGTTCAAAAGTGGTTCAGTGATGTTTGATGTGCTTTAAATATTGTAAAGCGCCTCTAGTTTTAAGGGAGCGCGGAATGTTTATATGTTTCGCTTTATTTCCATTAGCATTCGTTTTTTTAATAGATTTGGTTAACATTAATAACCCTGATGTGGAGAAATTTGGGAAACACATCAGAAGTTTAAGTTCAGAGGCATTATTGGAATAAAAACGACACGCTTCATCTTTTAGAAATGGCAGCTCATAGCGTTAATCCATGAAAAGCAATGCCAGCCAAGTCCCCCCCACTTCAAATTTAGCCAACAGACTGCTTGCTCCTCCTACTCTGAGGAGGACCACCCGGAGCAGTTCCCATCAGAATAAAGAAACGTCCATGGGCTGGAGCCTCATAAGCACCATGAAGAGAGCCTGTGTGTTTAACCTTACAGCCCGAGTAGCATGCAAGCACCGACTGATGCAGGGTGATTTAACGCTTCAGTGCTGGGGGTACGTTTAACCATTCTGATGAGGCATCAAAGCTAAGCACTGAATATTGGTGAAGAGGGTAAAGAAATTAGTGGCTGAATTGAAAACACTGAATAATGTTGATTTTGAGGTTCTGTTCTGTGGGGGAGGGAAGGGGTACTAATAATGCGCTGGTGGGCTTCACTGATTGGTGGTCCCATTGTTTATGTCAGACTCTTTTTTTTTTCTTAGTTCGCAGAGTCTTGAAGTCCTTCAACAAGCTTTAACCCATTCATTGCTTAATGTCAATAGTGGGATTGGTAACTCATGATAGTCATATAGTCGTCATGGTGAGACCATAATATTCAAATGTTTTGTCTTCAATGCTATTCAAATAATTTGGAATATGTAAAATGCCATATTACAAGTGAATAAAAATGACAGCATAAATTATTTAGAGCGTGTCTTCAATTAAATCTTTCAATTCTAATGATTACCAATAAGTTAAGGGACAGATCATGAATATTTAAATATTTAAAACACGTAACTGTCAATTAAAAGCTGTCCAGACTTGAAATCAATACTCATGCATACGCAAATAAAGAGTATTTTACAAATAACCAATCTCAGATGCAAGGATCCCTAAGTGAAAAATAACACTGCTTCCTACCTTCTAAAAGCAGGTAGGATTCAGCAATAACTGGAGTAAGCTAGTCAGCTTTGCAGTCACTGAGTCAATTATGTAATCAGAACGACCGAAAGATGCTGTCATCCCTCAGGAGCCAATGACAAGAACATCTTCAACCTTTGATTCTCAGCCTCCTTAGTGCGTTTACGCATTATGCAATCAATTTTACTAAGCGTGAGCAATGCATCAGAATCCTATAGACTGTTACGTGAGCACTAACACATTAAATCTTTTTCTTTAAAACAAAAGAACCCGATTTCCCACAACCCACACAAGTAGCAGGCTCATCCCTATCTGCATGATGATTTATCACCCACACATACAGCACTGCAGTCAATGGGAATCCAAGACACTGCATTTTCATGAAAACCAGTTCAAAAGAACATCTCTTGACCACCAACGATGAAAGTAACATATAATATTACACAGCTGATACTTCCAGAGTTGAAGGACCACCAGAAACTTGCTGTGTTATTGCAATGTGTAAAGAGCCAGTCACAATAAACTTTGAGTGTGTGAAATTTCTGCAGACACTGCAACCGTGAAATCATGTCACACAGTAACCTTTTTTAAAACATGAACTCCACATATAAATAATAACAAATCCCAAGTGTTAAAATATACAATTTGTTTAATCCTCGCAAGCATATAAACAGAAGTGATTAAAACGAAAAGTAAATGGGTGTCTTTAACAGACAAATTATAGAATGAAAATGTATTTGTCATAGCATCTCAACGTAACAGACTAACTCAATTTATCATGATCACACTGTCAAATCGGACTCCCAGAAGAGAAATCCACACAGCAGACCTTCACAGCCATCTGAACCCCATTAATCAATAAATGCCATTGAAGATCATTTCAACTAGGAATGCATGAACATCTGTCTAGAGTGAAACCAGTGATATTCCCAACTGAAAGAGGGTTTGGGACACCCAATAATGAGTTCAGACCACCCCGGCAACAAGACCACCCTTTCTTTTAGGTTTTCCAGTACTGTGGTGGTACCATGGTAAAGCGATTGTGATATTAAAGATATAAAAAATAATACCCTATTACCATTCTGTGACAACTTTAAGTAATATCATGGTTGTTCTAGGTACTTTTTAGTACCCCAGACACATATGCACCACCTTATATCTTAAAGATGACTTATGCATAAACAATATACAATATTAGATAGTGTATTCAATGCTTCACTCTTCAAAAATGGAATATAAGGTTCCAATAAGAGCCTTTGACATCTATGGGAGATCTCCATTACATAAACAGTTATTTGTAGATAAAGTTAGTTTAATAAAACGTTCTTTTAAGCATTGTTCACTGAAAGGACCTATACGGACTATGGCAACACTCATTTCTGAAAAATTATTTTGAATTAGAAAAATGTAAAGAGAATTCAGGTAAATTAGGACACTTTCTGCCATACAGACGACTGGGAAAAAATGTCCAATTAACCTTAAATCCCGCCTGTGTATATAATTAATCCAAAACAACTAACTGCATGAAATAAATTTCACCTCACGCCCAAAATCTGGTAAAACCCATCACCTACCTCCCGAGCTCGTCTCCAATCTCGTAATAATCCTCCACATTCTCCTGGTTGAACACGGTCATGGTGCTCCTGGGCGCTTCCAGCTCTCCGGGATTCCCAAATCAGCAGCCCATCTCTGTCAACCTAATGACAGTTTGCGGCGAACCCCTCTCATATCCACTCTGCGGAGAGAGAGAGAGAGAGAGAGAGAGAGAGACGCGTGAGGACAACGCGCGTGTCGTGCGTAAAAACGCTCAGCGTCTTCACGACTCGCATAAAACCCTCTTCTGAGTCCCTGACCACACTCACCGCATGTCAGCCACTGTCTGTGTACGCTCAGGCTGCTTTAACCTGGTGGGTAGAAACTAGTCAAGCCCACAAGCGAGAAGGTAACAGTGGATTTGTCAAGGCGTCTGCGGCGCCTGGCGTTGCCAAGTGAACAGCGCTGCTTGATGTCTGCTCGTGATCATATGTAACCCCGTGTTCACTCACCAGGGCAAGATAACCGCATCACAATGAGAAGTTGGCGGTTGACACCGTACGTAAAGTGCCAGTGTTTCAGTAAACCCACGCCCTCCCTTGTAGCTTTCATATCGTTAGAGAAACCTGGCGTATTCCTTTATTACTCGCACGGTCTATCAGAGTATATAGCATGCTCTGACCGGTAACGTGCTTATTACTTCGATAAAAGAGAATAAAAGTAGCTTACCTTTATACTTCCATCGTTGTCAATGTCCAGGCGGCAGGTACGATCCACTACGAAGCGATAAAACAGCATACCCCTCACGCGAGACATGGAAGTGTTGTGTTGCAGGAAATGGGAGGCTTGTAACAATGTAGATGGTGCGGGGCTCTGGGTAATGAGACCGCCAGCAGTCCGCCTGAGGGGGCGCTGTGGAGAGGCGCTCATTAGAAGCAGAATTAGATATGTTAAAACTGAAATCTATCTATCTGTCTGTCTATCTATCCATTAATCTGTCTCTCTGTAAATCTGAACGGTTTCCGCATAATCACTAAACATTGTTCTCTTAAAATGTACAGTATGTTGTACACTTGATAACGCAGTTGTTCTCTATTGAATGCTAATACTATCTCATTATGGATTTCTAAAAATATATATTATATTATATATTAATAAAATGTATAAATTGATAAAAAATTAAATATAATATATATATACATATATATACATATACAGGCACGGATTACAGAGTGGGCCAGGGGCCCTCGGGGTGCAGGGGCCGAAGCAACGTTGCCTATTCCCAGGGGCTCAAACCACCCATAATCCGTCCCTGTGTATATATATATATATGAATCTGTATTATGATATTCTTATTTTAAAGCACTATTTTTTCTAATGGTTGCCTGTTTGCAGATTATCTAATACACTAGCACCATCTACTGGAACAGTTATGGCCTACAATGCAGATGCTGCTGATCTCCACCATGGAAAAAGGCTGTAAAAGTGAAACACTTGAGTTAAACTGTGTATGGACGGTAATGTAGCATCCAGGTACATTATATGTATAATGTTTTTTTGTTCGTTTTTTTACATTGATAAGAAGTTTTTTTTACCATTAAATTTGGCATTTAAAAGAAGACTACCCTGCAGAAAAAAATATAACCCTGCCCAAAGCAATGTAATGGATTTAATGGTTATAATGGGAATTGTATTTGTTTTAATGGAAAGTATAATGGTGTCTACTGGGATGTGATAGATTCTGTTGGTGGGATGTTAAATCCTATTGAAAAAACACACTACAAAAAGGAATTTTATAATGGTTTTACTGGAAAAAGGTTTCTGGTTCATAATGGTATTTTAATGGAAGACATCAGAATTTCTGTGACGGTTTCTATTTGTATTTGTTTGTTAGTCTTGACTATATCTCTACAACTAAACCTAACCTTACCTATGAATAATGCGTAAAATCAGAGGACATGTTAGATGAATAACACTGATGTACAAGCACCAAACACTGATTGTAAGCCTAAACTTCACAAAAACTATAAACTGCTTCTACAAATTTGAAAAAGGGTAATAACAATGTTGTTTCAGGGGCAACAAAGATGTTGATCCAGGAACATGTCCCACTCAGCAAAATCAGGTTCTTCAGTTAACATCCCTTATGAACATTAACCATGTTTTTTATACAAATAAACAAAAGAAACACATGGTTGCTACAGTTAAACCATGGTAACCACAAATTAAGCATGGTTTTGCTAAAAAAAGAAAAAAACACTTAAAAAATACTTTTATTACAATAAATCCATATAAGTTTCATAAGAGACAGAGGGTCTACAGCTAACTGTAAACATGCTCTAATAATGCTTGGGATTTTATTGAATATACTGGTCGTAATAGACTTTCCCCGGTTAATCAGACATTTTGGGCTCGGTTTAGTACAAAGACGTGTTTTTCTTTACAAAAGAACACGTACAATGCGTTGAAATAAGCATGCCTCACAGCTCATTGTTGACAGCAGATCATTACTGTTAGTCTTTTATTTGTTTTGACTGATGTCTGCCTTCATGAAGTATTGATTAGTAAAGTGGTTATTATCATCCTCGCATTGATGACATATGCTGCACAGACTTACTTATTATAGCAACTGTCATACTTGTACTGTCATAATAATTCGCTGTTTATGTTTAGCTGTTTATAATCTCATGTAAGTGACAGAACAGTGAATATAAGCTATAGCAACCTTCAGTATTGCACTGAGCTGCTGCAAAATAAAATGCTATCATTATCAAATAGACATTTTTTTCTGTAGTGAACACATTATGCTGTATTCACATTCCTGTCAAAGAGGAAAAAGCACATTAAAAATGTGCTTTTAGTGCGCCATCTTGTGTTTAAAATGGTAAGGGCAGCGTCTTAGTCTATTTTGGCCAAGCGTTAGACATTTAAATGAAACAAGCAAGAGAAAACAATTTTAAATTTGTGCACCCTCTGTTGATATTAACATACACTAAATCACAGAGGCTTTGTAAGGCTTTGGTGAACGGCTTCGGCTCATGTTGAGAGAAAATATTCAGTCCACATGATCACCACAGTAGGACTGTACTGAGGGATCTTTTTCCGCTGATGCTTTTCAGTCTCTCTTCAAACAGTCATGCTGGGAGTGCTTCATGTCCTCAGGGTGAGTATTGTGCGTGTGATGTGGCCTTTTCTACTTTAATTAACCTGAAGTGACACGTTCTTTCTCAAACCTGCTCAGCCTGCATCTCTCTCCTGTGTTCTCAGAAAGGCCCTAGTGTTTACCTCAGGTCTGTTTTTTTTAAACTTGACCATTTTTATTGCCCAAGTTTATGTTAACTCAGTTTACTGTACACAAGGACAAATCTTAATCAAATCACCCTCAGTTTAGAAAGTCAAATACACGCCATCCTGTTTTAAGCCCTGAATGTTGAAATGGTCATTTTTTGTTATATTTTAATAATATATATCATATATATTTTAAATGTGCTGCTTGTACAAAGATCTATAGCTATACATTTATCATATATATATATGTAGATAGGCTATATATATATATATATGATAATTATAAATTTATTTGTGTAGTTTGTTAGTCTTGCCTCCAATAACTTAATGATGAATGATGTTGAGGTTGGAACTTACCATTTAATGAAAATATACCCGCATTAACTTCATATAAATATTCCATTGCTTTTATTTGATGTATTTTCATAGTTTCTTAGTCTTGACGCCTTTAGCAGTGCATGTTGTTACACTAAATAAGACATGTCGGAACATTTACTAACTAAAAATACAAATACATAAATATACCTGTATTATTTAATATTCAGGATTGTAACATTGTATTACAAGTATACACATTTTAAACAGTAAATAAAGGTAACAGAAAAAAATCTTACTTCTGACCCAGAATCTTAGTTACTAAAATATAGCCCTTGTGACAACTTTATATTTATGCTGTTGAGTCAGGGTAAAATGTGATTAGAGGGTGACAGAATGAGCTACATCACACTCAGAAGCTAAAGCGCTCCCCTGTCCTCTGTGACTGTAAATCACTGGTGTTTTTACAGCTGTTCACACACATTCAGGCAAGCAGGGCGACATGCACATGACCATGAAGAAACACCCACAAGCATCTGTACCTACACATTTTATGTCCCTTAAGTTTGCGTCTCAATTTACACCTCAGAGTTACACAAGAGCCGTCTTGACAGCAGAATGCTAGGTGTAAACACGCCGGCTTTAACTTGTACTTGTAAAATCTCAGTTACAGTATCTGTCAGTCTTTCTTTTCTTGTCACCATGTTGAAGCCACAGGCGTTTTTGAGGCTTTTGTTGACCGCTCACTCACAATCTCAACATCTTCAGCTCGCACAGAGACTGGAAGTCTCTTTAAAGGAATTATTCAGGCCCCACAAAAATGATAGTAATAATCCATTTTCTTTTACAACCCATTTATTTTGAGAAATGAGTATGAGCGGGTTTACTCCTTTATGATGTTTTGTGCACAATAGTGATGACTCGATGATGGAAAAAGTGCTAAACAACTGTTAACATCCTCAGACCTCATGCAGAAAGCATGCTAACATAACAAAAGGAATAAGTAAATTGCAAAATTTTGTATTTTTATGGAAATGCCATTGGTTGTGTTACATTAGATTTCCTTCACAGTGTTTCAGATTAGGGTGTGGAGATGTGGAGGAACACCAGGGCTGAAGTCATCCAAGCTTTGACTGGGAACACATTTTCAATATGTGCAAGAATTTCATCAAAATTTTGCTGGCTCGTTTCATCTCTTTCTTTTGGGAGAGGCCTTTAAGAAATAAAGCGCCTCCAGATTCCCTTTTTATTGTCTGGTGCTTTTCATTTCACAAGCATTTATTTGAATAAAAACAAAACAATAATAATAAAATAAAGAAATAAAAGGTTTGGGCTGCCATGCTTACATTATAGTCAAGTCAGCTTTATAGATTTACTTCCACACAAATTCTTAAATGTGCTCACCCGATCAACGGGTGTTAAAATGACTCTTTGCTTTCATATGCATTGAACTAAAATAAAATGGAGGAAATGAAAGGTTTTTTAATAAGCAAAAAGAAGCCAAATCTTAAAAGCTTCTTTTCCAGCAGATTGATTCAGATAAAATGCTGGAGATGTAGGTGCCCAGCAGGGATGTGGAAGAATCGGAACACCTCCCCACTTTCTTCACCCCTACTTATATCCGCCATTGTGTTCCTGTCATGGGATAATGTGTTCCTCCCACCTGTCTCATTATGTCCAATTCACATGTCAACACACATTAGTGACAAGACAACCCTTTGACCATGCTTGTTAATAACAAAATTAGGTGCTTACTTAGTCTAAAGATGCACAAACATTTGCGGTCAGTGAGACAAGGCTACATTTATTTTATTTTTAAAAAGTTATTTATTAATATTATAAAATATTAAAACAGTTTAAATTATTTGTTTTATATGTTTATATACATTTTAAAATGCAAATGTATTTCAAGTGTTGATAATGTAATGATAATATATTTCAAGTGTCGATATATTATTATTGCTCTAAGTTTCATCTGTTCAGATTTTTAATGAACCTCAGCTGATATAAACTAAATATCGACAGTTGTGAGTGCTGAAATAAAATTTATAATAATTTAAAAAATAATTTGGTCTTTCACGAAAAGAATCTGCTGTTTTTTAGATCCTTTCAAAAACCATCTTTAGCTGTATGTTTCTTCTTGATTCCCTGGAGGCTTTCTCCAGCCTGCAGTTGGCCCCAAACACCACAGCCAGACCAGAGCCACAAGCTCATGTTTTCCTCCCAAACCTGGATTAGTGAAGTCTGATCCCACAGCCACAGTTCAGCAAGCACACTGCTGGAGCAGTCCTGTACCTAATTAACTTCATTTTGCCTCCGTCAGTGATTCCAATGTGCAGGCGCAGCGTCTGGCCAAATAGGATCTGACATTGCTTTCATAAATTCTATAATCTACTTCAGTGAACACAATGCTACTTACAGAATCAGGCCCTGCATAACTCAGTTTCTGCCATTGGGGTTGAGGCAGAGTGAATGTCAACAACTAAAAATCAGTCTTTCTTTAAACGGGTGAGAATGGAGTAAGATTAACCATTTTTACTTATGTGTTCCTCAAGATGAGGCAGAAGTACAATGAAAGTATCTAAAGTAATTTCAGTATGTTTTCTATAATTTTAAATTACCTTTAATGCATACAGCTCTCTACACCATACACTTAATCTTTGCCTATTAGTTACATCATCTCTATACTTTGTTTGTTACCATGAATAACAAACACTGCAGATCTGTCCTGTGACGAGCATGCACAGCACAGTGCACGCACAGCAATAGAAAAGCATTTCTACTGACTGTAGTCTACAGGTTTTATGGCAAAAGACGGCATTGAGTAATGAACCATTAACACAGCGCTAAATTTAATTTCTTTTTTTCCTCAATAATGTACACACAGCGCCCCATATTTAAAGAAAAACACAGAATTGGTGACATTTTTGCAGATTTATTAAAAAAGAAAAACTGAAATATCACATGGTTTTAAGTATTCAGACTCTTGCTGTGACACTCATATATTTAACTCGGGCACTGTCAGGGGGCACACGGATAGCTAGTTGGACCTGTAACCCAAAAGTTGTGGGTTCGAGTTTCAGGTCTGGAAGGGATTGTAGGTGGGGGGAATGAATAGCCAGCTCTCTCTTCACCTTCAATGCCACGACTGAGGTGAGAACCTCCCCGGGCGCCCACTGCTCTGGGTGTGTGTTCGCGGTGTGTGTGCATCATTGATCACTTCTCACTGCTGTGTGTATGCACTTGGATAGGTTAAATGCAGAGCACAAATTCCTAGTATGGGAAACCATACCTGGCCACATGTCATGTCCTTTCCTTTTCTTCTGATCATCCTGGAGATGGTTCTACACCTTCATTTGAGTCCAGCTGTGTCTGATTATACTGATTGGACTTGATTAGGAAAGCCACACAC
>JAUMHI010000040.1:11877264-11926576 GCA_032359435.1 Enteromius unitaeniatus | reverse complement strand
TGAATACTTAGGACCATGTGATATTTCAGTTTTTCTTTTTTAATAAATCTGCAAAAATGTCAACAATTCTGTTTTTCGGTCAATATGGGGCGCTGTGTGTACATCAATGAGGGGGAAAATTTACTTAAAGGGGGTCTGAATACTTTCTGTACCCACTGTATATCTCATAGTGTTAATTTAAAATAATAAGTCTCTGAAATTTTGGCTAGAGTAAAGTTCAAAATATGGTCAAATTGTTAGTGTGTGCAGTGCAGTTTGTTCTCAGGTGTGGGAACAAAATCATATGATTTGTCTTATGAGCGTGTTTTCCCATTAAATTCAGCCCCACACCCCTCAGACAAGGTCTTGGGGTTGAAGCTGTTGAAGCAAAATGAAGCAAAATGAAAAATACTACCTTGAGGGACATACATTTCTGGCCGTTTTGTCTGGTGGTCAGTTAGTTTACTCAGAGTGTTATCCTTAGGTGCTTTATCATAATTACTACAAAATGAACTTGACCAGACTATTAGGGTTTGCAGTACTAGGTTTACACATCAATAGTTATAAAGTGAAAATATTTTAGGATTCATTGACAATAAAGAATCTTGTTTTTACATGAAGTTCTCTCTTATTCATACAGAAAAAAATATCTTTATCATTTACTTAACTGTTCCAAATGTGCTGAACACAAAAGATTTTCAATAATGTGGGTAACCAAGTAGTTGCTGGTCCCCATTAACTTTAATTTGTAATGTTTTTTTATTTACTTATTTATTTTTTACTGTGTTAGTCAGCTGGGACCAGCAACTGTTTGGTTACCAACATTAAAATATCATCTTTATGTTTAACAACTTAAAGGGATTAAATTCTGTCATTAATTACTCACCCTCATGTTGTTCCAAATCAATAAGACAAAAATATCAGAATTTGTGTTTTAAAGATTTAAAGGTCTTACGGGTTTGGAACGACTTGAGGGTGAGTAATTAAAAACAGAATATTAATTTTTGGGTGAACTAACCCTTTATAGGTGAGTAAATGATGACAGAACTTTTATTTTGGGGGTACTGGGCAGCATGTTTCCTCCCATTGGGGCAGCTGTTCTCTCTGTAATGGTCTTTAAGCACAGCCTACACTCTAAAAAATCTAGGTTAAAATATAACCCAACCTTAACCAAGCTGCTGGGTAACTATGGGACAGAACACGCGCTGGGTTGTTTTGACCCAAGTGATAGGTTTAACTATTTGACCTAGAATGCTGGGTTGTTTATTTGACCCAACCCCTCTCAGGGTCTCGTGGTGCACCACGCAGCCAGCCACTCAGGTCTTGACGGTACGTCCGGGCGGGTCTGAGGGCATCGCCTCTGCACTGGTTGCGGGGTTGCGTCACTCCTGGACCACCCTCCATGGAAAGGGCGGTGCTCGCTCCCCAGCGTCCTGGTGGTAAGCCGCCATCCGCTGCCTGGGCAAGGGCCAGAAAGTGGGGCTTGAAATCCCAGTTGTAGAAGAGTTGGGCAGTCATTTTGGTTCAAACAGTGTCGAGGCGAAGCTCCGCAATGTGTTCCTCCATCTGTTTATTCCACTCTAGCACATGGTCAAAACACTGTTGCTCAGCAGTTCTTCCATGCTGTCGGAGGAGGAGCACGGCCCTTTGACAAAGATAGAGGAAGTGATTGAACACGGCAAGATAAACAAGTAAACAAGACGGTGTATGTCATTGTCGGTGTTCAGCACCAGGTTAATTTGCCCGCATTCTCCATCACTGTGACCTGGTGAAGAACGACACAACAAGGCAAGACTGTTCATGAGCCCAGGAGGGTGGATTTATACAGGTGCAGACAAACAGTGAATAATCCTGCGAAAGTGGCGTGGTCAGGGAAGCGCCCTTGTGAGTTTCTCTCCAGGTGATCATGTCCCGTGATAGGGTGCCTTCGGTGAGTTGTATGGCTGCCAATCCGTCACAGCGTGTTGTCTGGAGGGGAAAACCAGAAGGGTTTGTTGCGTTAGCATTGGAGATTTATGTCATCTTGCAGGCGGCTTGCATCCTCTTTTATATTCCTCACGCTGCGACCGATTGGGACGTGATGACGAGTTGCAGGTGTTTGTTGTGAGTTTCCAGGGCAATGCTGAATCCTGATTCGGCCTTCCCCCCACACTAGTTAAGGACAATCTCCCTTTCAGAATCTGCACAATGTTAATTATTTTACCAAGAGCGATCATACAAAATGCATGTTGTTGTTGTTTTTTAGTACCGATTTGAACTCTGTTCAAAAGTTTACATCCTCTTGATTCCTAATACAGTGTTTTTTGTATAGTGATAGTTGCAGGAAAGGGTTCAAATACATAAGCAAGCTGGAAAAAAACAGGACCATGCAGGTAACAACACAGAATTAAGAATCAAGGGGGTGTAAACTCTTGATCGGGGTCATTTTTATAAATTCAGCTATTGTTTTCTCTAGTGGATTATATGTAAACACATTTTATGTGAACTTATTTAGATTAGTTCTAAATAAACAATGACACACATTTTGTATGATCCTTCTTATTTTGGTAAAATAATTAAAATTTTGCAGATTTTGAATGTAAACACTTTTTTTTAAAGAAGTCTCTTTTGCTCAAAAACCTATATTTATTTGATTACAGTAATATTATAACAACTTTGTCTATTTAAAATAACTGCTTTCCATTTTATTCTATTGACTAATCTTCAGTGCCAGCAGGTGGAACTGTCTGAAAAAGTGACAGGTCTGGAAGTGAAGGTCTGAGAGTGCAGGTCCTTTTTGTTCAGCAAACATTCTCAAATGTCGTTTTATGCTACTTTTATTATTTGTAGTCTATTATATTTAAGCAAAATATAATGCACTCTATATTATCATGTGGTTTTTAATGTATGTTTTGGTAGTGTAATTATATATGCAGTGTCTGAATAAAGTTGGATTATATGAACTTATATAACATTTGTCCTCTTTAATGTTTCATAGCAGGTTTTCCGTAAAAAAGAACAGTTAATGATTAACATTATTTTAAAAAGCATTATTTTAAACTATATTATGTGTCATTATTAAGAGATACAATACAAAAGAAAGATAGAAAGAAAGAAATAATCAGGATGCCAAAGATGTATTTGTAATCTCGTATAAAAAAAAAGTGATCATAGTCTCGCAGTTGCAGCCCTTTAGTGTCTTACAATTCAACGTTGCTACAACGACGCCAGGACGTAGACAACAACGTTGCCACAGTAAAAAGGGAACGTAGCAGCAACATTGCAACAATGTAGATGTATTTATTGGGTAGTGTTTATCAAATGGGCTTGAGAGTAAGCACGTGTTAGGAAATAAAACAAGAGAAGCTTGTGTATATATAAATATTAATATTTTATAAAATATATATAACTTAAAGGTGTCAGTCAGGGTGTCAAGATACCTTTCCTTGTCCATCTGCAACAGCAGACTCGCACATACCTAGAATGAAATTTATCAAACAGGGTGTTTTTGCATGCTATGATATGATGCAATATTGTACAGAACGGTTGGGATAAGCAACCTAGCTAATGCTAGCCATTAGCCTGGCTTCTGCGATTTTTAAGCTCATAGGAACTTAGTCTGGCAAAGCTACCTTACTACAGGCTTAACCTGTAATATTATATATTTTATATATTTTTATTAAAAAAACTTTGAAGTAGTTGCCTAGCAATGCCAAAAAGTATTTGCACATATAAAACTGATTGAAGACACCTACTTTTTATCTTTAAGTGGGGACATTTCTGAGACACATGTATTTTACATTCAGTGCTTAATAGACATTTACTGTGTGAGCAAAATACATGATAATAAAGCAAACAGAGTCTATAGTCATTTGACCAAATTACCAGCGTTCCAAGGGAAAAAAAGTGATAGAAAATGCTCAAAAAACACTGCTAGAGTTTGTTGTTTGCCACAAGAGGCCGCTCTAGATAAACCATTGACTTGAATGGGACGGTTGTGTTAGTGCTGAGACTTCAAAACCATAGACACCTAGAATCCAGAGCCCTGTTCATAGTCTATACAGTGCTTATAATTTATTATTATTATTTATTAAAAT
The DNA here is from genome assembly GCA_032359435.1 of Enteromius unitaeniatus. Classification (NCBI taxonomy): domain Eukaryota; kingdom Metazoa; phylum Chordata; class Actinopteri; order Cypriniformes; family Cyprinidae; genus Enteromius; species Enteromius unitaeniatus. Next base: position 11,922,521 of record JAUMHI010000040.1, on the reverse strand, counting down.
CACCTTGTGTTGTACAGACAACTTGTTTTCTCTTTAGTATGGCTAAATTAGAATGGGTTTGATTACAGCTAAACCATTAAGCTAATAAAAATTCATACAGTTATTTAGACGTTTTTCTTTACATAGACATCACAGATGTAGCACTAAAGGAGTCATCTGGTGTGGAGCAGTTATTCATTCACACTTTGACTGACAGAACTTCAGAGAGACCCTAAGCCTAAAATAATTTGTTCATGACATAGTTTAGCCTGGCCAGCTGTTTCTGTCTCTATTAGCATCTCTGTTGTCAATCAAAATGTCAAAAAGTATTTTTATAATTATTTGAATTAATTTACACATTTCGTTTATTTTTTATTTGTCATTAAATTTAATTGAATGTGATAAAGCATATTGAGAGGTAAGAACTACAAAGGCGTAAATAACATTTCACCATATTTACAGGAGGGCAAAAACAAAAATGTCTGTTCTTTGATATGAATTTATGTACTATTTTAATTGTTTATAACACACATTTGTTCACTCATGGCTGACAGTAGACTTTTGCCAGTAGATAGAGCTCATCGAGAGGTTTTGTTTGATATACACACACACACACACACACACATATATATATATATATATAAAATCTCCATTTCACCCAAAATGTCACTTACGCCCTTCTGGCTGTCGTCCCTCAATATGCATTTAGATTTAACTGTTTTTATAATTTTGATGAGGTAAAATTAAGGCATGCTTAAATGGCTTATTTTTAATCACTTTTCAGACTATATCTAATAACAATTCCTTATGCTTTCTTTAGTTTAGTCTTGAGATTAAGCTCAGGTCAGGCACTATAAACACATGCTGGCAAGCTTTAAAACCAGAAAGTGTCTTAACATCTCAGCTGTAATAATGCCTCTTTTTTCTTTCCTCACAGTGGAGATTTGTCCTGCACCTGACACATTAATGAGGCCCTGGAAATACCTCCTCTTCCTCCACACTCACATTTTCCGTGTCAAAGCCTAATCAGACCGACTCACGCTAATGATGCAACAAGTTCTGAAGGTAATAGCTCGCTCCCTGTTTGTTTGTTTATTCGCTCGCCATCATTTGCATTCCTAACATTACTCAGCTCTCCATGCATAAAACTTCCTGTATGGGAATGATTTGTTTTAACTGCACAACAGAGGTGATGTAGCATGCAATATCAGAGTCAAATCCAAAGCTCTTAACCATTTACTTTAAAGGCCTGTTTGTAGATGTTGAGAAGCCTTGATACCGGAGTCTAGACTGTATGATAATGATCTGTGTATGATCTCACCACAAGCCTCTGAGTGGTGAGATGGCAGGGCTGTTACTTTACTTAAACCGTCCACAGATGTTTAAAATCTGAAATGCAGCATGGGATTCAAGGAGGAGTTAGACCGTGATTTGGGATTGATCCCATGAGAATTAGCCACTTCACCTCAGCAAGCATTCCAGCAATTTGAGTTTCCTGTTTGGGAAATCAGCTATAAGGGCAAGGTAAAGAGAGAGATGAGCTTGTAGAGACAGGCCCCAATTGCACCAGCTAACACGGATTTCACAGACTCTCTGACCTCTGTGATTTACTGTCCTAAAGGTGTGAATCATCATACACGCATAGGCCATTCAACACTTTTTTCTCCTGTCCAAAAGTTTGGAAAAGTTATGCTTTTTTTTATAGTTTTTGAAATTAGTCTCTTATACTCACCAAGGCTCCATTTAGTTAATGAAAACACCAGTATTGAGAGTAAACACCTCATTGATGATGCATATTTTGTACAGGCAAGCAGATGAAGCCAGAATATAAACACGACTTGCAAAGTTTCACGTTAAGTGGTCTCCCATAGAAAACCATTATAAGGAAAGCACTGAACCATTAAAGGGATAGTTCACTTTGAAATTGACATATGTTAATTTTTACCAGCTCAACCCAAGGGCATCTAAGGTGTAGGTTTTTTTTTTCATTAGATCCAATTTTGGATTTTTAAGTCAAACCGTTGTAGTCTGTCAGTCATATAATGGTTGGTATATGGAACTTTCTCTATGAGAGGAAAAAAAAACATGTTAAATGTTATTACAATTTAAAAGAAGTGTTTTGGTGCTTAAGAAACGTTTATTATTATTATAAAACATTTTTGCTAATATTTCTGTGAAAACTGTAATACATTTTTTCAAGTTTCAGAACATACGCTACAGTATATGCTTTTGTGGTATCGCTTTAGAATACTGTTCCATCATTAATAAATAGCCTAATTGCTTAGGAACAAATGGTTAATTCACTTAACATTCTATTAACTGTTAACTAACAAGAAACTCTGATTAATGATTTAGCAAATAATTGTGGTCTGTTAAAAGTATTTCTTGATCTAAACTCCACTAACTACATCTGGTCATCAAGCTGGTGTGGGATTAACATCTCCTTTACTGCACCGTAAGACTTCACACACACAATAAATAGCTTGTAAGGCTGACAAATTTGGGGTTTACAGAGTTAAGTGTGGGGAAACCTTCCTGTTTACATGTGAAGGAGGAGAAAGACATTTTAACAAAAAACACAAAAAACTAAAACACATCAAATAAATTAAAACAAAAATAAAACATTTTTATTAAGGAAATAAATTAAACAATATCCCAAGTTTAATTCCACAAAATATTATGTTTTCATCTTTGAGATTACAGACTGATAGCTGCTACATTGTCACCAAGACATTTGTCTTGCTGCAAAACTCATTTTAAGCCATTTGACAGACGTGTCTAGGAAGGTGAAACTCTGTAACACAATAGCAAGTCTTTGGGAAAAGTGCTGGTCCTTTAATTTATAGTTCAGCTGGCTTCATTACAAAGAACAAATGTTGCTTTCACAATAGTAACTATGTAAGTGTTCAGTAAACATCCGTTTATCCTCACGTTGTGTTAAAATAAGACACAGGGAAGTCAGATTATAGATATAAAGGTAGTTATTAAATGTTGGTGAATAGAGATTTTCATGAATGGCTTTCTGTTGAGACTAGAGTCCAGTGCAGAAGTATTTGTGAACTAAGATTAAGATAAGCCAGTGTAATTAGGTAAAGTCAAGCAAACCTCAACAGTATCAGATTTTATTCTTTATTTATTTATTTTTTTTCTCAAAACCAAGATACCCTTAATGAAACAAAATGTGCTGGTACACAGAGAGTGCGAATGCTGATAATAAAACACTGTACATTTGATCCTAATTTGTGTTGACCTAAAACAGAAGATAGAAAAAACAGTTCTATATGATTGTGGGTCTCCGTTAGGTCCCGATTTAATTGCAGCAATCCCTCACAATGAGGCCTCCTAGCCTGTCTGACAGCTCTGACTCCACAGTCAAATATATGGCGCCTGAGAAGGAGATAATAACTACTCATGACCTTATGACCTAAACTGATCACTGAGCTATTCAAGCTAATTGGTAAACTATAGGCCTATATGAGATTCGCCCTTATATGCAGGATGTTATGTTATGTTGCCATCACAGAAATAAATAACTTTATAAAATAGTTTTAAATTGTAGTAGTATTTTATAATATTTCTGAGTAATATTACTACAAAAGCACTTTAATGACCCCAAAACGTTTAAACTATAATGTGTGTACTGTATAAAGGAATCGGTTCACTTCAGTAGTACTGCATGTTCCTTTTTTTTTTCCTTTTTTCTTTTTAAGAACTAACTAAGTTTATCTTTGAATGACTTCAGTGTCATTAACCACTTACACATACAGAAGATTGTCTAATTACTTACAATGATTAAGCAACCAACAACAGACTGAATGCACCCTTCATTACCATTTAATCTCAGATGTGACATTGACACTCCCCCTAAAGCGTCATCTCAGTTTCAGTTGTGTCAATTTGTTATTTCTAAGCAATCTTGTGGTTGCTCTGGAGTCTTTATGGGTTTTAACATTTTCCTCCTCTCAAATATGACCAAGCGTACACACATCAAAACCTGTTATTATTGCAGATTGAATAACTGCAGGGCAGTGAAACAAACATGAGCATGGCAATTATGTGGGTATGCCACATGACATCCAAGCTTATTAAGCTACACTGTTGAAGCTTTCAGTGACACTGCAAGATGACGCGTTAGATGCTAAAATCCTCCAGGAAGGACCACAGATGAGCAGGTAGATGATATCAACAGGTGGGCTTTGTTAATTAATTAATTAATAATAATAATAAAAAAAGTCAGTTTAAAACATTCTGATCTGGCGATATGTAATAAGCAGAACAGAAGTTTCCTTGGGAAACTACTTTTGAGTTTAGAAATCAAATTAGTTTTTTTCACTTACAACAAAGATGTATAGCTATTTAGCTATAGCAAAACAAAAGTAATATCAAATGATGAGAATTACATGTATAATTAATGCTTTATACAATTAATTATTTTGAATGTTGTTTCTTGCACGGTTGTGGTTTCATATATTTGCTAAATGGTTAATATTTCTTTCCTATCAGGCATTATCTTCTGATAATTCATCCTGATATTGAGCAGTAACAATACTATTATAATTCAAGCATGATTCTGGATTGGCCTGAACTTCCCACAGATTTAAGCACACTCAGACATGCTTAGTGAACCAAGGAGGACTATAATATCTAAAACGGATGCCAAGAAATGAATAACTACCAGGAGAATATGTGATAACGAGCAAACTTCAAAACATTTATTTTGCTTGGTCATCGAAGAAGACCTCAAAAAATTCAGATCATACCCTTGTCCTTTGGCTTTTTACAATTTTCACCAACTTCACGTCTTTTTTGTCCCCTGGTTTTGCAACACTGGGGCTGAAGGCCTTAAAGGCCAGTCATGTTTGGTTATGAACCCAGGGCTTGATTAGCCTCAATTCCCTTCCAATTAGCTCCAGAAAAGTCCGTTCACATGCTCACAAATGTGCTTGGCGTCAGCGGCATGCTATCTCCGCTCTCATGTGTAGTCCCGCCAAAAACATAGTGTCGATGCAAGACAAATGGGCCATTAAAATGGGGCCTGTTTAAGAAACCTCACTGTATGGCCGACAGTTTACTCAGGCACCAATTAGAGTCGTTCAGAGCAAAGAGGTAACATGTTGTTTGTAATGAAAATGCATCTTTAATTGGTCCCCCTTTATTCAGTATAGAAAGGTGTGTGTGTGTGTTATGTCAAGCAATTTGACTGCTTTTGGTTACGCTAAACCAGTTCCAGATTTCTTAGAAGACAGAATGTTAATGGTTTGCTTGTGTCACATGATCAGCCTTCCTCTCTGCTAAGTCCATTTGGGGCTCCTGATACATTGCATTAAAAACCCTGCACACTTGCAACTCAGCACTTCAAAAGCCATTACGCTATTCATCTACACATTCAGAGGACACCATCTATTGGCCTTAACACAGAGGGAATTCTTACCAGCACTTGGAGACACTGTAATTCAAAACAAAACAATCTGGATAAAAGATTCTGTTTCTTTCATCACTTAATGTTTTGGCATGTGATAAAAGCTCTTAGACATCAGTTCTACGGGTGTACAATTCATATGAGACATAAAGGAAAATGAATTGAGAGCAGATGGAAAAGTGCACAGGCCCAAATCACAATTCATAAACATCTGGATTAAGAATTAAGCTTGGGAAATGTTCCCTGGTGGTGTGGCAGAGTAAACCGAAATCATAATCAGTGGCCTTTAGAAGTACAATTAAGTCTCGATGCATGGAGAGGAGCTCTGCAATATGCATTTTGAACATGCTATGATATAGTCCATCCTTCTGCTTAAATTGTATATTTAAAGAGCTAATTGTTCCAGTCACACAGATGAGACACATTCAAGATATTGTTCATGGTTTTTGGCTCATTCTTGCTGAGTTGCTGACTGAGGTTTCTCACTGACTAGACAATTAAAACATTTTAGAATTGAATCAACCCAATCTCATGATAAAAATAATATTTACACTATGTGATGAGTACAAAAACCTACAATATTTAGAACAAAAATTATAAAAATACAAGCATCAAGTTTCACCCCAAACCCATCCCTAAAATGAACCATTTTTAGGGCGTATGCAGATTGCATGAGATTGTACAAGTTCATATGAATTAGCTATTAATTTGTCAAAACAAAACAAAAATGCCATTTGCCATTCAATTCAACATTCAATTCGATTTGTGAACCAATTCAGCCAGCTCTTCCGAAACAAAATTGGCAAAAGCAATTAGCCACTCTTGAATCTAACATTGCTATCAATGTTTGAAGCAAGACTTAATTTCTTTACTTCAAAATAATAAAGCATATGTTTTTTTTAAATGCATTTCTTTATTTAAAAGTCCCATGATTAAACAACTCTGATTATGACGATCAGCTGGAGTTGCCAAGCCAGCTCTCTGGTTGGCATGCCAGCCTCTGACTTTTTACTCTTTGATTTGTGTCTCTGTTTCCACCCACTGACCTAGTTTTTGCATGTATTTAAGTTCCGGTTCTTTTGTTTGTAATTCGCTGATCATTGTATGTACGGATTTTCCTGCCCTTTGTAAGCCTTTCCTTCTGTGTCTTAGTCATTCGTGTTTCTCGTTTGGATTACCTGTTATCGACCTTTGCTACGGACTTTTGACTACGCTTTCACCTTTTCCTCTGATGCCGCTGTTCTCTGTTGCTGAATCTGCCTGTACGACTCTGAATCTGGACATTATTAAAGCTTTGCATTTGGATCAGCATGCTTCCCGTCTCATTCCTGACACTCAGCATTACACTGATAAAGAAAAAATACCCATCATTGAATTTTACCTTTAAGTTCTTACCTTGTCAACTTAGTACTATGATACGCACAATACAGTCTCACGACCAATTCGTATGTATTTGTACGAGCTGACAAATTCGTGCTGATTTGTACAAATTCGTATGACTTCAATTTTGTACAATTTGTCTCAACTTCAGTGATGGGTAGGTTTAGGGGCGGGGCTATGTGTAGGTCATTCGTACAAATTCATCTGAATTGTCAACTCGTAAAATACGTACTATTTAGCAAAAATAGTAAGTTGTATGAATTTGTACGAATTAGCCACCTCCTAACATTTGTACAAATTGCCGTAGGACTGGGTTGGATACAGTACATTGATATGCCTGCCGTGCATCACATTTCCTTGTTTTCTAGTTCACTGATGGCATATGAATACGGAAACCTGACCTCTGCCATGCACATGTATGTGCTAATGAATAATTCACAGTCATGCAGATTTCAGCCACATGAAAGTCTAATAAGAGTAAGACGACTGTTTCTCATTTTTTTTCTCTTTTTCTTTGCCAGACAGGCAATTGTGAAGTTCAGTGGAATCTCACCTGATATTGCACCAACAATCTGTCCATCGATAAAGAACAAAGAGCATGAATAAAACCACAAAATCCTTTGTTCTGATGTTGGTTATGTATAATCAGCAGAGATTAATGTTTTTTAAAAAATCACTTGACACACATTAAAGCATATGCAGCACATGTCAGCTTGTGTATGACTCCACATGTGCAGCAGATTTTCACAGCCAGCAGTTTCCAACTGTGAGACATGTCATGAATTTTTTGACAGCAGTGACATTGAAATTCAATCCGTCATATGCTAAAGTGAGCAAATGAAAGCAGAAAAAGCCTTGACGTACAGTGTTGCATATATATTTATACATGCAATGAATGGGATCATTTAACTCCCATTCCTGTGCACTCATTACCAGATTACAGACAGCTTCAGGCGGCCTCGCTCTCCCAGCATCCCGCACTCTCTCTGTTGTGGGCTGCCGGCAGTTAGAGGCGAAGTGCACATGTTGGTGTTTATTTCCATTCTGTCATGTGTATGAATCTGATTACAGGTCACTAAGTCAATATTTAGCTTTTGCGGACGGATTGCAGGCGGTCAGTATATTTTGCTTCTCGCCACTTCTCCCAGCATCTGCTGCCAGAAGCCTGTGTGTAAAAATCAAACGTGCACCACAGTGACAAATATAAAGACAAACAAACAAGATCAGAGAGGCTGTGTAAAACAGGGTGACATTGTGTCTGTTGGCACTGAATATTAGCTCTTGTAGATAATGTTTTTATAAAGCGATGACAATCTGTTGAAATAGTATTAGGAAAATTAAACATTTTCAATTTATTTTTACATTTTATTTAATAATTTGTTATATTTATTATATTTATATTTATTTATTAATTTGTTTTATTAATCTGGTCGAAGATATAGGGACTATTACTGTATTACGGAAATCTGTTAAATCATGTACACACATAAATTATATCACAGGTGTCATTTTACATCTATGGCAGTGATTCTGTTGTTGTTAGAGGAATGTTTTTGTTTTGTTGTTGGTTGTATTTGTGTTATAATCTGTAGATGTTTGTATTTGTAGACTGTTGTTGTTGATGACTGAAGGGTTGCCACAGATAAAAAAAAAATCATTCTAGAAAGGACAATAAACTAAATGAAAGTAAAAAAAAAATGTATATGCTACCTATACTTTCAATATTTGGTAGATTTTGTGTGTCATACCACATCCGTGTTAACCAAATTTACAAACTAGTAAGAAAAAAAAAACCTCTGCTATTAAGTATACTTTTTTTTTTAGCATCAGTAACATTTGACATGTTAGTACAGTCTGTGTTGTGACTTTAAATGATCAGGTAATTTTCTAAAAAAAACCAAAACCACAACACAAACAGGAAAACATATGTTTATTATTATGTTATATAAAGACTCCTAAATAGGTGCAACACCAATTGTTTGGCAACTCAAAGCAATGTTGAAATAAGCCTGAGGTGCACACATCTTGGATGCATACACTAAGGCCTGTTTCTGTATAACACATCATGGTTAAACTCTGCGCCGATTTACATTCTGGCCCTTAGGCTGAGAGGATTTAAGATTTATTAAAAATAGAGAGAGTATTTTTCTTTTAGTCATGACTCTATTTCAGTTGCACTGTGCAAGCAGACCACACACACTCTGACCCATACACATGAATACAGACACATGTGAACACTGCAGCAAACACACACACACACTCAAAGCAAAATAAAAAGGGTTTGTTTTCTTTTCTTATAGTTTTTTCAAGTCTCTTTTCCCAGAGTTTTCATTTGATTTCGCTTAGCTTCAGTAATGGCAGGTTACAAAGTGAACTAGTAAAACATTGGAAAATTCTTGAGACTCTGGCAAACCCTATAACTTTAAAAGCCGACTTTATTAATACTTTGGAATAATTAATAGAAATAACAAATTGTGAATTGGATTCAAACTCACAACTGTGAGTTTGGAATTAAAGCATTTGTTCAGTGTTCAGGGAATATACTATTTCACTTTTAAAACAAGAATTCAAATCTTTAATGATATGCTAAAACTAGTCATGCAAACCGGAAATCAGTGTGACAGAATGAATTAGAATTACAGTAAGAAGCCAAAGAAAACAAAGGGCTTTCAGGAGTTGTTTTCACAGAATTTAACATCGATGTGAATATATTTTTAATTGTATATATGGTTTTTATTTATACACCAGTTATCCCTTCACCCCCAAAACACCCTAAAAGGTTCCTAAAACTTTCAACGCCTGCCTTTGCTTGCAGTGTAATAGGTGAACAACACGCAGGAAATAAGTTCAGCCCCCACCACCAACTCAATTTCACTTAAACTCACACACACATCTGGAATTCATTGTGAAGCAGGGGAAAAATGGGGAAAATGAGAGTGAGGAGAGACTGTAGATTGTACTTAGAGTTTGGTCCCCTGCCTTACATTTCCTCTGATGCTGAGATACTGTTGTGTGCCGAAAATCTCCTGGTGGTTTGTTTGCCTTTTGACATTTTTGGAATAATGGAGGCATTTTGTGAGGGGAACAAAAAAGACATTCACACACAACCCTGCTTAAAAATCAGAGTTTCTGCCCAGACAGGGCTATTTTTCATAAATGGTGCACTGATTGTTTTGAATCAAAATGCGGTAACAGAGGCTTGTGCTGCCAGAAGCAAACCGTTTCATTACGGTAATTCGACAGATGAGTACAGTATGTTGATGAGGCCTCTCTCATCTGTGTTGTAGACCACCATAAACGAGACATGGATTACTGTGAGATAGTACTTCCTCTGGGTCTCCTGTCAGACCATTGTAATTTAGGAACAATGTGTGTGGTAGATTGTTTTTGTGTGTCTCAGTGAGGATTAAAAAAAGATACATTAAGATGTTTGTCTAAACACTAGTTTCATTAAGTTTATTTTCAGCTTTCTTAGCTAACAACCGGAAGGCTGGACTCTATATTGTCTCGCTGATGTATAGGGTCAGGGTTAATAATACCACAGTAATAGTTCAGGAAAACTGGTATTAAGTTAAACAGACCAAAGGGAGAAGCATAATTGTTTGGATCTCCATTCATAATCAACAGGCCATTATGATAGAGGCTGCAAGTCTCTCTGCCATTAAGTGTACTTGGGATCAAAGCAGCTTGGTATTCAGATAAGGCTGAATGAGAGCAATTTGATTGGTGCCTGATTTGGGAAGCAAACCGATTTTCTCAGTGGATAATTGGGCATGATGTCACATCCCCACCATTTTGACCACTCCTTTCTTCACCCTTTACAAGCTGTTTTATTTTAAAAAGAAAAAAAAAACCCTTCATGAGGAACTAACAGAAACATGCCGTTTTGGCAGACAAATCAGTTAACATCCCCGAAGCAGAAATAGGTCCTCCTTTTCTAACCAGTGGAATTGGAAACAAAAGAAAAAACCTTTTTGCTTTGTTTTCTGAAGCTTAATTTCCGTACTTTGCTCTAAGTGTTCCCAGCTGCTTTCCCCCCTTTACGTAACACTTTTCTCGGCAGGGATCTGTCTTAACAAGGGGGCTGCACAGTCCCTGGGTCCCAACATTTATTTTGCACACCATTCAAGTCAGCATGCAAGCACTGGTGACTAGGCTCAGTTTTAATAATTACAGAGCTGAGGCACAGGGTGAATCTTGTCCACGTTGTTGGCTGGAATATCAGAATATCTCTCTTCAAACTCCAGCTCAGATTTTACAGAAATAAAAACCTGACTATTGTACAACAACTGACAGTTTTCCAATTAATATGTTTTTTTGTTGTTGTGTTTTTTTTTAAAGCTCAAGCTTCTTCTGTAGCACAGCTGAGAGATTCAGTCAGAAGGTTTACAGCAGTAATACTAAAGATATAAAGCCTTCCACAGCAGCTGATAAGCGTCACCACAAATTATTTTTGCACTTGTTCTGCAAATGTGCAACAGTTTTTTGGCTGAGATTTTTCTAAATAAACCATTGAAATCCGCAGCTGCTTTGCAAGAGTCTCCACTATTTACATGTAAACTTCTGGCTTTATTAAAAATAGTAAACAAGTGGTTTTAATGTGTGACACTGGCCATTGGCCAATGTAAATGCTTTTGTTATGATAACAGGCTAATTTCCTGTAGTTAAGATTTTTGTTTAACTTCAGGCCTATTCTCAGCCACTGCCTGGCAAAGGCCTGGAGCTCTAGTTTTGTCAGTCTCTTAACCTTAGCTGTAAGGAGCATACCAGATGTTGCTTCTTTAAGCAAATTATTAGCTGTTCTAGTACATGTAGCTTTCCAGCTAAGTATTTCCATCCTATTTTTGGCAAAGGGAAGAAGATGACATTCCACTGTGGTAAGATAATTTTTTCCCTGACAACTCGTGGTGCTTAATCATTTATCTTCATGAAATTCTTGTACTGAGGCAATTAATATAGCTTCACTCTATCTCAGCCTTTTGTGGCCTTTGCTCCTTTCAAATATCCCAAATTGGAATGGAAATATTCTGTGAGGCGAATTATGCCGAGAATATTTAAAAAGCTATAGGGATTCTTAATAAAGAATAAAGGCAGACTTGTTCTAGGCCACTTATGTTCAGCTATGAATATATATTAAAGCCATAAACCCATAAAGCAAAGACATAACCAAAGCACTTGGCCATTTCAAATATAGTTGATATAAACCCCAGGAGTCTTTAGAAAATATCTGCTTATAAAGAAACCTTTGGCTATGTCTGTTGAGTGATAAAATATGATGAATGACATCGGAGCATGGATGAGGAAATTAATATCCAACACTATTCTGCAAGCAATTAACCATAAAATTTGCTTTCCAAACAGACTCTTAATTTAAGGATCATTTTATAATATTGGCACGTAGTGTTATATAATTTAGTAGACACCACTGAACTGAGCGAAGTGCCATTGTGAATCTTCAGTTTTGCTTTGGTATGAATCTCAGCCCATACAGAGAACACTGTTTAAACACTTTTTTTAATGAGTTTTCACCCCATAAGTCTTCCATAATGTCTTCTTCATTACTCCATTTCCTCTTGTCTGTCAACCCTCAGAGCTCTGAGGGCATCTAGAAGGCAACAGAGCTGAGGGTGCCAGCATACTGGAGTGGTTCATTCCACATCGTCTTTCACTTTTGCCAAAAAGATCACATTACCGTCACAACCTGTTGCCCCTCCACCCTGTCCTTGTAATCTCAGCCGGTGGGTTAGATTTCATAATATCTCCACTCTCAGAAGGAATTACTGTATGGACATTTATACTGCACATGTGGTTGCATCAGGCTGGCATAATGTGTTGTGCAGCTAACATTGGGGTTAACGATCTTAGTGTTGGAATGAAGGGGGCAGGGAACTCACACGTGTATCATGTTATCATCATCATTACCTTGAGGTCCTGTAGGGATATATTATAATTTCCAGATCCTGTGAGAGGCCAGCCCAGATCTGAATCATGGATCGTAGCGTCTGCTGAGGGATTAGAGACTGATGCTGAAGATGTAATGTGACAACTATGGCATAAGACAAGCTTTAGAGTTTTAAATGTGAAGTGTGTCATTACTGCACCACTAGTGTAAGCTGTAAGACATTCAAAATGACATGACCCCATAGGCTGAGGCAGCATTTCTTTGTAGGGAGTGTTTAAAAGATTTTTGGATTCATTCATTTAGTGACTTACAAATGAGGAAACAAACAGTTCTGTTTGTTGCCAAAGCATTTCACAGAATGGGCTATGACAAGAAAACTGAGAACATTGCTTCTGTTCTTCCAATTAGTTGACCAATTTAATGTTCTTACTTAGGTATAAGCTTACCTAAATTATATAATGTATTACATAGTATTTATAATATTAGAAATGCTCTATAGATAGCATGTCTATAGCATCTACAGTCAAAGTTTATGCACAGATGCTGCATTTGTTTGATCAGAAATACAGTAAGACAGCACTTATGCAAGTATATATTTAAGAAAAATTAACTGTTTATATCATTTATTTCTATATGCTAGAATTTATATGAATACATATTATATTTTATGATATTATATATAATTATACATTATAATTTAATAAAAGCATTTATTCCTTTGGTTTATCTTACTGAGCCCAGACTGTTGAGTATTATATAAAAATGTCAACAAAGATTCATAAATGCTTCATAATTAATATTGTAAATGTAACGAATCCTGCTCATTGTGTCTTTGTATACGCTCAAGATTTCACAGCTCATTGGAAACAGGCACTGTATGCCTATAAAGCCAGTTTAGTATTGGAGACCACTTGAAAAAGAGGCACATCATGACACATGTACAGCTAAGGAAATATTTACAGTAAGAATGCATACACATTACGCTCTGTGAACCTTAGTGAACTCTCCCAGACTACAGTGAGTGCCCTTAAGAGGTGGTGGGTCTGATATATTACTTTAAACAAGCAGGGCCTGCCGAGGCTAGGTAGGTCTTAAAAGTGGCACTTGTGTAAACATTTAGGAGCAGAAACAGTGTCTGAGGGTAGTTAATGTCTCTTGGGTCTTTACTAACATCAAGCTGCGACGAGTGAGTGAAAAAGAGTGCTTCTTTCTTATGTTGAGGTGTTTATCACATTTCAGAGTTTATTAAAGAAAATAAACATTACATGGCTTAATAAAGATACTTGAAGCGCCACAAGGGATTCGGGTGGGCTGGAGGGCTTCAGAAACACACACTAAAAAGAAATCAAATCAGCTAAACTGCTTTGAAAAGAAACCGAAAGCAAAACCAGCACAGATTTTTTTAATAACCCTTCCACCTCAAGATTTTGTTTGTACTCAATTTTACATCCGCAGTGTTTCCTTGTGCATTTTGCCAAAATGTAGTCCATACTAACATAACAAAAACAGATTAGGGAGACATCCTCAGACATACACACACTTAACAAGCTCATAATTGGGCGATGCATGATGACTTCCTGTCAGAGCTCCATGAGGGATTCTTGTTCTTGACTCCGCTTATGACCCCAAACCAGAAACCTCAGCTTTCATTCCTCTGCCCTTGAAATATGCCCTGTGGCTTTGAAAAGCTCTCCAGTGCATCATCAACTGGCCAGTTTTTATGTCGCAGCAGGCGTCTGCCTTCATCCGGTGTCCCTTGTAGCACATTCTCAGCTGAAACGCCTGTGTTTTATTTAGTCTTACTTATGTTGTATATCATGAAAGAAATACAATTTTACACCCATAGACAAAAAGATAAACAAAAAAATCAAGCTGCTTTGTTACTCGAAAGTGTAGACATCACGTTTCCTTAGTCAAATCCTTCAATATGTTTATCTTTTCTTCTCATGGACAACTCTGGTTTTAAAACATTTCACTGTCTAAAGAGGTTTACATCAGGTTTTTTTGTTTTTGTTTTTTAAGACAGGGAACTGCCTAAGAGGTTGACAACTTTTAAACCATTTAATGTGGAGAAGCATGATAAATCAGAGGGTAAAAGCCTTCATGGAATGTATTAATAACAACCGGATCAAAATGGTGTTTATCAGGCGAGATATTTTAGGTGATCCCACATCTGCTTAGCACCGAATCTACCGTCTGCAAAGCGAAATGCCAAAAGCCATCAGCCAGCATGAACAACCTGAGGGAGACGTTCACTCCTCTATGTCTTAGATAAAGTTGCTAAGTGAATGCAAAAAAGAAACCAAAAACTGAATATCTGCCAATACAATCTTTCCTGGAATTCCTACGTTTCAAACTAACAAATATTCGTTAGAGGAAATAAATATCTTTCTCTCTTTGTCTAACTTTCCCCCCTCAAAAGACCCAAAGACAAAGTTTGATTGCCTGAACTGAACTTGTAATTAGTTCCACCAATTGTTTCCCAAGTGAGTTCTCACAGACAAGAGGCAAGCCAGTGTAATCCAGGATGGCTCAGACCAAAGATGCCTAATTCCTCTGAGCCCCTGTTTCCCACTGACGACAGAGATGAGACAGTGTCATTATTGTTCTCTCTCTCTCTTCTTTTCTTCCTCTCTCAGTTTCTCCAACTCATTTTTTTCCCCCGGTTGGAGGGTGAACAATAGGTCATTCATGCTCCCCTGTCATCCGTCAATGACGTGAAACTGCAGAGATGCCCCTGGGATCTTGATTGAGAAGTCTAAAATACAGATACAAATGAAAGACTGAAGCCTTGTTCATACTGTCAGTTCAAATCCGTTCATATCTGTTTGTAACCTAAATGAATTACTATGTATTGCAACTGTTCAGATCTGATTTGAATGTCTCATTGGTATGTCTACTCTAAGAAAATACAATACTGCAATACAGATGTTGCAGTTGTGTTGGATTATATCATGTCTTATGATGCTGCGGCAGAACGTAGGAAGCTGGAATAGGCAGATTAATTCCATATGGTCTCTATGGTTTTCTACAAACAAGGTTGATTTACATTTTACGTGGCGTCTGGCGTGAGAAAGTAATTGCTAAATCCGATCTAAAAGGTTGGACTGAAACAGATTTCCAGAAATGCGCTTTGAATACGATTTCAAAAAATTCTGTGTATAAATGTAGCCTGATAAAAATATGTAAAAATTTACAAAACTCATATGCATTTCATTTTTTTTTTTTTGCTCAAATAGAGACTTCCAATTTTAAAATATAACAATTCATTATAAATATATTCTTATAAACTATGACAATGTACTATTTCTGTATTATATTGACAGTTATTTGCTTGCAGCATCAATTTTAGGGTGCTTGTTTACTGAGGCAACAGTGTCAGTGGAGAGCACTGTCAGTTATTTCAAAATAAATTGTATGATCTTCCATCACAGGAGCAGCAACAAAACCTCTTTGGTTTCTTATTTTAGCATCAAAGGTTGCTGTGTTCAAAGAAAATCACAAAGATAATGGCTGAATGGATCAGATCAACAAGGTATTCACGAAAACACAAGCAGATTACAGTGCTGCAGGACATTCCACATAAATGATAAGATTTAAAGTAGGCAAAGACCTTTACCAACTTAACTTCAATTTCAAATAATGCTTTGCAGTTTCCTGGAAATTTGCAACTTGAGATCTAGTCACGGAAGTAATATAAAGCATGATCAATCTGGAGGGTATTTGCAAAGCCCTGAAACCATTCTGTTCCTGCAGAATCTTGCGTTATCTCTGCATTTAGATGAGGAAATGTCATTCACAGTGGGTACGAAAAGTATTCAGACCCCCTTAAATGTTTCACTCTTTGTTATATTGCAGCCATTTGCTAAAATAATTTAAGTTAATTTTTTCCTCATTAATGTACACACAGCACCCCATATTGACAGAAAAACACAGATTTATTAAAAACACAGATTTATTAAAAAAGAAAAACTGAAATATCACATGGTCCTAAGTATTCAGACTTTTTTTGATCATCCTTGAGATAGTCCAGCTGTTTTTGATTATACTGATTGGACTTGATTAGGAAAGCCACACACCTGTCTATATAAGACATTACAGCTCACAATGCATGTCAGAGCAAATGAGGATCATGAGGTCAAGGGAACTGCCTGAAGAGCTCAGAGACAGAATTGTGGCAAGGCACAGATCTGGCCATGGTTAAAAAAAAATTTTACCAAAAAGTGGTATGTGTGGAGAAAACCAGGCACTGCTCATCACCTGTCCAATACAGTCCCAACAGTGAAGCATGGTGGTGGCAGCATCATGTGAGCATCTCTGGAGATTAACCAATATTTACCATCCAACCTGCCAGAACTGTAGAGGATCTGCAAGGAGGAATCAACAATTCTGTGTTTTTCTGTCAATATGGAGTACTGTGTGTACATTTATAAGGAAAAAATTAACCTAAATGATTTTAGCAAATAGATGCAATATAACAAAGAGAATATTTTGCATCCCTGTTGTATATGTTATTGAAGTGAAAT
This sequence comes from Enteromius unitaeniatus, assembly GCA_032359435.1. NCBI lineage: Eukaryota > Metazoa > Chordata > Actinopteri > Cypriniformes > Cyprinidae > Enteromius > Enteromius unitaeniatus. The sequence goes on along the minus strand of JAUMHI010000040.1, from coordinate 11,905,315 downwards.
AGTTTGCCTCTGTATAATGTGGCTACTGTGTAGCAGTTAGTGGCTTTTACAACAGTATCAAGAGTTCATTTTGCCTGTTTTACTTACTTTTATTCTTATATTTACAACTTATTCTCTTTCTCCTTACCTGACTGACACAGCCTGTGTTGTCTTATCCCATAAATGGTTAATGACCCCTTTGCACGTAGCAGAAAGCTCTGAGGCTGGATTGTTTTGGAGAAAGAAATAGTTAAATTTACTGCTTCAACCAAGCAACTTTGGACCACCCGGCTTGGAATAGCACATAATACAATCCAGAGCTCTCTCTCTCACTCTCTTACCCTCTCTTTCGTCTACTTACCCTTTTTCTTCTTCTCCCTCGTGCTCTCCACTGGTGTCCCCCTCCTTCAATCTACCTATATTTGGGATCCTTTGACTTGCAGGAATGTTCTGGCCCATGATGTTACAACAAACATCATCTCCCGCAGATCGCCCTGAGCTGTAATTTATGACACAGGAGACTAAATCCCAACCTGTGAACTGGATTCTGGAGTGTTTCAAGGGATGCATGTTTCTGCATATATATCACATCTTGTGATGTCAACTGAGAAATTAACTTTTTAAGTACTTTGCAGCACTTTGCTGTCCTCCAGATGTCTTCATGCGCACATGATGTTCGAATTTTGATGGCACTAAATATTACCATGATGTCAAAGCATTTGGGTGGATCCTTCACGTAGTCCATGAAATGTGTCACTTCTTAAAGGGGTTCACCCCTTTTTTGTTGAACACAACAGGAGAATGTATGTGCTGGTTGGTCTTTTGAATAGAATTACAATGAATGTGATTTTCTTTTTCTGATAAAAACATATTTTTTTTATGTAATTTAACAAAAAATGTCCATGCTTACTTTGCTTTTGGCTAAATGTTAATATAACTACATAATAAAAACATATAATAATAATAAATATAATGAATATAATAATGATCATAATCACCATAATCATCATAATTTCTTATTTTAACATTTTTATTTAGTAATAATTATAAGAATTTTATTAATATTACTGAACAAAATTATTTTCTTATTCTAATATTTTATTCAGTAATAATAATAATTTGTATTATTATTAGAATTGCTTTTGTCATTTTATCATTATTGTTGAATGAAAATATTAAAATGATCTTTTTTGTGATACTTTTATACATTTAAATATTACATATTTGGCTAATACTGTTAACATTTTTTAATGCCACCTTTTTTTTTTTTAACCATCTAACCTTTATTGATGCAGACTGTAGGGAGCCCTTAAAGCTTCTCCTGGGTTGACAAAATACTTTTTGTTTGTAAAAAGTGCTTTCCGTTAGAAATTTAGAAGATTTAGAAGAAACACTGCATCATGAGCTGCTCATATGTTAATGAACACAGTGCCATGCTTCATTCTAAAACATCCAGCACATGTATTTATGTAATTAAATCCAAGCCTTTGCGACTGATATTCACACTAAACCATAATGTGATTTCAGTTTTATTTTCTGTGCTGTCCTAGATTACCTTCAAAAAGGACACTAAAAAACACACACAAAAGTTTAAATGACTCATGATATATTCCAAGACTTATGTGGCTACTACTGTACTTTGTATGATGTTTAAATTATTACTCTAGCTCTTACTAACATTTTCCCCCTCAACTAATTGTCCATTTGTGGGTTCACAATCATAATCAGAGCCTCATGCATTTGTATTCACTTAATGACCAGATCATCTAACTGACACCAAACCCCAGCACACATGACCTACTGAAACAGCGCTGTGTTAGCGAATCTGTTCTTTCTCCTGTCTGCTCCTTTGTGGCGTGCTCCAGAACCAGCTACACGGATCATAAGTTTGGCCAGAGTCCCGGGGGGCTTCCAGAAAAACTGAAGACTTCATTGAGAAACATAGAAGGCCTTCTGGCGCCACAGCCTCCAGAAACCTCCTGGCATGAGTGATGGTGGTCTTTGCCAAAGTACTGCTGACAAGAAAATATCTAATTCATCAGTTTTAACAATGGAGGATCTAGATTGACTTCTACCACAAAATTTATAATAACTATGATTATTTATGATTATGATGGTTGGAGGAACCATTGAATCTCTGTAAATAAAAACCCCTGTAACCAATTCATCTTTTGTATACATGAGCAATTTAAAAATATAGGTCTACAGCAAATGAAATACTGCATTTATTGTTTTTTCCCAGCAATCTATTGGAATCGCTTAAGTCAGAACAAAGAACTTGTTTGTCGAAATGAACCTCGATTTGAAACTGTCGAACCAAAGAGGAATTTCAAGCTGAATCATTTGGATGAGCCTTAATTTATAAATCTGACCACAAGCTTGGGCACGAGGCTATAAAGCTGGAATTATAAGCAGTTTATTTGATGTGGCACCATCTTGACAGCACGACTACAACAGAGATTCACTTGCAATAACACCAGCATTTATGCCAACTCTGACCAGCATACATAAATAAGAGACTGTGTTCTGACCATTTCACATAAATGCAAACACAAGGGATGTTACATGTCATACACAATTAGTCAAGTAAACTGTACTGACTAAATAAGATGATTTCCAAAAACCTTCTCTAATATACACATCTTCTGTACTGAAGGTACATAAGGTACTGAAAAACAGCATGAAGGTTTGATATATATATATACTGTATATATTTGCGCTACTTACAGGTAAAGATATACTTTATCCCAAACCATTTACTTCTTCAAAATAGAATTATATAATGACCTCAGAGAAACAGGTGTGCTTGCCTCAGGCCTACTGTGCCACATTATATCCTGTCTAGACAAACATAATTTCCTTTCTGGAGAGAGGGTCAGCTTGTTTGTTTTTATGGAACTGGATGGGAAAAGTGATGTTAGCTAACTTTGGACTGAATGCAGCTTTTAGTTGTTCTCGAGCCTGGCAGGTTTTAGCCATTCAAGGGTGCAAACTGTCAAGTTAGGCCACTTCTTTTAGGCCACACAAATGGTTTATTTATAATAAAGAGCACATATGAAACTTGCAGGATGTTTTATAGTACAAAGATTCTTATATGCCAAGCTATCTAGGTAAATTTGATCCCTCATGTCATGAGGCATTTTAGATACAGTAAATTTGCAAGCCCTGTATCCCATTGCATTTTGATACGACACACAGAATCAGCAGTCCTAAACTTCAACATTTTAACAATTGTGAATGAAACGGCTAATGTGAGTCACTGGGACATTATTTGCCCATTCCCTTCTTCACTGGCTACAGCCAATCCCAGTTTCTCCCACCATCTACAGGAAGTCACACTGCCTCAGAGCAGCCTGTAATGGAAGCTCTAGCAGTTGGGGAACATTCCTTTGACCCCATGTCCTTGGGGAGAAACACACAAACTTCTCCTTTGCAGGCTTGTTTTTAATGCCACTATCAGAGAGCTCACAGGGAAATATGTAACCTCTGGGTTGTCATAGTGTCTCACAGTCCTGGGAGAGACACTCTGTGGAATAAAGCAATGGGACCCTGGTGACAAGCTGCTTCCCAGCAGCTTTCCAGACTCTTAGGACCCAATATACAAAAGGTTTATATGTATCAAATCATGTGCAAACTTGATAGCAAACACAAAATTCAAAATGGTCTACTACTAACTCTAACTAGCACTGTTTTTCAGATACATGTGTCAGTTTCCCTTAAAGGCACAGTTTACCCCATGCAAATGTGACCTCTAAGAGGGGCAGTCTTTGAAATAAGACAGCTTATGTGTGCAAACTAATACAAATTGAAAGGCAGGTATTAATCTGACTTCCACTAGCTGCTAGAAACTTTACAAAATCCCACCCTCCAAAGACACATAGATGTTGTGAGACTGTTACCTCAAAGTCACATTCAAGGAAAATAAAATAAACACTAAATTTAATGTCAGCAAACACATATTGTGAACTCAGCTTTGACCTTGTATAAACACTGTAATGTCAGCTGTCAAAAGCAATGTTAGTGTTCTTTTGACAGTCTCAGCTTCCTGGCTTTCCATGTAAGGTCTGGTCTGTGAACATCTATAATGACTGACAGGGAGAAAGTGCTCCTGATTGGCTAAAAAAAGAATCTGACAGCAGCCTATGCTCATATTTTATAGTTTACAGAGCCAGAGGCTGTCACAAAAACAAGGGGAATATTTCAGAACAACTATTTCGGTGATATCTGTCAAGCAAAACTGATACAGCACTTTTTGATACAGCACTTACAGCACTTTTAAATTTGAGCATGTCCAAACCTATTATTTGCACATTTATTCACAATAGCACACATTCAATTTGTCAGACTGCACAAGCACACCTTGCTATTGCAATTGAGATCTTAGTAAAATATATAAATAGTCTTGTTTTCTGAAAAATGGTTCAAAATTAAGTGACTTTCAGCTGCTTGTGGGCAACCTGGTATCACGCCAAGAAGTGAAATAATCATGTTGGTGGGTAATTCTAGTGAATTTTCAAAACAAGCTTTTAAAAGAAGGTTTTAGTAGCAGGAAATCAATTTCTTCAATAAATATCAAATATTATTATTATTAAAATATAAGTCAAACACAGGGTTCTTTAAATTTAAAAGACTGTATTAAAGTAGTTGCAGCTAATGTCACATCTGCACTAAAATCATCAAAGGCCACAGTTCAGTCCATCTCAGTTTCCATGAATGCATGCCAGGGCACAAATGGTAATGGCTTTTTCTTTTCCTATTATCTCACACTGGCTCCAAAGACAACATGCTTTTCACAAACCCGCCTTCCAAAGACAATTTAACCAACTGCATCTTACACAGCTGCTGTGTTCATAAGCCTTCAACAGTATGTCTATAGATGTGAAGTCACACGTGTTGGTGTAGTATCCTGAACATGCTGTGACTCAAACTAGCACCGTATGAAATGGGCAAATGTGAACTCCAGAAAAGGATCCAGGGTTCTGTGAATTAAAGGGATTTTAATGAGTTTTTGCTCTAGTTCACAAAGTTTTGACATCAAATTTGGTTAAGACCGAATATATCCTCCCAAAAATCTAACTTTACCGCATAGTATCCAATAAAGTCAACCACAAGAGTGGCAGCAGTTCTCAGTTTTTTCTCTCGCAGAACCGACTGAAGTGCACAGACGTGGTCATTTAAAGGGTTTCATAAAATAACCCCTACTAGGCTGTAGGTATTTTGCGAACTGTAAAGTTACACTAGTACTTGTAAGGGTCTAAGACAGCACTTAAACAAGCATCACATTTTTTAATTAGGCTAATTAAACCAAAGCGGGTGCCATACCATCTGGAGTACCTCATGTCCGGACCTGGCTCAAAATAAAATGTTCACTAGTGCACATTAAAGGCTAGGGTTAGCATCTAACAGAAATCATATTTGACATTTTACACGGTTGACTGTGAGGTCAGAAAGATTTTATTTATTCAAAAAATGGTATACTTTGATTCAACAAGGAGACATTAAATTGATAAATAAATACAGTAAATATATTTAAAATCTGTTTAAAACTATGTTAAGATCACATCTTAACAACAGCGTTAAGGTCTCTCAGATATATCCTAAAAAAGGGGCCAGAATTTTCATATAGTAATTCCGATACACTCATCTAGAACAGCTACAGTATAACTAACATAATTCACAAAAAGCAATGCAAATAAATAGTGCTGCTAACAGTCTACTGTTCCATAAACAATATAATTATCTTGATCATAAGTACACTAGAGTGTAACTTGACATTTAGGCTTTTTTTTTTTAAGAGGTCAAACATAACATTAGAGGGCAGAGTATCAAAGATATCCAGTACAAGATAAATTACATGTCTGCAATATCATGGGGTGGTATGTCTCCATATTCTTTTGGATATTCCCTTGGGATAAAGACTGGAGACTGAATAATGAACTGACCTGTTAAATGTCTACCATTTCTAAAATACCTGGAGACATACTCCCATTCATCTCAATTGCAGCTGGTTGACTATCTTGTATTGTTTGCAAATATGTGTATATATATATATATATACACAATGTGCAAAGATGATATTCTCCTTAGGAGTATGGTGTAGTTACACCATTCACCAGCAGGGGTTAAATGAACCATGCTAACCAGTCAAACCATGACCCCTTAAAGCTTAACTGGCCTTTAATCATTCTCATAACAACTGATAAGAACTGCAAGATACAGCTGATCATCTGACCTTAACACAGAGGCCATCATCAACCATGAAATCAAACTAGACAATTCTTAATTTTTTTATGGAATTTTATAAACTTTTTCCTAAATATTATAAACAATACCCTGATCTTTAGCCAAAATCATTAACTTCCCCTCCCTTTGCATTGACAACTCTTTTCTGATGACCAGTAAGAGGGTCATTAGACCCTCTCTAGCAGCCTGTCAATCACATGAGATTGCAACTCTTACTATAGCAAATTGCAGTGATCCAATAAATTCCCAGTGGACAATATCAAGTCTCACCTTTCTCACGTTTTCCTCATTCAAGTAGCTGTTTCTCATCAAAATAGGGGAGTAAAAATGCATGATAAAAACTGTGTCATGCTGACTTTAAAATTCACCTTAACCAAATTTGGCCAGACCAGACCAGACTAACACAAACCAATGATAATCACAATGACAAATAATATGCTGAATACAATGTAGATATGATCCAGACTTCAGGGAATGAAACAGAATTTCACAAATCAACAAGGGCCTGGACAGAAGATATCTCCTGTGTTCTTGGCTCTCAGCACCGTTAATAAAACACTGCTGCTTTTGGAAAGTTTAAACTCTCCAGACAACATCAGATCTTTGGAATGTCTATTTCTACATATGTGTGAACCTGTAGGACTTTCTTTCTTCACTAGAACACAAAATGACATATCTTGAAAAACGTTAAAAATAATTTTATGAATATACAATGAAAGCTAATTAGCTTGTATTGAAGCCCAGTGACTCTTTAGACAATAAGAGCTGAAACATTCTTTAAATAATTGTTTTAATGCTCCACAAAAGAAAATTAAAGGGTAAATTCATCCAAAAGTGAAAATTTGTTTATGTTTTCTCACCCCCAAGGCATCCTAGGAGTATATGACTTTCTTCTTTTAGACTATATAAACAAAGGTGACTTGACTTGACTTGAAAGTACTTTTGTTGGAATAAAATAGTCAATTCAGTCAAACTAATTAATATTTTGGCTTGAATCAAACTAGCTCATTTTGATTAAAAAACACAAGGAATTTTTAGATAATAAACAGTGCATGTTTGTAATCATAATGCTCACTTCAGTGTCATGTAAATGCATAGCAATAACTCTGCAGGTCTGAGAGCAGTTACTCTGAAATCAAATAGGTTTCTGAGGTCAATGCTATAGAATAACAGAGTCATTATTTTTGACAAAACATAATGCTGTGACATCAGCTCCCCTGTGTGATCATATATCTTTTTGTACACCTGAAACATTTTTGAGGGGCTTAAATATGTGTGTGTGTGTATCTGTGAGATTGAAGGGGCTTGATAGGAACCTGCATCTGGTTTTTGACCCTTATCATCATCTGCTAGGGCTGCAGCTGCAGCCGCCCCCATTCCTGTTCTTACATACACGATTACACACACACCAGCAGCTGTCACTGCTCAAAACTCTGGGATCGCGTTTCTCGCAGAGGACTAGCTCTCCACATTACCACCATGAGACGCCAACTCACACAAACACCACAAGATTTTGATACATTCACCCTGGTTTCTGCCAGGCCAACAGCAGTTACACTAGCTGTTAGTCTGGTTGATTGCTATAACAAATTACATTTAGATTCTGGCTAAAATGGGAAAGGAAGGAGTGAGACGTGAGTTTTAATACATACCGTACACAACTACTTCTCTCTACCTATCATTAGATGGCCACATGATGTAGTGCTTCACAGTGTGGTAATTTGTGATGAAAATGAACGTTTACACTGCTCCCCTCTCTATCAATGGCTCCATCAAAACCTTCAGTTATGTCTAATGGTGCTTTTCATTACGTTTCTCCACACAGTTAATTGAGACATCAGCAAAGCCATTCTTCACTCTTAAAGATACAAACTCCAGACCAAGAGCGCAAGTGAAGAGAGTGTCAACAAACAGATAAGACAGGTGTATCTGAAACATTTGAAATACTTCTGAGGTTACTGGCTGATAGTTAGAAAGGCACAACTATTATTTTAGTTTTGAGCTTTAAAAAAAATCTAATTGATATATATGTAACGATGCTTGGATCAGACGAGGCAAACGCAAGAAAGGATCTATCTGCAGGAGGTTAATTGGATTTGGGAATCCAACACAGGAACGTACAGGAACAGAGGCATAGACAAGAAGCGACCATCACAGACATTTAACAACTGACAAACTCTAAGAAAACAAGACTGGCTTTATACTGGGACAAGTGCAATGAACTAATTGGTAACCGGGGTAACTAACAAAGAAGTGGGTGTGTCCGAATTAGTGTCCATGACAACTAATTAACAGAGTGGCAGAGAACACCAGACAAGGGAGGGAACAGAACTGGAAAACATTCACATGAACAACATGAACTGAGAAAACAACAGAAAAACTAGAAAACATGACATAAACATGAAAAACAAAAGCATGGGTCATTGCAATAAATAAATAAATGACTATGAGAAACTTTGCAAGTATATGTCAATGTATTCTACTAACCTAAACCTACCCTAACATTCCACTAGTTACTAGACATGTAGTTGTAAATGAATAAGAATTAGTTGACATGTAGTGGACATGTTGTTACAAAGTTACTTATAGTTATAATTTAGAATGTCTAATGTGGACTTTCAAAATAAAGTGTAACCATATTTTAAAAACTCTTGTATGCAAAATCATGTGGTGAAACTGATAGCAAATTTAGTAATAATAATAATAAAATAATTATTTATTTTATATAATTATAAAATAGGAAAAAAAAGGAAATAAAATAAAACATGAAATATATATTTTGGAAATACTCTAGTCGGAAATATACATAAATGTACTTTTTATCAAAACTTTCTTGAAAATAAGACAATGTTTTTCAAAACTATGTGATATCAGAATAGTTCTTTTTAGAACTTACAGGTCATTGGCTCATTCGCAGACTTTAGGAATTGGGAATTAGGGTTTGACTCCAAGTGCATTTAGCAAAACATTCAACGTTCAAATATTGTGCATGTAAATGTGCAAAATATTACCTTTCTGGGTGTGCATGGACTGTGAATAACCACATTCGTGTATATCAGTTATGCTGATCTCAGTTGCTAATGGCAAAGGTGAGTGATCTCAGGCTTGGCTGGCTCATGTCTATCTCTGGGTGGAGCTGCTGTTTAGGGTTGTCACACTGCCCTCATCAACTCCGGCTACATGGACAATAGAAATGCTGTTACCCTCTCTCGCTCTCGTTCCTAACCGCTCTCTTTTTCTCTGGGCAGGTATTTCCTGAGGGAACATGGGCCATTATTACAGCTGAAGGGAGTCGGGTTTCTCCACTAGACTTACTGACCCTCAAATCAATACCTGCTTCTGAATGCGAGGGCCTAGCTGCCTGCCCCCTCAGCTGGGGGAGCCCACTTTGTCATGCTCAATATGGCTGTCTGTCTCCAAAGGCCAGGGCAGGATGCAGGCTTGGGGGCCCCCAGAAAAACTCAGAGGCCCCAGAAGAGCATGAACTCGAAATGCACAAAACAACATACGAGGGAGGAAGGGAGAGAGGAGGAGGCCTAAATACAGGTGTGCAGCTGCTGGTAGGCTGATGTTACAGGTTGTGAGAAGGTCAGAGTATGGCAGTTTATCATTCGGTCCTGTTAAAACATTAAAAATCAGAAACGAAACACTAAATAACTCTTTGGACAGAAAGTTCAGTAACATATCTGATACAAAATGGCATCATGCAGCATCATGACTTGTTATCTTATAGTTGCTTTGAAGAGAAAAAAACTCATCTAATATCCAACATGAACCCATTTTTAAAATTTAACCAAGAACACCATTTTGATTCATGACTGGATTTTAGGGGCAGGAGGGAGTCAAAATGTGTATCCCTAACTTTTTTTTTACTTCCTTTAAACCCAAAATATCTGCAGAACTGATAATGGAGAGGTTGGTTGGTGTTATGGGAGTACGAAATGTAAAAATTAATCATATTGCTGTCAAAAAGGGAAAAGCAACAGAGTCTTTCCAGATGTGAGTTTAGGTCTTTGTCTATGATGAAGATGCAGATATCTGGACATCGTAATCCCACACTGGCTTGGAGCCCAGAACTTTCCCCCAGTGATTAATGGGGCATCTGTGGAGAGATGGAGTCATGGTGAGGGGGTACTTTGCTGCCTTTAGCTGATGCAATAGGCACAGGTGCTGATTTAGTACACTCAGTTGTTGACTATCTAGGCAAAAAAAATAATTCCATTACAGGGACACATTACATGTTAAAATGATGTTAAAATAGTGTACACTATATAAAGACTTTTCTCTAGAATGGATTCTTGGAGGCTCTTAAGAGGGTAATCAAACAATCTCTGCATATGTAAGCAGTGACAGGCCGTGTGCTCACATTACAAGGAAAGTATGACAGAGATCAATGTTTCAAATCTACTGTGCCATGCGGGGATAGGGGATCTCAGCTGGTAGACTAAATGAGCTTGTTACTTTTTGTCAGAGAACATATATATTGCTGCAGAGAGAACAGTTTCAGTCTCCATTCTCTCTATTGCTAATCAAAACAAGAGAAAAAAGTATTGAATATGCTTGTAAAATGAAGGCTATTAAAAACTCTTATGTTCATAAGACATAATTGACTTTACACATCTGATATATGGCCCAATTATCTCATTTATTGATGTCCTGGCATAAAATGGAGGGCTTATTTAAATGGTTTTAACAAGTAATATTAACTATGGCTTTTGAGTTTTTGTGGAGACAGAATAGAATGAATAACAAACACTGAGAAAAGCTCATTGGAGATGGATGCTTGCCAAAGAGTTGGCTCTTTTACAATGCTTTTTACATAAAGATTTGGAACCAAGTGCCCATTTGAAAGTATCTTGGGTTTGAGTTTTCGAGCAGAACTATTTTCCTACCATACAAACTTTTCTAGCTTTTTGTATTTCTGAAATGGACTGGAATAGTTTCTCTCAGAACACTTTACACACACAAGATGACTACAGGTTTGGAGAAAAATAAATAAATAAAATCATGTAAGCTTGGTTATTTTAAAAAACTTTAATATAAATTATTCCATTCAGTCCCTATTCCCTACAATTTTAACAAACATTACATTTTAAACAGTAGAAATAAATGCTGAATTAAAAAAAAAAAAAAAACACTAACCCGCTTATTGTATTTTTAATAAAATGTTTTAAAATTTAGTGACCAACTATACAGGGGCAACAACAAATCAGAAATCAGTCAAAACTAAAACATTCCTATTTCCAACCAATTTCTTTCGGACAGTTAGATATTAAACTGATTCTACAAACATTATGATAAGAAATTCAAGTGGCAACAGAGGAGGTGAAAAATGTTTTTGTTGTTCCAAAAGCCCAGGGCTATTCAAAGAAGAAGAAAAAAAAATAACTCCCATGTAAAAAGTATTCCCATGCTCACTAGCCAAGGTGAAAAAGGTTGGTGTCTCCTGAAAAGAGGTATAACACTTCATTTTCCTTCCTCTACCAAACCCCAGAGGTCTTCTCAAAAATCTCAACTGAACATCTGGAATTAATATGCAAGAGATAACCACAAATAAAAGAATTCAGCACTATTAGTAAGCTTTGAACAATTGCATATTGTGGGAAAATGGCAGATCATGATGATTTAACTTTCACAGTTCCAGACGGGGTCTCTGTCAGCCTCTCAGTCGAAGCCAACTGTTGTCATGTTCTGCAAATTAACCACTGCATATTCCCCATGAAATTTAGGGACACAACCCACAGCCACCTCATGGTTTGTGCATTAGCGTCTCTTGCTTCTCTGGAATGATCATTTGTGTTGCATATTTCTTTTTCTTCCATTTTTTCTCCCCCCAATCCATTTTACCTATTTCCATGAAGGCTTGCTAAAGATCTTGATTTGTGATGGAGTGGAAATTTATTTTCTTTTGGACTGTGTTTTGTTTCCTGTTTTGTCTCCAAGCACACTGTTTTGTATCTATGTGAATGTCATATAAACGCTGATTTAGATACTTGGTTCCCATATTGTCTGCCAAGTGATTTTTCTTTTAAGAGGAAATTGAATTAGCATTCAGTTGCTTTATGATTGGCCTTCGGGTGGCAGATTGTATGTCACCTTGGTGCAGATGCCTGTAGCTTTAGCGAGCTGGCATTCTGGTGCACGGGGTTAGCCTTGGAGATGGGCGGGTATGTACATGACTGTTGGCCCTCAGTAAAATTAGCCCATCATATTGAGTGCTGACAGAAATGCTGAGTGCAGAGGAGCTCTGGAGGGATCCTGAAGGTGACATGGCCCCATCTGTCAGAGTGCAGGGCCAGCTGCTGCTGTCAGGTAGGGGCCTTCTGTGGTAAATCACCCATGCACTCTGGTGGGAGTGGCCTGATCATTTCTCCCTTACTATGTTCTGATGGGGAAAGCAGGCCTCAGCCTCGCCAGAGAGCTAAAAGGAATTCTGTTAACGGTCTTAGGACTCAAGGGGGTCGACTTTCAATCCCAACTGCATCTGCGGAAAAACTGGCCTGTGTGACAGAGCAGCAAATTGTTAGATAAAGACATTCTTCCCTCTCAAACATCTCCTATTTTCTTACATTTTTTATGTGAAGCTGAGGTATATTTGTATATATGGTATCTGAATGAGCTAGACAACCTGAAACAACGCATTTGAACAATAGAAGAACAAAAACAACAGAACGAAAATCATCTGATTGTTATATTTCAGTTATAATTTTTTATACAATAAAGCGATGCTCTCCAAGCTAAGGATGTAAACAAACTGTTTTGTGAAAATTCCTTGGCACTTATTTAAAGATTCAATATTACATGTTTGAGCCATTTAATAACTAGGGCCTAAGTAAATCATCCCCTGAGATCTCTTTCTGAGCTCTTTAAAGCATTCAATGCATTATATGTTGTAGCCTTCTCTCCAGGCCAGTAACATAAATAATTTAGAATTTAAAAGTATTATAAAATCCATTTTGCGTGCATGAAAAATATTACCTAAATTAAATTATACAGGCGAAACTTCTAACTTTAAACATTACTTTTTTTTTTTCTTAAAAACTAATTGTTTTACAACAACATTCTATTATTTAAAGTAGACCCCAGTGAATGATATTTCAGACGGATTCAATTGGAAATTCTTTTGGAGGATTCGTTACAAGGATCAGCCCTTAAAAGTCACTTGTTTGTGAATGTGACTAGGGGTTGTTGTGCATGTTTCTGACTCACTAAAAACAAACATGTTAAAGAGTTATTTGAATGGGACTCAAGCTACATCAAATGTTCAAATTAAGATTTGTGTGTGTAATCAAAAAATCCATCTTTTTACCCAGTCACAAAAACAGCATATTAGGAAGACTAGAAAGACAAATGTTTTCAATTAACTGATAATACATTTTAGATCACAGTGATTCTTCCAGATTACTCCAAAATCATCCATCAACATTCCAGCTATTGGACATCAGAGAATACTTTGGACTTACTCAATATTAAGTGCAGGAGATCTCCAGGGCTCTTGTGGTCTCCATCCAGACACAAAGAGTAAAACCGGATAGAAAGACACATGGTGACCATGTGGAGGCCACCTTATCTCAAGTTCAAAGTAATGGAGGAGGCCAAAAAAGCTTACTCAACCTCTGAATATGCTTTCATGATAAAGGTCTTTTGGAAAGAGTGTTGGCTAGATTGCTTAAGAGCAGAGGTCCTTGAGGAGACGTGCTAGGACCTCCTTACTGAGTGATGAAAGCTGGGGCCTTGGCTCTTTTGGGAGAGCACACATGGGGCTATCATGCACTCCTCTGACCCATCCAAAGTCTTGCATGCTGAAAGCTTCATTTAAATCACCTTTTCCAGTGCCATTACAAATTGTTACCATGACAAAGAAAATATTCGGTCTCAAAGGCTAAAACAACTGAAATCGGAATAAAATGCAAATAGTTGGGAACACATGTTGTGAACATTTCTTGGCACCTATTGATTTAATTAGTAAATAAATACTACTGATTATAAACATCTGAGCCATTTAAAAACTGGAGCCCCAAAAATAAACAAAAGCATTAAATATACTATGAAAACATCAGAATTCAAAACTTCCTGACCATTTTTAAAACCAATTTATAGGGTCTAAAATGCATTTTCCACAAATAAGAACCATGTTTTATCCTGAGAACTATGAACAATTATCTAATAAAAAATTACACTAGAATACAAAGGTTTTTTTTTTTAATTCTCTTTAAAATTTTAATTATTTTCTTCATCAAAGATCTTGACCTTCCTGACAGCATCTAATAATTATAATCAACATCAAACCACATACACTTGTTCTCAACTAGTCTCAGAGGCATTCACATGGAATGTATTTTTGCATTAAAAATGTGAGACATGAGTAGCAGAACAGAAACAATTCAAGGTCTCTAGACGTGTTTTTTTAATATATTTTTTTATTTATTTTACCTTTAACAACAATATTTTTAGAATACTGTACAAATACTACAAAGAACACAACATTCAGACATGTCCATCCAATGCAGATTTATATATATAAAAAAAGAATAAGTAGCATAGTTGAATGCAAAAACGTTTTTTGTGAAATGTCCATTTACAGAGCATAATTTTAAAGAGCATGTTATAGACAATGTTAAAATTTAAGCATAAAAAACTTTTTTTCATTTCACTTTCAGGTCCTATTTCTGAAGAGATACACAATACGCCATGATAGTAAGAAATGACAGCAGTGCTAATCTTGATTAGTCTTCACACCCTTATCTAAACTAACATGTGCTACACCATCAATTGCCTTACTTTCACTTACCAGGAACAGAAAGGTTGACTTTCTGTGCCAGCAGTAACTGACCTCTGTGCTTATGCAAGACTTTAAATCCTGTGAGATGAAGAACTGTTGGACAGCAGGCAGAGAGGCCTTTAGTCTGATATTATCCAGTCATCTGCCCCGTCCACACACCTCCATGTTGACAGACAAACTGTGCCTCTGCTAGCCTCATCCATCTTCATTGAGCCCTAAAGAGTGTTGGCAAGTAAGCACAACAGGACAGAAGAAGGTCTGGATTGTTCCAGTGTTATCTCAGACTGGCTGGGATTCCTTGTCCAGTGCCGTTTTTTTCTGGATCTCTGAGAGGACTGTGTTTGAAAATGTGTGTGTGTGTGTAAACCCACCATTTTGTTCACAGTGACTCAATGTAACTCACTAGACTTTCGGTCTGTAGACGTCAACAGAATCTGTCCATTTTGTCTCTTGTCTTTTAACATCAAAGCACTGTCAAATACACTCACCTCACTGTGTCTGTTTGTTTCAACTTGGAAACTGCACAAGACAGTGTTATTTCCTTTTCTTAAAAATTGTGCTCGCAAACTGCATTACAGCCAATTGGAACAATAAAGTTGGGGACAAAATAATAGATTCTTCACCATCTGCATGGATAATGCTCACGCAATTGGCTGTTGTACATGTTGTATCAAAAAGGTTGTTGTTAAAAGACAAGCTAGTAAATCAAATTTCTCTCCAGGGGTTGTTAAACATACCCCAGCAGGCCACTGCAGCGCTACACTGCATTCCATGAAGTTAAAACCCAGCTAGGGGCCAAGGGCGTAAAGCTCACTCTTTTCACATTCACCCAAAGTCCCTCAAGCTAAAGACATAAACCTTTGCTTTCCATGGAGAGGAACACCTGCTTGCCCTTCCGAGTTGGCTCATGGAACAATAAAGCAAGAGAAATGAAAGGTGCTGTAACTAAGGGCATTTCGCTAACTTCCGCCAGGTTCTGCAGATTAAGACCACAGTCACTCACAAACCCAGCCAAAAAAGATATGCCAACAAACACAAAGGGCACAATTGTATTTGTGCACACCTGAAAGGCACCACAGGAAGGGAGAGCTACTTAAAAGGATAGTTAATTCAATAAATGAAAATTACTCCATGATTTACTCACCCTCAAGCCATTCTATAGATGTATATGACTTTCTTCTTTCAGAAGAATACAGTGTATGTATACTTAATTTGCATTCTAACATGCCTACGTACCTACTATACAGTAGCTGAAAACATAGCTTAGTACGCGCAAAACCTCAGCGTTCAGAAAAGAGTAGGTGAGAAGTTCCAGGATGTCCTACTGCTTTTGCACAGGTTCTGAAGTGTTCATCAATGGACACTTTCTTATCCCAGAAGCCCACACGAGACGATACGTGATATTATGTAGAATTTACTGTTGTCACAGATGAATGTAAGTAAAGTACATAAATCTACATGGAGTAACTAAACGTAAGTTATCTATTTTATTTTATCATTAGTATTGTTGATAAATTGAGCAATATTTGTGTTGGATAAAAGTGAGTTAGCTCATCAGCAACTACCTCAACATGTATATTCAGTATCGAGCAGCTAAACTAGAGGTGACTGACTCTTGTCTGGATGTTACAGGACAGATGAGACACATAAGTGTAGTGCAGTGAGACTTTTCTCCAGAACGATTATCCTTCTGGGATCAGTCCCCTCCCCGTTTCCCCTAGGCTGCCCCAACTTGCACGGCGGTCAACGTCCCTCTGATCCCCCTAGCAGGGCAGAGATGCTTAAAGGGGCGGGTGCTCAAAGTTAAAAAAGGGGCAGATAGAACATGCTGAATAAGAACAACTCACATTCATGACAAATCTAATATGGAATTGCATCATACTATATGACTGTCATCATGTGGGGATAATGCAAAGCAAATGTAGCCTATGTTTTACCTGATGGCGTACAATGTTGCTGTTGAGGGATTACTGCTGCTCCTGCTGCTGATAGTGCTGGAGGACAGAGCTGTGTTGCTCTGAGACTGTAGACATTAAAAAGTCCATAAGTAGCTAATTAAAGAAGTGCTTTGAGATAAAAATAAAATGTAAAAAGATTGGTGACAATGCTTTAAAAATTCTAAATTTAAAAACAGTGTGTGTTTCTTTCAAATATTAAAATAAAAAATATTTGGAATATCAGCATTTTATCTGATTTGAAATATAAACCTAATATATTCTGTTACTTAATATATTTTCTTTATAAACATTTTTTTTTTTATATCATAAATATAATAATCCATAATTATGTGAATATCCATATTAGATCGTTTTAGTGAAATAAAAGCCCTCCAGAAAAGAAGGGAAAAGGCCTGTAACTTACTTTAAAACAAAACATGTTCCCTAAAACGGTGGACAGATCTACAGACTCCCTTGTAACACTCTTACCCAGTTAGCGAGCAGTTAATGAGCACCACTACATGTGCTGTTCATAAAAGGACAGGTAATGTTTGTCGTGCTGTTGCACAAACAGCACGCTCATTTATTTCAATTCAGTTGTTGTTATAGACTATAGTGTACACTGTACACCCTACTTACTGTTTTGCTGCAGTCTGCACCTTCCAATTAATTTGCCTGCTTCTCTTCCAGCTCCGCAACACCCAGCCTGCAGAAAATGCGCGTGCACTTTGCTAGCTTGTACCCGGCTCGTAACAAGCACGCTCTGCCCTTAAGGGCGAGCATTGGTTAATGGCAGTCATGTGACTAATGCGAGCCAGATCCTTTTATTTAGCAAAATTGAGATAAATAGTTACATTTTATTTTTGAGGGGCAAAGACAGGGCTCCATAGGCCTATAGACATAAAAAAAACAAGAAAAGGCCACTTGAGGCATCCTGGAGGGGGGGCGGGTGCTTTTTGAGCTCTGAATCTTCCCCTTCTCAGGCTGCCAATCAGGATGCTCACCCCGAAGCACATCCTAGAGAAAAAGCTTGTGTATTTGGAACCTGAATGGGTTCGCAGCCATCAACCTGAAGGCGTGTACTTTCATGTCTTGATTTTACCTCGCCTCGGACCCCTCCGGCGGTTTGCGTCTAGGGTCGAGCATGTCAGTACCCCCAGTTGACATGTCTGATTTAATCTCGATGACTGACTCATCACAGCTTACTCGCGGGATCTGTTGGCAGGGACTTGATACTTTGGCACCTCAGCCATCTGGACGTTCAGGGCAACCGGGAAAAGAGCAAATTCCCCCCAGTGCAGGATGATCTCTTTTCTCCGCATGGAGCTGGACTCGGTCAGCATGCTGCCCGCCTCACCAATGAATGCACACAAGCAGTGATGAAGTGCTTGGACTTCTTCAGGCACAAGACAGCGGTCCCTCTCAAAACTTTTCAGAGGCTCCTGGGGCAAAATGCTGCTGCATAATGCGTAATGCTGCTGGGCTTGTTTCATATGAGACCACTTCAGCATTGGTTACACGATCGAGTCCCGAGATGGGCATGGCACCGTGGCACTCTCTGGATTGCCATTCCCTGGAGTCCACCTATTCAGTCCATGGTCAGACCCTGACTTCCCATGAGCTGGCCCCCTAGGACAGGTGTCCAGGCATGTCGATGCCTCCTCTACGGGTTGGGGACCTGTGTGCAACGGGCAAGTTATAGCAGCATATCACGATGCTGTGGAGGGTACATCTATCGAGAAGCATCCACTGATCGTTAGGTTCCTTAGAGGGGCAAGACAGGTTAACGTGGCATGCGGCAGGCCCCATTCGAGCCGCTCACGTCAGTCGAGATCTGTCACTCAAGACAGCGCTCCTGACTGCGTAGGGTAGGGGGTCTACAAGCCTTCTCTGTTGACGAAGCATTCCTAGAGTTCGGTCCGGCTGATTCTCAGATTATCCTAAGACCCCGGCCCGGCTACATCCCCAAGGTTCTTACCACTCCCTTTCGCAATCAGGTGGTGAACCTGCAAGCTCTACCCTTTAGAGTTGCTGTGTCCCATTCGCACCTTGAGTGGTTACATAGACCGCACTCGGAGCTTCAGACGCTCACAGCAGCTCTTTGTAAAACTGAGGTTGGCCATTGGGTGGTAGATGCCATCTCCCTGGCTTACCTATTCCAGGGAGAGCCGTGCCTCTTAGGTGTCAGAGCCCACTCTAAAAGCAGAGTGTTGCCTCATCCTATGCATTAAGATATCAGGTGAGCAGGAGACCGGCTGGTGTTGGCTTGCTGCGCCATTCCCATGGGATTCGTACGCTATCTCTCCGAATTTTCCCTCCAGCGAACCTGAGTCCCCCTGTCCCGCAGTCAGAACTAGATGTGGAGTAGCTCCTGGCTGTGTTCCTACTGGGTATCCTTCGCCAAGTAGGTTGTGGTTACAAATCTCAATACTCTACAGTCAGCTAGAAGGCCGTGTTTTCCTTCATAAATATCCATAACTTTATTGATATATCGAATTATTCAAAGTTCCACATGTAGAAAGGGCAAGTTAGAAACATATGCTCCGTGTCCCCAACCAACTGCTTCAGTAAGAACTGGCATCCCTGTGGGGCCCCCTATTGGCCCTCAGGGCATTGGGAAGGTTATGTGCAGACTCCTCTGCTGACACATCCGCCTATCGGCATGGGGGTCTCTGTGTAACGTGGCCTCAGGGTTGTGGCCTTTTCCACAGGTCTGTTCCAATATGTAACGCTGGAGTGACTCGGCTGAAGGGGAATGTCTAGGTTTACGAAGGTAACTCTCGTTCCCTGAAAGAGGGAATGGAGTCGTTACATCCCCTTACTGCGACGCTGGGTCGCGCTGACGTCGAGTTTGGCTTCTCAGCGAAAACCTGAAGGTGCACTGCATCTGTGATCTCTTATACTAAAATAGTGACGAGGTGCACCTGGATGCAATCATTGCACGCCAATGTTCATTGGCCTTTTCTTAAACTCAAAGGCGATTGGTCTCTCATGTGAGTTCCCATATGTAATGTCTCCGTTCCATTACATGTTTCCTTGTATCTGCTATTAAGATAACATTCAGATTCAACATTCATGTAAGGTATTCCAAAGCAGGAATGTAGTGAGTAGTGTTCTCTTCCTTCAGTGTCAATAAACTTGTACATCCAAAACATTGCCACTATTTTAATTCTTTACTTAAGAATTTGTTTGATTTTTATCATTTTGGATGAAAACGTGAACCTTCATTTAATGGCAGCCTTTAGTTCTCATAGCAACATAATCATGGGAGTGGGAGACACTTACCCCAATTCTTATTCTAGGGATATTGATTTCATTTAGCTGGAGAGAGAGGGTGGGTGTCAATGCTTGTTATAGGCAGTGAGGTCATGCCTGGTGTTAAAATTCAAATTAGATCTGCTTCTTAGGCCAAAGACGGAAGAATCTGCCATGACAGGCTGTGGACAGCTGTGTGAACCCTCTAAATCACACCGCAACTAATATCTTAATTTAAATCAATAGACAGATTGCTTACAAGTAAAATGTAAATACACCATAGACACACAAGATGGTACATTTTTCAGCTGACATAATAGTTGTAATAGCATTATTTAATAGCATTATTTAAAAGACTAACTCACTTTTAAGTGGTATATTAAAAAAATACGTATTTTTTAATATATTCACGTAATGTGTGGTTACCAGAGTTTTACCATAAAAATTGTTGTAGCAACATTTTAGATTTTAAAGTTTTAACTTACTTTACAGTTAAATACCGTAATTTCAATAACTGATAATATTATACCAACCACCTGAAGTAATGAAATTATTCATTTTAATATCTTACTTCAGAAAGGTTTCTGTGACCTGATGTTCTGGGTAATGTTCATTGTAGCTCAGTGTAGACTTTTTGCAGAGATCTCAAATCCAAAATTCCTCCAAAACCTAGTCTGCTGACTTTTTTACAACAAAATAGAATGGGTTTTGGTGATTGGTAGGCCTTAGCAAATGTTTAATTACTATAATACTGATTTCTTCCTAGAAATAACATGAAAAGTACAAAAATGTTAGTCAGAAATGTCTACCAGAGGACTCATAAGCGATGTTAATAGCATCCACAATCCATCTAAGGTCTTTTTGATCGTTGGACGCCCCCCTCAGAATTGCGCCACACCTCTATGGACATATGCGTCCAAAGCTCGCTCATGCAATTCCGCTTCTGTTCCTAAGCCACCACTGTAGGGGTCTCATGGACAGCAGGCCAAGAGGTATACCGTTGGATGCAGCTGCCATCCGACCCAGCAATCCCTAAAACTGCTTGACAGTGAGCAAATGTCCCCTTCTCTCACTCTTACGACTGCAGTGAGGATCAACTCGATCCGAGCAGGTATCATATGAGCCTGCATCATGGTCGAATCCCACACCACTCCAAGATAAGTGGTTCTCTGTGCTGGGGAAAACACACTTTTCTTGGGCATAAGTCCAGGCCAAAGGAGAACCTGATATTGGTATGCTTTGCCCTCGAAAGCGAATTTCAGGAACTTTCTGTGAGAAGGATGGATTGACACGTAAAAGCATCTTTTAGATCTATCGCAACAAACCAGTCCTCTGACCTGATTTGTGACACAACCTGCTTGGCAGTCAGCATCCTAAACTTCATCACCGAGCAGTTTAGGGAACCAGCTACTAAGGGAACCAGCCTCTCGAGACTGGCCTCTGTGGGAAGAAGAGGGGCTCTCTCCCCCTCGAGATAGAGCCTGATAGCAAGCCTTTCAGCTCTGCTACGTTTCCGGGTCGGTAAAGACTGAAAGCAACAATCGCTGGAGGCCGCTGCACCCTGGAACACTGGCAGGGTTAGCAGATTGATGTCCTGAGGGCACACTGAGGAGAGATGGGCACCGTTTAATGCTGTGTACGCCACTCTTCCCCCAGAGGGAGCTTCCAGTCAGAGAGTGTCACTCTGAATCTACTTAATGTGAGTTCGAGAAATGACGCTCCCTGATTGAGGAGCTGGAACAGTGCTGTGCCTGCTGCCACCACAACCTCCTCGGAGGAAGAGAGAGCACCGTGTTCCTCAGAACTAAATGCAGTGAAAAATCCAACCATTTAGTTCCTCAGAAGAGTAATAGAGCGCTAGATCTAGGGAATACAATTTGTATCTCAACATAAAAATATTTATCAGTCAAATTTTACTGGAGCACAGTAGAGTTTTCCTGTTTGTACTGGTGCCCAGTTGACAATAATAAATTATATAATATATAATTATACAATAATAAAACGTTGATTTTTGTTCTGAAAAAAGATAAGTGCTGTATAATTACAAGTAGATCAAAAATTGTCCAATGTATGGAGAGCTAAATATCTACGCAAAATAACATTAATGTTTTTCCATACGACAGTCAGTTTTGAGTGGCCTACGGTTATTATGTTGGTCATAAATCCATTTTCAATAAATGCTTCAGAATATTATGTATTAATACTGACGTGATTGATGTTTTTCATCTTGAAACAGAGGTGGTTTCACACAGTCTGACTCAATTAAATGGAACTTTGCCAATAGGATGCCTTGTCCTGGGGTAAGATCATAACATGAGCCCAATTAATAGTCTTCACAGGAGGCCACAATGCAAACATTCCACAAGTGTCTAGCGGCAGGGCGCTGTGTCTACTGCAAACCCAAATCATTGCAATGTTTTCATTGCGGTCTAAGCTCAAGTGGTTATAGTATTCTCAGGCAGGCGAATGGAAATGCTATACAGTCATCATAAACTCTCTGCAGACCACTTGCATGGCTACTTGCATGGGTGCAAGTGTTCAGGTCAGTACGCAAAAGTGCTAGTTTCATGCTCCACATTATCTTTCAGTTCATGGAGGGAGGTTTTTCGCGAATTTGCGCACTGACAGATCTAGGTATTTTGGAAACCAAACTGTATTAGAACCCTATATACTTTTGGTTCTTTTTAGAATTAATGACTGGTGACAGAAATCTTCCAGTGAATTATGCTTGTACCACAGTACAATTCCCATTGCTTAAAGGAGAAGAGAGCAGCTGAGCTTTCCATTGTTTATGAGCAGCACTGGTGTGTATATCAGAGGCTGAAGGTGGTCTGATTCCTTAAGGAGCAAAGAGGTGTGTGTGTGTGTCAGAGCATGGGAGGCTGTGATTAAAATATTCCCTGAGAGGAAAGACCACCAGGATGCTGTGAATGCATTTTTGAGCGAATATATGCTTGTATGAGTGTGTGAAAGAAAAATGGAGGAAAAACCCCAATAGCCTTATCCTTAGCAACTTGATTAATAAAATCTTTATTTATCCAGATTGTGATGAACATTGAATTAGGTGAGACAATGCACAGACACCTGTATGCGATTATACAATTGTGTATTTTCTGTACACAATAATTTCTGTTGTTTTTCTTGAAAATAATATGGCTGTCAGTGACTGTGCCAAACTGTTGATCTTGACCTGCTTATCTTATCTGTAACATTGGCTGCCGTGCTTTGCCAAACCCAACATCCATTAATATGACTTATTTTTTTCATAAAGCATGGCCATTTGTGATACACTATTACCAAAGTATGCACCTCTGCAAAACCATAATGTACAGGGCATTTTAAAGCTGACATAAACACATAAAGATGTAGAGATAATTCTACAAACAGAGGCTGTGATATGTTTAGGACTGTTGTTTGAACATGTTACAACAACACTGGCATGTTTATAATATTTATGAGTTGTAATGCTCAAAAAGTAGCATTTATGTAAGGACAAACCCAAACTGATATCATCTGTTCTTTTGACTGGATAATAAGTGTCTCTAATAATGATCTTCTGTTATAGGCCTATTGTTTGTTTTGAGCACCAAGCAACCATGATGCTTCAGGCACTGTAAAACTATGACCATTGGAAAGCATTAGTAGGTTCCTGCAGTGTTCGTTTAACTGTTTTTAATTTTGGGGAGAAATACAACTTCCCATAAGATGGAAGAATCATTTATGTATGGAGAATCATTTAATCATCAAATTTAATCATCACTATTTGTTATTGATGTTTCTAAGAGCAGGCCAAAGGTACACCATAAAAAGTACTTATTTTAGTTAATGGTGACTAAACAGTCTCTGCATTAGTGAAATGGAAAATTTCTGAAAATGATTAATAAGCTACACACAACATATTATTTTGATTACATTTAATTTTGACAGTCCACCTCAGACATTCTACTAACCATAAATAACTTTATAACTGTCACAAGCCGCACCTCTGTGGCGCTCTCAGAGAGACTGCAGCGGGAACCATCCCCGGAATATTAGTTTCCACCCGGACTCGTTTAGCCCACGTACCTCCAGGATTTCCGCTACAGGTGTAGCTTGTTTACTTCCCTATTTAAAGGGCAGCGTGAGAGACGTTCGGTGCGAAGTTTTGATTTGCTAGTCTGTCAATCCCGAGCGTTTTCTACTGTTTTTCCCTTGTTGGTTTTCTGATCTGGACTGTTATTTCACATTGATTCTCGCCGCCTGCCTCGACCCTTTGCCTGGACTCTGTTTGTGTTTTTGGATTGCCCCTTTGGATTGTTTGCTTGTGTTTACGTGTAGAGCTCAATAAAAGCCTGCATATGGATCCTACTCCGCCTTCTGACTCATTACAGAAAACTTCGCCGCCACCGGATCCAGCGGCTGTGTACCACATGATGAGCGAAGTGGGTCGCCAAGCGTCAGTTCTCTCCACTCACCAGACCCAGCTGGAGAAGCTGACCAACCTCTCCGACGAACTGGTACGCTCCATTCAAGTACTCATCTATTCTCCAGATCTCATCAGCCACAAAGAACAAGTTCGACAAGTCCTTGAAAAACTCATCCAACACCAACTCTATGCCAAACTGTCGAAGTGTGAGTTTCATCAGACTAAAGTTTGTTTCTGGGTTATGTCATCAGCGCCGAGGGCGTCGCCATGGACGAGGCCAAAGTATCAGCTGTGACGGAGTGGCCACAACCCAACACACTAAAGGAGTTACAACGCTTCTTGGGCTTTGCGAATTTCTATCGCCGATTCATCAGGGACTTCAGCAAAGTTGCGGCTCCCCTGACTTCTATGACGAGGAAAGATACCCGTCGCCTGCCCTGGACTGAGGAAAGCCTAAACGCCTTCAAGGAACTCAAAGCCCGGTTTACTACCGCTCCCATATTACGTCATCCGGATCCTACCAAGCAATTCTTTCTGGAAGTGGATGCCTCCAATACAGGTGTGGGAGCCATTTTATCCCAGCGACACGGGACCCCGGCCAAGCTTTACCCCTGTGCTTTTTATTCCCGCAAGTTAACTCCGGCCGAACGCAATTATGATGTGGGAGATTGTGAGCTGCTCGCCCTCAAAGCAGCCCTGGAGGAGTGGCGTCATTGGCTGGAGGGGTCTCAGGAGTCCTTTCTGGTGCTAACTGATCACCGCAACCTAGAATACCTGAGGAGTGCTAAGAGACTCAATGCTCGACAGGCAAGATGGGCTCTGTTTTTCACCCGCTTCAATTTCCAGATTACCTACCGCCCCGGGTCAAAGAATGTGAAAGCAGATGCGTTGTCCCGACAGTTCGACAGTACGCAGCTCCCTCCTATGATTGACACGATTCTGCCTCCTTCTATCATCCTAGCCCCGGTTCTGTGGGATATAATGCATGAAATCAGCATCGCCCAGGGAACCGCGCCTATTCCCCCGGACTGTCCTCCGGACAAGACCTACGTACCTGAGGAGTTGCGACAACGAGTTCTACGTCTGGTTCACGACAGTCCCAGCTCGGGCCACCCAGGAGTATTGGCCACCACGGAGTTAGTTACTAATCGCTTTTGGTGGTCAACCCTACCTAAGGACGTCTCCGACTTCGTCAAGGCCTGCTCCACCTGCCAGATAACCAAGTCTTCTCATCAGCGTCCAGCCGGTCTGCTCTGCCCACTGCCGACCCCGCAAAGGCCCTGGTCACACATCGCAGTGGACTTCGTGACAGATCTTCCTGCCTCCAATAATTACACCACTGTACTGACTGTCGTGGATCGCTTTTCTAAGGCTTGTCGCCTAATTCCCCTGGTCAAACTGCCAACCGCCTGGGAAACGGCTCAAATACTTCTAGAACAGGTCTTCCGGAACTACGGCCTACAGGAGGACATTGTGTCAGATCGGGGTCCACAGTTCACTTCATGAGTCTGGAAATCCTTCTGTACACACCTGGGAATCAATGTGAGTCTCACTTCTGGGTACCATCCCGAGGCCAACGGACAGGCAGAGAGGTTGAACCAAGAATGGATTCGTTTCCTGCGGACTTACTGCCACTCTCATCAGGAGGACTGGAGTCAGTTTTTGCTCTGGGCCGTATATGCCCAGAATTCGCTTTGTAAGGACGCTACCCAAATGACGCCCTTTCAGTGTATCTTGGGGTATCAGCCACCGTTGTTCCCCTGGTCGGGGGAACCTACAGACCTCCCCGCCATGGACTCCTGGCTCCGTCGCAGTGAACAGGTCTGGGACGCTGCACACACTAACTTACAGAGGGCCATTCAAAGATTCACCCGCCAGGCCAACCGTCGCCGACGACCCAGCCCCCCCTACGAACCCGGCCAGTGGGTGTGGTTGTCCACAAGGGATCTTCGTCTCCGCCTGCCCTGCCGAAAGCTGAATCCTAGGTACGTGGGTCCTTTTCAGATTATTCGTCAGATTAGTCCTGTATCTTATCTATTGGCTTTACCACCTGAATACCGTATCTCACCCACCTTTCATGTGTCCCTTCTCAAGCCCACTGCAGCTCCGGAAGGAGAGAGGGGCCTAGATGAGGTCGCGGCCCCAGACATTCCCCCCCTGGTACGTGAGGCAGATGACATCTATCAGGTCCACGAGATTCTGGATTCCAGACGCCGGGGCAGGATACTTCAATACTTGGTCGACTGGGAGGGTTACGGTCCGGAGGAGAGATCTTGGGTCAACGCGAAGAACATCTTTGACCCTACACTCACCGTGAACACCCGGACAAACCAGCTCCTCGACCCCGCGGTAGACCCCGGCGTCGTCCCCATCCTCGCTTCAGGAGCCGCTCGCAGGGGGGGGGGCTCTGTCACAAGCCGCGCCTCTGTGGCGCTCTCAGAGAGACTGCAGCGGGAACCATCCCCGGAATATTAGTTTCCACCCGGACTCGTTTAGCCCACGTACCTCCAGGATTTCCGCTACAGGTGTAGCTTGTTTACTTCCCTATTTAAAGGGCAGCGTGAGAGACGTTCGGTGCGAAGTTTTGATTTGCTAGTCTGTCAATCCCGAGCGTTTTCTACTGTTTTTCCCTTGTTGGTTTTCTGATCTGGACTGTTATTTCACATTGATTCTCGCCGCCTGCCTCGACCCTTTGCCTGGACTCTGTTTGTGTTTTTGGATTGCCCCTTTGGATTGTTTGCTTGTGTTTACGTGTGGAGCTCAATAAAAGCCTGCATATGGATCCTACTCCGCCTTCTGACTCATTACAATAACTACTTGTCAACTACGTCAACTTATTTTTATTAATTTATAACAACATGTCTCCTAACTCTCAGATTAGACTGTTAGGTTATGTAGAATAAGTTGACATATACTTGCAAGGTTTCTGATAGTCAGTATGTTGTATGTTGTGAATCTTCCAAAAAAGAGTTTAGAAGATATTAAGCACACAGTCTACTAATACTCTAATAAGTTAGTATTAGAGTGTTACTATTATTTCAAAAAGCTCTAGCTGCATTTATTTAAGTTTAATGTCTCTAATGTTAATGTACCTATATTACTGCATGATATAAGTAATTAGCTAGTATGTTTTATTTTGACTGGCTGTTGTCAGACTCCTTGAGCAGACAATAATTTCACTGCATTATTACAATTACTGAAAAAATAATGTTTGGAAATGTAAACTGATATTTCCAACTGACACACTACTACAAAATAGAAAGAACCGACTTAAAACCATATTTTTTGTTGGTGAAAATGCTAGTGGCCTAAGACTTTTGCACAGTACTATGTATATATAGTATGTATATATACAGGTCCTTTTAAAAAAAATTGCATATTGTGATAAAGTTCATTATTTTCTGTAATGTACTGATAAACATTAGACTTTTATATATTTTAGATTCATTA
>JAUMHI010000040.1:11838221-11877164 GCA_032359435.1 Enteromius unitaeniatus | reverse complement strand
CACGCCACATTGAAGCAGTCATTTCTGCAAAAGGATTCCCGACCAAGTATTGAGTGCATAACTGAACATAATTATTTAAAGGTTGACTTTTTTGTATTAAAAACACTTTTCTTTTATTGGTCGGATGAAATATGCTAATTTGAGATGAGCTGTATGCCAAAATCATCAATATTAAAACAATAAAAGGCTTGAAACTATTTCAGTTGTGTGTAATGAATTTAAATAATAGAGAACAATGCAGAAAATAATGAACTTTATCACAATATGCTAAATTCTTTAAAAGGACCTGTATATATATATATACTTTAATAATAGCCTATATATTTAGGCTATTGCAAAATGTAAAAAGGAAAATCTTTTTTGTACATTACATAATATAAACTGTGATGTTTCAGTTCACTTGTAGTATTTAAATAATTGGCAAATAATAGAGAAATGTATTCAAATACTTGCATGCCATATATGTCCACAAATTTACAATTTGTTCGCTTGACTTATTAATTCATCCCCTCATTTTAAATTAAAATTGCACCATGAAAACCAAGTTAGTTTCAATTATTTGCGAAACATTCACTGGCTGACACTTGCGCAAAGTTTGTTCTCGGTGCAATAAAGATAGCATGTCTTCCTTAAAACTTGACAAGTTGATTTTAAAAATCATGTACTACTACGGGCAACCATGACAGGGAAATCACACAACCCATGGTAGAAAAGTGCAACCTCCCTGCATATAAATCTAGCATGATGTTTGTAACCTCAGCCTGAACCGTACTCTGGGAGGAAAAGAAGCAAGTTCCTGATGGATTACTGAGCAATGACCTTTAGGCACGAAGTGATGAATATGTCTGAAGACATCTGTGGGACTCCAGATTCATAAGCAATGGCATTACTAGCAGAAACCAGACACTAATCAGTGCGTTACTGCAAAATACCAACATCTAGATATTGTCATTAACCGAGCTTAGCTGAGGGTGAAGTGACGAGTGTTGTGTACTGCAAACGAGCATCTGTTTCTTGGAGAGTTTCTTTAAAGAGTGTTTTTTATATTGATTAGCGACAGCTTGCATTCTTGATTATTTATAATAGAAACAAATAGGATTCATAAAACATTGTTTGAATGCTGAGCATGCATTGCATGCAGTGAGATTTATGCAGTTGTGGGTTTATCACTTGCCTAATAAGGTCACATCTGGTTACATTTAAAAACTGCTTTATTAATGGATGCAGTAAACTTTTACTGTGACTCGACACTTTCCTGCATATTTCCTTTCATCCCTGTCAATAGCAGACACATAAAGAAAACATATTTAGAGGTGCTGAAAGAAACGACATATGATGAAAAATGCATAAATTCAGTCCACTTCGAATAGTAACACTTATGCATAAAATAAATTATTCATAATTTATATTACAGTGCATTGTATCCTATCTAAAATAATTGTAACTAAAGTTAAAATGCATTATAATATTTGCAGATTAAGTTTTCCTTTTTTTATGTGTTTTACTTTTAAAAGGTGTAAAAGTATGTAATCAGTATGTATGTATTATAATTATGGTATTGATTACTCACTTGCATTTAAAAAATATTCGTTTTAGATTTTCACTTTCGGATTTCAATTGTATGTTGAAATCTATTCATCTAGAGCAAGACAAAAAGTGACATGGTAAGTTCGAGATAGAAACTGTCTATAACTGCCCAGCTGCCTGTTATTAACCTGAGACTCTGTTTACAGCTGGAATCATCCTATGTCAAAATAATGTCATGTTTTGCAGGCACAGTCTTGCTTTTTCTACACACGGTTATGCTTAAAGCAGATAATAGATTAGTGAGGCTGAGGGTATACAGATAACAGACAAACCAGTCAGGTTCTGATAATCATACACATCCAGAACAACAAATCCATACAGACCCTATTATTCTAGGCTATTCTGTAATAACCGTACACAATAATTTCCCACGTGTAATTCCACTAATAACCAGATATTAAATGTCTAATTGCTATTTAACAGAATTTATTCAGCTCAATGCATAATATGACTTCATAGTGACCATAAAAGCAAAGTTCTCACACAATTTCCTAACCCAAAGCTATTTAGATGATTCATAGTCCTCTCATGGGAGTTCCTGCAATGGTATTTTTTTATAGATGATTGTGGATTGCAGAGTTATTAACTGATTATGCGTGTATCCATTGCAATATAATGACTTTTTTCTTTTGTAAGACAGTTTGGAGCAAAACATTCATTTCAAAACACATTTAATGTAAGTGTTTAAGACATACAATACAAAAAGAAAAATGGGGTTTATAGGGAGATAGATGTTTTTGTAAGAAGAATCCAATTCTACTTATTCGTAAGAGGTGGCAAAATTGTGCTAATTCATACAAATTCGTATGACCTGACTCGTACGATTTTGTATGAATTAGCCACCTCGTAAAATATGTACGAACTGCTGTAAGACTGGGTATCATGCCTGCATTTATTTGATCAAAAATACAGTAAAACTATTTTTTTAAATATAAAAATGTAATAAAAAAAATTATATAATTCTATAACAACAATATTTCAATCACTCTTTATTTTATTAATATTTTTGAATATTTGAAGATATATTTAAATATAAATTAAAAATTATTAGATTTTTGTAAGAGGAAAGCAGAATTTTTTCTAGCCCTATATTTATGTGGAAACGTATTTCTTTTTTTTTTAGGGATTTGATGAACTTCAGAAGAACAGCATTTAGTCACTTTTTATCAAATCAGTGGTTCACTACTAAACAATGCTTATTGTTGTTGGTTTTTAGTCTACAAAAACTTACTAAACCCAGACTCTTAAAAGATGTATCTGCATTCCCTTTTCTTTCTATTACCATACAGTCGTTATCCTTTCCTCAACCTTCTTAGCAACAGGTAAATCACATTTAATGGAAGACTCTTAGATAGAGAATGTGACTGTTCTTGTAATCAAAAACAGAAACTTTATTGCTTGAGGGCTCGATATATGCAACGTCTTTAGCATGTGCCTGTGGGAAAGAAAAAAGAAGGGAGAGAAAGCAAGTGAGATGCAATTATGTAGGCCTGAAGTGATAGCTGATATCATCTAATCAAAGCGGTAAAATAAGAAGGGCAGGGCTCAGCTCCACAGCTGCCCAGAACGAAAACTTAACATTTCTCAGAGGAGAAGAGAACGAGAAATTGCTCTCACAGCTCGCAGATGGGAGTTAAGGAAAAAAAATTCTGGCAGAGAAAAAAGGGGGTTAGGAGGGATATAACAGTCTCCCCACATCTGTTTATTTAGAGAAGAAACCATTGTGTCATTCGGTTATTCTAAGCATTGCGGTGGCCAGCATTCAGGCCCACAGTGATCGCTTCAACAAAGTGGCCCCATTACGCTACAGGGGCCAAGGCTGTACCAAAAGCAGGAATAGCGTTAAAGGTTTCTCATTACCTGCCCACTTCCTTCTTTACATCTCCATAACCAGACAGGTCAGGCCAGGCTTTTTGCAACAACTGGGGGCAGAGGGCAAAAGTATAGGGTGGTTATAGGTGCTTGCCCTGCATGCCATTTTTGACACTTACCCTTTACCGTCACATGGTTACTAAAGGTTCAGCAAGCTTGTGTTTTACAAGCTATGCCTCTTTACGAAAATACCAATACAGGGCAGTGAAGGTGTTGGAAAGAATATCTTCCCACCATAGCCACAGCTTGACAGGTGTGGTTATATTTTATTTGGCTGCGAATATTTTATACTCTCTAAACTAATATGCTTTTGAAGAATTTGTGTAATGAATGCAGCTTGCCAAAAACAGCAACAAATTGGCGAATTAACGATTATGAAAGAATAGCAGAGCAGTGCATAACTGCATGTGGGTGTGGGAAACAACATGCGCCAATAATTTAGTGCATGTTTTAAGGAATTACTCATTGGAATTATTTACACACCTGACCTCATAACCAAAGTTTTAATTGAAATGGAAAAAGGTCTTAGGTATGCGTTTGTGTGACTGCGTTTCTTAATATCATTAATGCCTGTAAAAAGAATGTTTGTGGTTGCCACTCATTTTTACTGTCAGGCTTTGTTGTGTCTCATTCAGTGACATTCTTCCTTGCTGCACTCCATGTTTGTTGGATTAAGGTCATGTCTGTGAGGGGTTATGTCTTTATTGGCCGGCCCCCATATGCACACATGGCATTCTTCCCCTTTTTGCAGTGGTATGACGGGCCCTTAGGCCTGTATAAATAGTCACTTATAGTATGGAAAGGCAAGGGGGCCATGTGTTGGAACAGCTGGTGTGTTTGTGTGTGTGTACTCTGATCAAGGGAGTTGACTTGGCCATGGGTTCAAACAGGACTTGGCGAGATACAGTATCTGTCCTCCTATCTGGTGTCAGTCAGAAGATGGGATGGCAGCTGATGGCAATGCTGGAATGGAATGAGAGTGAATGTGGTTTTTAGTCAACATCCTCCCTGACTGCAATATTAAAGGCTGGATTCCAGAGGACACTCCACATAGATACAGATTATCCTCCTTCAAAAAGTGGCTTAGTCTCAGTTTTTTGGCTCATGAAAAAATAATGATAAAACACAGTTATGTCTGGGTTGAAAAGATTGTGTGTTTTTTTAAACTTTGAACCAGTATTGACTATGTTGCATTTTAAAAATTGCATGTTTCTTTGTCAACTTCAGCAGCAGCTCATTTCTAAACAGTTCTGGACAGAAGTATAGGGCAGCTGTCTATATCTCTATCATGGCGTTAACAACAGTTGTTGGTGTGTTTAGAGCCCCAATAAAACCAAGAGCAGCTGTGCTGTGTCACAACTTCCTGTTATTATAATTTTGATAATCATTTGGAGTACTAGAAGAACCAGCTAAGAATCATTTAAGATCCAACTATATAAAGTAAAATTAGTTAGTTTTGTTTTTGTTTAGTAGTATCTTAATAGGTTCTTATATGATCCAGAATGGTCCAAACAAAAATTTCAATTAGGAAAGCATTAGTGTTTATTTACATTTTTTGAATGGTGTTAAAACTGTGCAGCATACTTGGCAAGAAATCGCAAAACATTTTCTAGCCATTTTTTGATCCTGCTGAACCCCCAATGTTTCTAAAAAGATGAATAATTTTGATTTAATGAAAATGATGTTAAGATTTGTTTTGTGTGTTGCTATGTTGTACTGTTGATAGCCATGTTGTTTGATTTGTTCATGTTCATGTTCTGGCTGCATGATTTTAGTGTATTTCAATATGAATATTGCTCCTCAACTGCTGCCATGATACAATGAAAAAGGGAATAAAAATGCAATGTGAGTTTATTCTAATTACAGCACGGGCAAGTTTTTGTTTGGGGTCATCCATCAGGGTCAGGAATTTGGCAACAGCACCCCATGGATTATTGTAAGGAATCTGTTTCTCATTAAGACCTCCAAAAGTGTAAGAAAGGTATTCTTAGATTAGAGCAAAGAATAAAGGCCATCAAGCACATTGTTTTAACCATTTAAAGTGTGTTATTTATTTTAAAATGTTTTAGATTGGCAGTACGTTTTGAGATATAAAATTATCCTCTGTGACTTTTACCTTTGCCTTCATGACTGTATTATAACTGGTTTGGTAACTGGTAACATTTGATCACAGAACCAAATACTAAGAATATAAGTTTCTGTTCATTTAAATTAACCTTTTAACCAATAATACTTACACTGTAATACATGTGTAAAGTGTAATAAATTACACATCTGTATAAATGGATACTGTGTGCTTTACAATGCTGCATCAACACACATCAGCACTCACCCAACATTTGAACGATTTCCAAAACTTTTTTAGGCATGGTATCATAAACAAGTCAATCTAATAATGTCTACCAATTGAACTTTCTTTTATAAAAAGCAGGGAAGAACATCATTTGCGCTGTGACTTCATTATGTTTGCTATTAGGTGCATTATTGAGGCATGTATCACCATTTAAAGCTGTATGCTGTTAATTTAAATGAATCCCCATTTAAAGTAAAGGCATGCAGCTCTTTCTTGCACGAGCATCTGGCTTATTTAAATTTGGCCTGCCAAAGAAAACAGTTGTTTATAAATGTTTTCCTCCCTCTGCTTAGACCTCCTTTAAATCTAAATCAAGCTGTTACTGCAGTGAATTCAGGTATAAAGAGGACAGGGGGAGAATGGCGTTTGATGCCTATTGTTAAGCTGGAATAGTACTTGTTGCTAAGGTGGTTGTTGATCTCACTATTAGGTAGAGGGAAGCAACTATTATCTCTTGATCAAATCATTGTGCTCTCAAGACTTTTGACTCGTGGAGTATTGAGTTCCCAACATCCATCACCTGGAACTGGTGCAAAAACATCATTGTCAGATCTGACCATCCGTAACTGACATTGAGTTCATTGTTTAGGGTCAGAAGCTCGCTGCACAGTGGCCTAAAGGTACATTCCTAACTCCAGAGTAGTGTTTGAAACACAAACCCTCTTTGTGCGAGGTGGACCCACTGATCCTCCGTCCTAAGCATCAGCAAATGCCCCCTTTTCATGTTCAAGTGTGAACTTGTATGTTATCATTTTACACATAAGGAGTCCACCTTTTTTCACGGCTCACGGGTACATTTTATATCTGAACCCATTGTCAATGTTGCTGCCAGCCAATGTCTCTTTCTATTGTAATTGAAGAGACACAGTGCAATGAGCCAGTAACTATCATTTTCAAACACATTCCTTGCCTGGATCAAGCTGAAATAACATTCGCCCAAAAAGCATTTTCATCTTGCTGTGATATGTAAGAATTTATTTTATAAGATTTTGTCCAAAATTAAATCTGGCATGCAACTGCTTTGTATTTTCAGGCCAAATGTTAATTATATATCCCTTTAAATAAATCCATTACAGATGCAGTGACATCTGATAAAAGAAAACTGACTTTCCACAACACATTTGTTACATTCCTTCATAAAAACCCTATGTAGTTAGATTTAATGAGCATGATGGAAACTCACACTTGAGTTGCAAAAAGATTGACTTGAGAGTTGACTTAATACTCATAAACAATTGACTCTAAATTAGAAGTTACTCTATAGAAGTCTTTAGCTCTACAAGGACATTTTCTCTTGTTAACTCTATGCTATACTTTATACGCTACTACAAAAATACTACAACTTCCACAAAAATAGCATGCAGCACAACCATTTTTAACTTTGATAATAACGATAAGTGTTTCTTGAGCAGCAAATCAGCATATTGACAGATCATGTGACAATGAAGACTTTAATAATGGCTTTTTTAAAAAATTAGCTGTCATCTCCATAATAAATGTATTTTTAATGTAATTTGAATTTGTAGTTTAATAAATAAGCCCTAGAAATGAATTTGAAACAGAACTTTATTTCACTATCATCCTTATAAACAATTTACCAATCTACACAATTACACAGACCCTATTTTACAAAGCAAAAATAAAATCATTATCACAAATCATACAAAGAGCTCCATTACAACACAAACTCTTATCAAAGGTAAATAAATTATTCATATCTTTATCAAATTTGCCATCAGTTAACACTCTTTTTACCCGTGTTAAAACCTCCAGGGTTTCTAATCAATATTCCTTCTTCTTATATTGCCATTTTGCCAGGCCGATTTTTTTGAATTCAGCAACCAACAGATTTATTTCATTGCATTTAAAACTCAAAATAAAAATCCTTAGGGAAAAAATCTAACTGAAATCGTAAATGTACAAATGATCTTATTTACTGTATTTAAAACCCAAAATAAAAAGAGAAAATAATCTTAGGCTACCAAAATCTTAATGTACAGATTATCTTATTTACTTTTCTTTTTAATTTAGCAGCTGTTTAAAATAACAATGTAAACTTACATCAGCTACATTGCTTGCAAAAGTCATTAAACAATTTGCTTAGGCTTTCACAACTTTCTTTTAAATACTGGGGCTCTAAACACACTTGAGTTTGACTATATCTCAGAGAAACCTAACAACAATTGAAAAAGTGCAAAAGTGCAATCCTGTTCCAAGAAGGTGCTGGCTGTTATTGAACAGAAACGGTGATCAAGTATTCATGCACAGTCACAAAATCAACTGTGATGTTGTCCAAGAACGCACGTCATGCATATTCTACAAATCTGAGAAACAACGTTATTGGGCTTTCTAACCCACGTTCTGCTCTGAGGTAATCCAAACCTTTTGGAGAGAGCCCATTCCTGACCCATCACGCCCCACCCCCAATCCTCCGCCCCTAACTTGACGTCGAGATTTGCAACAACAAACGGTCTGACCAATAGGAATCCCTAAAACTTCCGCAGGAGCAGAATGGATAAAGCAAAACTAGCGGGTCAGAAAGGGGCCAGTGCGTGAATTTAAATGCCGTGTTATTTATCTGTTCGCGTCCCGATGCGTACTTAATGACAGACGACAAGCGCACGCCGGTGAATGGAGAACTTTAGGAGTTGAGTCCAGGAAAGCGCGACGTTAGGAGCTCGCGAGCGCATTCGGATGTGAGCGAGGGACGCGAGAGGACGAGCTCGTGAGCTCCTCACTTCTGCCCACAAGACAGACAAGAGGAGGAAGGAGGAATCACCGCACTGTCACACGGACCGGGAAGATGAAGTGAACGACCCGTTTGCTGGAAATAGCGCTTCTTTTTAAGAACATGGATTACAGGAAAATGTCTTCATAGATTCACCGCAATTGTGGAAAAAAACTTTTTTCTTTTGGATGGACCTTGCAAACATGATCTGAGCTGAGGGATTTTTTTCCCTCACTGGATGCAATGGAAATATGAAATATGCTTTCTTAAAACTGACCTGACGATAGCCAAACGATTACAGACTTCGATATGGCAACTTGCGCAGGTTTGGTTCGTGGCGCGCGCACATTCATTTGGCCTTTCGCCTGTGTGCTTTTGTGTTTTAGTTGTTTTTCCATCGCCTCGTCCAACCACCACGGCCGTCGGTTGATCTGCTGGCAAGCGATACTCAACTGCCAGTCGGAGCAAGACTGTCATTACGCTTATGACCAATATTTGCACGCTTGTGACTCGATACTGAGCGGCCAGAGGAAGAAGTGTCCCAGTCACTGCATCTCGTCGCTGGTGCAACTCAACCTGACCAAGAGCGGCCCGGCGCTGGAGGACTGCAGCTGCGCCTCGGACCCCCGCTGCCGGGAGATCAAGCGAGCCATCGAACCGTGCTTGCCCAAAACCAGCAGCATGGGTTGCACCGAAGCCCGGCGCCAGTGCGAGAGGGACATCCAGTGCCGGAGCGCAATGGGCGATTATTTACTCCACTGCGGGAAACTCTTTAGCGGCTCCAGCTGCTCGAACCCGTGCCGCAATGTCATCGCGTACATGCGCAAACTTCCCAAAGCTCAACTCCTGGATACTTGCGTCTGTGATGGCTCAGAGCGGACTATTTGCGAGTTCATCAAAAACAGTATGAAAACGCTTTGCTATGACTCTCCCCCCGTGGACGAAGAAGGCTCCAGTGGGTTGGACGATGATGAGCCCGATGATGAGGATTACTCAGAACCAGAGCCCACGAGGAACACAGGTTCTGCTTTTGTGGCATGTTCCGTATTGACTGTGGTGGCATCCATTTTGGCTCTAGTGCCGCTTCCTTGATCACTTTGAAGTCGAGTTAATGATCTGCTCCAACGGCTGTTCGGGAATAGTGCATTTTGTCATTTTTTCCTCTTGTTTTCCTGTTCGTTTATGGCATGCTGTTTAAACATTTATTCCTTAAAACGAGCTAGCTTTTATTTTTATGTGCAGCAAGCCATCCAATAGTGACTATTTTCACATTTTGTTAAGTGTTCATGGGGTGCTACAACAGGCTTTCTCAGGAGCTACTTATCTATCCCACTTTTTCTCTAGCAAACTTTCTTATCTCACTAGTTACTGTTGCTTTTACTAATCACGTGTAATGATAAGTTAAGAGTTGTGAGTTTTGTAGCCATAAAATTAAAGAAAGATTACAAAAAAATCTAAAAGATTACCAGTAGGCTAGTGTGTATATTCAGTTGAAAAAATATTATATTCTAATACCTGTCTGAATGGTTTTTGAACCACCGCTCAACATAGAAATGAATGGTAAGAATAGACAAATTACAAGTGGATAATGAATAAATACTAATTCCTGAAGAATACAGAGAATTGAAGAAAAGGTCATTGTTGGATTGCTTGCTAGCAAATCTAAAAGAGTACTAGTGACAAAAAAATAAAAAAAAATAGCGTTAGCGTTTAAGGAATAAGTGTAAACACAGCTTGACATGATTTTCTCCAAAGAGTACCAGTTAAGCTTTGTGTGACACTGAGGTGCAGTTCTTATCCAGAAATTGTCACATTGTAAATGTGTTTTGATTCACTATGCAAATTTACAGTTACAGATTCGGCCCAGGTGAACGATGCCTTGTCTTGTTTAATTATCAAGCTAAAATTCTGATTCTGAAGTTAAGAGCAGGGATACAAAGTACTTTAGGTCAGTCAACCGCCTTAAACACCAGCTTGCCTATTTCAAGTGCTATTTTGTAAAAGACAAATTTATTTCCTTAAAGATATAGAAAAAGTTTATTTTGTTACCTAGACATTTTTAACAACGAAAGTTGTAATAATAAAACTGTGCACTGCCAATGTAAAACTAGATTTTTTTTTAAATATGTAAAGTATTTTTATAAAGTTGCAAATGACTTTGGATGAGTAACTTCTGTAAAAAGAGTTTGGGATGCTGGAATGAATAAGGAGTAGATCTCTATATTAGCTAGTAACATTTGATAAAACTCCTAGAGATTCAAGAGAGAGAACTTTATTTTTGTCGCAAAATAACCGTCAAAACAAAGGGTGATGATTCCAGCTTTAAAGGGAAGTTAGATGTTTGTTGTAATTATTTTTCTTTTAAGATATTGTACAGTGTACAGATTTTCAGAGAATCTTTTAATTGTTATCTAAGATGAACTATTTACTGTGTAGAAATGTCTAAATCCACTGTATGACTGCCTCAGTGATGTTCTTTTTATAGAAGGCATAAAAACTAAAGTACAAAGACTCAAACCGAGTATGTGTTATTTCTTTTTATGTTCATTATATTTCATAGTGTCATTACCCCATGCAATGCTGAACGTAGAATATGCTAGCTAGCACAGCGGAGCTTTCAGGAACAGAAGTGTCACACACATGAGCTTGAAGCGCTGACACACGACTTAGCAAACAGAAGTGTTTGCTGAAGGCATAAACTCTGATATTTGGATATCTTTAGAATGTGAACACAAAAGCACGAGTGGCTTTTCCCTGGGGTGTCCGTGTTGCAGCGGGGCCAAGACAGACAGAGGTTTATTTATTTTGCGATCACTGTGTTTGCTTACAGGCCTTTGTCTGCACGCCACTGCTGCAAGTATAAAGCAGGACTTTAGTTCTTCTAAACTAACAGAAAAACAGTAGCAGAAAGACATAAATGGCAAATTGATTATCTTGTGACAGGTTCTATGTTTGAGTGGATTTTTAGATTCTAAAATAGTGTGTCTGAGTAAACTTGAACTTCACATATTCGTTGCTGTTACTTTTTCCAAAAAGCTAATTAGTTTTATCTGCAGTTTGACTGGGAATCCTTGCTTTAATAAAGATAGACTAACAGTGAAAATATGTTTCTGGGATAAGTTATACAGTATATCTGTCATACCAGTAGCTAAGTTGGTCCTGTAAATGGCGAAAGACTTGTAGAGAACTACTCTAATTTTAAGCTAAATATTTCTTCTATTAGACATTTGCTGTTGTTTTAAATAACAATTTGTCAACATGTAGATATTTGTTTATCGATCGTATAAATTGCTGTTATTGCGTGTATTTCAATTTTATACACGAACAAGCTATAAACAAATTCATTCCAATTCTCTGTAAGACATTGCAATGGCTTGCTTGATTGTTGGTGCACGCTTTCTATGAAGAAAAAAATGACATGTTTTCATCTGGGGTTTGAAGGTGCGGATATGCATATATTGTTGCCTCCATGTCATTTAATCATGTGCAGCTAGGCCTCTCTCTGTCTCTCAGCTCCATGCTGTTAAAACCCACCACTCTTATTCTCCCACTCTTGTCACCAGGGTCTTCAAATGGGGGTGATGGTTGCAAAATGTTTTATTAGAGTGGGGACAAGGGCCCTTCAACTAGCTGAATGGAGGAGAAGTCGAGTGGCACTTTTGTCATGGTAATGTTAAGCACATAATAGTTCAACAGCACAATGCCCAGGCACTTCATTCCTCTAGAGCTCGCTGACACCTCTTCAGAGCCGAACCACGGGGTAGCATGTGGGAAAGATCCTCTGGCCCCTGGTCCACATACTCTATGCAATCCCCACTACCGCCTATGTACTTCATCATCTTTGGGGGGTAGTCGAAGACCATGTTTTTTTCCCTGTTGTGCTCAGTTTCAGTCCAAGCAATAGAACCCAGCATGTGCCGTATGAAATAATGAGAAAGCATTTAGAATGTTCAATAGGATGGAACAATTGAAATCGAGCATCTAAACTAGTCATGTCGCTGTGGCCTCTTCAGTAAAAATATGGATTTTTTTTTGCTGTTTCTCTCCTGCAGTGGCATTGTGGGTGAAAGGCATGGAAGTATATTTCAAAGTAATGCATTTAATTCTCAATGTTGAATCTTGGTTTGGTGCTTGATGGTTAGGGTCTAAAATGAGAATATTTTTGTTAAATGAAATAGACAACACAAAAAATTGTGTTTCAAAAATTTATTTAAAATGTTTATTAATGTGCTAACACTGTAGACAATTCTCACTATGAACTAGTTGCTTATCAGCATGCATATTATTAATGCGTTGGCTGTTATTAAGCACATATTCTGCATAAATATATTCTACATCCCTAACCCTCAATACTCAACTTAACAACTACCTCACCAACTATAGATAAGCAGATAATTAGGAGTTTAACCGAGGCAATGGCTTGTTAATAGCGAGAACTGGATCTTAAAATAAAGCGTGACCATTATTTAAATTGTTATTATTACTTTTTTGTGTGGGTGTGTTCACATTCAGTACATTCAAAACACAAAATGTACAGTAATAGATGCTTCATTATTAATTTAGATAATACACCAATTGTCTTTAGGCTGCACACTTCATTTGTTGTGTTTTCAATTACCTTAGGCAAAAAAAAAATGTTCCACGTCCAAGAGGTACGGGAAAACGACAGGAAACCTCACAGCAGGGCTTTCGAGTTATATTTCAGCAATGTTTTGCAACTATTCCTAAGCCCATAAAATTTCAATACTTCTGTCAAAGTGCTCCGGCATAGGTTTTGACTGAAGAATTGTTGTTGTCAAACTCTTGAGAAATTATGTGATAATTGATGAGACATGTAGACAGTCGGTATGACTGAGCCTGGGCTGAGCATTGAAATGGAAAGCTCATTGGGTAGGATTTAAACTAATCCTTTAAAGTTAGCGCAACGTATTTAATAGTGAAGTTTCTGGCTGAGGCCCCCTGTAATCTTATTCCTAAGTAACAGGTTTTTTTTAAAATGATATGACGGAAGGTGTGAGCTGGTGTTTAAACATCTTGTGTGTTTATTAGTTATTCTAGATGGATTTTTTACTATTCTTTCCTTTTTCCACCCACACTGTTCCCTTTTCTGAATTGAAATTCCCTTCTTTTTTCTTAGTTTTTTGGTCTTTAGAGACAAATCAGGGTTTTTTTTCTTTAAGCTGCCACTTTGATTTCATCATGGATGACCTTTGTTGAGTTCACGGCTCTTTGAAATGAGTAAAAGATCTATGTCCTGGCTCTCTCGAGGGGTCTGCCACTTTTCCCTGGGTGCGAAAGCTCAGGATTAAGCCGGTCACAAAGAGATCACTTACCTGAGAATTTGCTAAGAGAATCTCCTAAAGTCCCGTTGGACTCCAAGTCCCGTTCTTATATTAGAACACTAGAAACAACTCTTACCATTTTTGTAAGATTGTTGTGAACACTGATGGTGAAGGGGAAGCATGTTTGTTTGTTCTCCGTGACAGTTACAATGATATTTTGTCATTGCCACTGTCAAATGGCATTGCCGTAGTTTGCAGAACCTAATTTTGCTGAGTTCGACATAGTTCAGTGTTTCCCAAACTTTAGACAACATTTACCCTTATGTTGTTGCAAACCTGAATGAATTTCTTCTGTTGAACACAAAAGAATATTTGGAAGAATATGGTAACCAAATAGTTGCTGCTTTTTTTTCCATGAGAAATAAGAAATTCATACCGTTTTGGAACAGCATACGGATAAAAAAATACTTGGGTGAACAATCGCTTTGAAACTGACGTACTATGATATGATAGAACATAATAGCACGATAGAACTGTGTTTATTATAACTGTCCATATTTCTGTATACACGCTTGCAAGTCATTTCTATTAATACGTTTGACATCTGAGCTGTTAAACTGACCAAAGTTCAATGCCCATATGTTACGGCTGAGCTCTTAAGAAGCTAGTTGTTTTTATATTTTATTACTTTACATTCTTACCATGAAGTTTATTGAATGGCTATACAGGTAAATGAAAATAATGAAGTAATTCACGCATGCTGTAACAGTTGGCTCTAGTGGAACAGAGGAACTTTGATCGCTCTTAAGGGAATAACAGCAAATGAAGGAGACGTTTGGCCGCTTGTTTTCACTCAGGAGGATAATGAGGTGATGGAGGGAGAGGTGTTTTTTACTAGAGCAGCCCATAGCCCATTTTTTGTACCAACAGCCATAAAATCCATCTGACAGGCAGCACAGGGGAGGGAAGCGTGCAGACGGAGGAGGAAAACCCACCTAAACTCGGTAGAGAGAAAGGAATGCTGGGTAACTGTTCCAGGGAATGAGAAACAGCACTAAATCTGTAAAGAATTATAATCTTATAACATTTGAAAAGATGAAAACTGGCGCATGAGCCGCATTCTCTTGCGGATTCCTCTGTCATCGTGGCATTCAGATAAATAAAACTGAATAATTTTGTTAAGTCATAAACATTAAGGGATTCATTAAATGTGTTTGAATATGACAGCTTATCTTTCACTTGGTTTTAGCACTTTGCTCACGCTATGTACAAAGCCTGTGTGTCTGACCCAGTATTCAAATGATCATGCATAACATGGCCTTTCTCTGAATTGTTGGCAGCAAGCAGCTGTTTCAGACACACGATTGCACCCGCAGAAGCAGGAGTCATCATCCAGCTTCTTCATCCGACCACAGGACAAATAAACTATCCCACAGACAAGCAAAACACAAGCGCGTGTCGAAGGAGGAAGGACACAGAGACGAATGAGGAGGGTGGAGGAAATCGAGGAAAAGAGGAGGTTCTCCACTTGAGCCCTGCAGACCTGTTGGTAAAGAAGCAGCATGTGTGTGTGTTTGTGTTTTTCAACGAGAGGCCATTGATTTAACATTGACCAAGTGCGCTGGGCCTTCTCACTTACAACCACACAATACCTCATTCTGTCCATTATGTCTATTTACCTATATACTGAATACTCTAGCTAAGACTCCACTTTAGGGTCTCTCCTTCTGTCTACAGGCTCTCTCATAAATATGAATAGGAGAAAGTTTAAAAAATGAGCACTGAAGGGAACGATCGAGGTAGAAAGGGTGTCCGAAAGAAGAAGAAAACTTGCTGACACGGGGCATAACTTAATTTCCACGGTCACAGGGCAGCTGCGAGGAGCAGCCTGCTGTGGAGGGCCTTTTTAACTTCAATGGCTCCACTGACCCTGAAGAGCAGCTCAGTCTTCATCCCAGCTTCACTCCTATTGACGGAAGTGACCAGAAGGATTTATAGGCCTGATTTAAAGAAACAAGTCATCAATGGTTTCCTATTGATCATCCTTCTGCCTCAAGAGAGCGGACAGCCGTATGTGTTGGTATGTGCTTTTAAAGATTTAACCCCTAAGGAGATAAAAGTAAACAAGCAGCAGCACTGTTTAAGGAATGAAAGGCTTGACTGCACAGTAAATAGGTAGTGGTAGTTATGTGTTTAAATATTTAGATTGTTTCAGTTAATTTGGATAAAGAAGGAAGAGGGACCATTTATTTTTTCATTTTGTGTTATTATCTCACCCTAACTCTCCAGA
This sequence comes from Enteromius unitaeniatus, assembly GCA_032359435.1. Lineage (NCBI taxonomy): Eukaryota > Metazoa > Chordata > Actinopteri > Cypriniformes > Cyprinidae > Enteromius > Enteromius unitaeniatus. The sequence goes on along the minus strand of JAUMHI010000040.1, from coordinate 11,861,052 downwards.
ATTTTTCATTTGATGTTGACAAGAGCTAGAAAAATCGATGGGGGGGAAAGTATGTATTTCTGAGATAATGCGTTGATATCAGGTGTGATGTTTGTTTGTTTGTTTAACTTAATTTGGTGTGAGAATGTGTTCCTGTCATGAATAAGTTAAGTAAATAAATACAATTAAATAAATAGTTTTAATAATGTAGAAACATTTTTCACTTACAAATTGCTTTACAAATATTAAAGGGGTCATCTGGTGCCACATGTACTTTTACAAGATGTTTGGACTGAAAAATGTGTTGTGAGTGTGTGTGCACAACCACCCTACAATGGTAAAGATCCAACAGTAGTTTTCTTTTAATTTAATAAAAAATAAGTTGCCCCTTCTGAAATCAAGCCATTCTGAAATGCATGCCGATGTGGCGTCACACCGACAGAGGCCACTCCCACAATAGTTGATTGACAGCAGCGTGTCACACAGACTGAACTGGTGTCTTACTACCTCAGACCCGTCCTGAGTGAGCCGTCATCAGACCGAGACGCAGAGACAAGCAAGACTCCAAAGCTATTGAGGTGTTTTGTTGAAGTAAGTGACTGAAGACGCAGAGGATTAACGTTACGTTTGGTTCTGAAGGGAAACGCGCCCTTGATCAACCTAAATTTGTTTATGTTCGCGTGAATCATTCATGATCCAGCCTCACCTACAGAAGCAGTGAGTATAATGTCATTTAATGAATCTTTGCTAATCACCTTTCCTAATAATGTGCTAATTAGCAAGTTTCACTATGAATACGGCTAAAAAAAAGGATCCTCCGAGAGTGCCTCAGAAAAGAGGGGCAGGGTCTGTGGAGCTTGTGAAGATTTAAAGGGGAAGTACACAGAAAGAGTGATTTAAAAAAAACTGTTTCTGACAGGGTGAAATTTGCACTTTTTTTTACACTGTCTCTGAGAAATTTTAAAACAAACTATATTACAAACTTTCCATTAAGACGCTAACAAAATCATATTAGCTTGTGGAAAATGTTCCTTTAAAAAAACAGCACATCAACTTAAACAATATTAATTAATTAATTAATTCAATTAATAAGTAAAACATTCATAAAACATGATCTAATATTTGTTTTAATAAATTCCTTTTTTCTTGGATGTCTAACCCAGAACTGTGCAGTTAGTTTCAATTGAGTGTTTGTATTTAATTGAGAAACAGTTCTTAAGCTCCCTAGTAGTGTTAACCTCCCAGGAAACCAACAAACTTTGTTTTAAAGCAACAGATTATGCTTTATAGCCAGACATGTCAAGCAGCCTACATAAAGTCAAGAGCGCACTCGGCAGCGGTCATCATGAATTACAAAACAGAACAACATCAAATGATTAACTAAGTGCAATATCAATCAAAGACAATAAAATGAAGAACACAAACAGGGAGAGGGAAGGAGTAAAGAAAGCTTGAACAGAATAAATAATGAAGCTCTAGCCAAGGGAGTTGTTAAGAGTTAATAGTCTCTCAGAAACTGAATGGGGGCTGGGGGTTTCACTCTATTAAGTCGACCCCCAGGGCCATGGGCCAAATTGCACCCAGTTGTTTTCCTGAAAGAATTCATCCTTCACACATTCATTTCCCCCATTATGTTGTCTCTTTCATGGCAAAGGCCATGCCAGAGTACCCATGGTTTGGGTTAGTGACTTGGTACAATCTGAGAGAGTTTTTACGTGAGAGAGAGAGAGAGCACAGAGGGGTTATAAATATGTTAAAATGGTGTGCAGATTTAAGTGGCTTTGTAAAGCAAGCCCAAATAGGCTCACGGTATAATGAATTCAGTTGAAATTATTATTTTAACAAAACCCAGTAATATATTTTAAAACCTAAAGAAATTCCCAAAGAAGATCATGATTTTACATCCACAAAAAGCAATGAACAACAACAGAAAAACAACAACAAAGTAAATAAATATTTATTAAAGAAAAGATTTATTTGTATGTTTTCGCGTTTCTTGACCTGTTCACAATTGACATACATCAGGGTTGCACACATCTCTAAAGCTCCTTTGACTATATTGTAATTTTGTGTATTTAAAGTGATAAAATTAAATTATACTCCTATACTTAAAATAGTCCAGGTCCAGCTCAAACTCTGAAACATTTTTAGTATAATTTTTTTATTTTCTATTTATCTATAATCTGAAAAGTCGTATATTATTAACTGCTTATTTAATGATTTAGCTACTTATTTAAGCAAAAAAACGCTATATATTTAATCAATAGATTTAAGTTTTCTAATCATCAGTCATTTTCTGGATCTGGATGAATGCAGGTTCTTCTGTACAGTAAGTCTTTATTTAGGTTCTTATAGTGGGTAGAAAGAGAAGCTGAAAGTTAAAGATCAAAAAAGAAAAAGAAGAAGACATGAGACTGTCACTGTCAACAGTCACAGCGACTGCTGTGGGCAATGAAAATCACCAGAAACCCAATGAGAAGAGTGATACCTATAGCTCTGCGGCCAGCTGCCTTGAATCAGACCTGCTCCCAGTGGGCAACAACTGCAGCAGAGAGGGTCAAATATTCCCTCCATCCTTCCTCGTGGACACATATATGGACCCCTTCACTGTGTTTTCACCCTCCCTTTCTCCCTCCTGTCAAGGCAGGAGCCAAAATAACAGCCTATTTGTGCTCTCTCACTACATCCCCTCAGGACAGGACTGATTGGGAAGGAAAATGTTTGGACTCCAGTCACCATTTTTCTTTCATAATCACTTTTCTTGATAAACCTGCTCCAGTTGGCTCTATCCCAGACAACGTGCTAACTGCAACTTTTTGTTTGTGGCCCAAAAGAGTTTTGGAGAATTTCAGTGACTTCATCCTGCATTTTCAAAACAAGCCTGGAGTAACGATGACAAACTAAATCCTGTTTATTATACCATTTTCAATGCAGTTCAATGCTACAGTCCTGTTGATGTGTGAATGGCCTATTTACTTCACAGTTACAAACCAAGTTATTTGTTAACACATTTCTGTGGTTGAAGGTGGGTAAGTAAATCATTGGTATGTACTGATATACTTAAGTAATGTGTTTTCCTTTTGATGGGAATAATTCATGTAATACGAAACCTAACTGATTATTGCTTCCTCCTGTTTTCGTTGACACCTGTACATATGCAGGTGGTAATATTTGCGCCTTAATTCTGGTCGCTAACTAAAACAGAAAAAGATAATGACAAAGTGTGTAGCTACTACTGCCAGACAAAATAGAAACAGTATCTCCATCCGAGAAACGTTAGCTCATCGGTGTGGAAGTTTTTTGAATTCTGTAAAAAAAGAAGATCAGCATTGTGTACTTTGTAAATTTTGGTTATAAATCTACTCTCTGTCTGATATTGCAACGATGTTATTGTTATTACATGATAATTGTCTAGTGAAAATCTGATATCTTCACAGCTCTAATTTGTAAGACTCAGTGAAACAGAAGTGTGTTCATTCAGCTTGTTGTTTTTCCCCCGTTATCTTACAGCCTTATTGACTTGACTAAGAGAATACTCTTGTACTTTGGAGCCTAACAAAAACAGAGGAAACAACAGCTGTTGCTTTCACAGGAACATTTTTCACTGCTTGCTCTGTCAAAGTGCATCGAAAGTTAAAAGGGCTTGGTCACCAAGGAAACAACCCTCACCCTTCCTCCCATCCCCCATACACCCATGCTGTCTCTGTTTGGAAGAGTATTGGTTTACAACCCATATTGGGCTACGAGCAGATCTTTGGCCTGGATCCTTCAGCTTTCATTATGGCACCTTGATGAAGGACGGAGAAGGAATTCGACACAATTATTCCTACTCTGACCTCACTCTCTCAACACACTTGATGAGCGAGTGGGGGGAAAATAAGGAATTTTAATCAGAGATTCTTGACATCCTGCTCAGTGCTCTGTTGCATCTGGGCCACGATTTTGAGCCAGGTGTGTGTCTCGTGTCCCTGGAAATCTTCCAGTGCCAATACTGCTTTATTAGATTGAGTCAAATTACAGCAGGTTAGGTCAATATGCAAGCCCATATGCAAGTGCAAGCCCAATGTGATGAATGCTCTTCCAAAGGAAAGACGAAAGAAAAATAATTTTACTTTAGTCCATTTACCAGACAAATCACAGCATTAAGCATGTATGGTTCTATGCCCCACATAGGCTTTCAGGCCTTAATTTGTAAACTATTTTAATTATTAAAATGCTACAGTAAAAACCTGTTAAATGGTTGACTGTAAATTCCTCTAAAAGTTACAGGGGAAACGTGTAAATTGGTTGCATTGCATTTAAAATTTTGTTAGAATTTAATGGGTTAAAAAAAATGTTGTTCCTTCTTAGTTTTTTCTTACCAGTACTGTTTATTAGGGTTGTATGTTACATGTAATGTTGTTAAATAAATGTGTCTTCCATATTTCAGTTTAAAAAAGTCTCCCCATGATGGTGTTTAGTGTTTGTATGAATGACACTGAGCACCTTCCATAAATGTTCACATATGTGTGTATGTGTATATATATATATATATATATATGTGTGTGTGTGTGTGTGTGTGTGTGTGCAACAAGTTTTTCACACCTGGATTTGGGGATCCTCTGTCATCCCTCCTTGCAGATCCTGTCCAGTTCTGTCAGGTTGGATGGTAAATGTTGGTGGACAGTCTTTTTTAGGTCTCTCCAGAGATGCTCAATTGGGTTAAAGTCAGGGCTCTGGCTGGGCCACTCAAGAACAGTCACGAAGTTGTTGTGAAGCCACTCCTTCATTATTTTAGCTATTTGCTTAGGGTCATTGTCTTGTTGGAAAGTAAACCTTCGGCCTAGTCTAAGGTCCTGAGCACTCTGAAGAAGGTTTTCATCCCTGTACTTGGGGAATTCATCTGTCCCTCGATTGCAACTGAAAAACACCCCCACAGCATGATGCTGCCACCACCATGCTTTACTTTTTGGACTGTATTGGACAGGTGATGAGCAGTACCTGGTTTTCTCCACACATACTGCTTAGAATTAAGGCCAAAAAGTTCTATCTTGGTCTCATCAGACCAGAGAATTTTATTTCTTACCATCTTAGAGTCCTTCAGGTGTTTTTAGCAAACTCCATGTGGGCTTTCATGTGTCTTGCACTGAGGAGAGACTTTCGTCGGGCCACTTCCCATCTTCCAACTGCCTCTCTGGAGCTCAGCCACAGTGATCTTTGGGTTGTTCTTTACCTCTCTCACCAAGGCTCTTCTCCCTTGGCCAACTATTGGAAGTGTTCTGGTCGTCCCGAACCTCTTCCATTTAAGGATTAAGCATTTTAGGCCACTGTGCTCTTAGTAACCAGCAGAATTTTTTTTTAACCTTGGCCAGATCTGTGCCTTGCCGCAATTCTGTGTCTGAGCTCTTCAGGCAGTTCCTTTGACCTCATGATTCTCATTTGCTCTGACATGCATTGTGAGCTGTAAGGTCTTATATAGACAGGTGTGTGGCTTTCCTAATCAAGTCCAATAAGTATAATTAAATGGCTGCAATATAACAAAGAGTGAAATATTTAAGGGGGTTTGAATACTTTCCGTTCCCACTGTATACATGTTCATCATTTGACTTTCTTAAAATCGTCTGCATTTGGTGTTTATTAATGTATTTCAAAGGTACAAAGCAAATTTCAGTACTTTAATAGGTTGGTATATTATACAGTACAACAGCTAATGAAATTACAGTGTGTAACTGTAAATTTAGCTTAAAATGCTAAAACCAAAATTACCATATTTTTTATGGTAGAATTCCAGCAATCACAGCTGACAGTTTTTCACCGTAATTTTACAGATTTTTTTACAGTGTATTCTCTTGCTTTCTTTTAGTAGAGAAAATTTTTTTGATTGCATCTTTCAACGATTTACTAATTAGTCAGAATAAATGACTGGTTAAATTCAGAATCAATAGTGCCCCATTGCCCAAGCCGACAATTTTAGTGCAACACAGCACACTTGAAATTTATTTTTTTGTGGATGTTGATTGTGCTTATGGCACAAGATATTCCCCAAAACTAGATTTTAATTACATTTTTAATTTCATACAGTTCACTGATGGGACATTTTTGTTGTAATAAACTTGGATGTGATGTGTTTGTCTAAGTTAGATTTATTATTCACAAAGTTTTATTTTATCTTTGAAAGTAATTAAAGACCATGAGATCCGACAAAATCTTTCTCAACAATTACTTCTTGCCAAAGGCATGAAAGTAATATTACATTGGGGAACTAATTACAGTGTAATTAAGTTTTCATTTGGCAATTAGTAGTCTGCAAATCATTTTTAATTTACATGTATTTCTTGCTTCCCTTGTTTGGTTGTGGGATAAACCACAGCACACATTCAGATGGCATGTTGTCATTTTACTGCTGACAAATATTTGGGCATAGAATGGCATATCCAAGACAGATCTCAGTGAGCCTTGCAATGTCATTCCAACCAATTCCTAGCTTCAAGCTTTTCGATCAGTTTTCGCGTCTTTAGAGCTGTGATCCAAACATATGGCCTTTCATTCCGCTTTAATTTATTAGAACTTCCTGGAAAATAATATCTACATCTTCTAAGAAAACGTCATTTGTGTTCAACTCTTGAAAGTCTAAATGCCTTCAGCTGCTTCCAGTACGTTTTCTTTCATCTCCTAAGGCTTGTGCTATGAATTACTGAGTGTCAATTCTTCGGAACATCTTAATAACCTGCCGCCTCTCAAAGTGCTCTGCTTTTGTTATGTTATGGACCAAAGAGTGAGCAAGGACCTGCTTAAACTGTGAAAAGCACCCACAATTCCTCAGGGGATTATTTCCCATTTATTGCAACTGTAGTATGACCTCTGTGTTTTAAAAAGAGATAAACCTCATGAGATTGTCAGGTCAATATCCCATTGCGACCCTCTCAGAAGCTACCCTTTACCACTGATCTGAAACCAGTTTAGTGTTTCACTCATAACAGTTAAGCTTAAAAGATCAGAAAAAAAGTGAAAGCTGTTTCTGGATCAGTGCAAAAAGGGGATACGTGGCCATGTGTTTTCACACTTATGTTTATTCTATGCGTCATGCTTCAGAAAACATGTTAATATGCTTAGTCGAACAGTGCAAAACTCCCAAGTGAGTCAAAAAGATGTATTAAATGAGATATAATGTTGTTTATTTTTTTATATGTTGATATAAAATCCGAATTGCTTTCTGTTCTTTAAAGGATTGTCATCTACTTTTACTTTCACACAAGCACCCACAGCAGAGAACAATGTTTTTAGAAAGCAAAGGCTATTTTTTCTCAAAGGCTCGGAGTAGCTTTTCAGACCGATTCTGAGCTCTCTCCGCTCTAATGTGCTTTTCCAAATAAGACAGCAATGAACAGGTTAAAGGGTCAAATTTGTTCACATTAGACTTTTTTGTCCTTTTAATTCAGCTCTCTTTCTAGAGCACCTGTTTCCACCTCCTTTTGGTTTTCCTATTTTTTGTTTATTTTAGGATGTATCCATTTGCTCCAGGCATTTCACAGCTCCAGCTTTAAGACGACCAGTGAGATCTGTGGGATGCTTAACCCTTCTGCCCTGAGCCATTGGATAGGAAACAGTTGTGCAGAGCACCAAAACAGCTCACCCCTTAAACAAACTGTTTAGAAAGGAATGGCATGCTACTTAAAGGGATAGATCACACACAAAAAATGAAAGTTCTGTCATGCACCAACATTCTACTACTGACTGGTAGTGTGAAGCAAATGTATTTTCTCTTTGCATGTGTCCCTGCTTTTCAACCCTATTGGACAATGTTGGTCACCAAGGTATATATTTTCACTTCACGAGTTTGCTCTTTCTCATTAATAAATAGTTTGATAGAATCAAAGAGAAGCAGATTTGGCGTGCCATCCGGGAAGCTGGAAATAAGTTTGGCTGCATGGTAGGCGACTCGACCTGTAGGAGAAGCAGAAACATAGGTTAGAACAGCATGGCAAAATAAGTCAGTTAGTTAAAAATAAAGGGCTTGGGTAGGGACTTTGGGTTATGCTGGGGATTTTTTTTTTGTGAATGTTAGTTATTGGGATGGCTTCTGGGAAAGGGTGCTTGCTTCTGTGGGAGCAGGTTGCATGCATTTTTTTTTTTTTTTTTGCTTTTGGGGATGCGGCTGCGGGAATTGTTAGGTGTTCCCCTGCAGGGGAGGAAAGCTGCTACTGTGGAAGCGGGTTTGCAAGTTCTGTTGGAAATTTATAGGAGGCTACTGCGGGAGCTGGTTATATGGCAGAGGCTTGTTTCTGCGGAAGCAGTCTTGCAGTTCAGTTGGAATTTTGAAGGAAGCTGCTGCGGGAGCTGGTTCTAAGGTGAGCCTCTGAGAAGAGAAAAACTTGCTTCTGCGGAAGCGGGTCTTTGCAGTTTGAAATTGGAGGGATGCTGCTGCGTGAGCCTCTGAGGGGAGGAAGAGGCTTGCTTCTGCAGAAGCGGGTTTGCATTATGCTGTTGCGGGTTGGTTGTACAGTGATCCTCTGAGAGGAGGGGGAAGCTTGCTTCTGCGGAAGCGGGTTGCGTGCATTTTTTTTATATTTTTTATATATTGGGATGCTGCTGCTGAAAAAAGTTCCTCGATAGAGGAGGAGGGAGGCTTGCGTCTGCGGGCTTGCAAAAGGATAGCTGGGTCTGAGCGGATATAGTTTTTTGAACGCATCAGAGGACCAGCGTCCAAATGTCTGGATCTGGGATGGAGCGAGGCCTCCTTTGGCTGCTGATGTAGCAGCTCTGATCCTAAAAGAATGGGATGATTAATTGGCTGGGGAAAATCCGGATCTTGCGAGAACGGATTTTAGATGCTTTTGGAACCAAAACCTGGATACAGGTTGGGTATGCTCATCGGTAAAGAGAGGATCAAAGGGGGAAGAGGCGACCGAGCTTCTAAGAGCTAAGAAGGCTCGGAGGGTTTGATAAGGGAGCGTGGGGGCCTGCAAATTGAAAGTGTATACGTGATGGCCTCTCATGAGCTGGTCGGTTTTGCTGCGCTTAATGAAGAAGAACATAGTTTCATGATTTTGGACTGTGAGATGGGAAATGGTTGAGTGGATGGAAGGGTTAAAAGGGGAGTTCGTAGTGAATTCAGAGACTCTTAGGAAGCCGAAGAACGCTAGTGTGAACATAGCGTCTAGAGTGCAGTCTATAAGGGGGTTGCAATAACCCTAAATCCTAAATGCAATGAGTTAGGATTTCCAGAGTTAAGGGGAGCCTCTGGTCGGGGCGGGCGGGTTTCCTTTTTGGAAGCCTTTGTTGATGAGGTTAGTTTGAGCGTTAACTGCCGAATAGCAGTTTATGGAGGAATTGGATGCCGCTGAGATATCCTTTTATTGAGCTAGTCTGGAGGAATCAGAATGCATTAAAGTAAAATATGAATGAGGTAATGGTTAGAAGGGAAAAGTTGGGGAAACGGCAGGTTGTAGCTTAAATGGAAATTTTAAAAGCTTTCCAAGCAGTGAGGTATGATTGCAAAGTTCTCGGGCTATGGCTCGTAGCATCGAGTTGAGGGAATGCTCTAGAAGAGGTCTTAAGGGATGTGAATATAAACTGTAAATAGGGAGGAACTTGGATTGGCAGGGGGCTGGCATCTGGTGCCAGCGTCCTGAATTTCTGGAAAAGAAAGCGAGACAGTGAGTCAGCAGTGGTATTTTCCTTTCCGGGGATATGTTTGGCAGTAATGACAAATTGGTTGAGAGCGGAGATCAGACTAGGCGTCTGAGGAGAAGCATTATAGTGGGGGAATGGGAGCTGTGCTTATTTATGCAATGGACTGTGGCTTCATTGTCGATGAACGACTATGCAGGAGGTGGTTCATTCTTTACCCCAGAGGTCTGCGGCGACTACTATGGGATATAATTCGAACGTGGCACTGGAGGCTTGGTGGGGCAGGGTCTCGGCTAGTGCGGTGGGCCAGGGGGAGGCGAGCCATTGGTTACGATGTAAGCCTCCAAAGCCCGTGGAGGGAGCAGCATCAGTGAATAAATGGATGTTAATGGGGTTGGCTAGGCAATCTTTATATAAAAAAAAAGAGAGAGAGTGGCCGTTTCATTGGGAGAGGAAAGAAATCCATAGCTGGATTTCTTGGAGGCAGGGTTCAGTTAGGGTTATGTTGTCATTGAGGGAGGGAACGGAGGCAGCTAGAGTGAGCAGGTTGGATGTGAATGGTCGACCCTGGGGAATAATGTGCCCCAAAATTGAGAGGAGTTCTCGTTCGGAGCACTGGGGTTGGGTAAGGAAGTTGGAAGAGATTGAGATGATTCTATCCAATTTCTCTTTGGGGTGGAATTCTTCGAATTTCTGGGGGTCGAGGTTAATACCCGAAAATTCGACGTAAGTGCTGAAACCCAAAGTTTTTTTTTTTTCTTGGGCAACAGGGATTCCTTTTTGGATAAAACTTTGAGGACGGTTGATAGGTCTGCGGCTGGAGGGGCATGGGGAGGGGAGATGACGAGGAAGTCATTGAGGAGGTGGATCTGATAATTATTATAAAGAATCCAACAAATGGCTTCTGAGAGCATGTCGAGTATTTTGGGACTGCTTTTGCAACCGAAGGTTAGGCAAATGGCGAAATAGAATTGAGTTCACCATTGGATGCCATTGGATGTGGGAATTATGCGGATATGAGAGGTCGATGATGAGCCTCTTTTTTCCTGAGTATTTACGGGTTGCAATGCTGATTGGGCTGACCCGAAAGTACTGAAAGGCGGGGAGGGAAAAAGGCCGATCATAAATGTGGAGTCTAATTCTTTCTTGATTAGAGTAGAGTATCCACGGTGTCGGGTTCTGTGGTGGCGGATTGGAGTGTGGGGCAAATATGGGACAGGGTAGGAATGCAGGAAACACCGGGATGGAATCCTTGTGACAAACGTGACCATGGAGAAATAAAGAAATGCCGTGCTGGCGTCATGGCCATTTTCGTGCTACCTTGCGATTGGAAAATGGCAACGCTGGGCTTTGTTTTGCTTTCGGGCTGAGAAAAAATGGCGGAGAGCTGGCGAGTGGTGAGTAATGTGGATTCTTTCATTTGGATTGCTTTGGCGGATGGCGAGTAGAATGAGATCTAAGAGCGTGGAGGCATGTGGCCTTGAATGGGAAGCCAGCGGGCTCCCGTGGAAATTTAGGCTGGCTGGATGCAAGGGGGGGGCTGTGTCCTCTTGGCGTCTCTCTGGGGAAGTTGTTGCGAGCTGTGCTATTGCAAAAAAAACGAGATACTGAAGGGTAGGATACGGGTTTATTTATAGTGAGTGAGGAGGCTGTGATTGGATGGGAGTGGCAGGAGATGATTAGGAAATTGGGAACAGCTGCAATTAATTCGAATTACTGCTCCTCCCGAAACTTTGTTATTATCAAAACATGCACTTAGTCAAGTCAAATAGAGTCCAGTAACTAGGGAGCATGTAGAAGTCAACCCCAAGCTAAATATCACAACCCAACTGATTTATGAAGCTTCTTCCAGTTCTCTCAGCTGTCTCGGTGTGCGTTGTCACTTCAACCTCCATCAAAACCACCATGCTGAGAATTTCCCTTTTGGTCCTCGCTTTCACACCTTCACAGTAGGTCATCCCTCCATCTCTCTTTTCATCTCTCTGTGTCCATATGGAGAGCGCAATCCAAACTCCCCCTCAGCCTCGACATGGAGTCTGTGTTAGCACATCCAGCTGAGAGAAAAGTCAACAGTCCTTTAATAGTTTTCACGAAGAAGTCTGCAGAGGAGCTGGATGTGTGGGAATGTAAGGGGGTTTTGCAACTTTGCCAAGCTTTTTTAAGTCAAAGTTCTAATTGTTCATGTTATGTGTCAGGTACAGTACGTGCATTGTTTTAGCCTACAGCTTCCCAGGATAATACTCCATTAGCTTGGAAAATTCAAAGACATAATCATGTCAATACAAGCACAAGGAGCAAGTCAAGAGATTATCCCAAGTCAAACACTTTGACAGCTATTAAAGCCCCATACATCTTATGCTAAACCCTTGAATGCCCGAATGCTGTTTAAACTCATTGTAAACACTGAGTCAACGACACATATAAACCCTATTTAGTCAGAATCCTTTAAAATCCCCACATCACTTTATTCTCTGATCACAATAATCCTATCTAATGCAATGTAAAGACAATATTGTCATCAAATGTGAAACTTGAGGGTATACTTAAACATGAGATTTGTCAGAGATGATAGAAGGGAAGACTGGCATGGCTTATATTTTTGTCTTTTTATTCTTCCAGAAATGATTTTTGTCATGGTACTTTATAGTGCTTCTTGTGTGACCGTCTTAAAACAGCATGGACATTCTAAGTCTTTTAGTTTTACAGAAGAAAGAAAATAATGCGGGGGGTTGATTAAATCAGAACTATAAAAAGTAATCATTACATTAATATAGATACGTTTAATTACTGAAGTTGTGTTGTATGTAATATTGTGACAAAATATTTTCGTCCATGTTGTGATGTACATTTGAGCAAAGAGATGGCATTTCAGTTCTGTCTATCAGGATAGAAGGATATGTCAAGATTGCAGTTAATTGTCAAGAATGCCATTGAACCAGAAGATCAATGTATGACATAAAAAACATAAAGGTAACAAAAAAAATGAAAAGTATATATTGATGAATCATAATTTGCATTTAAAAAATTGGATATAGTGATTTTTCTTTTCATGCTAACTTGGAACTGTAGTACTGAGAGAAAGTTACATGACAGTTTAATGACAGAGTGATTGTTAACTGACATGGTGAGCTAAGAAATAAATATATTTGATTAAAAATGTTTTGTTAGGTATCAAAAACCAATTTCATATTTTGCTGTGTGCTATAACAAGATGTATATCCACTGCATAAAGCTTGTAAGTATATTAGCATTGCACAAACTTTTAAATATGATTTTAGTGGCCATTGTAGTAACACTTTATTTTATGGTTCCACTCTGTTAGTTGCTTTTAAGCATGCATATTTCTAGAATATTAGCCATCTATTAATTCTAATTAAGCACATATTAATGCCTTATTCTACATGAACTTCTTTTACATCCCTAATCCTACCCAATACCTAAACTTAACAATTATCTTACTAACTATTAATAAGGAGCAAATTAAGAATTTATTGAGGGAAAAGTCATAGTTAGTATTAACTAGTGTTACCTCACTTTTAAATGATAGGATTGTGAGATTCTGAATTAAACTGAATGGCATGTGTCATTACCTTCTGTTTGTTTATTGTAATCGCTTGTCAGTGATCTGACAAGCACTAAGACACCATTCACAAATGAAAGTGTTAATGTAACGGTTCAGTAACTGTACTAAACAAACGTTCACACTTTACAACAGTTGCATGGTTAACACAGACCGACTCTCGACCACATGTTTGAGTAATCGGGTAGCCACAGCCTGTGAGCACCGTGTGCTGGGTTTATTATTGTTAACATTGAGTGGCTTAAGGAGCTCTCCCTCTGTTTGTGTCTGCGGCGGACTCTGCCAGCTGTGCGGACATATGGAGGAGTGTGTAAAAGAGCATTTTCACTGTAAACTCTGCTCTCTATTAAAGACTGTGTGCCAATGTTGTTACATTTACAAAAGGCACATTTTTCCTCTTCATATTTTCAACATACACAGCTATCATGCCTGCACTAAACCCATAAATAAACCATGATAAAATATATTAAATGTTAGGGTCACACTTTATTTCAAGTTCCAATTCATATTAACAAACCATTAATTACAATATTTGCCTATAATTTGTTGCTTATTAGTTAATTGTTAAGTTTAGGTATTGTGCAGAATAGTGAGAATTGGTCAATATGTATCTATTTACTGTTGCTAATGGTAGCAAAAAAGATAATTAAAAATAATTAAATTATTTACATGTGTTTGTTGGTCGTTTTGTTGCTTGATCATGCTTAAAATGTTATTTTTGTCGACATTTCCCTTCCAGTCCTTAGTTAATTGCTCACTTTTGTGTATAAGTGGCTTACATTTTTCATCTGTTTCTGGAAAATATAATTTGGGGTTTATACGTAAAAATACCATTATAATGAAGACAAATGGTGGTTGTGCCTCATTAATTTAAAAGTTATTTTATACTTTACACTATTTGATGCTTTGTCACATGTTTCCATAGTTCGTTCTAAAGTACTGAATGTTCTTGTTGGAACAACTTAGCTTGGAGCTCTGCTTGGAGTTCTTCAATGACTGATCTGCCAAGATGACATTTTGGTTTGACCCACAGCTTGAACCTCTCTGAGTGCACACTAGAGGCACACATCTTCTTCTGTAAGGTCGTTTTCTTGACCTGCTTTAGTTCTTTGGTGGTTGTCCATCCATTGTTTATTCAGAGTCTAAAACTAGATTCATGCATAACAACTTAACCTCAAACAAACTGTATGCTGAATCTACTTTGGGCATTTAAATTACGATTGCTAAAATATGTTTGCTCAGTTAAGAGAAATGCCACTCGATTGAAGATTTAGCTTTAAGTATCAGCTGAAGGGATAATTAACAGTTTTTAAATCCCACATTCCCATAGATGGTATAAACTGTATAAACCACAGTGGATTTTCATATAAGATTTATGTGTTTGCTAAAAATATTAGTTACATTTTCTTGATATTAACAAACTACTAACTACGACTTTTGCCTTGATAAACTCATAATTTACTGTATATTAACAGTATTAGGTGTTTCATTTTGGTCATGTGCTTAATAAGTAAAATGTGCTTTATATATACTAATAAAAAGCCAGAATGTTAATAATAGGCATGCTAATGATCAATTAGTTAAAAGTGAGAATCGGTCTATATACTAAAGTATTACTAAATTATTACAGTCTATACTTTGTTAAATCTATTTTGTTATTTCAATGTTATTTCAATTATATTTTAAGTAAGGCTGAGTGTTTGAACTGTGCCATTACAACATTTATATAGCTATAATTAATGATGACAACAAAGTTAAATTTTTTAGGACACACCTACAGTATAAACCCATAATGTCTAACCCATAATGTACCAAAATCTTTCAATCTAATCATTCATCATGCAATTTTTTGGTAGGCGGATTTACAGTAGTTTTTTTATACTTAAAGTAAGTTTATGTTGGCCGTCACATCAGATGGGAAGATCTTCACTGGAGACAGGTCCAGAACCACAGAGCTGTTTACTTTAGGTTTGTCGCTTATCCCAGTTGACACCATAGCTGACCATCAGGAAACATCTGATTAGAAAAGAGAAAAAAAGAAAAGAGACTGACAAGGAGTGTAGAAAAATGGAAACAGCTGGTAAGAACAATTGCATTGTAGTCATTTATCTTCAGAGAGGATCTGACAAGATACTACCAACTAATAGGAGACCCCAGGCCAAGCAATAAGCACCAAACAGGAAGCTCAACAAACAGGAAGCATGTCTCAGCCAATGCCTGATTGGATAACAGTGTTTAAAATGTTTGTCTTTAGGGCATTCTAGAGGAATAGCCAAGTCATTGTGCACCACAGGGGCTCCAGAGAAAACATGTTTGCAAAGACTGCTGACTTTAGCCTTTAGTCCACGGTGTTGTGCTGTCCCAGGAAAGATTTGCAGCCCCACTCAAGTTTAGGGAGAAGGCAGGCCCTGTGTTTATGGACATTCCTGTCCTTTGGTTGTATCATTCTGACTACTTGTGGGATTTTCAACTCAAAATGTTTTGGCCACTAAATCTTAATCACCATTCTGTCATTTCTGACTTGTCAAATAGAATTATTATCAAAGTGAGGCATGAAAAATGTTTTAAACATTAAATTATTATTTTATTTCATTATTAATATTATTTGCGTTTGTTTGTTAGTGTGAGTTTTCTAATAATTAAAATTATATATTTATAAAAACTCTCTCTCTCTCTCTCTAATATCACTATACACAGTTTATTTATCCAGCTTTTCTCTGGTGATCCCTATCAGTATGGCGTTATCTGACTAACTTTAAGAAAGTGTTTATTTGGAACAAAATGTTTATTTGGAGCTGAATGTGATGTTTATGGCTAAGGATAAGGCTCATTTAGTGGCAAACCATTGAAGAGGTTGCTTGCTGCCACTGTCCTTCTCTGACACATTCACTGACACTGCTTACACTTTCATGCCAATAAGATCCAGAGATAAGAATATGGTTGTTGCGACTTGTTGACTTCTCAGGGGCAAAGAGGCATAGCATTCCTGAAGCATCCAACGGACAACACAAAACATGATATTTTATATATACAAAATTATTTCAAAATCACATGGAAAACAAATTTATGGTTCATTATGGTTATATATATATTTGCTTTATGTGTGTTGATAGAGTATGTATGACAAACACACACACACACAAACACACACACACACATATATATATATATATATATATATATAAATCGTATGTACAGTACATTAAATTATTTTTTAAACACATGCATGAGTGTATTTACATATAGTATATATTGTATTTATTTCATACAAATCATATATATATATGTAGTATTTCTTAAAC
The DNA here is from genome assembly GCA_032359435.1 of Enteromius unitaeniatus. Taxonomy (NCBI): domain Eukaryota; kingdom Metazoa; phylum Chordata; class Actinopteri; order Cypriniformes; family Cyprinidae; genus Enteromius; species Enteromius unitaeniatus. The sequence continues at coordinate 11,844,582 of JAUMHI010000040.1, read as the reverse complement.
ACATGCATGTGTGTGTATTTACATATATATTTAAATACACCGCACACAAATATATTGCACACAAACATAGGAGAAAATATATGAACGATTATTAAACTGTAGTAAAATTAAATTAATAATTTAAAATAAAAATAAAATTAAACAAGAAATCAAAAGAGAAATTTGCAAATGCCCAAGACTATTAAGTTTGGCTTCACAACAGTTGCACTTTGCTATGTTTTTAGCTAAGCAGGTTAATGAAAACGTTTGGACTCGAGCCTTATGAAGGAAGGCATTTATTTTATTAGTTCAATTTCCTCTCTTCTACTTGAATGCATAACTCTATTTTCAATTTCCGTTACACATTCCAGAGCAGGAGGCTCTTCTCATATACAGTCCTGGCCCCAGGGATCACTGAGAGCAGACGCAGTTCTGAGATTTCCAGACGCTGGACTTTTATTAATGTTTGGAAAAAAGACAAGGAGAAGGACAGTATATGTGGAACAATGTACAGCAATGACTGAGTGTGCTGTGCTGTCCCGTGGGGGGTGAAAGATGACTCCTTTCCCAGACACTGGAATGCGTGTCTTTGTCATTTACATTTTGGTTTGGATTGAAGGGTTACTAAGGTCAGATCTTATTTTAACATTGCACTATTAAGGAAGATATCAAGAATTTCAAAGCAGAAACCACAACCTTTCATTTCCATGCATTCCCCAAGGCAAACAACTAGATTTCCACATATAACAGAAAATGGGAGGCGGATAATGAGTGTTTTTTGCCATATCATATTTAACCTAAATATGATATGGTAATCATTCCTTTGTCCACATGCCTGAGTTTAATTTGCTGAGAAACAGACCAGCAGAAATTGCATGTGACAACCTGTTGATTTGTTTTGCTGTGCAACAGAGAAGGTTGCTAAGGCTGATATTACTCAGCAATTTGTTCAAATTTGCCAGAGAGGAGTCAAATCATCTCACACTGCATGCTTGAGACAGCACCAATACACTGGGTTAGAGAGTGTGGAAGAAAGAATATATAAGAGGAGGGGGATGGAAAGACATGCAAAAGGAAAGAGAAAAAGTGAGAGGACTGAGAGCAGAGCAAGGGAAGGGTTTGTCCCTCTCCACTCCTCTCATTTTTATGACCAGAAAACCACAGTAAACAAACAGAGACGCACATAAACCATTCAGCTAGTAGCATCTTTGCTGTGCCAAACCAGTGGTTTAAAGCAGTCATGCCAAGCAATTCACATGCATAGGAGCAGTTATTTCAGCACACTGGAAACTAGTCCAGTCTTATATAATAATTGCTCCTGCATTTCAAATTCTTTTTTTGCTTTATCTTCATGCTCAATTTATGAAAATACATTCCTTTTTCCTTTTCAGTATTAAATTCATACTCACATTTTCCATCTCACCCAGAATTAAACAGTTTTACCATTGTTGAATCCATTCAGCCGGTCTCTGGGTCTTTTTGTGGTAGTTTAGCATAGATCACTGAATCTGATTAGACAGTTAGCATCACACTCAAAAATAACCAAAGAGTTTAGATTTTTTTCCTGTGTAAAACTTGACTCTTCTATAGTTACATTGTGTACTAAGACATGTAGTGTTTTTAGTGAGGCGAATGTGCAGGTCTTCAAAGAAACCAAACTATAAAGATAGCTCTGAAGACAACAAGATGCTGTGTAGTGCCAAGTTGTGTTTGTCTTGCCTCCCTTCTGATGCAAATATAAGAGTGAATTAATTTTATTTTAATAAAGATCCAGGCTGCATCAGTATGAACTTGGTCCTTTGTTAACTTTATTTTGCTGTAGATTTGTTTTAAAACAAGGTACAATTCAACAAGGGATTTAAACTTAAACTAAAAGACAATGCTGTGCCAATATTGGATCTGACAGTTATGTTGCACCACAGATGTAAAAAAAAAAACCTTTTTGGTCACTATTGCTTTGTCTCTTCTTACAGATCATTTGGGGAACACTTTAAAAGAGGGAACACTTATTAACTATAAAAAATAACTTTTCTCTGAATAAATCCAGAGTAAATGATCCACCCAGTGCAAAGTATTGCGATTGTATTCCAACTCTGAGCATTTCCTTTCCGTGTTTGTTTCCCTGTGTTTGATTCTGGACTGTTCTTCGTTTGCATTGTTTAGCCACCTGCCCTGGATTATTTGACTGTGTACCTCGACTACAATTTAAGCCTGAACATACCTGTATGCCAATGTGCGACCCTGATCTGCTGACCTTGAATAAAACTCTGCACATGGATCCGCACGCTTCCGACTCTATCATTACAGATATAATGCATCCAATATGTCTGAGGTACTGAATTTTCAAACTATATTACCATGAACAAAGCAAGACTTTTTTTTTTAAGTCAAAGTGCTAATACTTAGTCACTCAGGAACAATTTTAGGTGGAAACCATGGCTACATTTGTGAAGGCATTCTCCGTATATGTCTGTGACATCATGATCAAGTCCCTGCAGTCATTTTCATAACTGCGTCCATATGGCTGGACTTTGGACTTCAAACAGACCTCTAAGAGCCTTGAGACATCTCAAAACCTCAGCGGCTCACAGAGTGAAGGCAACGGAGAACAGGACAATACACAAAGAAAAGCATGTGTACGCAAACATTCTGACCAACCACATCCATGTTTTTGAGTGCATTCTTGTTTTATGGAAGCACATTTGTATAGAGGTGATTACTTGTAGATATTACTTCTGGATGTTTGATTGAATTAGCTTATAAAGGATGGATGGAAGGGTGAATGGATGACATTTGGAAGGACAAACAGATAGATAGACAGATAGATAGACAGACAGACAGACAGGCAGAAAACAGAAAGCACAGATAGAGGAATATATGGACTGTTGGACGGATGGATGAACAGATGAAGGGAAACAAATAGATGAATGGAAGGACAGATTGATGAATGATGCACAAATTGACAAATTGATATTAGGGATGCAACGGTACAGTGAGCCCACAGTTCGGTTTGTATCACGGTTTTCTGACCACGGTAACGGTTCGGTTATGACATTTGCCCTTTCTATTTCAAGTTATCAAGGTACAGAGATGATAATAAAACATTTTCCCACACAGCTGATTTGTAGGACGATGGTGCATCTTCAAATTTCCTTTTCTCCGATACACGTTCAGCGACTATGATCACGCAGTCGATAAAGTTAAGCCTCACTTCTACTACATCTGCGTTCAGAGTGCTGATTGGCTCTTGGGAAATTCAGAAAAATTGTGATTGGTTGATTGTTGTGGCCACCAAAATATCACGGTTCACGTGGGTGTGCCGAACCGAACAGGGCGAACCGAACAGGGCGAACCGAACGGTTCGATAAACCACCGAAAACCGTTGCATCCCTAGTTGATATATGGACAGATGGATGAATGGACAGATAGATAGCTGTCTAACTGTCTATCTATCTATCTATCCGATAGATAGATGGACAAATAGATGCATGGACAGACAGATGAACAGAGGGATAGATACATCTCACTCTGTTTCTATTCACATAACAGAACCCAGAGACGCAATCTGATATTAGAAGAACATCTTGTTATCTCCCCCAAAGCATTTTTGAGGCCCTGCCAAAGTATGACCCATTACCTCAACTATCTGAACCCGTGTTCCTAAAGGAGGATCACATGGAGGAAACATACTCACAGACACACACAGATGAACACTATACACATGTACTATTACATACACACTGTAACCAGAGCTCTGGCAACAGCAGCTCCCAGCAGTGTTTGTTTTGTGAAAATCCTCTTGGCATGTAGAGTAAGATGGAACGGATCAGTCTCATGGTTGCTGAGTTGTGTGTGTTTGTGTGTGTGTGGAATGTATAAGGGTGAAGAAGATAATGATCTGCACTTATGTCTCACTCATGGCCTCCACAGGGATGAGGGCAAACATTTTTTTAGGAAAAGGGGAGAAAAAAAATCCATTGTTTTGTAATGTACTTACACAGGTCATATACAGTATATTTGTAGATTTTTCACATCTTTAAATGTTTGCAGCTGTTTCCTCAACTTTGAGTACTTACTGTTGATTCTTATTAGGAAAAGGGAAAATTTTCTAAATGCATGTTACTGCGGTTATTGTGAATAGCTAATCTGTGCATAGGTTAATGTTTCAATTTAAGCTTGTAATGTTTAATCAAAATCTCTCTGATCTTCTGTGAAAAACAACAGACTTAATGATGGATGTTGGATTTCTCCGATCATTTAGTGCACAACTTCTTACAGTTGACTGCACGTCTCCATCCAATCAACTGCAGAATGACGGAACCTGTTTGTTTGTGACACTAGCTGAGATATTAACCTAAGCAAGACAAGTAAAATATTTTCCACCAGTTGACTTTCATGTAGAAAAAATGACAGAATTACTGTTTACATTGTTGGTAGACATTGTTGAAAAGTTTGAGTGTGAAGTATTTTCTAAAAGTCTTCAGAAGAAACACTCTATTAGCTACTGCAATGACATTTTATATCCCTACAAAGTAAACTCTCCTCTTTTCTGAGCTATTTATAAGGGTCGAAATGAAACCAAATATGTGCTCTGCTACACAAGGACTACACAACACTTTCTCCTTTTGTCTAGTAATTACATACACAACTTGCAAATAGTACTCAATATATATATATATATTTATATATATATATTTCATAGGTTCTCTGTATACTTTCTTTTTAGGTCTACTATCTCTTTACCTTTACCCTATCTGCCTTAAGGCTTAGTTGAGTCCAGTGGACTAACTCTCATCTGGTTTCAATTTTCCCTGCGATGTCTAATGAAACCTGACCATTTTTAAAGATCTCGAGTTATGGGCCCATCAGTAAATACCATATTCTCCCTTTGAAGTTGCCTGGGCTGTGGAAAGTGGTAAGATGTCATGTGTTAAAATTATGACCTGATTCCTCAAAACTAATCTACTCTGCTTGACATGGCCAGGTTTTAGTGCATGTGCGCTTTATTTATCTTGACAACTGGCAGGCTAGGCCTTTTTCAGGTTTGCTCAAGTGTCAAGTCCTTTTAGCATCTTGCTTAAAGTTTTTTTTTTCCTATTACCCCCTAAGGAACTTTAAGGGAAAAAACTCAGGGGAAAATAAGAGAGAAAATATGATGCATATTCATGCAGCTGGATGACTGTTGTTGAGTCATTTAAAGGCGCCATTAAAGTGGAGTCCTTTCCTGAGGGCAATCCTTCCCTTTATATTTACAAGCTCCTGTTGCTTTTATTCTAGACTCAATACTATTTTACTTTTAATGTACATCAGATGTTTTGCTACACATTTGAGTGATTCATTTAATTGGTCACTGAGTCGTACATGCTTTCTCTGGTTGTGCTCATTTTTTTTTTTTTTTAAAGAACAGCTGTACTGAAAAGAAGAGTTTAAAAATGAATTAAATTTCATTTTTAAAATCAGACCAAATTTTTCTGACATTTTAATGAAATAAAGTTATGCTATTTCTTGGTTAAATGCAATATCAAGTGTGAGAAATGCCAACATTTCTATTACAGAATATGTAAAGTTAAAAGCGAAGAGAAGAGAAGAAATGTGCTTAAGTCCATTTGGATGTAATGTAAACTTGTTCTGTTCTACTCTGAAAGACTCTGGCCACAGTAAGTCTGGGTTTGTTTACCTTAGCCACTTACTGATCTACTTTACAGTAAAACTGTGTAATGGACCTTTAAACCTTCTGTGGTTTACATTACAACAACAACAAAAAATAGTAACACTTTAGTAAAGAGACCAATTCTCACTATCAACTAGTTGCTTATTAGCATGTCTATTATTTAATATATTGGCTTTATATTACTATTTATAAAGCACATATTCTACATCCCTTATGCCTACCCATAGCTAAAACATTAAAGCTACCTACTTACTTTTAATAAGCAAAATGAAGGAGTTTATTAATGCAAAAGTTATTGGTTTGTTTATAGCAAGAATTGGCCCTTTTTAACTTTAAAAACTAAAGTTTTACTGAAAATAAAATATATTTAAATTATTACTTTAATAGCCAACTGAAATATATGTACTAATTTTAAATCCATTTTAACACTTATAACACTATATATTAATTTACTTTATATATTTAAACAGAAATGCATAATGGCCTATGTGAATCGATAAAGGCAATGTGAATGTTTTTATATTTTTCTATTAAAGACATATGTGATATGTGACAAAATGATCAGAAACCATGATCAGGAGCATCAGGATTTTATTCAAGAACACTAGCTATAAAAATACACATTCCACAGGGGAAAAGATGGCACGGCTGAAGCTCACCTTCTGAAAGAGGAACCACAAATCCTGTAAGTGTAATATTATCAATTTCTGT
>JAUMHI010000040.1:11820119-11838121 GCA_032359435.1 Enteromius unitaeniatus | reverse complement strand
AAAAGATGGCACGGCTGAAGCTCACCTTCTGAAAGAGGAACCACAAATCCTGTAAGTGTAATATTATCAATTTCTGTTTCTTAGTATCGGATCCCTTCTTATTGGTGAAGTGAGCATGTTTGGTACTTTGTTACGCCAAGCCAAATGTGTCCATGTTGCCTGGAGTCTATAGCTTACAGTATAGAGTTAAATATAAGTACTAGCAATCAAAATGTTCTCTCCGGGCTTCTCAGATGTATGCATGAAATTTGTCATAAATGGAATTTATGCATTCAAAAAAAAAATTACTTTGTGATCCATGTAATGTAAATGTAATGCACAGCAGAAGATGATATTGCTCTGTGGGACTGTTCCCACCATTGACTCTCTTCATGAGGTGTACTGACACAGAACAAGCACTCTCACAAAAACACACTCCCTAATCCCCACACAGCAAAAAGGGAAGTGTTAAGGCGCTGGCTGCGGCATCCATTACGAGAGAGTGGATTTCACAATCAAAGCTCTCTATTGTTCTTTAGGATTGAGACTGAGCCATGTTAAGATGTCTAATACCGTATGCACTGAGGTTTTCCATTCCCAAACACTCACTTTCAGCCAAACCACCTTTTCACCCTGTGTATAACAACGCAGAAACCTTAAGGTGACACCGTGGTTACAGACGTATCACTGCTGTGGGGATCTGCTGAACAATGTATGTCTCAAACCTCTGAAAGGAAGAGTGATATAGGATGACAGAAAAGACGCAGGATTTGAGGGATGATCTATCATTTTGTACGTGTGCCATGCTGCGGAGGCTTGTGAGGAGTAATTTAAGCAGATAGACTTCTGGGAAGCCAGCACGCAGCTGACTGAAATGGAATCTGGAGTACGGGAGCATTGCTGAGCAGCGGCGTGGAGATGGAGTTACTCATGACTCCGAGTGGTGTTAATTTTCTGCAGTGCCAGCTGGCCCTCCAAACATTGGGTAGGCCTTAGGTTACATTGTTAGACTGCAATCACTGCTTGAGGTTGCTGGTTTTGTTCAGACATATTTTTCAGAGGACGTTGCATCTCTTGGGCCTAGTGAATTTGGAAAGGCAGAAAACTGTCTAGAAATAGCTCAGATGAAGCACTTGGCTGATAGAAACTCAAAATGTAAAAAAAATATAATTTGTTTTTCCTTCTGGCTGGGTTGAGTCTCCTCTTGATCATTAAAAAAAGCATAAACTTGTTTCTACATGCTTTTCATTGACTGATGCATACTGTCCAGTAATTCTCAGTAATAAAGTAGTCATGTTCGTCCTTCTTTTTTTAAATGATATTATTGCAACGCACATAATCAGACGTTTACAGATACAGTTTATAAAATCTTTTTACACATTCTAAAAAAATAATAATAATCTGGGTTGTGAGACACTTACAATGTGAGTAAGTAAGACCCATCTGAAAATACTAATAGTAAAATAGTAAAACGAAAACTCAGATATGATAGTCAGTGTAAAAAAAGAGCTTAATAATCTTTTAAATCTAATGTTTTTTTTTTTTTTTATTGCCATGACAACATACAGCCTAAAACCCTACAACAACTGCAAAAAACATTATACAGTTATACAGTTATAAAACAAAAAAGACAGAAGAATTAAAATTAACATAACATTAAACATGAAACCTTAAACCATTAAACATAAAACCATAAAATTATTTCTGCATTTAAATTGTTTAAAAATGACAGAATGACGCCTTTGTTTATTTATTTATTTATTACACATAGGTCCGCCATCTTGGAACAGTCAATTTCAATCAAAGAGCTTTGTTAATCAGTGAGATACCAGCACATTGTGAAGCCTCTAAAAACGGCTTATATTTAAATTCCACAGGAAATTGTAAAGGGGTATGAATCTGTTGATTTGTGTTTTTATTTATAACTTTTTAAAATAATTTTTTAACGTGGTGTTAGCCAACAACTTTTTTTAGCTGAATCCTCTGCTGAAGTCTATTGCAGAAACAGAATCTGAAAATCTGGGTAAAAAAATGTTTTCTGAACTTGGTTTCAATAAGAGCGACTAACAAGGAAATTTTGAGCTCTGAAACTCACGGGATGTTTTTATAGTAAAATGCCCATTTACATACTAAACAGATTTAACAACTATAAAACATTTTTTGTACATCATAAATAGATAATGAAACACATGCTTATTATCTGGGTATTGGGTGTTCAACTTAAAAGGGCTTATGTTTCAGTCACTCAGACATTCCCTTGAATATCACTGAGAAATGAATTAATTACCTGATCCTATTGTCTTCTTCACTGGGTTTCTCAAGCTCTTCGCAGAATAAGTGAAAAAAGCCATCAAGCTGCCTAATTAGAGGGTATAGCCAGTTGCCTCAAAGGGCTCACACCCAACTATGTGACTGTATCACCATCTGAGGGAAGGCTGCCTCTGAAGAATGGCCCATCTGTTAAAGACTGTGGCCTGAGGGTCTGGCTGAAAGAAGAAGCTTTGAAAAGCCATGGATCGATGGCTTCATCTCAGAATGGCAGAGAGCCACATAAAGACCCTGAACGACACTATCCCACCTTTATACGAGTAAAGGTTAATGCTGGGCCATATGTCATAGTGACATGGGTCACAGTGCTGACTGATGTCCAAATGGATTGCGGTTGTGTACATTCTGTGTTGTGGCCGCTCAGAGAAGTTTATAATTTCAGAATTTATAATAATTGCTTTTCACACAATTTGCAGGGCTAGGCTTGTAAATTGAGTCTTTTATTAAGTTAAATTGTGCTTCTATTCATGTCCAAGCATGGTGCGATATGCTCTGTAACACATTCTTCTGGGTCATTTACATTATGCGCCGCTGAGTTAAATATGGATACGCTTGCAAAATCGTAACTTTCATTTTTGGTAAATGAAGCTTTTTTTTTTTTTTTTACTACATTTTATATATGATGGCTCTGCAACACAGGGAGCTCTCTTAATTTGGCCAGAACATATACTATATGCAATGAAGAAAAAAATGTCTTTGATTTAAACTGGAAGCAGATGCGAGTCAATGCCTTCCTGCATAAGGTGAAGTAAACGTATTAAATAAAAAATAAGTAGGCACCATTTCTTGCTGAGAGTAACATAATTAAAATTTCAGGCAATAAATGCCAAACCTTAACTTAAAAAAACACAATGCCTCCAGCATGTACGCCAATCATCATACATGAAACTTAACAACTCCTTTCTTTCAGAAATAGTACCAAATTAGCACTGAATCTAACAATCCTTGTTAATAACTTTAGCTTGCTCGGATGGGTTGATCTCACCAGTTGGCAGAAGACAGGAGATTAATGGAGCCAGGTTGCGTACTCAATTACGAGAAATGCATTTGTGAAGCAAACTGCCAGTGACTCTAATCTGAGGAATTCTGACTCCCTCCCGAGGTCAGTAATTGGGTCTGTCTTTTTTTTTTCTTGCTCTCTTTCTCTCTCTCTCTCTCTCTTCTATCTGCCCCTCCAGCAGGCCTGGACATGTACTGAAGCGCTTTGAAATGCATCCTCCTTCAGGCCAGCCAAAAACATGCTTTCTTAGAAACCAAATGCTCTTTCTCACACTCAGAATCATTTGGGAATTTGAAGATCTTCACACTACAAGCTGAATCTCAGTTTCTGTTGCTATTCTCTTATATTTCATGGCTGTTACTCTTGCATCTTCTGCTCAAAGCTTCTTCAAAAAGAATAAATCATTATGTGAGTATAAATACTAACCTCATTACACAATGGATTGGTTCTAGTTATCTATTTAGAATACTGTTATAATAGAATAGAATACAGTTATAATCTAAACTGAAGACCTGGAGATTTCGAATACAGCTTAATATTAGATCATAGTTGTTGTTTTTTTCTGATCATGGCATATCTGAGTCATTCTGATATCTACTTTCCACTTCAATTAAGGTTGCCATTGACATCAGAAATAGCTGGGATGCTAAGCAGTACCTCATAGGAACAAAAACAAAGACACCAAACCCATAAATGCCACAACATGACTTAACAAGCGAGACAAGAACCTTGAGAATGCAGTTTAGCTGAAGGGTACAACTGAGGAAATGTATATCTACTAAGCATGTTGATCAGTGATTTGTTTTGTCAGAACCACACTTACCTACACAGACTTACTTAATAGCTAATTACTCAATAATTAGACACAGCCTTTGTTGAGTCATTATAGAGTCTGAGCAAATACAACCACATGTATTTATCACTCCGTTTTGCTAAAATGTGATCTTTTTGACTGATATGTGTGAATTTTTTAGTATGTGTGTTTTAAGTTTGCTTTTGCATTTCTATAGGAAACATAAAGAACACTAATGGTGATGTTTCCGACAGCTGCATTGAAAGCTAGAACAATCCAGCATGAGTTTTCTGCAACTTTTTCCCAACAACCCCCTCTGTCACCGCCACCAATTCCTAATCCCCTCAAAGTTCCCAGCCAAAGAAGAGGGAAGAAGGGGAGGAGACAGTGAGAACGTTAAAGCGGCTGTGTTAACCAGCTTACTGCAATTAAAATTTATTTAAGGCTCACAAGGAATCCTTTCACTATTGAATAAATCAGGGCTGATATGACATGGTTCAGGTGGAAGTGGTGATTTCAGCGCAGGTCTTGTCTCCCTGTAATTACCCAGTTCCACCTTCAGCGCTCTGGGCTGCAGCACAGAGGAACGCCCCTCTCTTGAGCGAGCGCTGGAAACTTAACCCCCCCCTCAATGTCCCGCGGCCTTAGATGTGCTTATAATCATGTCGTTAAAAGAAATGTCAGTACACACCATTGGTTCCATTTGAAGAGAGCAGGTGAAGTGTTCGGCAGATACATCACTCTCTTATCTGGCAAGACGCCACTGCAAAGTGGTTCTGGGGTGCTACTGCTAATTAGTTTGTAAGTATGTTTAATTAGAGGTACGTTTCCATATCATTATCAAAAAGAATTTCAACTGACTGGATGGCTTTGGAATTTATACTGGATGTCTTTTTTTATATATATACATGCAATTTTCCATGCATAATGGATTGATTGATTTATTTATTTGTTTTTCATTTTTATTCCAAATTTTCTTTATGGCGTTAAGGTAACTAAGTTTTAATATATAATATATTGTGAATACAATAGCATTACCCTTCAAAAAAACTCCCCTTTTTCTGATCAAAGTTATTTTCAGAATGATCCTGCTAATGCAATCCCCTTCTGTAATATTATTTTAAATGTGTCCATTGCACAAATGTTGGACTTTCTCGCAGTCTGTGATTTATTTATTTATTTTTATTTATTAACATCACTTATAGTTGCACTGTAGTTGCACTACTAGAAAAATGTTGTAATTCCATGGCTTCATCTAGCAAAACAAAGGTACTCTTTCTCTCCATACAGCCACCTATGCTCCCTACCTCTGTGACTACACCGGTCTGTCTGAAGACTTGACAGCATACATATTAAACTGTCAAAACTCAACTGTTTGTGACAAGCTCTGGTATGAGTCACTGCTCTTCACAGCTGTGAGAAAATAAAAACTCTTTCCTTCTTGTGCTGTCCATATAACCTCTGGCCAGAGAAGATGAAGTCATATTCATGGACCAAATTTGTCAGCTTACCAATTCAGCTCAGCCTCATTTTGTCATTAACGTAAATTATGTTTCCAGATGTGACAGCATAATTTGTCCATCAGTCGAAGACTGCTGAGTTGGTGATGGTTTTACTCAATTAAAGTCAACCCAGTGATTTAAAATAAATACAAAACTTTTATACAGTTTGTTTTTATATATTATATTATTTATACATTTTAGAAAAAGCTGTTTTCCATTCTAATGAAATTTTACTTAATGTACAGTTTGTTTCATCCCTTTATTTATATTATGACCTTTCTATACAGTTTAGAGTATTTGTTTTATTATTCTCTATTCTATTTACTTTAACCTGTCTCCATGTGTTGTTAAAAAAAGCCATTTTAAATTATTACCATCTCTATTATTCTCTTACTAAAATTTTGTTACAGTATTCTGATAGGCTCACCTAAATCTGATTAGTACACAGTTAATGTACTCTGAGTGTAGTTTAACTAACACAATACCCAAGTGACTCTTCTTAACCTTTAGTTTAGGTATGTAAAAGTGAAGGTTAACATAATCATTTCCACAAAGCAAATAAGATTGTTGCAAATGCTGGGCCTTTCATATCTATCAGCAACAGGCTTGTCCAAGGACTGTAACAGTGCAGAGAGACGACTTCTGTTAAGATTGGCAAAGCACCTAAATAAACTACGATGACAAGACTAAGAGCTGCACAAACAAAGGATTAGGTGAAAGATGAAAGGAAAGGAAAACGGTTAGTCATTTATCTTGAAGGAAATGTGTGCTACTGTGTGCAGTCAAGGGATGTAGTGACAAAAAGGTTGAACACTTTGTGGCTGCCATGTGATTGCATTTCCTGTTGATAATCATTACGCTACAGTATGGATTTTGCTCATACACTCCTTGCAGTGACACTTGAGCTGTGTGGTGTGCTCCAAATGAACGGCAGATTCTTTACTTTTCTTTTTCTAAGACGTCTGTTGATACACTGACACACAAACAAAGCCGCACTTCACCCATGAAACCTGGAGCCTGACACGGCTTTTTGCTACTCAGCCGAGCCTGGCATCTTGCTTCAGGACCTGGCTTTAGGACCCCTGACTGCTGGCCATGGCGTGCCCGCTGAGAAGTGTGACAGTGAGACCTGACAGCTCTGGGGCCGGTCCCAGCACAGGGACGTGCTGTCACAGACGCACAATGGAGCTCCGCTGGTGTAGCTCAGACATCAACAACACCCAGCTTCCTGCTGGCGGATTAGAAGGACCACGACTACAAAGAGGCATCTGACAAGAAAGCCCGTGTTAAATTGGGCATTAAATTTAACATTCGGTCACAGGGTCATAAGTATTCAATGGGAGATCATGAAAAACAGACATTAGCGTTTGGTAGAGAGAAAAAAAAGTTGAGTGAATTTTTCTAAGTGCTTAGAATGGGATAATGCACCCGGTACTAAACATTACAGCACTCTGGGTGCTTCTCAGTCCATAGAAATCCCATTATAACCCTCTCAAAAGAACTGCATGGTCCTAATGAAGCAAAAACCGAGGAATGCGGCATTCTCCAAAGGTTCTTGTTTATTCGAAGACAGATTACAAAATTAATTTGGCCTCTCGCCTGTATCACAGAAGTCTAATTAATCCAGGATTCAAGACAGACATATACTTGGACCCAGCACTCACTGACGACGGGGATTGTAATCAGCTTGAAGCATTCAAGAACCAAAGACTGGAGTCTCTTCAAAAGGCTCTCCAATGCATATCGGTCACACTGAATATGGACACTGTGCCTCATTAAAAAGAGACAGCAGGTGTGTAAAAGCTGCAAAACCTCTTAACCCAAAGAAGAAAAACTCCCCTAAAATTCTAAACTATTACCACACTTAAGGTTTCATCTGTGGTCACCCTGGTCAGTCTTACGTGCCTTCACTGGCCACTTGCAGGAGAGCCCTGTTTTAGTTTCTTTCAAACCCTGCTCCGCAACCACAGTAGAATAACACCACAGAACCCTGGCACTACTCCGCTGCTGCAGAGCTCTTCATGTCCAGTGGACTGCTGAAGTCATCACTGATCAGGGATATTCATTCACACTCAGCTTTAGACACAGTAAAAACAGTCAGATATTTTATTATTTTTTTTACATATATATTTTTTTCTATTTAAATATATATTAAAAAGCAATTAATTTCTATGTTGGCAAAGATGAATTACAGCTTCATTACTCATCACATGATCCTAATTTTAATCTTAAGAAACATATATTATTATTAGAACAATATAAATTTATTTCATATTATCTTAAATAAAAAGTTTTGTACATGATTTTTACTGTCACTTTTAATCAATGTCATGCATCCTTGCTGTATAAAAGTATAATTTTTTTTTTAAAGTATTTAAAAATCTTTCAGACGCTGAAAGACTTTTGAAAAGTACTGTAATGTTACAAAAAATTCTAATTATTCACAATCCTGAAAAAATACACAGCTGTCTTCAACATTGATAATAATAGTAAAAAAAAATTCTTGAGCAGAAGTAATATTAGAATTAGATTTCTGATACTGGAGTACTGCTGAACAATTTGGCTTTTAAAATAAAAATTAAAAGCATTATAATTAGGTTAAAGTTATAAACTGTAATATTTCAAAGAATTATGGTTTTTACTGAATATTTGGTAAAACTAATTTCGACTTATTTCTCACTAAACTTTTAAATGGTGGTGTCTTTTAATATATATAATACATATAATTTTATAACATAGTTATTTGATTTAATTGGACTAAACTTAATCTGGAAAAAAAATAATAGACTTGTGAAACTTCTCCAGGATATGTTGTTTGATAAATTATTATTGCTGAATGCTTCATGTTGTATAGCATCAGTTCAAGACATAAAACAATTTGTCATGCGGCCTGACATGAAAAACTATGCTCTTGAGAAGTAAATTGGTGCTCCTTTGAAACTGCTTGCTTGACAAGAATTTATTATTTTTCTTATTTTACAGCAGCTCAGTTCCTTTGGCCTGTCACATTTTCTGATATGTTGTCGTCCTTGAGTGTGTTTATGTGTACAGAAGGAGGGAGAAAGTCTAATTTTCCCCTGGGGTGAGCACTGTTTGAAACAGTGTTTGTATTTTTTTCTTTTTCCCTCAAATGTTCAAAATGCGCTTCATCACACCCATACACAGCTTTTACTGTAAATGTCATTAATGGACTATGACCTCAAACACTTTACACACTGTAAAACACACACATACTGTGCCTGTAATGGGCGAAATCCTGAGGTCGCCAAAGCAATGACCTAAGAGCCTGGTCATTAGCACTGAATTGAGTGAGTTTATTTATTTTTGTTTTTCAGACAGGAGCACAAGAGTGGTATTTATGGTGTGAAGGGGTGGAGTGGTGTCACTGTAATGGAAGTTGAAGGGACTGCTGAATGCATGCAGATCCTCATTGAAATGCAAGTCACCGCTGTGCTTTGACAGGCTTTGACATGCATATAGGCCACATTCCTCCCATGAACTCACCAGCATGAAAAATACATGCTGAATTTTGTTTGGATGTGACATTTAAATAGCAATAACCTGTTAAGACTCAGTTACCGTATTTATCTTTTTTTGTGTGTGCGTTAGAGGATGATGCATAAAAAAAATTCATATTATGAAAATAATGTATGAATAATGAAATACTGAATGTACTAAAACATAAATAATATTCCTATTTTTATTAACCTCATTTGAATATTACAGAACAAATACACATTTGTCCCCAAAATATGTTTAACAGACATGCGCACACACACAAATATCTACAGTATATATACACATACATACATGTGTTAGTGTGACCACAAAACCATTTTTGACCACAACACCATCTTTGCTGGGGTGTATTTGTAGCAATAGCCAAAAATACATTATATGGATAAAATGTTACATTTTTCTCCAAAAATCATTAGGAAATTAAGTAAAGACCACATTCAATGAAAATCTATATATTTTTTAGATTTCTTACCGTAAAGATTAAAAAAAATTATCTTGAACAATGAATATATCTATATTAATTAAATAATGCATTACTATTATATTTTTTTACATTTTAATAATAATAACAGGGCATGTGTTTCATGAGCTTTTTCGTGGTGAAGTTTGCTAGCTTTGGGCAATGTCTGTAGTTCAGCAATGACAAGGTTTCATTTATAGTTTCTTTGTCTCCACTTCACACATTACTAGAGGCAACTTCCGCCATATCCGAGGGCTTCATAATTTAAGGTTGTTTTAATCAGTTGTACTGCTTCCAGATCCCACACACTGTAAAAAGAGCAACTACAAATCATTTTAAGATGATGCATCTTGTGAAAAGGCAAGAACAGAGCAAGCTGCCTGTAAGGTAAATAATCGTGTGTGGCGGTGGCAGTGAGTATGTGTGTGTGTGGTGAATCCCAGGTGTCATATGATAAATGTGTACTGAAATGTTCCAAGATGATTCTAAAATCCCCCAACAATTGACTAGAAAAACAGTTTACAATTAGGTCACCCTAGGCCAAAACAACAGCTCCAAGTTGTTTAAATGTTTCATACAATCCAACATGAGAAAAAATGTAGTGTGGTTTATGCTTGTGAGCTACTTTTAATAAGACTTAATATGCCCATAGTGAACAGTAAATATATGCTGTAGTTAACGACAACCACAAAATTTGTGCATCGGTCATGGTCAAATCATCAAATTGATCTTTGAGAGCAGTGCACTGACAGACAGCAGGAGGATTAGGAGTTTTTTTCCAGGGACAGAAGTGATTCTGTCAGGTCTGATTTCAGATTCACCCTCTGAAATGAGGAAAACCGAAATTAATTTAGTGTAGACCAAGCCACCATGTGGGGGGCCCGCAGGGAAGGTGAGGCCCATTTTTGCAATGCTTGTAGCTGTATATGGTAGCTATGCAACACAATTCTTTTGCTTTTTCTGGCTATACTGTATTGGTTCATTCAAGTAACAGAGGTTAAAGGGGTACTCCTTGTCCCCCCTTTTCATTAAAAAAAAAAAAAAAGTAAAGGCAGTCAGGCACCAACAATAAAAGTAAAAAAAAAAATACAAATTTAAAAGTAGAAATGTGGTCCCTGAAATGTAATAAAAGCTTAATTAAATAAATAAATAAAGTAAAAAACATTAACAACAAATAAAGTTATTTGACATGAAAGCTGTTTTTAATCATTTTAATCATTCATAGTGGTATGATTTTCATGGCAACACTGTTGCAAAACTGGATAGAAATACTTTACAATAAAGTTCTTCATAACATTAATTACCACAGCAGTATTTATTAACCTTTGTTAACCTTAGTTAAAGGGTTACTAAGGTTACTAAAAAGAAAACCTTGTCATTAAACACTTCCCCCCCATGTTGTTCCAAACCTGTAAAAGCTTTGTTCATCTTCAGAACACAATTTAAGATATTTTAGATGAAAACCAGGAGGCTTGTGGCTTTCCCACTGACGGCCAAGTAATTAACTTTTTTAATGTCCAGAAAAGTATGAAAGACATAATCAAAAGCAGTCCATCTGCCATTTAGTCGTTGTTGGCAGATAGTTGAATAAATTTTATTTTTATTGATTTTCTGTTTTGCGTACAAAAAGTAGTCTCAGCACTTCATAAAATACTGGTGATCCACTGATGGCAGATGGAGTATTCTGACGATGTCTTCCATACTTTTCTGGACCTTGACTAAGTTATTTACTTGACAGTCAATGGGACAGTCACAAGTCTCCTGGTTTCCAAGACATCTTAAATTGTGTTTTAAAGACAAACAAAGTTTTTACAGGTTTGGAACAACATGGGGGTAAGTGATTAATGACAACATTTTAATTTTGGGATGGAGTAAACCAAAAATCACAGCTGTTTATTGTTAGTTCACATAGAAATATGGTCCATAAAATAATAATAACAGAGACAAAATAAGACTATAATAAAGTATAGGTAAATTAACATTACAGCTTAATGTTTTAGAAGTACTTTACAGTGTTAGTTTGAGTTATCTAATGCTGTTAAAGGGTTAGTTCACCCAAAAATTACATTAGCCCATGTTTTACTCCCCTCAAGGCATGCTAGGTGTATGTGACCTATGTTTCCTTCTTTCAGACAAATCCAGTCACAGTTATGTTTAAAAAAAACCCTGCTCTTTCTGTTCAACAGTACAAAAGAAGGGCAACAAAGTGCACCCATCCATAATAAAACATGCCTCACATGACTCCAGGGTTTGAATAAAGGCCTCCTTTAGTGAACTGATGTGTTTTTGTAAGAGAAATATCCATATTTAAAACATTATAACAGCTCCCTCTGACTGTACTGGGCAAATTGACGTAGGATAGGGTGAGTAAAGAATGGACTAATTAAAATTTTTGGATAACTACTATACCATTAACTATTGTCAACAACTGGAATCTTATAAAGTGTTACCAATTAAGTTGAACTTTACAAAGAAAAGCTAAGCATTTTTTCCTCCTATAATCATTTTAACACACACATTGTTTGTATCTTGTTAATTTATTACTGTATTTTAAAGTTTATGAATTGGCCCAATTGGGGCCAATAGCTTAACATGTTGTTTTTGCACTTTTGCATCTTTTAAAAGACTAACAGTGGCTCAAAAACATCACAAGTTCTTTCTTAGAGGAAAGCTAGTAACTTCTGTTGGGTTATTGGCGAAGATTTTTATAGGTTTTTCCAGAAGAAGAGAAAAAGCATGTGAGCGAGACGAACTATGCCATATTGGGCCTGAAACTGAAGCCTTTATGGAAGTGCCAAATATGAATCATTGTAGCGCGGATGCCAGACGGGCCTCTCCTGTGTTGCTAAGAGAGCCCCCCACTCATCAAGGAGCAGCCAGAGGGGTGGCGAGCGGGGGGCTAAGTGCCTCAGATGGCTGTACAGTTTCAGTTGTGTTAGATATGACTGGATGCTCCTATTCCTGTAAAGGCTACCTGGGTGGTCCGAGGCAGGGGGCTGGATTTTAATACTGCCACCTATTAGCTCCAGTGGGCTGTGATTTATGCAGCTGTCAGCTTGAACTTCATCAGGCTTGTAGGCCCTGGTGAGTTGTGGGCACCCAAATCGGGACCTGAGCCTCCCGGCCTCTCTCTTAAGGAGCTAAAGTAAACGTTTCTTCGAGGGAGGGAGAAAAAGCACAGCAAAAGAAGGAAGAAAAAACGAGAGGAAAATTCTGAGTGCATACTTCTGTCTTGCTCAGTCTCCCTTCTGAAATATGTCCCCTTTTGAATGTTTGGCCTGTTGAGAGGCACGGGGAGAGAGAGAGAGAGAAAGAGCTGAAAAAAGATGTCTGAAATCGAGCATGATAATTGTGTTTAGACGCCAAGTTTATGTATATGCTTGTTGATATTATACCCATAGAGAGCTTGCACTTTCATAACTTGTTTTCTGCATATCGACCATGATAAAAACAAATAAAAAAAAGTAGCAAAACTGACTTCACTTCAGTTCCTTTTAATTATTGACATTCCTTTACAAGAATTCTAATACAAAATGGAAATGAACATGTAAAATGATTATAAAAAAAAAATTGAACTGTGTTGTTCAGCTGTATGTAGATCATGGTGTTGAAAGAAAATTCAGAATAGGAAAACGCTTTAAAATAACATAAAATAATGACATTTTAACTCTGTTTATTCCTGATAGTTCTAAAATAAAAACTAAAAAAAGGAATGTGCACATTTAAAATATCTGTTCTTCAGCTGTAACCAATCAGAACAGGACATCATTGGTTGCACTGGCTAGCCAAGAAAGACAGTCTTTGAATAGAAAGCAGGTATCATGACTTGAGCTCTGGCGCCACACTTATAATCCTTACAGTCAATCAATTACCTTGATCTGGATTCCTGGCTATATGTTCTGTCGGGGCATCTGTTATTAATATTTCAAGACTTGTCTAAAAAGGAATAATAGTAACCGCAATCTGGTATCTGTCTTGAAATCTGCATTCACTTTTAGCATATGCTCCCATTTTTATTTTATTTAGTTTATTTGTTTACAAATTTTTTTAAAGAAAAGAAAGTTATAAGAAAAGAAATAAAGGTACAAAAGCTGTCACTGTGGCGGTACCTTTTTAAAAGAAATATGTTTGTACCTAAAGGGTCCATTTTTGTACTTGAACTTGTACTGAAAATGTTATAATTTATTACTCATGTCATTCCAAACCCATAAGACCTTCATTCATCTTCAGAACACAAATGAAGATATTTTTGATGGTATCAGAGAGCCATCTGTCCCTCCATAGACAGCAATACGACTGAATCATCCAAGATCCAGAAACATAGCAAAAACATCAGTAAAACAGTCCATGTGACACCAGTGTATCAACTTCAATTTTTGGATGCTACGAGAATACTTTTTTGTGCAAATAAAACAAATCAAACAATTTTTGAGCTCCAAATCAGCAAATCAGAATGATTTCCTGTCAGTCAAGGAACTGACAGGAATGTAATTCTGTCATAATTTACGCTTTTTTTCTGCTGCTGAACACATATACACACACAAAAAAACATTTGTAGAAAAAAAAAACGGCAAGTAATTGGGTACCCACATTCTTACTAACATCTTTTTGGTGTTCAGTAACTTGTGTCAACTTAAGTAAATGATGACAGAATGTTTATTTTTGAGTAAACTATCCATTTAAAAGGCAGCACAAGCCTCAAACATTTTGTCAGTCCAAACACTTTACATTGACAGATGACTTAACTGACTGAGAGATGACTGTAATTTGTGAGAATGAGAACAAGCCTAAAGTATAAGTTCACAATCCAGCCAGCCAAAAGCCACAACCAATGCTGTACATAAATTTTAAGTAAGAGACAACAAATTTCTGCTTTAAGACAAACACTTTCTGCAAGCATTACAGAAAAATACCAGTTTTGTGATTCTTTTTTTTGGCATTGTGGCCCTTTAACACAGTCAACAAGTGTCAACAGAAGAAGCATTTCACATCCCTCCTCCCTTTATTTTACATGTGGGAAAATGTGCAACACAAAATTCTCGGTCGCTCAACGCTGCCTTAATCACCAATCAAAATAACCCCCTGATCTCACCACAGCTTAATATAAAACATCAGCAACACTATGAAGAACACATGTCTCTTTTCTCTATTCATTATGAGGAAGGTGTTGGCACTAGCATGGGGTACTCACTAATTGGCCACCAGATGGTCATTATGTGGCATGTTGTGTGGAGGAGGTTTTGGAGGCTTGTTGCTGAGCACCTGGGGTATTTTCTGATTGGAGGTTTTCTTGACAGATGATTTATTCATGTCATGTCATTGGTCAGACCTCTGTAGCCACAAGGCACAAATTAAGGGGGTAGTTTCCAAAATGCCCAGGCCACGGGCTAGAAAAGACTGGGCTCATTTACACAATAAGTCTTTAACAGTGTAAGGGGTCAGGCCCTTCAGTTGGTTCACTTTTTAATAGTTCACAGAATAAGTCAATGTAGCATAATACTGGTAAAACTATAACCTTATGTATAACTAAAATGTATATGCTCTTTCCTTTTATAAATCAACATTAATTGAAGCTATGCTGAAAACATCGCTCTTTTTTGTTTTCGTCTGTATATATATCTTTATACATTTTCTTTTAATTCTTCGGTAAGAGGCTTTGCGAGACCAATCCCTTGCAGTTATATATGTGCAATTTATGATGTGGTGCGCCTGAGAGTAAATATTTGGTTTCACTGTGTTCTATCTGGGGTTAAACCCATATTATGTACTTCAAAGTTGAAAAGTGCTTGCACATGCGTGGAGTGTGACGCTCCTCCTTTCAGCCAAGCAGCCTGTGCAAAGTGGTTTGCTTAATTTACATCGGGTCATGTGCAGAGGTCATACTTTGTGATTCTGCAGGAAGGCTTTGCTTGAGGTCACAAACAATCTTTCCAGATGTGCCATAATGTCATCAAACATGTATAAGTAGAGCCATGTGATTTGGTGACATTGTGATATTAAAGATGGCATTTTGATCTCCCAAGCAAAAACGTTTTATTGCGTAATTTAGGGATTTGTTCAGATTTGTTGTTATTTGTCGATGTGAAAAATATTGGATAAAACTAAGTTAATTAATAAAATAGAATGAATGAATAATAAATGTATTCTTTTGGTAACATTTAATTTTGTGTGAATTTGTCAATATCACAATTTGTAAATTGTAATAATCCCACACACACACACACACACAGACACTGTTTAAAAGTTTTAGTTTGGTAAGAAGTTTTCTAAAAGAAGTCTCCTAGGCTCATTAATGCTTTTATTTGATCTAAAATGCAGCAAAAACAGTAATACTGTACAATTTAAAATAACTGTTTTTTTTTAATAAATTGCAATTTATTCTTATGCATCATTATTCTTAAATGTAACATGATATTTCAGAAATCTCTCTGATATACTCTGTTGCTGCTCAGGATATATGTATTGTAATTTTTTTTTTTGTTTGTTTTGTTTGGTTTTTTTAAATTCTTCAATAAATCAAAAGTTCATTTAGTATCAGCGGATCTCTACATGTTTCTCTCACTTGTTTCTCTCCGGAGGTTATCTCATGAGCCATGTCACTGTTCACGTTGGCTAGAGGCTCTTGATCCAGAACACCGAACTCATGCCGCTCACATTGTCCTCTTCCACTGAGTTTTGTGTGCTCAGAAGCTCGGTTTGTTTAGCTCAATGGAGCATTCTAACCTCACATGGACAGGTGCCCGATGAAACTCCGATGATTGTACCCCTGGCAGGAGATTGAAGATTCATGGAGTGCTCACCAGCTCTCTGCTATATATTACTTGGGGCCAGGGGTCAATTGAAGAGAAGATTAGACTTCAGTCTGTCTCCGTCTCTATGACTTGGTCTGTTTTTGTTTTGTCGGGGCGTTTGTAATCTTAAAGAGTAACACCACCGTGTGGATGCCAGAGTAATTGCAACAAGTGACATATTTTCTGCATACAAAACACCTACAATATACCGATATTATGTATACTGAGATCTTTCAAATGATTGTATAAAAATATATAAGAACACATCATTGATTCGTTATCATTTTTATTCATTTTTAAAGAAAGTAAAACACTGGAAACAGTGGAATGAACAGACATTTTGGAAATAGCCTAACATTTTTATAAGCTTTGTTTTATAAGCCATGGATAGAAATAATATAAATAAACAATATTGAAACATATGAAAATAATAACTCTTCAAACTGTCCAAAATCTCATGGTTCAGGTTATTATGTGTGTGCAAAAGAAAATATTTTTGTACTGTTTGTTATTGCATTTGAGGTAGAGATGTTATCATCCCTATAACATGATATAAAATTAAGCATATTGAGTTTTGAATTTCAAAAGCATTAATTTGCATAGTGAAAAAAGCACCAATAACATTTAAAAAAGAAAAACAATAACAACTTGGTTTCCTGTTTTCTCATGATTTCATAGATCGTACAACAATAAAAGAGCATGCAAACATCATTAACATTGTTTTCTCAAAGTCAGCTTTACATTGCAGAGTAAAGCATCCTGGGGTCTGTTCTATAAAACAAGCTTACAAAAAAAGACAGGCTTATTTCAGCTTCAGTCTGACTTATTTTGAACCAAATCAACTGACGATAAGGCAAACCAACGGAAATAAATCTGGTTTATTTGGTAAAAGTGTTTTATGAAACAGGCCCCTGGCTTTCATATAGCTGAGGAAACAATCATGAGCTGAGGTCAATAAATAAACCAATAAAACCAATAAATCATTAATATACAATTAATATACCCTGGTGAGATCATGAAAAAAAGAACTTTTGGCAAATTACAAATACCAAGTGCAAATACCACTTCACATCACTGTTATGTACTGAAGATTTTGTTTGAGGATAATTTATTCTCTGTTAACCTATATCATCACAAAGATAAAGTAAATACGATGTGTTCATGGTATTTGATGTTTATCCACATTGTGATGAGACGCTGCTCCTCTGCTGGACAGAGTTTTTCACCTCTATTGTTGAGGTTATTAGATTATTCAATCCAAATCGTATCAAGGCCATAGTTTGGAAGAGCTGGGCCTGAATTTCAGTCTCTGGCTTTGCTTTCTCCTGTAATTTCTTCTCCTTTGGAGTAAGTTCATTTCCTTCAGGTATCTAAATAAGTGAAATAATATTATTATTATTATTTTTCCATTTACATTTGTGACCCAGGACCGCAGGTTTTTTTTACATTTGAGAATTATATGTCATCTTAAAGCTGAATAAATAAGTTTCCTTTAATGTATTGTTAGAATAGGACAATATTTGGAAATACAACTATTTGGAAAATATGGAATTTGAAGGTGCAAAACAACCCTATAAATAAATAAATAAAAAATATCTTTGATTACTGCTAGATATATATATATATATAT
>JAUMHI010000040.1:11771094-11820019 GCA_032359435.1 Enteromius unitaeniatus | reverse complement strand
TGAAGGTGCAAAACAACCCTATAAATAAATAAATAAAAAATATCTTTGATTACTGCTAGATATATATATATATATATATATATATATATGTGTGTGCAACGTAAAGGAACACAAGACTTTTTTGTTGAAAATAGGCATTTTCCAACTCCCCTCGAGTTAAACGAGTCTTACCGTTTGTGAATCCATTCAGCCGATCTGTGGGTCTGGCAGGGCACTTTTAGCTGTAGCTTAGTATAGATCATTGAAACTGATTAGACCATTAGCATCACACTCAAAAATGACCATGACAAAATGACAATTCTGTAGTTAAATTGTATCCTAAGACCAACAGAAAATGAAACGCTGCAATCGTTTAGGCTGAAGTACCATGGTTGCAGCCAAGTTCCTTGATTATTACACAAGAATAATAGTTTAGTTCCTAGTTATATCAGACTAGAAATTTACAACTTTTTATTTTACAATGTCTTAGTACATAATGTATCTTAAGAAGTGTCAAATATTAAATAGGAAATAAATATCAAGACTCTTTGGTCATTTTTGAGCGTGATGCTAATGGTCTAATCCAGGGCTGTCCAAACTGATCCCTGGAGGGCTGGTGTCCTGCAGAGTTTAGCTCCAACTTGCCTCAACACGCCTGCATTGAAGTTTCTAACATGCCAAGTGAGAGCATTGTTAGATCATTCAGGTGAGTTTAATTAGGATTGGAGCTAAACTCTGCAGCTAAAAATGCTACTGCCAGACCCGGAAATCAGACAATTGGACAATGAGCTTATTTTTTTGTTTTTTTTTTTGTTTTTAAAGTGATGTGTACCTTTAAGACTGGTTTTTGTGTTCCAGGGACACATTTCTGCATGCAGCAGATGATACCCTTGACTATACTGCCATCGCATGGCATAGCCTAAGCTTTTGTTTTTTAATATAATATAACTTGTAGACTTTGACGTGCTTTTGACGTGCTTTTGTATTCAAATTATTAATAATATAAATATTTAATTTACATATAATTTTTTAAAATACAAAACCGGTGAGGGTGGGCAGTAGTCTTACTTCAGCAGACACTCTTTGCAGCCATATTTTCTCCTCATCCGTAAACTCCATCGTAGAACTGAAACGTGAAATAATAATAGCAAACTATCAGTAATTAAATAAGTTATTGAAAGAAGGTAGATATTGCATGAAAGGTAAACTTCAATTTCAGTTTTGACGGTCTACTGGTCAGTCAGCCACCGTTTTAAGCCTGTAACGTTACAGCTAACCTCAGTGTCCAAAAATTAAATAAAAAATAATGCCTTCAGATGCTAAAATTTACACAGTCTGCGTAAGATAGAAAAAAACATCGTGTCAAATGACGATGATTTGACAGAAAAACAGCACAAGTACGCCTCATTTTCAAGCATTTTACTGCATAACTTTAAGCGAAAGTGAAAGTCTATTATCTTGTTTTTCTTTACAATATCGCCAGGAAAAAACTAACATTTCGAATTAAAAACTGAGATTATTTTCTATTACTTACATTTCCTGACTACAGCTCAATGCACAGTATCGACATAAGTTAATATATCAAGTGCTCTTTCCCACACATATAAAATTATTGACTTACCTTTTAAGGGAAATTATTTTACGCAAAAATCCTTTTCCCGCCGAGCTCCGTTTAGTTGTATTTAAAGAGCATTTCTGTTTAACAGAACGTTTTATGAGTGAACAGAAAGAATAAAGATAGTATCAGAAGACTGTGTGTCAATTAACGTCCGGACAAAACCAACCTCAGCTGTCCAAACGCTCGATTGCAGAAATTCACGATGGGAAAGCATACACTTTTTCTATTGCAGTATATTAAGTAATATATCCGAAAATCTTAGACATTGTCTGCTGTTTACTACTCGCGCGTTTATTCGGTTAGACGAACAAACTCCGCTGACGATTTCTCATAAACCACTTGAACAACGCAAACGAAAGTGAAAGCAACACTGGATTTAAACATGTAAATAAACATCTACTCCTGCAGAGTTCTGCACCACTATGCCGATAATAAATATTCAAACAATAACAGTTTTCGACTGCATTTGAAGTCGTCATAGCAAAAGAAAAGACAAAATAATGGAAAGATATACCGTTTTATTATATCCCCAACAACATCAGACAAGCTACCAGAAATTTTCATTTTTATCCATTCACATATTTGACAGAAAAACAAAGTATAATGGATATGACAAAGAGAGTTTTACAGTTGTTTTTTTTAAAGCAACAATTAATGATGTGAAACTTCAAACTTCTGGACAATTGAATGATTAGTTTCTAAAATATTGTCACGGATTTAAAACCTGAGCCCCTGAAGTTACGGATCATCAATGCAGAATAGCAGCATGCTGCTGCCCAGTAGGACCAGAGCAGATGGCACATGAAGGAAGACTTGGAAGGATGTTTAGGGAGTTCAGAATTCCTCTTCTGCGTTCCGGGTTCTTGAGGCCTTTAGCTCCTTGAGTCGCTCCATGCAGTCTGTCAGACTCCTCTCTCCGTGCACCTTGTTGTCACGAGTCCTAACATTTACCGTGTCACTGCTCTTCTCCTTCTCACCCACCACTGTCATTGAATCAACAGTAAAAGATAGGATCGCAATGAATGTGTTACCATATCTGCAGCGGATATTTGTCAAATAAAACAAATGCAAGTGGCATTTTAATTTAAGCTACTGAGAAGCAATCATAGATTGCTTGTTCTGTTTACGACTTTAAGAAACAAGACAATTATCCACCTTATTTTGCAATGCAGAAGTATGCAGTTTTCTTCAAAAGCGCAAGACGTTTCATTTACTGATATAAAGTAGGTAAATAACTAGAAAAAAATAAAGTTCAGAAAACAAAACTATTTACTTAAAAAATAAATAAGTAAATAAGTGTGCTTAATGATTATGATAATTTTAAATTATATGACAACAATACCACTTAAAATAAATAAAGCAGCAGTACAGATCATTGTCTGCAGATGACACAGGAAGCATTACACTATCTATGAAAGATATGACTATCAAAATGTCACTTTAAATATTTTATCTGTATCACTCACCTAAAATGAAGTTGTACTGAGCCAACTGAGCATTCCTGATCTTCTTGTTCAGGGTGCAGCCTGGGTCCAGATCAACATCCGTCATCAACCCTACTCTGTGGAACTCCTTTTGTACCTGAGATTGCCAAAAGATTGTTTTTGATAACAATGTTTATGCTGGAATCAGAGCTAACAGCTACTAGTGCACAGGAAATAGCAAGCAGAACGTACTCTCTGGGCGTACTCATCACAAGTAGGTCCTATAGGAACCACCATCACCTGACGAGGGGATAGCCACAGTGGCCTGTGGGAAACAAAAGCAGAAGAATCTGGTATGCGCATATATGGTGTGTGACTAAACACTATAGGGTTGAGAAACCCCTTTCTAAGCCGTACCACTTTCCCCCGTAATTTTCAGTCAGGATGGCGATCATGCGTTCCACTGAACCCAGGATCGCTCGGTGGATGATCACAGGTCTCTTCTTGTCATCACCATCATGGCTGAAGAGAGACAAAGCTTGGGTTACAAAATCAACAACACAAGGAGTGTAGTAATTAAATATAACCACAAAATGTCACTGTTGTACAGGGAACAGAAATTGCTTTGGATGCAATTTTTTCTTTTTACTTTTTTTTTTTTTTATTGTATCGTTTTCTTGAGTAAACATACCTCACAAATGTAAGATTGAAGCGAATAGGCAACTGGAAGTCTAGCTGAATGGTGGCACATTGGTGATACCTGCCGATGGCGTCCTTTATTTGAATATCAATCTGAAAAATCCCAAAATAAAATACATTTTTGAGTGCGAAGTCATTTACGTATTTTATATTATGCTTTATTTATTCAGCTGTACCTTTGGTCCATAGAAAGCTCCATCACCAGGATTCAGAACCCATTTCTCTCCGAAAGCATTCAGGCTGTTCTCCAGTTGCTAAAACAATGAAAATGAACAATGAAAAACAAGTCAAACTAGACAAGATATGCATGATTTAATTCTTACCGACCCAAACATTTGATGCATGTGCATTGATTTGCAAATGTTTTTTTTGGTGTTCTCGGAACGTGCCCAATTTTACCTTCTCAGCCTGGTCCCATACTTCAGGTTCTCCTAGGAACTTCTCTGGCCTGGTGGAAAGATTCAATTTGAAGGTGAAGCCAAACACATCATACACTGTGCGTAGGAAGTCCAAGCAACCCTTTATCTCAGACTCAATCTGTTAGATAGGAAAACAGATAAGGAGGTAAGATGAGCAGAATATTGACCTCGTAAATGCAATTCAAACAAACAAATCATTAATATAGTCATGATGGAATTTTTTTTTAAGTAACTTGCTTGGTCCATAGAGCAGAAGATGTGTGCGTCATCTTGTTGGAAACGTCTGACTCTGGTCAGGCCAGTGAGAGCTCCAGACAACTCGTTACGGTGCAAGACCCCAAAATCAGCCAAACGCAAAGGCAGTTCCCTCCAAGAGCGTGGCCGGTTGTCAAACATCAGACTGGCAAATAAGAAACATGCTTACATAATGAAAGTTATCCTTGCTTAACCTTTGGCATTCAAGAATACTACGAATGCCTGTTACAATGAACCACACTTCAAAACTTCTGTTGCAGTAAATGCAGAAAGATTTTGTACCAGTGTCCAGGGCAGTTCATGGGTTTGAGAGCAAAGATCTCCTTCTCCACCTCAAAGGAGAACATGTTTTCGCTGTAATGCTGCCAGTGTCCTGAGGTTTGCCATAGTTTGCTGTTGTAGATGTTCGGTGTGACCACCTCCTGGAATCCCCTCTTTCTGTATTCACTCTACATAATAAAATGTAGAAGTGAAAATGCATAAATATTCAAGTGGCTGGCTTGCAATCATTAACGGGGTCCTTGAAGTGGACCAACCTATCCATTACATGGTCTACTGAACCATGACATCCATAAAATGCAATTTAGCATATCCTAATAGACTCTCTGCAAACCCTGCTCCACATCACACCCTTGTTTTGTCAGCTATTGTAATTTTTTTAATGGATGATATTGCCACTATAGTAACAGAATGAACTATGAATTGAAAATGGAGGGAAACTCACTCTAATAAACTCGATCAGCGTGTTATAGATGTAGGCTCCTTTAGGCAAAAAGAAACAGCTACCCGGGCTCAGGTCATGAAAGAAAAACAAGTCTTGCTCCTGGAAAGATAAAAGGGGGAAGAGAGAGAGAGCGGGTGTAAAACATTAAAGGTGAGAGAAACAATTAATATACAAGTCAGAAATCTAAACGAGAATACAGGATACAAAAGGAGAAAAAAAGAGAAAGAAAGACAAAACAAAATAGGACAAATGGCTGATTATACTCTAGCTTTTGTGGTGAGAAAGTGTTCCCTGTGCACCCATCAGTATGCCCATGAACAGATGGCACATTAAGGAGACAGACATCTGCCTTGTTTATGGGCACAGTCCCTGTGCTCTCCCCACCAAGCCCACCTATCAGACCAGTCTTCACTCACCACAGATTCAAGACTCCCTACACAGTGCATCAAATGAGACGCTGGCAGAGTCATTAGCACATCGAAGTGTCCACATGTCCTCCAGTGTGAGCAGTTTTGTCCCCCAAATGTTCAGTGGAAAGTGGCTGTTTTGTATTAATTTGCACACTGCTGACTTTTTTTAATTAATTATTTCCAGTTGCACAGATGCGCCTACATGTTGCTGCTGTTTAATTACACTACCATTCAAAAGTTGGTGAGGAGTAAGAATGGTAGCGAGTGAAAGACCTCTTTTATTAAGACTTTTTTTTACGAGACAGTATTGTGCACCATTAGTATATTTAATTCCTGCCATCAAAGTATTTAAATAAGGTATGATTTACATAATCCATAGACAAGGATTACCACCGACGTGGCATTTTGCGTATTCTTCAGTGCAATTGTATAAATACTTTTTTTCCCCGTGTTTTTAATGATGTGCTGCCCCCTGCATATTTCATATACCTTTCTGGCTTATCTGTAAACAGTACCTGCATTTGTAGTAAAATGGTTTATAGTAGAAATATATCAGATGAGTGGTTGGCTTTGATCACGTATGTATGCAAATTTTCACACATCTGCACATACCCTTCCTAGTTTGCGATGATCCCTGTTTTTGGCTTCTTCCTGGAATTTCTCCCATTCTTTCAGCATTTTAGGATCAGGGAAAGAAATGCCATAGATCCTTTGGAGGCTCTCCATGTCAGCTTTGCCCTCCCAATACGTAGAAGAATTCTGTGATGTACATCGTATACATTATTTGGGATTATTCATCAGGCTTTAGAGATAATATGACTGTTTAAAGATTCTGCAAGGATAATGGGGAAAAATTAAGGAAAGGGCTGTATTGTGCACCTTGTGGATCTTCAAGGCCTTGATCTTTCCTGTATGTCTTACATGAGGCCCTCTGCACAGATCAATCAAAGGTCCACACCTGCAGAACCAACAGTAATGTGTAAATAAACTAAAGTATAAATACACTGTATATTCACTACCATATTAATCCTGCTATCATGTGCTTGAGAATTTAAAGCGGCAGACGCACTTGATCTTATAATAAGCAGACGATATCATTAGCCGGTGTGAATGCAAATATAATTATCGTTATCGTGCTTGGTGTGTGAACAGGCCTTAATACTGCTTTAAATTATTGTTTTCCCCCCAAATAATGTAAACCTTTTGTTTTTCTGAGCATTAATCGCTTAAAGGAATAGTTAAAAAATTAAAATTACGTCATATTTTATTCACCCCCCCAAGTCATCCTACGTGTATATGACTTTCTTCTTTCAGACGAACAGCCAACCACTTTTTAAAAAATGTATCCTGACTCTTGCAAGCTCGGTAATGCTGGTGGATAGCAGTCTTTATGCGTCTTAGCTGACCTCTGACTCGAAGTATGATGCAGCTCATGTCATTCGCAGTCAGAAGTCAGACAAGAGGCGCGCTCGCTATAATGGCCGCTATCCACCAGCATTACTGAGTCAGGATACATTTTTTCAAACTCATACTGTGTTGTCTGGAAGAAGAAAGTCATGAATGCCTAGGATGGCTTGGGTGTGAGTAAAAAAAAAAAATTACAGTAATTCTTATTTTTGGGTGAAGTACTCCTTTAACAAAAAGCATACCTGTAAACAGTAGTTGTTGGGGTGGTAACCTTTTCATTTAGGATCCTGCACTTGAACTTGTTGTACTAGAAGAAAGACAGAAGTAGATTTCACTGGTCTGACACTCAAGTGTTAAGTGTTAATTCACAGCATGAGCCTATATTCCTAGTTCTTAGAAAGGAAGCACCTACCTTGAACATCTCCAACAGAGTCTCCTTCTTTACCTCCAGCCTCTCAAAGGGCTGCTTCTCTTTGATTATCTTCTTGCACAAGTTCTCCAAACAGGGAAAATCGTTACTCGATACACCTCTGAGAACCGGCAGGCGAGGAAAAGAGAGGAAAGAAAAAGTAAAGAACACAAAGGTGCACAGGTTTCATTCAAAAAAACAAGCTCTTATAAACTAAAAATAATAAAAAAAATAGTGTAAAGAATTACAAAATCTCTCACAGATGTCACCAATGAAAGAAACTTTGGTCTTCTAACTACGACAAAACAATACATTTTCAGACTAATAAATAAGGTAGAGCTTGACAGTGATATTATCAAAATGAATACATTTGCATATATTGGCTTTCAACAAGTAAACTACAGCATTTATTATGCTTTTTCCATCTTATCTAAAGCCACTGCACTGGTCCTGGTCAAACTAAAGGTCATGTCATTGTTAAAAGGAATGAAAACTCATCAACAAAAAGGACTAAATGTTTTATTTCTTGTCCAGCTACTTAGCATAATTTCTAACCACAAAAGAATTAATTTGACTTTCATGCTCTGGCCGACAGTTTTAAACAATAGATGGTAAACGGACAGAATAGTGACTTGAATTAGCATGGATGACAACAGTCATGTGAAGCATGAATTTATTATTTGATGCCAATAATCTGCCCTGTAACACAACAGCCCCCTCCAACAACAACAACAGAGAATATGTCTGACTTACTCATTTTCAAGAAACATATCATAGTAAAAGCCATTCTCAATGGGCGGCCCATAACAAAGACATCCTCCGTAGACTCGCTCCATGGCCTCTCCCATTATGTGGGCACTGGAGTGCCAATACACCTGAAAAATTGTTTTGTATTATTTTTTTTTTTATATGTGAACATACACACTTTCAATCATCTATACAGTAAATGTATTCATACAATAGATTTCCTCTAGTGAACTACTTCACATGTGGTGGGGTCACTGCTATTGTGGATTAAAATGAATAACGCAAATGCAAACATAAGAAAAAAAAAACCTCTAAACTTACTGCTTGTGCCTCTTCATCGTCAAACTTGAGAAAGACTAGACTGCAGTCCTCCTCTAAGGGCCTGTCTAGATCCCATACCAAATTGTTCACTTTGGAGATCACGGTGTTATCAGCAAGGCCTTGGCTGTTAAGTAAAACAAATTATAAGGTCATACATCATGATTACAAGTTATTGCTTGATTTGGAAGCGTCACACAACTAAGCAACAAACTAAGAAAACACTTTTTTTTGTGTCTTTCAATGAAAGGGAGAAATTTTAAGGTAAACTTCTATAAAATAATTCACACATTATTTTTGTTGTGTTTTTTTTTTTGCTTTTCACCTAGTATAGCTTTCTAATATACCTGAAAGCTTACACTATAAACATAGACAGACTCCTTATGTCTCTCTCTAGTAGTTTGCCTTGGATAAAAAAAATTAAATAAAAGATAACCGTAAATGTTGTTTACTGTACCTATTGTCCCACCCCAATAGTTCTATGCCACATCATTCACACAAACAGAACAATGTTTTGACTGCATTATGAAACCTCTTGACTATATACATACTTCAAAATAAAAGTTCAACCAATCTTTCACAGGTATCATTGCAAACTATGTCATTGGTTCAAGCAAGAGTTAACAACATCAGAGATTGTTTAGACAGTCACTAACCTGATGCCACAGGCAACCTGGTAAGGTGTGGTCTTCCAGGATTCCCCATCTACTACTTTTCCATCAGGCAGTGTGATCT
This sequence comes from Enteromius unitaeniatus, assembly GCA_032359435.1. Lineage (NCBI taxonomy): Eukaryota > Metazoa > Chordata > Actinopteri > Cypriniformes > Cyprinidae > Enteromius > Enteromius unitaeniatus. The sequence goes on along the minus strand of JAUMHI010000040.1, from coordinate 11,810,875 downwards.
TGATGGGCTTGCTGCCTTTCGCTGCTTTCTCAGACAGCAAGGCATCATGTTCTGCCTTTAGCTTGCTATAAATGGACAGACGCTCATCAATGTACTCTGGTAGAGGATTCAACTATATAGAAGAAAAGAAAATAACATAACAAAAAATTATTTATCACATAACCACTGTCAATTGTTTCAGTGGTCCTTCAAAAGATCATGTATTGCAAATAATAACAGTATATACTGTACAGTTTTTAAGTTATGAACCAAGCAAGCCCATTTTTTTCTAGAAATCAATTCAGAACTGCACATATACCGACTATTTTCAGTTGGACAACTATCCACATGCTTCACAATGCGCTTATTAGTTTATACAGAGGCCTGGATTTTTTAAGTCCTCTGTAGAATAAGCAAATGCTGCTATACACTGCAATGTCCTACACAACACAGCAACAGAATAATACCAGAACAAACCTCAGCCCTGCCTCCAGCGTCTCCACCAGCATTCTTGTTTTTCTTCTTTCCTCCTTCTTTGCTATTCTGAAAGAAAGGGCGCGACGTTCATTGGTTATTACTTTCAACTGTCAATTATTTGCTGATGTCAACAAAGAAAATAGTTCAATCTTGTCACTCCACCCGGTGTAAAGTGATCCAGAAACAAAACCTGCAAACTTATGAATAAACAGAACATATATATGCACATTGTCAGACAAATAAAGAGAACAACTCATTACAAAGGTCTAAAAAAAGTTAAAAATAAAGCATCAAGTGTTTTGACAGCAACATGCCATGACTGCCTCTAAGGACTTCTTCACTAGCTAACGTTAGTCAGCTAACTGCATGCACATCTAATACCTTCTTCTCGTCCACTTTCAGATCCTTCATTTGTTCGGTAACGCTCTCATCCGCCATAATTAGACACAAATATCACAAGCACGAACAGGTAACACGAACCACCAGTTTTGTACAGTCTTTATTCTGGACCCCGGCACACACGTTTCCCGGATACTGCGGGGAAGCAATTGCTGATGCAACAATGTGATGACTTTAAAACGCTGTCCGTGATTGGTGATTCACTGTGATTGACGTAAGTATAAACCAATCATCAGGCAGAATATTCGCAGAATGGCGCAGTAAGATGATGCAACCCTAAAGACACGCTATAAAAGGTAACGTAACGCAGGCTTTTACTGTATATATGTATGTAATGTTATTGGTAATCATTATCTGATTTTTTGGTCAAGTTAACAACGCGAAGATTTCTTCAGCAAAAATAAAAGTTTTATTCGCGTCTGTGGGACTCCGCGTCCAACGTAAAATAAAGGGGTTCAATTCGAGAAGCTGTATAAGAGCACTGCTTTCTAGTGGCACCTAGCGGACCGAAACGAGAAGCGCAACTATTAATAATAACTTAATATGGCACAGTGGTATAGAAACAGCACCTCGGAGGGTACTTATAGAAAAGGCATTTGTTTACATTGAGTATTTATAGCGAACCTGCTGGGTACAACACATTATTTACTTCTAACTACTACTTCTGCTTCTAACTTAGCGTATTATTTAGAAGCAAGGCTCTTGAACTGAAAGCCCTTGTGGACTGGAAAGCATATACTGTATTTTATCAAATGGAAGTAGAGGTGTTTGTGAACCTGAAAAAGGATCATTAGTAATACCACGGGTTTTATTTATGATCAGGATTTACTGTAACATTGACATTTTTTATGCACTTTTTTTTATTTCTCTCCTTTACACCAAAGTGGGTGCTAAGTTAAGTTTCCTATTAATTTTTTCTTCTTTTGAAGTTTTCGATCATAATTTTCAGAGCTTCAGCTCAGCAACATAGTGCCAATATAGTTTTTATTTTATTATTATTATTATTATTATTATTATTATTATTATTTTAATTCACATGCTGGTCAGAGCCCTAGTGTCAATGTTATCGCTGTGTAATAGCAGGGCATGTAAATTTGCTTCATACTCCATTGAGGAGGATTTACATATTCATTTAGGAAATCTAATTGTTTAGCATGCCCAAACAAAGCCTATAAACTCAAGGGTGTTTTGGACTTTGAATGCCAGTGTAAATAAGCCCCATGGACATTGGTGCAACGGTTGGAAATCGCAGAACCGTGTCATCCACAATCTTTGCCTGCTTGAATGCGCAGCTGTATCTTTTTTTTTTCCCTTTTCAGTGCTTAAAATTTTATGCTGCTTCATTTTTTAAAACTGTTTTTGAGGACATCTGTCACGTCCACCTACTCTCATGCATTTTTGAACCATGAACCAAGATAACATAAAACAGAAAGAGAACGATAGTACTGAAAGCAATAATCCTGAAAGTCCATTTTGCAGGTTTTTTTTCAGAGCTTTACTTTATAGCATCAAGTAAGCCCATTGAACTGAATGTGCGACTGCAAAAAAGTGAGGTCAAAGTCAGGTCAGGTTTCATGACCTTACACTTGTTAAAGAAGAGGAGTCTAGTGTCAGACTGACCCGAGGGTCTCTTATAGATATTTTGTAATTTCATGGTCCAGAAAGTGTGTTTTGAGGCCACAACACTGTAGTTCACTCAGTTCACCTAAAAGAATTTAACCTATGCTTCATGTTACTTAGATGAAAGGGTTGTAAATAATTATTTTCCTTTAAATGACTCCTTAGGTAAATATTGAGACTATACTAATGAAACACTATCATCAATATTCTGGCTACTACTATAATGACGCATAGACTGAAATATGGAGTTTATTTAATAATATAGACCTACTAAAAAACAAATCATTAAATACATTTTAAAAATAGCATCCGGAAAAGGTCAAGGACATGTCTAACCTACATTTTTAAGTCTAGAAAGAAACACTTTCTCAAGGAGACATGAATATTGTCTGGATTATCCTCCTCTTGTTTGTTTAATTCCACGCGTTTGCCATTTACAAGCAGGCCAAGTGGAACAGGTGACTCAAATGAATTTCGTATAGTGACAAAGGGTCTGTATCTACGCTTTAAAACTGCTTCTCTCAAAGGATAGGCCAATGGCTTATGCAAATTCATCCTGTGCATGTCAGTAATTTATTCTAGGGGAGTCACGCAGGCTTCAAACCATCCACTGGCCTTAGAGAAAACGCTTCTGAGATGTAGGGAAGAAAAAAATAAAAAGACAACAACAAATTTGTGTGCAGAGGATTATTTCTTATAATGCGATGTCCTTATGGTAATTGTGCAACTGCTTGAACTGTAGTTTTTTTTAATTGATTCTTACGGTCTGACTCTTTAATGGTAATATGTTCTCTTATGGTTGTGCGGGGAGTTTGTATGGTTGTGTCGTCTTAAATTCGACCCCAAGGTAACTTAAAGGGATGGATTTTAAACATTAATGAATCTTGGGGAGCTTAGATACAGTTTCTTTACCGAGTTGCTGTTCTGAAGAGAATTTCTACAGAGGTTAAATTGTACATTTAAAAAAAAATCTTATTCCATCACATTATCCATCAAAGAATGGCCTCTCCCAAACTCAGTCCGATAATCTACAAAGAACAAGCGACTCCCAAGAAAGTGCCCTAATCGATCATTCGTAGTGTTTTCCATTAGTTTGCACGCAGAAGAGCGGGGCTGTCAGTCTGTGTGAGATGTCGAGTGGAAAAGATTGTTCCCACAGGATCTCAACTCGTATATCCAGCCCAAAGGGTCTTTCCTTGAGAGCCAGCAGTAATTCTGTCGACCGTCTTTGCAGCCGGTTGTTGCACTCTTTCTTTTGTATAGCCTTGACTTGAGCATTAGCTTTAAAGCTGTCTCCATAATCACAGGTCACTGGTTTCGTATCCACACACTTACCATATTCCTGAGGCATGTCTCTTACTCTCTGAGCTCCGTGATGTTGACAGCTGTAATGACAGTGACAGTTTCATGTGAGAGGTGGTGCAGTGAACCCACTGTAACTGTCAGACCAGCCGACACTCCCAGGAGCATTCAAACAAATCTTCAAGATAAACTTTAGGAACACTTCATAATAACTTTTCATATGCACTAACTGTGTACGTTTATTTAAGTTGAAAGAAATGAATAAGCAAGGATGCATTCAATTGTTTAAAACTGAAAGTAAACAGTATGTTTTTTTCTACCTTATAAAGCATGACCAAACCTACAACAGTTCAAACCCTTATGCACATACTGTAATGTGGGCATGTGTTAAAATATGAAAAATACTGGATGGCTTTCAGCTCTGTTGATTTTTCACTTATTTTCCACACTCCTAAACAGACATGCGCTCTTAAACAGATATAAAAACATTCACAAACCACCAAAAAAGTGCATGCGCACACACACACACACACACACACACAGAGAGAAGCTGTTCATTGTGTTCACAGTGTCTGTTTACACTGAATGCAAATAGCTAAGTTTGTTGGCAAAGGCTGCTTTCAGTAACCCCACCCAGTATTGCTCAGATATTTACCTTTTGTACAAATAGCATATTACTTCTGTTTATACTTTGTGTGTACAGCGTCTGCTACTGTTTACAGTACACTCAGCTATCTTTCTTTACACTTAGTGCAACTAGATGCAGTCTTTAGCAAATTGTTAATGCAATTTTCATGAAAACATTTCATTTTATGATTTTTGACAAATATAAGTAGTGAGACCAGAAGAAGCCTGGAAGCCTATAGACCAGTGAAGGTAACAAAAGAGAGAGCACATACGTTTATACGAAGTCTCTTTTGAGACGCTGTAAGGCTTTTATATAGAATATGTTTAGATTTATTTACTATAAGGTGAGTTAAATTATACATTAATTATACATAGCTTAATTAAACACAAACAATGATGCATTCTCTTGACGTTTAGAACAAACTCACAGAATATTCCCTATACAGGGTGTGTCGTTTTCCACAGTGGTATTTAGCATTCTGGCTGTGTATTCGCTTAATAGTGACATGATTAGAAGTTCATTGAATTTGCAATAACAGCAGGCTTGTTGTTTCAGGCCTACCAGGTACCTGTCCTTGTAATTTGGCTATAATGTGATCCGTGTACATTACTTGAAGTTGCAATGTTGTGCAAAGTGCAAATAACTGGCTCATGGCTTGTCTAATCGAATAGTGTTTGTCTTAAAATGTATTTAATACCTGACTATGAATATTAATGTCTTCATCTGTCCCAAAGGTTAATAAGTGCAAATATTCGTGAAAGCGTGACAAGCAGAGAATCGTTCTGTGACGCATATAATCTTAATTAACGAGATGAAAGAACGGATCTGAAAATCTGGTCAGGTTTGAAAAATTGTGACATTCAATTTCATGTACCAATACTCATTTAAAAATGCTAACAGTGACTTTCCAGCTAGGGTCAACATCGATAATGTTTAACAAAATCATTATGCATTCTCTAAACACGCATAGGCAGCAGCGCAGTTCTCATTACTCTCCTGAGCAATAACAAGAATGAACTCCACACCATCTCAGAGGGAATAAGGGGAGCTAAGATAGAGTATTAAAGCAAGGATGAATGCAAGAGAGAAAGCCCCTGGCTATCCCAGCCCCCCCGCCGCTCCTGACATGAAAACTCCTCGCTGAATAATGAGCTTCTCCATTCTGGCAAATCCCTGCATTTGAGACTGGTGCTGCTGTGTTTTGTGTGCACTGCTGTACTATGTGATCGCTTCTCTGAGCTGAGCCATTTATGCATATTTTGCTTGGTGTTGCCATCGCCGGTTAGGATTAACTGCCTGTGATAAATGTGCCATCTGCACAGTCTAGAGAGCATTGTTTTAGTTTAGTTTGCTGGGTGTTCTCTAGACTGCTGTTTATTAATAACAGTAGCATTTTAAGTCGTTTTTGTTGAATCAATATATGCTGCTGTTTCTTGAGTATGTTCAGCAATGACATGGAAAGGTCAATCTGACAAATCTGCTTAGAAATAAACACAAAAACTGCCCAGAATTGATCAAACATGTGCTGAAAAGCCCAATGAGTAAAGTTAACAATTTTCAGTTACGTAAACAAGTGACAAAAAAACTAGAAATAAGTAAAAAAAAAATACTCAATTTCTTTTGCAGGTTTTGCATGCACTTTTTCATGTTAAATGTAAGGAATTGTTTTATATGATAAATGGCAAGTGGGAGAGAAAAGGAAGGCTGCCCGCAGTTGGAGGATGCGCCAGCGTCGTATAAATCTGGTGTGTGGGTACATTTTGGATTTCATGTTACCTATTAGAGGATGGATACCCGACCCGAGCCCGACGGTTTATTTAGAAAGAATGCTCGGGTTCTGGTCAGCTCGGTCACATCAGCGTGAATGTGCATCTGTGTTATAAAGGCGCTTTTTGCCCTCAAGTGGAATGAACACAATGAAATTAAGTTGCGACGACATGTTCAGCAAGTGTACTTTTTTCCCTTGTGAAAAATAAATATACTTAAATGTACTTGAAATGCATTTATTTCATACTAAGTACATATTTACATATTTATGTGCTTAATAAAATACCCCATAATTGGTAACTAGTATACTTAAAGTTTGCTGAATTGGAACAATTAATTATGTACTTAATGCAATTTAACTGTGAAGATGTAGTGCTAAAGTTCAATTAAAGATCTGCTGAAGTATAAATAGGCCTACTTGATTGTGATAAAGGGCAACTATTGCAGGTATATTTAAAATATCTTGCATTTAAAGACCAATATTATTCAAAGATCATGCAATGTTTGTTTAGAGCTGGGGCTAAACTTTGCAGAACAGTCGATTGCCAGGAGAATGCTGTTAAATTTACAGAGGGCTGCACCTAATGTCTTTCTTGTGTCTGGATCATGACTTAGTGACTTTCTTTCAGGTAGTGCTGATATAGGACACTATGGTCTATAAGGGCCATATGTTCTGCTTTCTGTCATTTTCTCCTTGTTTCTTCCCTTTGCTGTTTCCCCTTTGTTTGTTTTCATCTGTCTTTCTCTCCAGGGAGCATCACAATCAGCAGTGGATGATGGGATACGAGGCCCTGAAGCAACTAAAGCATTCCAAACACCTGCCAAACCACACACATACATACTGTCCAACTTCTTCCTCATTCTCCAACACACTCTTGCAGAGGTAGCCCTGAATCCCCAATGTGCTTGTTTTGTATTTGTCAGCAGAAACAGGTCTGCCAATGCCCTCTGTTCAAATCCAGCGGTACATGCTCAGCCTTTAAATATCTCACCAAGGACCGTGGGTGCTGTGCACTTTGGATGCAAATGAACGAATTACAGTGACAGGATGGGATTGTGTAGGGCTGGCAACCTTGTGTCTCACCTTGTGGTGAGAGCAGGGACTGTATCTGTAACTGTCATCACAGCAGGACAGATCAATCCATATAGCTCAGCATGTGCAGTTCTGGTGTCAGGCCTGATGAACCCGCGACCTTCCTTTAAGCAGAGAGGAAAGGAGGAGATGAACGAAAGGGTGGAGGAAGGCTGTCTAGGCGTAAAGAGAAATGAATCTGACACCTGCTGTGAAATGTCATTTCCAGAGTTGGTTGTCTAAAACTTGAGATTCAAAAATGTGTTTTTGCTCCAAAATACATTATCTCACTGGCATCTCAGTTCATCATTTAACATTTGTCATTGGGAACCCCTACTGTCCAAAAGTTGCCTTTAAGCTTTTGGCCAAAGTTGGCTCAAGCACATAACTTGCATTTGAGAAAGAGAGGGTAATTTAATTTGCACCTAATATTTCCCCTTGATAGAATAATTCCCCAAAAATTTAAGTTGTGCATCATTTACTTGGTTTCAAACTTGACTTGAACTTTCTTTCTTCTGTGGAACATAAAAGAAGATACAGATTCAAAATGACTTCCAGGGGTGAAAAGCAGTATGTGAGCCTAGGGCTGTTTGATTATGACAAAATCTCAATTGCTGATTATTCCCTTGTGTTTTAATTGTAATTCTGATTATAAAAATGTACACTAGATGATGTTTGAAGCGACTGTTTGCAATATTCTTACATGAACATAAACAAGCTAAAAACAGTTTTCCATGTATAGCCTCAAATATCAATTATACATTGGATTGGTTTATTCTATAATTAATAAAAAAAAAAAAAACTATGAATGGTATTATGTTATACTAAAATAAAACCCCTTAAGATAACCTGTAGGGAAAAAAAACAACTTAAGCACACAAAAGTGGACTTTGAACTATTACATAATTGTGGCATCCGTAACTGTATAACTATAACCCTTTTAATTAGAAAATCAATTAATTGTGCAGCCCTAATGTGAGCCAAGTATGTCCGAACTCATAGTATTCATAAAATATGCCTAGATGATTAACTACTTCTAGCAAGATTCTAAAATTTGCATTTGATGGACATGAGGCCATCCGGGATGATTTGTTAATGGCAGGGAAGAAATATAGCTGATAGGTCAAGTGAAAGTCACAGCATGGAGGAAATGTCATTACTTTTACATACATATAGTAGAGCATACTTTTTTAATGGTTGTGAAGAAGGTTCCAAAGTAAATGTAATCTTTTTTTGTTTTACGTTTTCTTGGTCTATATAAGCTACACAGAAGGTCTGTGTGGTTCCTTGTTGTTTTGGACACCACTGACTGTCACTGTATGTGCAAAAACTGTTGATTCATTCTACAAAATACCATCTTTTGTATTCCGTAGATGAAAAAACAGTTTGAACAACATGAGGGTAAACGAAGACTAAATGTTCATTTTTAGTTGAACTATCACTTTAAATTAAAAAGGCTCCTGAGAGTTAACAGCAGGTGTCAGTAAAACCACTCGAGATGTGTTTGTGTATTTCTCTACACACAAAAACAAATTTTGTAAATAAATGGACCACAAAATATCACTACAAGTTTTGGTTGAACAAAATGTATGTCTTTGCCAATGACCATCTGTCTTTACTCGCTGTGGAAGTGCTCTGAACAGTCTGATTTGTACAGAGTTTTGAATAATTGTTAGTGGGGGAAAAAATGTAAACCGTAATTAATATGACATTCTTGGAAAAAAATTATACAAAAAATATTTTAATGAGAAATTGAATAAGAAAATATGAATAATTCAAGGGATTTCAAGGTCATTAATCAATATGACACTGACCATGTGAACCACTTTGAACAAAGTCGGACCTCCACAAAAATGGATGAATATCATAAATAATTTTAAAAAAAATAAATAAATAAATGCAAAATAACAGTATCTTTGCTAGTGGTCTTGGAGCTTTGGACCTTTTTTTTTCATGAAACATTGAAAAAAACATGTCAATAAATTAAATATTTTTATAAACCTAGAAATTTGCTGCTGGAACATTGAAGATATCATTAATTCACACACTTTCTTGAACACTTTGTATCTCTACTCTTATTATTCTGCAACGCCTCCAATCCACAAATATCTTACCCTCGTGAATTTTACATCCATGCTGAAAGCATCATTCTCAATGCTTGATTGTACTGATGGTGTCCAGTTGTCTTCCCATACTGTAGCCTTGTTAGTCCTTTATGACATCTGGCAAAGATTGGTGTTCTGAAAAGCTGAAAATAACAAGCTAGCCATTCTTTTTTACTTATTCAGTCCAGTGAGTGTGCAGCTTCACTCCCACTAAGACTGTCAGTGTGAGCTGTCAGCATACATTCTCTAAGTTTTTGTAAGCTCTGCGGTGTGTGCCGCTTTTTGACTATTTGAAATTCAGCAATGCAATTTCAATCAACCTCGGGGACACAAATATAGACAGCGAGTTAGTCAAACACAAGGCTCAGTAAACAAAACATGCTGGGTTTCTTAGTTTCTTTTTTTTTTTTTTCTTCTTCTTCTTCTTTTCATTTCATTAAGAAGTGAGGATAATTATGACCAACTCAGAAAAATGGCAATTAGTCAGCTATATTTGTGACTATGCAAAGTTTTATTAGAAATTGATTATTGCGAGATGCGAATGTACTTACATTAAACATATTTAATTCTTTTAACAAATCCTGCAGAATTTAAAATAGATTTAAATAAATAGATTCTGAAATGGCGAAACACCATGTTGATTTGTTAGTAAATCTCATGTAATTGTCATCACGCATTTTTATAACAAAATATGTAAATTATATTAAATTATTGGGTTATTTAAATATGTGGTCTGATTATAAACAAGAGCTAAATAAACAACTCATTATAAGTAACATTTAAATAATAGCAATCTTTCTCATTTACTCTAATTATAATAAAATGTTCCATCAATCAGTTCAGCAAAGAATATTTTAATAAATCAATCTCTTTAAAACTACTTTTTAGTCAGATTGTGTGTGTTTGAACTCCTTATCAAGCCATTTTGATAAAGAAATTCCTTTGGCTCAGGTGTATTCTTCAGATTTCCATTACAGCTTCTTGACAGCTTAGTGTCAGAGATTAATAATAGAGCCAAAGTTGTGACAGGTCTTAATTATTCAGACTTCAGATGCAGGAAACAGACTGGCTGATAAACATAAGCCACAGTTTTCAAATTGTTTAAACTTTCTATGAAATGAACAAAGGTAGTTCTGCCATATAATCCTAAAAGTCACATAAAGATGATAACATCTCTATGGTGCTTCAAAAGTAGATAATCAACACGTTTAATGGCTTCATCTCCAACTGGGCATATTGTGTCTTGACCTGATTTCTTTTCTCAGTTTTTTTTTCTGAAAGTGTTTAGTCTGGAGAGCAATAGTTTGCTTGAAACAGCAATCAATCTACAATTCAAAAGCCATTCAAATATATTGCAGTGGTATTGATTACTTTAGAGCCCTTCAATTCTTCAGCATAAGACTTGTTGTTTAAAACCTGAGTTGCACTAATTGGCTGTATTGTGCTGAGGCTCTAAATGTTTCACCCTTTAATAGCTGCCATCAATATGTCAAGCAGAAGAGCCTTTTGACATGAACTGTCAAAAATACAATTAGTACTTTCTCCATTTTGGATTTTTGCAGTCCTCAAACAACTTTAAATGTGCATCAACATATCCTGCTGTTGGATTTAAAAGAGATGTCTATAATAACATCTCACAAAAGTGTCTAAGAAGTTTCAATTTTTTCATATTTTGTTTTTTCTGGACAGATGTACCACTTTCCACTTACAGCAACTCTTTATTTTTTGGCAATGATGTGGTACAATTTGTCGAAACAAAAGCCTACATCTGGTTGATCTGTTTTGCTTTTCAAATCACCAATGAGACAGGCTTGAAATATATTTGCCATTTTGGTACTCTTGGAGCGCTGGTAATGAGAGCAGTTTGAAAGCCCCACTGTGGGAACTTTTTATTATAATTTTTTTTGTAGAATGAAATGAAATTGCTTTAAAATGTAGAGTAATGAAAGTTTTAATCATAATCACATCTTGCTCAAACCCTCACTTTTTATGACATGACATAATATGAATATTGAATATGACATAAAAGTAACTAATCTTAGGAAGGAAAAAATGCATTTGAACAAAAATAGCAAACCAGCCAGCAGTTCTTTAGTGGATGAATGTCAGTTGCCCCCAAATTTGCAAAGGTGTACCAGCAGAGACGTTTGTCACAGCTATGTGACACTTCAAAAGTGTCAAAACATCTCCTGAACACTTGCACAGGCACATTAATATTTTTGTCACTTGCATGGACAATTTACATTCTTCGGAGTGACATGTATACATGCCTAAACACGTTTTGGGTCACTGTACATATACAGGGATCATATTAGATTCAGCACAGGGAAGGTTGATGAACTGAAAAATGAATGTACCAAGTTAAGATGACTGTGATTGTCACACATCAGTGGAATTCTTTAAGAAGCGATATTACCGCTTGGCTCAGATGTGAGCACACCATCATTAATATTCATTTGGCCATCAGTGCTGATGGCTGCAGAATTACACAGTTGATGTGTGAGAAATCTACTTTTGCCCTAACTCAAAGTGATGAATTGGAATTTGTTAATTGATTTTCTGGCTGGTCCAGTGGCCTGTACATCACATTAGGTGAAGAGTGAGACACTTTTTAATTACAGAAGCAATTGACTCAGATCTAATTCTTAATCCAGTGCGTCTAGTGCAGGTATGAGTTGAAAACAAAGTCAAACCAATTGAAAATATAGGGAGGGGGGGTGTCTACCGTATTGTATATTAATGTTTTGTTTAGTAAAATGCCAGTTTTCTGCCATATGTGCACAGCTGCTTTTAACCAAACAATGGTCTCAAGGTCAGGCAGCTGATAGCAGGTCAAATTAAACACACGTTAACGTAGATTTGTATTACTGAGCAAACAGACAGACAGATGTACAATGTGTTTTCCCACACTGGTGATGCAAACAGATTGATCTCCTCTGAAAGAAAGCTATGGAATGGCCTAATTAACCTCTAAAGTGTCATAACACCCCATTGATTGAATGTGCACAAGGCAAACTATGAAGATTTTTATATAGATTTTATGAGTGTTGAAGAACAATGACTGTTGGATATGAATGCATTGCATTTAGTGAGAAAAACACTTGTGCATCATAGCCCAGGTTTCAGTAAATGAGGACTAAAGGGAGACAAGCTGGCAGGCCAATGGATTTGGCACAAGCTCCTCTGTCAAGTGTCAAACCCTGTGGCTGCTCTCTTTGTGGCCTGTGCCTTTCACAGATGAGTGATGGAGACTGTTAACATCAGATCAGCTCACAGCAAACTCGCAGAGGTTCTGATATACTATATATATATAATTTTGTGTATATATTTTTATTTTTTATATAATTATCTACATAATTGTATGGTATATACATTCCAATTGCAATAATCATCTGGGCAAAAAAGCTTGATCTGAACATTATACAATGCGATAAGGCTAATAATAAATAATACATTAGCATTTTTCTTTCACCATTACCTTGGAGGTTTTATACCAGTCAGCTGCATTATACTTTTTTCAAAGTAAAAAAAAAAAAGTATTTTATGATTTTCCTGTTTGCTGCAGCCATAAATAATGGCTAAAATTTCAGGCGCGCTCATTTGCAGTTGTAAATTGTTTTAGTTGACATGCATGAAATTCAGCTATGAATATTCTTGGTAACATGACTGAAACACATTTTCCATTATACAAACCTAATGCATTACAATCCTCAGCTGCCGGGTGGTCTGTCTGCGGGAATGCTTCATCAGCATCACATCCGTTCAAGTTTACCCCAATACGACTCCATTTCCTTTAAGGCAAAAAAGTCTTTCATCATCGACACATATTCACCTCTGCATTCTCCATAAGGTGCACTTTCCTATTGTAACCCTTGCCAAAGCGTTTTTACTGAGCAAAGACATTGAGAGTTTAATTGCAAGGGGAAAACTGTGCTCTCCTCGGGTCTGAAAGATTAACCATTAGAGGAATTTGAGGAAATGGGAAGTGGCTAGCAGAGGGGGAAAAAATGCCACAGGGTGCCATGGATCACTTTCCTTTTAATGGCCTGGCTTCGTTAAAAGCTTTTCTCCCCCTCCTGATCGTGACTCAAAACATAATTGACCTGTAAGGCCCTTAATGAACATCACATATCACAAGCCTCTGAAATTGTAGCATCTTATCAATGAGCCAGGCAGTCTGCCGGAACAAAATGAACACTCAACAGATGCCTGCTTTGTTGAAGGTCAGGTTCCGCAAACCAAACAAGCCCTCATCATTTGATGCATTGATATTACCTGTGGAACAAACCATTAAAAAGAACACGTTTATTTGTACAGTGCCTTTTATATCTCAAGTGCTTTCTTGGGATATTAAAATGCAGAGACTGATGAAGACTATAATAGAATTCCAAGATACTGCATTTTAATAGCGCACTTAAAGTGTGTTTTACATTTATTATTATTATTATTATTATAATTACTATTAATTTTTCCCATGATAGCACTGTTGAGGAGGGCTACACTGTTTTGACATGCCGAGCTAAAACTGGAGCACAATAACCTTTCCACTTGCAGTTCTGGCAGGATTCTTACGCCGGTGTGAACTGCAAGTTTGTATTGATTGAGTGTCCAGTGCGGCAGACATGGATGCCCTTTGTGCTCTAATTAGCAAAGCCGTGAAAAATGAGCACTGCTGCAGAGCTGATAAATGCATTTGTCAGAGTCTGACATGAACTGTGTTAACAGAGCTATTTCAGCACAAAATTCTTCCCGGTAGGGTGAGGTCATGATGCTACCTACAGGGGTCAGTAACAGGGTGAGAGGAAGATAATAGGTAGCATCCTACTCTGCTGTTTGAGTGACAGGAGCTAATGCTATTTATAAGGTGTTAAAAATGCATGAAATGCTAATCTGATCAATCAAAGCTTTTAGCACACATATTTCTTATTATTTACTGTTCGTGTCTCTGGTATCTTGTTTCATGCAAGTGAAACTGGCGGCATCTTGCATGTCAATTATTGATTGAAGTGAAAAAAGCTTCACATCATTATTAATATTACTGTAGTAAGGCTGCAATTTACCTACACATTATACAACATGGCAGGCCTTCACAATAGGTGACATGGATCCCCGGCGCAGGAGTCTAATCTCATGATGGCAGAGGTGGAATCTAAACCAGCCTCCATGTTCTTTTGTGAAGATATCATGGCGTCATGTTCTGAGGCTCAAATCATTCGGCTCCACCTCAGCAAGTGTGGTTGACAGCCTGAGCTTCCAGATAAGAACTGGACAATCATTTATTTAGTGCAGCTACCTGAATAGGAGCATGAGAAATGTGTTATACCCTCACCTGGGTTTTACTGTGCTCTCTGATAAAGTAAAAATGATTTATGGAGAAAAAAAATGGGCTATTATCACAGTTGGGTATCAAACATTGTTCGTTTGTTCATGCTGATTATTTATTCACTGATATCTTTTAGAAAACAAGGAAAATAAAATGGCCACATAAATGCTCTTCTTTCAGATTTTGAATTTGTAAAGAGAAGGTGCATTGTAACTGCAACAAAGTATCCAATATTTAAATAACCACATATGAAATACAGCATTGTTATTATTTTACTGTTCGTGTAACCCAGCTTGTCACATGCACAAGCTATACCATTGGGAATTTTAAGTGACACTTTTTGCAGGTTACATTATTACACCAGAACGTTTTTATGACTTAATAGCTAAAAAAAAACACTCTGGAACACTCCAGAACAAATCAGTTTGTTGAGTCATTGATTCACTGAGTCACCGATTTGTTCAAATACATTGATTCATTCAGGAATTAAACAAGTTATGAGTGAGTCATTCATGCACCATGATATTTCTACATTTTGAGACAGTTTTGGAGGATGAGTCTTCGGACACACTAGTCACTAAGTGGTTTTGAGGTCTTATGGAAGGTAACACTTTACTGTTTCATACTCCAATGTTGTGAGTTGCTCTGTGATGCTTAGCTGTTGTTTCTGCATTGGCTTTGTATGGAATTTCCGATGGCAAATACAAAGAAAGTAACTGCCAGTAAAATTTTTAAAGCTGCGATTCAGCCATAGGTAATTCACAATAATTTGGTACAACAGTAGTTCAGCGTTGCATATATTTAATGCATCATCCACACTGATGGTATATTAATTGTTAGTAGTCTGTTTGCTGGGAGAAGGTTTGTGCTCACTCTCAGTATTGTATTCCCATTTTTCATTTGACATTTTTAGGTAAATCTACTTTAGATGGCACTGTTTGTTCTTATCGTGGAGACACATTTTTTGTTTGTGGAGGTAAATAGTTTAGGAATCAATAGGAAGGTCAATGAAGTACGAAAATAAGCGCAGTGAAGTCCGTGATAGAAATATTGATTTCATTGCATACAGCTATGAGGCACGCTCAACAGTTACATAGTGTGTCGTGAAGTTAATTATGGTGCTCTTTTGCTGAGGTGTGGGGCAAGGTGACTTTATCAATATCCTTCAGCATATTTCTCATCCGGTAAAATCGACTTCTTGTTGGGCTCTAACCCATGGTGCCTTTCGCACTGAAATGGTCCAAAAACTTTCTCTATCAATTGAAAAACAGCAATAAACATCCAAACAACAATAAATGGTTATTAAGGGTTGTTTATCCTTAAGGGAAACTGGTTAAAATTCGCATTGCTAAGTAACAGTTTGATAGACAAGTCTGTGTGATTTAGTAATTGCTTTGAGACAAAGAACTCTCCCTAAATAAAACCTGAACTGAAATTGAATGACTCTCTGAGGAAATCTCGATAGTTGCAGAATGAAAGGTGATTAACTGCTACTTAGAGGTCTACACAATCTGATTTTAAGGCTTAGAATTAGTTATGGGATGGGATTGGACAAAATCTAAGCTTTGTGACATGTAGGTGTTATGCTCACGTAGGTTGAAATACACTTGAAATGGTGTTCTTCATAAGATGTGGAAATATAGAAACAGGTAAGTGCTTCAGTCATTAATCAACACCATCTTGTCTCTGACTTCTGAACAATTTTATAATGAAACATGGACTCCAGAGTCTCATGGATTCATATGCACTGATAATCAAGATCTATCTGCAGGTTAACTTGATCAAAATGAAACTGCAGTTAGCAAGACCATACAGGGCTGGAGGAATTATTTCTGTAAAAAGGACAACCAACAATGCCAAGTTTGTTAAAAATATGTTTTATTTATGTGATTTGCTGTAGCGACAATGTCAAAGTGTCGATGAACAGAGAATGCTGTGTGTAATGGAGTGTGTGGAGTGTTGTGTTGTAGCTTGTGAAAGAATATAATACATATGTGACCTGAATGGGTCAGTGTTCTTTTTGGTATTCTACAGGGAGACTTGACATTTTCTTAGTGACTCTACAATAAAGTCAGTTTCAGAATAAAATTTACTTTGCAAAAGAAGGTTGGACCATGTCAGCACTTAACAAATGTGCTGAGACTGGAAACACAGGTGCCCGATTAGAAAAAAAAAAAAATCTAGGACGTAACTCATACTCCATCCATGCTCAATATGGCCCTCTGTATTTGGGCCACTGCTGAAGCGGGAACAAACAAAAGTTACATTTGAAAAAGGCTTGCCATCACTTTATATTTTAGTCATATGTTTTTCTGTTCTTTTTCTTTTTTTTAAGTCTCGAACATCAGCTCTGCCATCGGTGCAGCATGCCAGAATGACATTTTGTTCATTATCTTTTGGTATGCAAAACAGTATGTTACAAAAGATTTCTATTTTAAATAAGTGCTGTTTTATATATGAAAGAATCTTGAAAAGATCTGAAAGATCTTGTGACACTGAAGACTAGAGTACTGGCAGCTTTGCCATCATAGGAATAAATTACAATATATTAAAAGAAATATATATATATATATAATACAGGGTGGGCCATTTATATGGATACACCAATATATACACAATAAAATGGCCACCATGGTCACCAACCATCTTGAAAAGTTTCCCCCCTCACATATACTAATGTGCCATAAACAGGAAGTTAATTCTTCACCAACCATTCCCATTTTATTAAGGTGTATCCATATAAATGGCCCACCTTGTATTTTACAACATCACTGTTTTTAATAGTTTTAAAAATAAATGAACCCTTGGAGAGCATAAGTGACTTTAATCTCCCCAGTATGATGGAATAATGTGTCCATTTGTTTTGTATGTGATCAAATATTATTGGATAAACAGTATTTAGTTTATACAGTGGTAAGAGGAAATAGCTGACTAATACAATAATAGTCAGTAAGCACAATACATAACCAATTATGCTTTCTTCTGTCTATATAGAAGTAACATTTTATTGGTTCTGCATTAGATTATTAGACAGTCTGTCTGTCTGTATCTATACTGCTCCCTTTTTATGGAGACTTTCTCATGAATATAGCCAGAACTCAATCAAAATTTTGTGGTATCGCTCTAGTAGTTGGAAAAGTGCTGTTGAAACTGCTCCCTTTATTTTGACAGCCTGCCACCACATTAATAATGTCAGGAAAAAAACTAAGCAACCCCAATAAAAGATATTTTTAAAACATTCCAAACCTTATTAATACTTTTCTAATCCTTATTCCCCGTATGAACCAGCAGCATGGAGCTTATTCTTCTTGACTTACCATATGCATCCTCAAAAAGCTTTAGGAGCAGCAGCAGGTTGAATCAGCAGGCTTTAAACAGGCCATTCTGGGCTGTCCATGGGTTATGATATGATAAACTGCTGAGGAGGCCTTCAAGTCTATCCAATTAAGAGGAGATACAGAATCCTGACTTCAAGAACCAGAAGCAATTACAAATTCTGACAGTAGCCTATTTATTATTAGATCCACATTCATTCCCCTCATGTTATTTTTCTTCCTGCCTTCATTTAACTCATGAAATATATCTACTAAGCTACATTGTCATAGGTATAAATATATTTGCAATTGTTTGCGTCAGAAGTTTGGAATTTATGCTTCTGGCACAGGTTCGGTCAGTATTGTTGCTTTGTTTTAAAATATATGTTATTTTAAAGATTAGTGTTCTTAGGGATGTTTTTTTTTTTTTTGTAAATTTTGCCCTCATTCATTTATCTGCCAATAATTCATTTTCTTTCATTACCAGCATTACTTAGGTTGTTTTGTGCATTTAGTCATTGTTTCTTTTGTCTTTGAGACCGGCTGTTGGTGAATAGTTCCTTCTCATGTTTTCTTGTTCCTGGATTCTTGTGGTTGCTGTAAATGCTGCATTTACATCCTCATTCTTGGGACTCACATTACAACTTTTGGTTTTCTATTTGGTTTTCCAATTTACTATTTTGGTTTTCTGTTGATATTCAGTTAATTTACAAGTACAACACAGCCTTGTCACAAAATGACTATTTTAAAATATTGGGCATATGCTAAAATATAAACCCAAAGCAAGACAATCACAAAGAATTGTGCATACATGATGTTTTACAGAAATTAATGATATGCAAATAAACCTTATGTTCGAAAAACTGTAATTTTTTTTTCATGAAACTGAAGGTTTATTTTTCATTTCTTAAGTGTACAGTTGAGCGATTACATTTTTTACATCTTGGAAAAAATATGTCTGGGTTCTGTACCCCTCTGTGTTGTGTTTGTTTAACTTTTTTGTTTAGAATATAAATTAGCCTTTACATCTGCTTTATAAATGCTTTACAATGTATAACTAGTCCTCACTTTAGATGAGCTCACAAAAACAGACGTCTGGCAACTACTAAAGGCGTTATAACTACCTGACTTGATCATGATTTACAGCAGGAACATGTGTTAATAAAGCCTTTATTAACACACTGAACAACTATTATCATGTGTCTATATAATAAGATTTAATAATGTAAATTTAAATAATTTATTAATCATTTACTTAGACTTTCTAAATGGTCTTATTAAACACTGAAAACTCCTAAATAACTGGTTTGTAAATAACATAATTTTAAAAATTTGTAAACTGTTTAATAATGCATAATAATGTTAGAACAATGGTTTATAAAGGATGAAAAAAATGCTTACTAATACTTAACTAATCATTCATAGTGTGTAGTTATTATAAAGTGTTACCAAACATTTTGTTTCAGATAAACAAATACGAATGAGGAGGTTTGATTGAATCTGTTGACAATATCCTTTATGCCTTTTAATTGTGACTCTTGTAAACTACCTTTTGCTTTTTAATATAAATAGTCTTACGTATAAAGATGCAGATTATATTAACCTCATCCACTGGGATAATAATGGCATGTTTCTTATAAAAAAATAAATAAAACACCAGGCAATATCAAAAGAGACAAAACTCACAAAGGAACTGCTGCCAGACAGCAGGCCTATATCTTACAAACCACCTAACTTCAAAGTCTATTCAAACACACATAAATTTGATCAAAGAGATTGTACTCCATGGAAGCTACTTTTTTTTTCTTCTTCTTCTTCCCCCCAGTTCTCTAATGTGCTGACATTCAGGGCTGTATAAAGGTGTATTTGAATACTGCTGTAGACCTACACATGGAATAAAGTGATACCCAGAGAACAGAGGCTATAAACAAATAAAGTCATAGCCACATGAGTGACATTTAAGCCGGTCAGTATTGCTGAGATTCTCAATCTCTCGTTGTATCTTGATATGACAGCGGTTCTTCCCATCTCTGCAGGAATTTTATATTCAATTACACTCTGCATGTTTGAAAACCTTCCAGTAAATGTCAAAAAGTAAATAAGGTGGGAAGCCGTGCACCGTGATTCCCTTGAAGATGGAGATTTGGAGTCACAGGCTACTTTGAAAGGAATATTGAGGCTTATGCTCTCAGCTCCCTTCCAGGTCACTGCAACATTGAGAATCAGCACAGACCAGCCTCACTGCTTCACCCCAAGCCTTGGCCTTTGTGGACACATCTGACTTTCATAGATGAAAACAAAAAAATCTAGATTATGCCTCTATGATAATGTAGGCTATATGTGCTATAGTTTGAGAAGGAATCAGGGAAAATTAGGATTAGCTTCCACTTGACCTCCAGTAAATATTAGTATACTATAGGTTATACTAAAATACTATTATATATTATAATACTAAAGGACAGGTAGTTTTGGCTTCGTTACTTATTTAGGTTGGGCATTTTTGGCTTTTAATTGCACTGCAGAATTAACTACATGGGCTAGTTTAAACAGATGGAACAAATGTAAAAACAAATGCGAGTTGTCTCGAAACACAGTAAGTTTGACGAGCACGCCCATCAGCACGATTTGTGCGGTTTCTACCTGGCCTGAATGTCAGGACAAACAGGAAGTAGGAGATTTCTAGGTTACTAGGACCAGGGTGTTATCGACAGAGGTAAATAGACACGGGGAAAATGGCACCGAGCACTGTTAAATATAAAGTACTTCCAACCGATGTGCGAGATGAGAACGACAACGATTATACCGAAGATGAAGACGATGAAATTACCATAGATTTCCAGTCGTAAGTGACAAAATGAAAGTAAAATTTGCATGACATCTATCACGCAAAGTTAAATGTCATTTTAAGAGAATCTGCTATATTGTGAAGTGCACTGTCTCTTATGTCGTGGCTGCTGTCTTGTAGGTGCGAGAAGACAGAGCACCTGCTGTGTGCACCTTCACGTTGTAATGGGATCAAGTTCTGCTTCGTCGCGTCTCTAGCAGTGTAACGTTAGATTCCCCTATAAATATTAGCAATGTCGCGTGAACGAGTTGTGATTTTTTTTTTCTTCTTTTAACGATTTATTTAATACATAATTACTTAAAATGCTATTTTAATGCTCTCATGACAAATGTTTACAAGGAATAGTTTTAACCAGTTCACAAAATGTTTTGTTTGAAACTTGATAATCATGTCATAAAATAGCCTAGCTCTTGCAATCATATAAGTCTTAGGCTACAAAAACTTGCGAGGATTGAATTGATCCATTTCCCATCGTCTAGCCTATGCTCAAGAATTTCAGTTTACATTTCAGACAGAAGAAATGATATCAAATGCTGCCTGTTTTGTGTGTCTTAACACGGGTGTACCGGCTCAGATATGAACAACATGAGTATGACAGGATTTTCATTTTTGAGTGAACTTTTTGGGTGTCCAACTGTGACATTTATTCTTGTTACAAAAGTGATAAGCCAGCTGCTGATATACTCAGACTGATTCAGAGCAGCATCACAGAAAAGCAAAAACTCTTTTATATTTGAGCTTTGTGAATACTGCTTCTGCAGACTACACATTGTTGTTGTTCTTGAAATATGCAGGCCTTTCTTCAATCAACAAGGAAGGACAAGGAAAAGAGACACCTTTATCAGGGTCACGGTGGCTGTCGTTCTTTTGGGAATTGTTTTCGGATTTGTGATCTATGAGTGGAATTGCTATTGGCCTGGAACTGACGAGAGTCTGGACCTGTCAAATCATCAAGGCACTAACAAGACACACGATATTTCTGAGAATGAAGACCACAAACACCATCATGAACATCATCAAGATGATGGTGACCACAATGACCACGACCATGACCACAAAGACGGAGATGATCATGATCATCATCATCATGATCATGATAGTCACACTCATGAGCACAGTCAGTCACTGTACCACAATGCTGCTATCATCACAGACTCTGGCAAGTCTCCTTTCATTAATAAATATAATAAAAACTAATATGTATATTGTGGCTGAAAATCCATAAATATGTATAAAACATTTAATTTCTTCTGTGTGACATATAGCAAACTGTTCCAGTATTGGTAAGGAGCTTCTTCAGGAGAGCGGGAATGTGGTTGATGCAGGGATTGCTGCTTTACTCTGCCTAGGAGTTGTTCATCCACACACCGCTGGATTAGGTCTGTAATAGTATCATGCACTTTTCATTGCTTCACTTCTATAAATCAAATGTTTCAGTGCCACAGTCTTGGTAGGTTGAAACAAAACATAACACTTTCCATGAAGCCTGTATTTATAAGGCATTATTAGGGTAATCTTAAGTGGCAAGACAATAATGCATTGTAACACCATTTAAGTGAATGGATCGTGTTCATTGTGTGTTATACATTTTCATACTCTTAAAAACCACAAATGATGATGCACAATATTATAAAGTTGTTTATAATGCATTGTGCATTCATTATAATGCCTTAAGAATACCCTTATAACGTATTATAAATACAGGCTTCATTGAAAGTGTTACCAAACAGAAAGTACAATTCTGCGTTTAGTCAAGACAGAGACCATAAAATTGTCACTTGTCAACCACATGTTTCTGAGTACATGACAAAACCATGAACATGTGGTCTTGGATTCATCATTGACTCAAACATAGTCTTGACTTGGACTTGAATGAGTTGGTCTTGACTACAACACTGCCAGATTTATTAACGTTCATAATTGATTTTGTGATTTATTATTGATTTCTAGCTCTTTCTGCTGCATGATGTAATTTCCAGAAATGTGCAGTTTTAACTTTTAACTTGCAATATTGAGTGAAATTTTCAAAAATACCATGAGCAAGTTTTGTTAAAGTTTTATGCATTTCAAACGTTTTTTAGCAAGTTGTTTTTAAGACCATCTCTTGAGATGTAAAATAATTTTTATGAAAGGTTATAGAAAATAAGCTTGAAAAAAGGCTATTAGCAACAAAAAATCACTCCTACATGAATATTTGTGTGGTTTAGACTCTCAAATGCATACTGTTTGTTGTTAATATCCACATCTAATTAGCACCGCATTTGCCTTTCACAAGGTTACTAAAAGCATAAACTACTATTTGAGGCTGCTGAATGATTCATTGGTGCTTGCCTTTTCTTCAAGGTGGAGTGTTTTCAGCAATTTTGTACAATCACACTACAAGATCATTTAAAGCGATACACGACACTTCTCAGAAGCGGCCTACATATGGTGCTCCCTCATTATTGCAGGGTCTTCGACTGCTGCATTCCGAGCATGGGCAATTAGAATGGAGTCGACTTTTCGAGGGTGCCATGAAACTCGCTAAAGAGGGTTTCCTTATCGATGAAATCCTCTCCAGGGCTTTAGAAACCCACAAGGACAAAATACTCCAGTCAAGACTGTGTGATGTGTTCTGCGATAAGACCGGCCGTGTGAAATCAGAGGGCGAGCATGTCACCAATGGGAATCTATCAGAACTTTTGCTGAGTGTCAGTGTAAATAGCTCCCATTTCCCAGAAAACCTGGCCGTAAAATTGGCTCAAGACATTTCTGAAGCAGAGAGACCGGCTTTCCTTGCTGCCGCTCAGGCCAGCGGCGGAGAAATCAATGAGCCCCTTATCATGGCAGAGGAGAAATACAGCATTCTTTCAGCTCCCAAACAGCTCACAGGTAGAATGGTATCCAATATATTAAATAGAGTCAGAGAGCAAAACCTTACCTTTCCGAGCCATGGAGATCACGTTAATGCCTTTGCTTCTTATAATGCCCTCTTAAAATTGGCGAAGGAATTCTTCAACACAACTGAGAGAGAGATGTTCACATTAAATACCACAAGCAGTCACGTAGGAATCCTCGATAGTCACGGTGATTTCATTGTAATCTCCACCTCACTCAACAGCACATGGGGATCCGGGAAATACTTACCAAGTAGTGGAGTGATTCTCAATGACTTTACCTCAAATATCACTCAGGAGCCTTATTTTTCTTTTCCTTTAGTGTTAAGTATAACTAAAGATGAGGTTGATGATCCGGAGGAGAAACAGTTTGTTGTCGTGACCGGGGGGCTTTCTGCCTTGCTTCATTCTGTGGTTATGCTGAGAAACCTGGCTGACGTTGGACTGTCTGCTCATGAGACTGTGAGCAGCCCTCTGCTTCATTTAGAGCAGGGGGGTTCTGGGTCTCGGTCTGGCTGTGTTTCTGGGGTTACAAACAACTCTGTCTTCTGGTTGTTTTCTGAGGAAGACAGGCCTGTAGAGGAGGAGGTGGGTGTTCAGTGTTCAGATTGCTTCTTGTCTATGATTCTGCGACTGAATGGAGAACATGTAGGAGCCTACGGAGCTCCAGCTATTGAGGTCCAAGCTGATGGATATTAATGCAAAGAAGGATCTGGATAGTAATGACATATCATGTAAAAAGTACTTTATGCACTGTTTTGATTTGATGAACCTAACTAGTGAAGAACTGCTGCTTTCTAACGTTATTTTGATAAAGGTCAGTTACCAACAAATGCCTACAAATGTTTTTTGCACTTTTTTTATTCTTGACTAGTGTGAAGGTTATTAGCTTCTGGACTTGCTAATGTCAGAATTATGTGATCCTTGAGATGAATTCGTGTACAAAAAGCTTTTGTTTGTAAAATCTGATAAGAAAACATACATATTTATTGCGGCGACTGTTTTGTATTGTAACGAGAGGAACCAACAACAGACACAGTGGGCATGTCGTCAGGCCACGGAGAGGCTTTTTATTAACAAAATAAAGTGTCCAAAGGGGAAAAAGTCTCCAAAATGAAAGGAGAACTGGTGTTCTCGTTGTGCTCCTGGGACGTGAAGGTCAGGGAGTGTTCGAGGGATGAAGGTCAAGGGAAGGGGCGGAGTCTGTTGTCATCCGGCTGCGGTCATCCTCAGAGACTCTCTTGGCTGCCTCGCCACAGTATGAATTTGTATGATATGAATCATATGGAAATAGTGATTTTTAGGGGAAAAAAGGGCCACCTCTAAGTGGAGTGTAAACACATCCTATGAAAATGTGTGAATGAGAATTCATATACATTTACGGCTAATTCGGTTAAAATTTTTTATTTTTTGTTATTTATTTGTAGGTGAATATTTTGTGCAGATCCAAAATCTGCTGAAGTAGATTTTGTGATTGTAAAAAAAAACTACAGCATAAATTTCTGGTGGTCTGTCTTTGTGCTGGTTTGATGCACTGTCAGTTTTGATTTAAGTTCTTTTGCTCTTCCCCTCATACTCTGGGTTATGAGCCAGGAATTATGAGCAGAATACATCAAGACTCCCCCATTTTTGTTTCAGAATGTGTCATTATAGTTTAATGTTGGAGTGTGTTCATTTTTGTTTTAAAATACTTTCTCCTTGGAAGGCTTATTATGCAGTTGTGTCAACTAAGTTAATTCCCGCCAGGAAAATTGCAAAACTATGCTTTTAAAACTATTTGTTTTTGTGCATCCCAACCAGCCCAACAACAGTAACATTGGCTCAATCAATGTGACTAGATTTGGGCGGGATCATTCAACACAGTCTCACAACTGATTTGTATATATTTTACGAGGTGGCTAATTCTTACAAAATACATTTTGTACGATTTGTCTAGTGACGGGTAAGGGCGGGTTTAGGTGTAGGTCTTTCGTGTAAATTCATATTTGCCAACTTGTAGAATATGTGCAGTTTAGCAAAATCTTATGAATTTGTATGAGTGAGATCATACGTATCAGCCACCTCATAAAATATGTTTGAATTGCCATGAGATCAGGATGGACTATCAGTTTATTCAACCAGTATCAGACAAGGAGAGTGTAAGAGAAATTGTTAAGTAAAATTAATCTTTTTTTTGTTCTGTTAGATGACATATGCTCATCAAAACATGAGGCAAAACAGCTTTGATGAATCCTCTATATATATACTATAAAATGCACTGATGCCAAAAATGCAAAACAAGCATGTCTAATAGAATGTCAATTATAAATAGAAACACTTTATGTATTTCACTGGTGAAATGTTTAAAATGACTACTGTATTTGTGTGTGAATTGATTGCATTAAAATGCTTTACAGTTTTACTGGATTGTTAGTCATGCTTCCTGTTCAACCCCTATACTTCATGTGGTTGTCAGGCTTAAGTGTCACTCATTCATTGGACTAATTCATGTGCTGTCATCCTCAGTGACTGCAAACAAATTCATTTTCATATCTTAATTAAAACACGTTACGCGGCTCCTCCCATTTGGAATGGTGCTGTCAGTCCCGACTCCTGCTGAGACACTTCCTTTGCAACACAGATACTCAGACATTAAATTACTGAAAGCATATGGATTAGATCATAATTTTAATGCCATGTCCTAATTACACTGAAAATAGTTGCAAAGTTAAAGGACATTCTGTGAACCGAAAATCATTTTAAATGAGTGAATGAAACGGTTTTCATTAGCTCAGAGGCCTAAATCGGCCTAAACCTTCTCGCCATCTAGAAACCGCAACCAATCTCACCGTGTCCCCCATCTCAGCATGGCATCTCTCATCAATTCCCATTTTGACTAGAAAAATTGCAAAAGACTGCGCCGACGCATGACAGAGCCTTGGCGAATGTGTTATGTGAGGAGAAATGAGCATAGTGCCCATTGGCAAAAAGCTGAATATCAACACAAAACACTAAATCACACAAGATCAAGTTTAGAGAAGCCTTGATTTGTTTGCGGATGTGGGAAGGCTCATGGTTTAATACAATTAGCACACTAGGGTTTATAGACTGTTCCTACAAAAACTATTAAGTAAAAATTAAGTAAAGTTTGTTTCTGAGCAAATTTCTAAACAAAACTTCATGACCGTGCATAAATGATTTTCTTTGCAGCAACTTTGCCCAAATGTGACCCTGGACCACAAAGCCATTCTTACGTCGCTGGTGAAAATTTGTTGAAATAGCCAAAAATACATTATAAGGGTCAAAATTATCAGTTTTACTTTTATGTCAAAAATCATTAGGACATTAAAGATAGAGAAGATATTTGTAAAAAAAAAAAAAAAAAAGACATTGTTTGGAAAAATTAGACAAACATTGTCCTATTATAAACTATACATGAATGAAAAGCTTGTTTAGCTTTCAGATGATGTATAAACCTCAATTTAGAAAAATGTACACTGGTTATGACTGGTTTTGTGGCCCAGAGTCACATATTAGGGCCAATAATAGCAAGGATTTTATGGGTAGCTGGTCTCATGGCATAACATATCCTGGATGCACTTTTTAGCAAGAAATGAAATCACTGTAGTTTAAAAAAAAAAAAAAAAAAAATTACAATAGAGGCAGTAAATATCCGACATTATTTTATTCATTTTCACACAGTTGTAGAGTTTTGATTAATAAAGCGTAGTTTTCGCAGAATGTCATGTTATGACTTCAAAACAATATTAAAATGTTGGGATATTTTATGTTTTTGAATGTTAGTATCACACATATGTAGCTATATCTATGGGTTTTCATACACAGTATGATGTACTTGAGAGGCACCAGTTTGAATCCTATGTAACTACGGTTTGACAAAAAAGTTCAAATCTGTGTAAAAGGAAGTTGAAATGGCACGGTTACATCAACAAATGTGTTTTTATGTCAGTTTTGCATTTGTTAACACTGTCGGCTAGGCTTAGGGTTGGATTTGGTGTAGGACATATTTCCAACATGATATTAGCATTAACTTGGCAAGTCCACGGATATTTAAATTCTCAACTGCTGCAATACATACTTATATTAGCTTCATGTATAGCCAGGGTTCATGTATTGAACTCATATTTTAGCACCAATCAGTGGACATTTCTCTTAGAAGCTATGACAAAACGTGCAGTAAGGCACGTAAAAACGGTGTTGCTCAAAAGTACAAAGAGGTACATATTTTTATGAGACCAGGTTGATTTAATTTCAGATAGAATCACTGGATGCCCTTTCAATTAAAAGGGGGTTACTGAACAAATGTTCAGTTTGGAGAACAATGATAATTATTACCAAGTAGCATGACACATGGTTCATCCCCAGTCAAAGGCAGATATATTGTACCAAAAAAAACTGTCCTTAAGCTCTATGTTGTGAAAGACTAATATGTGATATGAAAGCACATACGCTGGGAACTTCAGAACAGACATCCTCATAAGAAATGAAATACAGAGGATGATGTCATGATATGAAGCCAGGAGAAAATGATTTATATAGAAATGGGTTTTGAATCCCAGAGGCCCCTGTTTGCAGTTTCTCATCTTTTCAATATATCAGTGTGACAGCAGTCATGTGTGTCAGTTTCAAATAGTAGTACACATTACATTTTACACCTAGCCAAATAAAGAATCTGATTTGATACCGAAAAAATAAAACGTTTATTTGCTTTTGCTTTAAAATGTCTCCTTCTGAGCCTCACTAGGTAAATACAACAGGAAATATGAGGTTATTTATCTGAGGTTTCATATTAAAACCTGGTCTTGGCAATGAACACTTTCCTAAACCTTCTATAAATCGACAATCAATTATGCTGCAAAGGCAATACAATTTAATCCAAAGTACAATCAGACATTCCACTGAAAACAACTATACTATACATGTACACATTGTGACTGGATCATAATTATACTTATATTTAAAAAATGTACAGTATCACATTTTTTGTGTCTCAGTGCAAAAGATGTTTAGAAAGTAAACAAAAAAGAAAGCAGTGCCCTTGATACATCCACATAATGTTCTTCCTTTGCATCCTCTAAACACAATATAACATTTGGTCATTTGAGTGCCAGAAAACAATGAATAAATTACATGACACATTTTTCAATTTTACAGTCACTGTCAATAGCAGCAGAAAAATCAGCTCAGACGGTTTAAATAATGCACTAATAACAGTGCATCGCTGTACTGACACAAACCATTCCCAGATACTAACAATGCAAACCATATTATTAACGATAATAGTAATCCAAATAACGATGACAAAAACTTGTACGCATATGCAAGAGTGTTTGTACGTCTGTGTGTGTTTAGATCAAAAGTTATTTACAGTGCATCAGTAAGTTCTCTGGCTTTGTTTTCCATGTTTTTATAATCCAAAGGAAGGAGAAAAAAGGCAAATAAAAGTCCAAGTTGCTAAGCGTCATCAGCTGGTGCATATGCTGTTGATGGTAATGATCGCTGGGTCCACCAGTCCCATCTCCTCGTGCTCGTTCACACAGAGCTGGTAGCCACAGCCTCGCCGCCGCTTCAGGGGAGTGACTTTCACGTCAGGTTTGGCACGCGGCGGCAGAAGGAAGCCGACGCTCCCGGCGATGAGCATGTGCCAGATGCTGTGGATGTAGAAGTAGTTCTCCTCCGTCTCCACGAAGGCGTATAAGGCCACCGCTGATGTGGCAATGGTGGTGCCAGGGAACAGGAAAAAGACCCAGCGCTTCCAGGTCGGTGGGTAACAGCGGCGCCGACGGATGGTGCGCACAGTCTGAGGAACACAAAGAGGGAGACACAGTCAGTCATGAATATATCAGCACAGAAAGACCAACTGGGTATCATAAAGTTCACCGATTACGGTCGTCTCAAAGACTGAACCAATTAAGTGTTTTTGTTTAACCAGTTTTTGCTTAAACTAATTAAAAAAAACTTTAAAAGTATGAGATTATGCTGTATGCAAAATCATTTTTCTGGGTCAGTAGCTGAACATGCTGCTGGAAGCCCATTTCTGCCACTGCTTTTGTAAATATTATTTCTGAAATGAAAGCTTGTAAGTTTAATTGAGACAACAGGTAATAATAATGTGAAAAAGGTTGATATTATGAGCAATAAGTCATGTCATTTTTGTCACATTATGACTTTTGGTGGTGACGTCTATAATTTAAGCTTTTTATGTCAGAATTTTGAATTTGCCATATTTGTGACACTTTGTCTTATGATTAGAGCAGTCATAATTTTGACTTTTTGTCACACTTTTGTATTTCTTTCTTTCTTTTTAATGTAGCAGAATAGCTTTCTGAGATAACTTGATTTAACCCAGGATAAGTGCAGCAAAAACATTGAATTTCACATTGTTGCTAGCATTCACAATAAATCTTCACCTAATATTTTATTTGTATTTAATAAACCAAACACATTTAAAATGAAACTCAACAGCCTACAGTATATGGAATTTTTACTGTATTCAGGGAAAAAATGAACCGAAATAAGAACGACTGACCCAATTTCAACATTATAAAACACCCTTTTTATTACTTGCAATAATGGTGCAACATAACAATTTTTAAAATCCAGCTAACTCGGATATCTGAGCTCGCCCCATTAGATTTAATAGCCATGATGCTTCTGCAGACCTATAAAAATGCTCTGATATACACAAGCTGCTGCTATTAGACCTGGATTCGAATGCACACAGATATAAAGTTGGACATACAATTTACAGACTTCATAGGAATTCAATTCTCCAGCTTGCAGGGATCCTGATATTTATGAAGACTGTAAAGCACGCTGTCCTCCCACACTTCACACCACACGCTCCTCACACCGCTCATGCTCTCGCTAATGCCATTACACGGTACAGTATTAATCTACCAGCTGAGTGTAGAGAAGCACTGTTTAACAGATGTGTAACACAGATTAACAAATGTAAACTCTTTACAAGGCTCTTTTGTCACTAGTTCCTGTCCATCAGATTTGCTTTATCAGCTATAGATGTTCTCCAAGTCATTAACCTTCCTCCTGTCCTGACAGTGCTATGCTTTTCTCTCTGTCTGTCCTGACATTTCAATTATAATGTTCCACTGGTTGACGACATGTAGACTAGAACTTTGCCCCAGGTTACAATTTTATAGCCATGGCATGAATTCTAACTGTGACAAACTGTCCTGTGCAGCTAGAGTAAGGATATATACAACAGGAGCTCTAGCACACACTCAAAGCTGATGTTTAATATCCTATGACAGTACAGCAAGCTGCAGGACTGAATGGCCGAGGCACTTTAAATCTCATGATTCTACATTGTTACCGTCGTCAAGCATGTGCAGCAGTCAATCAAACACACACACACACAAACTCAGGTGACTGCTGATGACTCAATCACATTTCTCTTGCATAAAGAAAGTAGAAGGTCCTCTGAGACATTGCATATTCCCTCTAATTACTGATTTGACTGCTTTTGCCGGCTTCCTGTGCGATTTCTAAACTGAAGTTACTAAACTTTGTGAAACTTTATACCTTTATAGGAATTCCATTTCTTGTATTTCTCATCCAATTCTTGTTTCTTGTCACATTACAGTCACATACCTCAGAAGATCCTTTTCTGAAAATGTCCCGGAAAGCCGTCAAAGCCATTATGTATATTTCCTTACATTGGAAAGAGCACTCATCTTTTCTTAAGCCTTTTCTTGTGCAGGGTTACTGAATTTACTGCTCAAGTGGACTTGACAGTTATTTTACATACATTTCTCTGTCAAAAATACATTGGATGGATTTTTCCAAATGACAGTTCAGCTGTGATTCAACCTGTGTTTATGCCAACACCCATTTATTTTATTCAAGTTTTGTCTTCAAAATAAAGACAATTGCTCAGATTCACTACACTCTTTTACAGTGCTAACTTATCCATGTTTTCCCCTAAATGAGATTGAACAACAATAATGATAACAACACACATATATGTATATGTATTCATACCTGCTGAAAATGTGCATTTGTTATTATTATCATATGGTGTGCTGACCTTTAAAAACCGCTTTCTGTGGTGTACCCTATAATCTTGTGCTATTGTCGCGGTTAATTACCTCCAAAATAGAAGTTGTATATATGCATATAAGATGTATATATGAATATATGCACGTAAATACATGTAAATATTTTTCAAATATATACTATATGTATGTGTATTTCTACATAATAAATATACACAGTACATGCAAATATATTATGTAAACAAAGACTTTTATTTAGGATGCTTTTAATCGTTTGACAGCACTATAATCATATTCATTCAGTCGTTTTTAAATATTTTACCTAATAAAAACAAATGCAGTAACACATAATAACAAACTAATTAATAAACATTTTACAGTGCATGCAAATATCAGTATTATGAGTTTATAATGAGTTGTACAGCTAAAACCATTAGGAGAAAGAAACATCCTGCCCTCTGTCAACATTTCCTCACTCATTAATCTCCAGACACATAACAGGTGCATGTTACAAAAAGACAGAATGGATGAGCTCTAAATGTGACACTTAATTGATGGGCCTAGTCTAAACCAACTCAACCACACAACAACAAAACAACACTTCATACTGCTGCACATCACGGCAAACCCCAGATGTCCTGATCTACGTGTCACATGCTATTTATTGATGAGGATTATTCTTAGAACATGCTTGACTCCATATGTTCCTTCTGACTTGCATTGAAATTGATTGTCATATATATTTCCCATTATAAGGCTGCTGTTTTGACAGTGGGGTTGGAATCCAACACCCACGTTCCTGACCACATCCTTAAACAGTACAGCCTGCTCCTGAAATGAATCACACTTATTTAACCAACTCTGAAGGATATGCACTAATACATTTATAAAGAATTCATCAGTCAAGCAAGATATGCCTTCAGATATTGATTGGATGACGCATGAATCAATGATGCCTGGACACAAGCTGAAACATGGTGCTTCACGCCTCAAATCTGGTTAGCGTGCTTTTGGAGCATTGAAATGCAAAGCAAAATGTATTGTTAGCCCACAAACTACTCAGCGTAATTGCTTATGTTTTCAGCAGTTATTTATCATTCTGTCTGTGAGAAGCTCAGGCAGTAGTATATTCACATCATAGAATAGAAGCTTATTACCTAGAAACTAGTTAGCGTTGTTCAGTTACAGTAGCCCCTGTTGGAAGATACCGTAATTACACATCTGGCCAAAAAGAGTAGCTAAATTTAAAAAGCCTAAAATTACTAAAACTAAAACAAAAATGCATCTAAATTAAATAGAAATATTATACAGTATATATATATATATATATATATATATATATATACACAGAGCAAAGTATAACATAAAATTACACATATATTATTTTTCATAAATTTTTATGAAATGAGAAAGATATTTTTGATCAGCTGTCTTTTATCACAAGACATACTTAAGCTTATTGCAGGATACAAATAATATAAATAAACACAGATTTATGTAAACTGATTACATATGATACTTTATGCAGTATAAAAGGGCTTCCCATACAAATTTCTTCAGTTAGTAGGGAAATTATTAATATCTCCTTTTAATTTTACATCATATCATTTGTTTTTTGTAATCTGTCAAAAATAACTTTCCAGATATTCATATGTCATTGGGTTACAGTATACAGTAAGTACTATTTTATGATATTTGTCAGAGAATTTCTAAAGCTGAGTTGTTGAGGCTCATGACAATAAAATGCACGAGTCATGGATCAATGTGTACAGTATGAACCAGAGCCATGGGAGGTCACCACAAAGAGAAAAACAAAACTCTTTTGAAACTGCTAATGACCAAAGAAAGTTTGCAAAGACCTCCTCCAGGTTCCAAAGCATTGCTGAAAAAAAATTATATATATATATATATTCTTTCTGAGGAGAAAGAAACCTTTTTCCTGTATGTGAAGCATGAGGAAGTGTAATGGAATTTGTCAGCTTTGCTGCATCAGGACCTGGCTGCACTACAGTTGTATCAGGAAATTCCACAGCAGGTGTTGAATGACCCTGAATCTAAAACTCAGAAGGGTCATGCAACACAACAGTCAAAAAGTAGCTATATATCCACATCAGATACATTCTTATTATGGCTTAGTCAGAATGATGACTAATAAAGTGTTGTCATAAAGTCCTCCAATAAAGTGCTGTTCCATAATCAAAGCATCCCATTTTAGCAAAACACTAAAACGCAATTAAAACAACTGAGTGATATGATCACAATAGAAAGCTTTACAGAAAAGGTTCTGACATTGATCACAATTCAGAAATGTTTATGAACAAATGCAGAGAATTCTAAAGGTTTTTATTCTTCCCTTCACAATGCTATAATGTTTTAAACATCATGTACCTTGATTTGGTTTGTAAGTGATATCTCAAGCATTATTCTACTGTACAAATAAAATGTGTATTCCTCTAGCAGGAGTAATTTAATTTTAAGTGTTAGAATTCAAACTGTGGATGTTATTGGATATACCAAATGAAACTCACATCTCACTGTAAGGGAAAGGGAGATCATCCAGAAAATATGTTGCTTTTTTACCCATCTGTCTATGAATTTTGCTGTGTCTCTCAATTGTGTTTTAGAAGTAACAACAACAACAAATCATTCAAGATGATGGATCCAGTATGAATTTATATATGTGTATATATATATATATATATATATATATATATATATGTAATGTATTATTATTTCGAAAATTATATATTCTTAATTTAAAAACCAAAAAAATTAAATTGTACAAATGAAATTACACAATATTTATAAAAAAAATTGTGTATGTTGTTGGTTAGTTAAATTCAGGTGTAACACTCTTCAAATAAGAAATTTGACATGCTTATGGAGAAAATTTCTGGGAAAGAAAATGACTTTGTACTTGCTCTAATGTAAGCTTTTGGCGTACATTCAAAATGCAGAGCCTAAAAACACAACAAGAGGAATACAGAAGATAATGATGAACTGCACTGTAAACAAATTGTGTGGATGTAGCATGTCACAAGCTTGATAAACTGTAGCTTTTTCCTCAGTGTTAGGATGTGAAAATCACACAGTGGGACGCTTTGTACTGTGTTTGCGTAGGCTTGGGGAGCTTTGAAATAGAGGTGTCAGCTGACATGTTTTAACTACAAAGCCATTATGTGCCATGGAGATGATAGACGTGTGTATTTGACGGTCAATGTCACATTCAATGAATTTTAGACAGAAATAGAGTAATCTGTACTCTTGTCTTTCAATATGACATTCAGAAATGCAAGAAGATTTCAGCCTATTCATGTGTTCAGTTTTTGAAGTGTTGTTTTAATAATAGTTTTTTTTTAATTAGTTACCATTTTAGCACCTTTTTTTGCACTACCAGATATAATAAATGTGCATCAAACTTCAGGTTTGAGCATAAGCAAATATATAGCACATCTAAACCAAAATAACAAAATACAAATGTGTGTTTATTCTGTTCAGAAGTGATTTTTCACATTCTGTTCTATTAGAAGCATTTTAGTGCCTTCATGTGTGAGTTTAGGTCACGGGAGGAAAAAATTATCTCTGCTTGTCATAGTCTTGTAGAGCATTTGCTATTCTCTCTCATTATTTTTCTCTCACGCGTATATCTTTGTAGCTGAAGTAGAAGTTCATTGGCTGCTCTTCCCTCTCCATGTATATATCCAGCAGCACATTCGACTCAAGAGAGGACGTGCTTCTCACACTCAACTGTAATTTGCCAGAGGCTCTGGCAAAGACGTTTCCTTGTCCAACACCCATTATTTTTTTATCATCTCACTTCAGGAAAGCAGTGTGGTTGCTTGAGAAATTAGCATAAAGAACAAGCTGCCTGGTAATGGAACAGCAAGGGCATCTCTAATACTGACAGAACAGAAAAAGTTTTAATGCCACACCATGCTAATGCATAGATAAATGCAGCCTTAAACGAGGGGCCGCATACTGGACCAGGTAACATGAAATGCCTTTATAAATTATAGATATTGAAAAGGTGCTTTGTTGTCACTCAACAGCCAAAGAAAAAAATTGCGCTGACATTTAACTGCCTGATCCATCAGACTGAGAAAGAACAAAGAAGTTATTTCTGGACACACAGGCACATTGCCTTGTTATATGTTTGCGTTACATTTAAAACAATGATACAATTTATTTTAGCCACTTATGATACTGAAAAGCTTTGTTTTTGCCATTGTAAAAAATATATATTTTAATCAATTAATCAATTACTTTTATTTCTATAGCGCTTTTAACAAAACAGATTGTAGCAAAGCACTGAACATTATCCAATAGGAGAACAGAGTGATGGTAATGTATAATGACCAGATTAAACTATTTATTTCTTAAATGCAGAGGAGGTCTGAATCAAAACAACGATAATCAGTAGAAATTAGGTGCCTCCAACTAAGCAAGCCAGAGGCGACAGCGGCAAGGAACCAAAACCCCATCTGTGAGAAACTGCAGGGTAAAAAAAACTTTGGGAGACACCAGAAAAAGTTGGTTGGCTAGTTTTTGTTTTCATTTAAGGATTTTTGGCCTGGTCAGGCTAAGAACGCAAAAGACAAGCTTAAAGCAACTAAGACCTGCTTAAACCAGCTGGAAGAACACCTGGCTGTCTAACTAAAACCAGCTAAATAACTGCTTGTCCAGACTAGAGGGTCAGCTAAGCCAGCTAAAGATCAGTTAAGACCCGCATAAGCCAGCTGGGAGAATCTAGGCTAGAACAGTTGAAGACAAGCCTAAACCAGCTAAGGGTTTGATATAAACTGGCAGCTTAAAACCAGCTTGGCCAAGCTGGAAGACCAATTAGACCAGCTAGGAGACGAACTGACCAACTTAAACCAAACTATTAAAGTCTAGAACACAAACATTTGTTGGTTTACACCAGGAGCATTTCAGCAAGAGATGGAATTCAGGAGACAGACAACAATGACTTTGTGATCTTGCAACCACAACTTTAACATTTCTTATTTATTAAGCTCTAAGCCATATAACTGAAATCTATTCTGGCATGTTTTATTGATATGTTGAACATTTCATAAGGATGCATTACATGTCTAAACACATGGAATCTATGCATGTGCACAATGCTACTTACCCAGGCGATGGCCATGATGCCTAAAGCGAAAAGACTGGGGCCCAGCAGGTTCCACAGGCCGTGGCGGTCCAGCTGTAAGGCCATCGACAGAGCCATCG
Source organism: Enteromius unitaeniatus (assembly GCA_032359435.1). Classification (NCBI taxonomy): domain Eukaryota; kingdom Metazoa; phylum Chordata; class Actinopteri; order Cypriniformes; family Cyprinidae; genus Enteromius; species Enteromius unitaeniatus. The sequence goes on along the minus strand of JAUMHI010000040.1, from coordinate 11,773,924 downwards.
CCCCCAGCAAGTAAAGCACCTGGTAGGAAAGGGGCCAAGAGAAAAAATATTAGTCCAAACATCGACAACTTATGATGTCTAGAGGCGATAGTGAATCCCCAGTCCAATTAGGACCATCTTGCATCAGCCACCCTCTGTCAGACAGACTGTAAGTAAAGAGTGGTGGTGCTAAAAATGTCTCTCTCACTCTCTTTCCCTCCCTCCTGAAGTTTAGAACTGTTGTGACATGGGTGATTTGATTAGTGTCTCCAAACTGCAGCACTCAGCAAAACGCACGCAATCACCTAACGCATATAAAAGCGTTCTCCCTAGAGGAGAGCTATTTTTTCTTGTTCTTTCCATTACACACTTCCATCACAAACAGCAGTCCTGTCACTTTATTCCTCTGATTCTAAATTACTCAAACTTAAATTTAATCACATTCTTTCTCCTTGTGCTACTTTCCTTAAATCTCACTCTTTCTCTCTGCGTTTGAGCAGCTGAAGACTGAACTACAGAGAGTGTGCACACACCTGAAAGTGTCCACCTATATTTACTCAGCTCCACAGCGAAATGTCACCATCATTATGACAGCACATGACAGACTGCTGACATTCGTATATTTACACTCTGCGTAAGCGCTTTACTGAGGTGGACAAAATTTCTGCTCTCTTGCACATCTTGGAAAGCTCTTTTCTTGGCAATAAGGTCCATGAAAAACTACTGGCCTCTATGAATCGCACAAAACGAATTTATAGAAATTGATGACACAAGAAATATACAGCATTTCTGGGCCCCAGGGCCTTTTAACTATCAGATTGTGGTTCTTATATACAGTGGCCCTAATAATACTACTTTATAAAAAGTACTACTTTTCAAAAGTTTGAGGTCGGTAATATTTGTAATGCTTTTGAAAGGAGTATTGTATGCTCAACGCTGCATTCAATTGATATAAAATACAGTAAATAAGAGATATTCTAAAATTAGTATTAACTTTTTATATTTTTTTTAAAATGAAATCTATTCTTGTGATAGTAAAAAACTATGAATTTGGTGCTCAAGAAGCATTTTTTATTGCCATCAGTGTTGAAAACAGTAGTGCTGCTTAATTGATCTGATTTTTTTTCAGTATTCTTTAATGAATATAAAGTTCAAAAGAACAGTATTTATTTAAAATAGAAATAACTTATGACTTTGTGTTAATCTTTGCTGTCACTTTTTTTTTTTTTTTAACCTTTTTTACCTTTTTTACCATGCTGAACAAAATATTATTTCAAATGTAATTAACTGCTTCAAAAATCATACTCACCCAAAAGTATTGAATTGTACCATACGTTTCAGTTTGGTTTGATCATGCAAACACATTCATTTGGAAGCACCACAGTGAGTGAAGAACCACAAGGATTATGGAAACGAAATTTGCATCTGAGTGATTTTTACCTGTTTGATAATGGATTTGAGTCTGGCCATGGCGATAACAGTGACCCATACAGACATGAGCGAGCCGAGAAAGTCACAGAACTGCAGCACGTCATACTCCATGATGCAGAAGACCACAATGCCTGGCTGGTCACAGGCATGATAAAACTGTTCAGAGGTGAAAGAAGAAAACAAAAGGTCAGAAGAGGCATAAATAAAATATGACACTCTGACATGTCACTGGTCCTTAACTGTAATCTTCATACTTCAGCTGCCACTGATACGCAAAATTAGGACTCATGATGGATTTGTGAGATAGTCAGAGGGTATTCAAGCACTTATTGCGTTAATTAGGCGCATTTGTTCAAAACTGAACCAGAATGCAAATCTAGTATAAAATATAAATTATACAACAGTTAGTTCCAGTTCTTTCATCTGACTGGTCCATTAATGTGATTTACAAGTTACAATGGATTCAAACATGCCAAGTTAAAATGTAGGATTATTAGGAGTTAGGGATTATAGAAGCTATGCATATCTTTATTTAAATTCAGGTGATTCATGAAGAATATTACCTGTTAATGTCTGAAATGTCTAAACATTTAACTGAAATTTTTATGCCAGCCTCATTTTGGGTATTTTTGAATAGGTTTAAACCAGGCCTTCAGACTCACAGTGGAAAAGAACATGGTGAAAATATAGACAGACGCTTCCAGTAGGTAATGACTGCGGATGGCAATGGTCACAGGTGGGACGAACATCAGGTTGCTGAGGCACAGAAGGAGAGTTGAAAGCAGCTGGAAGCCATATGAGTACGCCTCTGTGTTGTCCGTGCAACCCCAGCCATCCCAACCTAGAAAAGCACAAATGTGTTACTAACCAAATTGGTCCTGGTTGGACTCAAAATGGACCAGTAAGATAGTTTTAAGCATAAATCCAGAATATTTCAGTCTCAGATCACAGTAATTACATTGAAAAGCAAAACGTGTCTTCAAAACAAAATGTATGTTTATGTTCTGCAGAAGAAAAAATAGTCATGTTTGTTTAAAATTACATGAATTTGAGAAAATGATGACAATTTTGTTTTAGATGCACCATTTTTTTTCAAAGAAGGTACACTTCTGAACAAATATTCGGGGTCAGTAAGATTTGTATTTAATAATTTATTTTACTTATTTATTTTATTTAATTTTTAAAGTAAGGGCTCATTAAATTGATCAAAAGTGGGAAAAAAATCTATTTTATTTAAATACACTTGGGAAAAAAAATCATACATTTACATTTTCAAATATATTCAAACAGAAAACAGCTATTCTAACTGGTAATACCTGTCACGCGAGGCGGCTCGCTGCAGTGTGTGTGTGTGCTCGCGCTTCTCAGCGGAGCAAAGGAGCGGAGGACACGGAGCTTAGAATTTAACATTTATTAAACA